>OX596078.1:2162693-3362693 GCA_951394005.1 Protophormia terraenovae | reverse complement strand
TAAAAAATCAAGAAACGCTTGCACATATGTATGCACAGCCAAAATAAATAATAAATAACTAAATAGGCTTGTAAAGTCTTAACATAATAAACGAAACTGCGATTCCTATCGAAGGACCCTCCAGTTATAACAAAAATTCAAATCTGCGATTCTGTAGCCCTAAAAGCCAGAAGAAACAAGGAAAAAATAAAGGAATAGTGGAACATATTTAAAAAAAAAAAAAAAATTTAAATTTAAAAATATTTGTTTGCGGCAAAATTGAATAGTTGGAAGTCCATCTTTGTTAAGGACCTTGACTGAATATCACTGGTCTATTTAACAGGAGTATAGAGGGAATATCTGTACAGCGACATATCCCGATCAATATAGCCGACATTTGACATAAATCATAAAAAGAATATACAAATAATAAAAAGAAAAGAGAAATATATAGAAATTTTTATATAGTACCATATATATATTTACATATAAATTAATTTAAAAAAAAAAAAAAATCTAAATAAAGTTGAATCTATTTTGAATTATTACTTGACATAAATTACATTGTATAAACTCCCAATCAAGTAAGCTTGATTGATTTTCTATATATATAAAAAAAGAGAAAAAAAAAGAAAACTAGAAGAAATAAATTAAATAAAGTTTAATCTGTGCTGCTTGTAAATGAGCAAAAGAAAAGCAACTAGAAATATCTCATTTAAGCCGTATCCAAGTTCTTTAGGTAGATTATTTAAAAGCAAAAGTCTAAACTCAATTCCCGAAGAATCTACATTGACAGGTATATCTCTTCAAACCAAAATGTCTAATCCTTCAAATGAACAACCCCCTATGAACATCATCCCAAATTTCCACTCATTCGAATCGCTTCGCATCCCCGATGCAATCAAGGATTTGCCGACATATGAAGGCAATCCACGGTTATTAAATGAATTTATCAATAATGTTGAAGAAATTTTACTTCACATTAGAGCATACGATGCAACACCACAAGGTCAAATTCTTTTGCGTGCTATCCGCAACAAAATCATTGGACAAGCTAACGAAGTCCTTAACATGTACGGCACATCCCTTAATTGGGATGACATTAAACAAAATTTAATCTTACACTATTCTGATAAAAGGACAGAAACATCATTAATTAGGGATCTTCATAGCATTCGCCAGAAATTTAATAACGTTGAAAAATTTTATAGTGAGATAATTGAAATACAAGCATCCCTTTTCAATAATATCCAAATACACGAACGAGATGAAAGGGTAGTTAAATCTAAACGGGACCTTTACTCTGAAATGTGTTTGAATAGTTTCTTAATTGTGTTAAGAGAACCTTTAGGCTCTACCATAAGAGCATCCAAACCAGATTCTTTAGCAGAGGCATTTTCCCTATGCATTAAAGAACAGAATATATTCTATATGAAAGCGGACCCGAATAGAATTCAACCCAATTGGCAGCCAAGACCCAATAATTATTCTTCTCATAGTGGAAATAGATACAATAAAAGATTCACACCTTTTCCATCACAAAATCAGTTGAATTACGCCAATCAATATTCACGATCCCATCAATCAAAGGAATCTGTAAATTATAACCCACAACATTCACTTCGTAGAACTAACAATAATTTCCAGAACCATAATCACATTCAAAATCCGTTCAGAGGAAATACATTTAGGCCATATAATAAGCCTGAGCCTATGGATGTAAGTTCTGGGTATATAAAAACTCAAGCACCCACTACAACTCAGAGGTCCTTTAAAACAGATCAATCAATGAGAACTATACCACCCGGAAACCAATACAAGAGAGGAGAACTATTTAACTTCCAAAACGATAACTCCCTAGATTCATTTCCACCAATAACAGGTCACCAGCGGAATTTAGAACGTTACCTGGAATCAGAAGATGATCGTTTAAACATTGAGAACAGCTCAAATTTTCACAACCTTGCCTCAAACAACCAATTGGATACCTATACATCAACAAACACGGGTTTAAGTTAGGTTACATAAATATTTCTTCCCCATTCGGTAGACCCCTCAAATTTCTAATTGACACTGGTGCCTCCTCATCGTTTATAAACCCAAAATATATAGATCCATTAGACCAAACGACTTGTAAACCGATTATAATAACAACAATCCTAAACAAATATGAACTAAACAAAGAAGTAAAACTTCAAACTTTTGCTCAATTTAATCAACCAGGTGAATTAAGATTTCTTTTATTTAACTTTCATAATTATTGTGATGGACTAATTGGTCTTGACATTCTGTCACAGTTAGAAGCCAATATAGATTTAGGAAATAATAAAGTCGTGACAAAGAATGTTACAATCCCTCTAGAATTCAAGCCTAATTTTTCCTCCGGGAAACATATTATACCTAATAATTCTAAAGTTATAAAAAAAATTCCAGTAGATGTTCTGAATGGAGACATCTACATAAAGAAAAACTACAATTAATAAGACTTTGCCGTAAAACACAAAACTAACTTTCACTAATCAAATAAAACACAGAATTACAACAACAGACGACATCCCCATACATACAAAATCATATAGATACCCTCACAAAGATCAAGGAATAATTCGCCCAAGCTACTCTCCATGGAGTGCCCCAGTATGGATTGTTCCAAAAAAATTAGATGCCACCGGCAAACAAAAATGGCGTTTAGTAATAGATTTTAGGAAATTAAATGAGAAAACTATATCTGATACCCACTTCCCAATATAAACGAAATCTTGGACAAATTGGGGAAATGCATGTATTTCACTACAATCGATTTGGCAAGTGGTTTTCACCAAATCGAAATGCATGACAAAGACATCCCAAAAACTGCATTTACTGTAGAAGGTGGATATTACGAGTACGTAAGAATACGCAATAAAAAAATTTCCAATACCTCGAACGCAAAAGCAAATTAAAAGCTTTATTGGCCTAGTAGGGTATTATCGTAAATTTATTAAAGACTTTTCCAAATTAACCAAACCTCTTACAGAATGTTTAAAGAAAGATAGAACCATAGATTTTAGCGACAAATATGTAAATGCCTTCGAAACATGCAAATCAATTCTAACCAATGATCCTATTCTACAATACCCTGACTTCACGAAACCATTCATTTTAACTACAGACGCAAGTAACTTTGCACTTGGTGCGATACTATCTCAAGGACGTATAGGAAATGATAAACCCATATGCTATGCCAGTCGCACACTATCAGATTCCGAGTGTAACTACTCAACAATAGAAAAAGAGTTACTGGCAATAGTATGGGCCACCAAATACTTTCGTCCTTATCTATTTGGACGAAAATTCTTTATTGTAACTCACCACAGGCCTCTCACGTGGATTATGAGTTTAAAAGAGCCTAATTCAAAATTAATCAGGTGGCGACTTAAACTCGAAGAATTTGACTACGAGATAATATACAAGAAAGGAAAATTAAATACAAACGCTGATGCTTTAAGTCGTATAAAAATAGATTCACCCAAATTGGTAGATATAAACATAAATGATACAGTTTCAATCCAAGGTACTTCGGGTAGCACAACACATTCAGCAGAAGAAAATTTAAATGATGGCATTCATATTTCAGAAAAACCCTTAAACGACTTTAATTTACAACTCATTTTTGAGAAATCGTCAAATAGTCTAGAAATGTCGGTAGTAATGCCATTTAAAAACAAACAACGTCGCACATTTAGGAAACCACTATATACAGAAGATATAATAACAGAAATTTTCAAAAAATTTCTTAACCCAAATAAATTGTCAGCCATATTTACTGATGATGATACCTTTCGCATAATCCAATCCGTTTACTCAAAATTCTTTTCAAATAGCAAAATATTCCGCTTAATACGATGCACAGAAAAATTAGAAGATATAACAGACACTGACAAGCAGGAAGAGCTGATTAAAACATATCATCAAAATAATAATCACCGCGGTATTAATGAAACACTACTTCATCTTAAAAGAGAATTTTATTTTCCGTTTATGAAAAATAAAATCACACAAACAATAAACAATTGCGATAAATGTCAAACACTCAAATACGACAGGAACCCTACAAAAACGATATTTGAAAAACCGGAAACTCCTTTGAAACCTCTAGATATCTTACATATAGATATTTACAGCATAAACAACAAACAAATGTTAACGGTAATTGACAAATTCTCCAAATTTGCAGCAGCATATACACTGCCATCGAGAAATACCGTCTGTATACTAAAATCTCTAAAAAATTTTATTAATCTTTACGGCATTCCAAGAAAAATAGTTGCTGACCAGGGTTCAGAATTTACAGCAAATATTTTTAAAGACTTTTGTAGACAATTTCAAATCCATCTACATATTACCTCATTCCAACAGAGTACAAGTAATGCTCCCGTTGAAAGACTTCACTCCACTTTAACCGAAATATATAGAATTGTAATAACTACTAGAAAAGAAAACCAACTTAGTGAGGACCATGACGACATATTGACAGAAACCCTAATAACTTACAATAATTCCATACATTCTGCTACTAAATTAACCCCATTCGAACTATTTTTTGGCAGAACCTTCAAATTTAACAACACTATCACATTTAATAACGAACACGAATATCTTACAAAACTTAACGAATTCCAAAACACTTTATATCCACTCATTAAAAAAAAAATGCAAAATGATACTAACCAACGGGTGGACAAACTAAACGAAACCCGTTCCGAACCCGAAAATTTAGAAAATCAAGCAATATTTCGAAAAGAAGCAAAACGCAATAAAATGACACCTAGATTTACAAAACACAAAGTCAAAAGAAATAACAGGGTAACGATAATTACAGACAAAAACAAAAAGTTTCACAAATCAAAAATAAAAAAGATACACAAACCACTACAAACATCTGATTAATTTTCCCTCTATCCACAGGATACCACTATCATACTCTCAAACGGTAGATATACAAAAAATAAGTAATCAACAGAAAGTAGTTAGATTCCGATTAGGCCCTACAAAGATAATTACAAATTACAACAATCTCATTCACATTATTAACCTTGAAGAATACGCAAACAATGTTAACAATATACAAGCTACTATCTCCACATTTGAGAACACTCACAAATCTACAAGCTTCACAAAAATAACTAGATTAAAACTCAAAGAACTAGAAAGTAAAATACACACACATCTGCCGTATAAACGACATAAACGCGGACTAATCAATGTACTAGGTACTGCCATCAAGTTCATAACAGGCAACATGGACACCAATGACGCACTTTTCATAAACAAACAAATACAAGACATCAAAACTAATACAACTCATATAGAGACTATACTGACAAACCAGGACAAATTAAACTCAGTTATGCAAGAGAGGTTGCAAAATGTCACTGAACACATAAACAAAGAGCAGGATAGAATAGAAACCTATATCAACAAATTGGCAAACAACATATTGAAAGAAGATGACCAACTTTTTGAACTTCAATACATTTGCGAAATCAATTATAACATAGACCTTTTAAATAATCACCTAGCTAACATTGCTGAAGCAGTTATTTTAGCAAAATTAAATGTGATATCTAAATTCATACTAAGCACCACAGAATTAGAGGAAATTCATAAATATATGGAAAATCAATCAATAGAAATTAGCTCCAAAGAGCAAATATATGAACTACTCGGACTACAAGCATATTACAATAATTCAAATATTATATTCAACATACAAATACCAAACATATCAAAAGAAAATTATGAACTATTCCACATAATCCCACTTCCTACAAATAATACAAAAAAGATAAAAATAAAACCATATATAACATATAATAAAAACCACATTCAATTTTTCGACGAACCTTGCCCAAGAGTAGAAGACTTCTATTACTGTAAGGAATCACCATATACTGAGAACACAACTAATTCCACCTGCATCGGACAAATAATGAACAACAAAGACGCATTGTGCGACTTAGAAGATGTTGGCAACATAAACCTAATATTACAACCTGAACCAAACTACATACTTTTTATCAATGCAAACAAAACTATGGTAACAACAAACTGCAGCGATGATCCTTACGAAGTTAATGGTACAACTCTACTTTACTACAACAACTGTACAGTCAACATCAATGGTTAAAATTACAAAGACATGCCCATGGCATACAGAGACGAGCCTTCCCTACCACTTACAACCTATTCTGAAATAAATGCCAAAACAATAACTGACAAGTTGAGCCTAGACAAATTGAGAAGTTATCAAATAAAAAACTACGAGTCAACATCAAGGAAGAACAATGGAATTCTCCTAACAATCTGTTTATTATGCATCATTTTTACTACCGTCATCATATACATTAAAAGAAAGGCTAACATCCAATACATCCCAAATTACCCTTTCAACGTTCCAGCCCCTACGTTTTCCTCGTGGCCTTCACTTTACTCTAAGGGGGGAGGAGTTATGGAAACCACCGCGACCCCAACAACAACAACACAAACACCAATAAAACCACCAAGATTAAATAGCTGTATTAGCAAATAAGAAAACCAAAAATTAATAAAGAATTTAGTAAAATTAAATGTAGAACTTTATAATAAGTTATTTTCTTTGGAATTACATATAAAATTAAAAGACAAGCATATTTGACTAAAACACTTTGTAATTAGGTCATAAGTTATTTTCTTTGGAATTACATATAAAAATAAAACAAGTATATTTTTATTTAGACAATAAGATTTATTATAAAAAGAATCACAAATAAAGAATCAATTGAAAATCAGTAGTCAAACTAACAACTTGTGTTTTTTTTGGTGATTTATCGATCAGTAACATAAATCGCGCCTTAATTTATTTTTTTAATAACAATCGATTGGTAAGCTTTAACTTACGAGATCGTATTTGATTCATTAGTAAATAAACAACAAAATTATTGTTTCTTTTGTTTCTTGTATTTCTTTATAGGCAGTAGACACATGTACAAACTCATGCATTGCGTTGAATTCTGTTGAACACCTGTTACAAGAATACATGAAATACCTCATTTTTAAATCAATCGAGGACGATTGAATTTAAGGGCGGAGGAGTTAAGAACCAAAATATTTAAATTAAGGTACTTCAGGTTTTTTTTTATTTTTATTTGAGGTAAAAACCTAATTAAGTATAAGTTCAATTGTAATTCTTCATTAATTAACATCAAAAAATAAAAAATTTTAGTTTAATTTATATTCAATCTTCTGGAAAAGGAATCACCTTATAAGATTATCTGATTTTTTACTCGTTATTTCAAAGCAGACTATCTTGTCAAAATTTGTTTACATTTGTTTGCTTACAAAGGAAAGTAAATAATTTTATAATACAATTCCTGCGTTATAATACTAAAATATATTTGTGTTGTTATTAAAAACTATTTTTAGTTACATTTCGTGTATTTTGTGTTATTAAAAGCAAAAAGAAATAAAACATAACATAAAAGATTTATACAAATATACAGTGCATTTCAACTGAATAGGTTCAAGATTTTCGTTACATTAAAACTCGTATTATTTTTAATATAATATAGATAGTTCCTTTTTTTATCTTGATTTTTAAAGCCTTGAGTTTTAAGATGTTTAATAGCAAAAAATAATTAATAACAAACTTAGTACGATTTTTAACGGATTTTCTTCCAACAAATGTATTTTTTAAGGCAATTTTTTTCATTAAGAATAAATTCAATTTGCGTCAAGTATTTGTTGAATTCGCCCATAATTGTGTGTTTTCTTTATATTTTCAACTGTTTTCTATAAGAATCTTTAAAAACTGGTCGCGTAAAAAATTTTTCTATAAAGAAAAGAGTAAAATTATAGCGTATGGATAATTCAAACTTAATCTATGAAATATGGCGAAGAAAAATTGAGCGAAGTTAAAGATTCACCATTCGAGATGCCTCCAGTTCTACTGATTCTGCGTCCAAAATTAAACAAGAATCAGTATTTAAGCAAGTGTTTTACCGTAAAATGTGTTATTCGAAATCCAGTGCACCTAAGAAGACTAAAAACTATAAAGAACCCTTCTCTAAACACCATTCGTGAAGTAAAACGACTCCCGTTTACCCGTGAACGCATGTTCTAAAAAAGGAATGAAACATATTGTTCTATAGAATGAAAAAAATCAAAATGGAAGGCTCCAATGACTATAAATATTATTATTTTCATCATTTAAGAAAAAAAGGATGCTAATTATGTATCCTATAAAGATGCAAAGGAAGTGTAGTGGCGTAGAGTGCTTCTTCATATTATGAGACATGTGAACTTCGATTACGGAAAAAACTTACAAAAGTTTACGGGAAAAGAATTTCCAATATTTTATACACTATTTTAATTCATTTCATGGACATTTCAGTTCGACAATGCCCCTATTCGCACCGCAGGAGTGTGAAAACAAAGAATTCGAAGTCAAAATTTTACCACTTAGCAGTGGTTATCATACTCTCTCGACCTTAATATAATAGAAAGTGTATGGAAATTGCTGTCACGTAATGTTTATGAGACGGACAGATAATACGAGCACTAAAATTTATTATCTGAAGAGGTTAAAAAAGTTGGAGCAAACATTCTTTGTTACAAGTTGAAAATCTTTATACGTCCCTTCCAAATATAATTTTTTAGGTTAAATTAAATAATAAAGGCTATTCTTATTATTAATAATTTCCGAATAATATAACAAAACAAAAAAGAACCATATTAATCAATACATCTTGTTGCTTTAATGAATAAATAATGTTGAACCTATTCAGATGAAACACAAAAATTATCTAAAAAAATCCTCTTGTTGGAGAAAAAATCATTAAAAATCATAATTAGTTAATACTTGAATTTATTTTGCTTGTAGATATCTTAGAAATGAGGACTTTAAAATCTATTATGAAAAAAATATTAATTTTCATCATTATTTTAAAAATAACGAGAGGTTTAATGTAACAAAAATCTTGAACCTATTCAGTTGAAATGCAGTGTATTTATATTTTATATAATTGCGCATTTGAGAGCTTTTATGATTCGAAGTAACTTGGAGCGTTTAATGATTAAAATTGCATTACAAATATAAAATGCCGCTAAAAAGACGAATATAAGTTATAAAATACACAATTTTTTATTTGTTTTTCTCAAATATATATAAATTTTCAGAACGAAAGATATAATAAATCAAGAAGCACAATAAAATGTTTACAAACAAAAATCAATTGTTTTTGACGCTGTCTTACACTGATAAAGTTGCGTTGTTGTAGTTTTTGCCGTTTTGCATGTACCTTATAATGGTTGTGCCATGACATAGGTCATTCATCTTTACATTATTGGAAATCCTTCCAATATCTATTAATTTGAAGGAAACAATAGGTTTGTTCGTACACAAAATCAATGAGAATTTTTTTTTTTTTTATATAGTTTAATCTATTTAAGTGTAGAAATAATAAATTTTGCCTTTAAACTTCATTTTCCAATTTGTTACCGAGCTTAGGATTTTATCAAGCTTTTATTTTAATTAAATCAACAATAATTATTTTGTAATTCCTTCAAAAGATTATGTTATGTGAAGTATTTATTTCGGGTGTAGTTAGATAAATTTAAATGAGGCAATTTTTGCTCAAAAATATTTCTTTAATGTTGATTTATAAAAAATAATAATGTAGGAAGAAAAAGGATTAAGAATAAAGTTATACGAACAAACCTATTGTAGTCTCTCAGCATACATGTAACGGTGAAATAAATGGAAATATCGTTGGAATTTGATTAAGAGAGCATATAAGCAAAAAAAATTGAGTTGTTTCAAGAGCACATAGTTTGGTTGTTTACCAGTGTTGCCGTTTGCTTACATTTGTTACATTTTTCGTAACTTTTTAATGCTTCACGTAACATGTAAATATTTTCCGTTTTTGGCCTTGTTTTCGTAACTTTTTATACCTGTAGTATCAAAAATCTTGTACATAAAATTATAAACTAAAAAGTATTTGACTTCCTAAATATTTTACAAGATCAGTTGAGATGGGGAGTTAAATTTTAAATATTTATATTACACATTTCTTGCCCATAACAATTTTCTGTTTTCTCTGCCGGATGATGTTATTCAAGTTTTTGCTGAATATTTAGGAGCCTGTGAGACTCAATTGTTATTTATGTTTTTCAAAGCTGAGACTGATTAATCAATCATGAATAATCATAGCACTAAATCCTAACTAATCGGATTCTTCTTAAAACCTGTTGGCATTATTCATTTTGAAATTTTAATTCAAAAAAAGATTAAAGTTCGTCATTGTACTTTTCAGGTTCGGATTGACCCACCAACAAATAATTCAATTGTAATAACTTTGATTTACATGATTATCATTCTATGTAAAGATTGCAGAAAGAAGAATTTTCTTATTTAAAAAGTTTTATCGTCAAGAAAGTTTTACTCACAGAATGTAGTTCATGCGCGCTCCTCGATAAAAAGACGATCTGTAATGTGATCCAGTAATATTTTCATTTAAAAATTCGTGAGAAGAGAAAATTTAGGTGAATACAAAACATAAAAAAAATATTTTAAGCAATATATGTATAAGTATTTTTGTATTATTTTCTCCAAAATATCGAATTGAAAATGTTTATTATTATATCACATGTCTACATTTATTTAAAAAATGCAAAATGTAACTTAATGACCAAAATTGTAACTTTTTTTATACAAAACTGTAACTTTTTTCAAACTACCCCTGGAAACACTGTTGTTTACATAAAACAATCAATGTTGCCGATTTTGTTTAAAAATTCGCTCAGATTTTTGTTTATTTCATTTTCACGAAAAGGTTTATTAAGGAAAATATATGCACATAGTGAGCTATTTAGTAAAAAATTAGAGTGAATTAAATTCATTTGAGGGACGTATTATATAAATTTATGTATACAAACAGTTCAAGTAAATAAATTTAATTAATTTAAAATTGTGCATTAGTTTGTCTCTCGTTAGTTGTTTTGGACAAACAGTTCTCTTATCTTTTTATACAAAACCTTTCTTCTAGTTTAGATAATTTATTGGTTGTATATACGAAATCTTTTGCTTTAAACAAACAAAATTAAAAAGAAATTCTCTTTAAGTTACACATTAATATAAAATTTATAGGAAAAATTGTAGTATGAGCACAAGAATATTCCAAGAGAATAAAAGTAAATGATGATAACATATAAAACTCTGAATATCACTCAAGAACTTTATTGTAACAAAATAAATTTGGATTGAAAAAATTATATGATTGTTGTACAATACTATAAGAGATCGAAATTAAAATTGAAGCACTAATAAGGCACAGTGGTCCAAAACGCTTTTTTTTGGAAATAATTCAGTAACTAAAGAGCTGAGGTGTTTTCGAGTTGATTTGGAGGAGTACTGGCCCCTAGTAGGTCAGGGAAGAAGTGGGTGGCCCTCCAAAATTGCCCATCTCGGGTATGTAATTTTTTTAAAAAATAGCCAAAAATTAACTTATGATATGACAGAAAAGAAATTTTACATATAGATAGCACTTGTAAATCTCTATAAAAAATACGCATACATGTGTAAGTTATCTGTTTTAATTTAAGAGATATTCGGGTCGAAATAAATTTTTACCTCATTTTTAGTTTTTTTAATTTTTTTTTTTTAAATATTTGCCAGATTCTCCACAAAATTCCAAATAATATTACTGCAAGAATCATCTAATTATAATAATCCGTTAAAAAGTTAAATTAATCTAAAGTTGGAACTTTAAAAAAATTTTCTATTTTTTGGGTTTTTTTCCAAAAAGGTGGCAATATTTATTCAGCGATGAAATTATTATTTTTTTCTGACATTAATCATTTTTTTAATGTTTTCTAAAGTAATCTTAATGTAAATGCGTGTAAACTAAATCCGGAGGAGTTTGGGACAAATGTCTGCCCTCGAGCACTATCCAAATTTTGTCAATTTTGGAATTTATTGTTTCTCTTTTTGTTATGTTCTTAAATCGCAAAGCTGGGATCGACTTAAAATTATTAAAATTTTTTAGCACCATATGTAAGTCAATTTTTGAAGGAAGCTTTACCCGAACTGAAATTTTGGGTATTTTGGAGTACGAAAATGGGAATCTATTTATTTTCTTCTTTTAAGGACAAAATTTTTTATATTCTACTAAAATTTCACAATGATAGCTTAATTAATGTAGATTTGATTTAAGTTCAAATATTATTTTTTTTTTTCGAAAAATAACACTAAATACAAAAAATTTTAGTTTTTAGATAAATTTAGTGAAAAAATTTTATTATTTATATATTATTATTTTTCAAGTAATAACCTTTCCAATGACACCAAATACTTGCATAAAGACTTCACACAATCGTTTAAAAACTAGCTAAAACTTAGCCCCCCTTCAGCGAAATGTGCACATTTTCTTTAATTTCTATAAAAAATGTGTGCTGCAGCATTCTCTATACATAAGGGCACAGCAGTTTCAATGTGCTTTTTTAAATAATTTTGTGTTACTTTTTTCTTTTACTAGTTAAAGAACAATTGGAAAACATCTCAGAAATAATGGTGTGAAATTTCATTGAAATACATTTAACGGTTTAAAACTAACACAAAATAGTTTATAAAAACACGTTGCACAGTGGGGCAGAATCGAAATTTTTTGGAAATAAATGTGTAACTTTTGATCGGCTGGTCGGATTTGCATGAAGAGGAGCGTTCAATGTTAAGTTTGGAAGGGGGACTACACAGACCTCTCAGGGGCGGAGCCAAAGAGGCTCAAAGTTGGGTACCTCAGACATACAATTTTTTTAATCGCTTGCCAAAATTTGGTTTCTAGTCCAATTTCAAATATTTCTATACATTATTGTAGGCACTGGTAGAACCTAAAAAAAACCTGCTTGCATGTCCTATTTATCTCTTATAGTTTTTGAGTTATTTGCGTTTGAATTTTTAAGTACCTCAATGTTCTTGGTTCAGTTTTTCCATATACATCCTAGTATTTTTGGCCGATTTTATTTCTTTTTTCTTTTACTAGTTAAAGAACAAAATTGTCAAACTTAACAATATACGTACCTGCTATGCTATGCCTATATCAAATTTCATGCAAATCCGATCAGAAGTTACAGATTTATTTCCAAAAAATTTCGATTCTGTCCCACTGTGCGTTGAAATATACACATATGTACAGTAGTTTCAATGTGATTTTTAAAATAATGTTATGTAACTTTTGTACCGTTCAAAAAATTTCAATGAAATTTTACATAGTTATTACTGAGGTAATTTCCAAAAGTTTTGAAAGATTCAAATTTCTAGCTGGTCTGTTGTGCAGGAGGAGAACCTCCGAAATTGGTCAACTCTTTTAATTATTTCTTATACAATACCCGAGGTGACCCATTTCGGCGGTCCTCCTCCCTGCCCCAAGACAACCTAGAAACTTGTGCTCCTCCATAACAGTTGAAAAATACCTCAGTAATAACTCTGTGAAATTTCATTGAAATTTATTTATCCGTTCAAAAGTAAAACAAAATAAATAGAAGAAGAAAATAAATAGATTCCCATTTTCTTACTCCGAAATACCCAAAATTTCAGTTCGGGTAAAGCTTCCTTCAAAAATTTACTTTTTTCATTGAAATGGTCACCCTGTCGTTATAAGGGGCCTCCGACAGAAAATACTTTTTGCTTTGCGATTTAAGAACATAACAAAAAGAGAAAACAATAAATTCCAAAATTGACAAAATTTTGATAAGGCTCGTGGACAGACCTTTGCCCCAAACTCCTCCGAATTTACTTTACACTCATTTACATTAAGATTGCTTTTGAAAGCGTTAAAAAAATGATAAATCCCAGAACAAAAAACTAATTTTATCGCTGAATAAATATTGCCACCTTTTTGGAAAAAAAACCCCATAAAATATAAAAATTATTTAAAGTTCCAACTTTAGATTAATTTAACTTTTTAACGGATTCTTATAATTTGTGGAGAATCTGGCAAATATTGAGACAAATTCTAGGGGCAATATTAAGCCCACCAAGTTAAAAAAAAAAGCAATGGAACATTCTAATAGTAAAAATTTTATAAAAGACGATAAGATTACTTCCAATACTGAAATTGAAAAACTCCTCCGTGAAAAAAGAAAATTCAGAAGAGAATGGCAACAAACTAGATCACCAGCTGCAAAGCTGAGGCTGTCCATAGCCAGCAAAAAGTTAAAAAGAAGCCTTCAATTAGAAGAGGATCGCCAAAGTAGAAAATATATTGAAAGCTTAACGAATAATAAACATACCAATTATTCAATTTGGAAGGAAGCGAAGGATATTAAGCCACCGGTAGAGGCACAAAGTCCTTTAAGGAAGGCTGACGGTACCTGGGCCCGTAGTGCAGAAGATAAGGCCAATTTATTTGCATGCTACTTAAGCACAGTCTTTCAACCCAATCCCCAAACAAATGATTTTGTATTGGGAGAGACTCTTGACACTACACAAAATTATGATGACATAATTGTTGTTAGCCCAGAGGACATTGATACAATCATTAAAGAAAATATAAATGTTAGAAAATCACCTGGATATGATTCAATAACACCATCAATGATTAAAAAACTACCGAATGTGGCAATAATTGTGTTATCAATTATTTTCAACGCGATCTTAAAACTAGGAGTCTTTCCAAAAATTTGGAAGACTTCTCTGATTAAAATGACACCAAAGCCAGGAAAGGATTCTACAATAGCATCTTCTTATAGACCCATTAGTTTACTCTCTTGCTTGTCAAAGCTGTTCGAAAAAGTATTTCAAAAGAAAATTCTACCATTCTTGAACGATGAAAATATCGTCCCAGTTCACCAGTTTGGTTTTCGTGAAAAACACGGAACCATAGAACAAGTGAATCGTTTAACTGGAGAGATAAGGAAATGTTTCGAATTAAAGAAGTATTGTTCAGCTATTTTCTTAGATGTCGCACAAACATTCGACAAAGTTTGGCACAAGGGTCTAATCTATAAAATTAAATGTTTACTACCACCATTTACCCACAAATTGCTGGAGTCCTATCTATCTGACCGTATATTTAGGGTAAAGTTAAATGACTTTGTGACAGAAGAATTTGAAATAAAAGCCGGTGTTCCACAGGGAAGTGTTCTTGGACCTACCCTATATTTAATCTACACCTCTGATTTACCTATATGTGATGAGCTGACTATTTCAACATTTGCTGATGATACTGCAATACTCAGTTCTCATGAAAACCCACAAATAGCATCTAGCCAACTAAATATTTATCTCCGACGTGTGGAGACATGGTTGAAAAACTGGCGTATTCGTGTAAATGAAGTGAAAAGTAATCATGTTACATTCACCCTGAGAAGAGGAATTTGTCCTCCAGTTACACTTAATGATATAAATATACCCCAGTCAGACCATGTTACATACCTTGGTATTCACTTAGATAGGCGACTTACTTGGCGTCGTCATATAGAAGCCAAGAGACTTCATATGAAGTTAAAAGCTTCTAGTCTTCACTGGTTAATTAATAGTCATTCAAAACTAAGCCTTGACAATAAAGTCATCCTGTATAAAACCGTTTTAAAGCCAATTTGGACATACGGCATCCAACTATGGGGAATAGCCAGTAATACGAGCATTGATATTATACAGAGGGCCCAATCAAAAATTCTTAGAACCATGACGGGTGCGCCATGGTACATAAGAAATGAGAATATCCATAGGGATTTAGAGGTACCACTTGTAAGAGACGAGTTCAGGAAGCTCAGAGAAAAATACATTCTTAAACTAGAGACTCACCCCAACCCACTCGCAAGATCTCTTGCTGAAGTTCAGTCAGCTACAAGGCTTCGCAGAGCCGACTTTCCACCCCGTTAATAGTAGGACCATGGAATAACCAATGATCTCGATAGAGATCGAGTAGTGTTTAATTTAGTTTTTAAGATTTTAATACATATTGTGAGGTCTAAAATAAGACAGATTCAATATATAAATAAAACGTAAAAAAAAACGTAAAAAAAAAAAAAAAAAATATATCCCAGTCGGAAATAGAAGGGCTAAAGATACATTTTAAAATGCCTTATTTAGGATCTACAAGTCCTGCCACTCGCATTGCAACACTATTTCTTTTTTACACGGCGTGTCATTGCAGGCAAGGCCTTCCCTTCTCCCTTCCAAAAAGAAGCGAAAAGGCAAGGCCTCTTAAATAAATAAATTCTTCTTTTTATTTAAGTTAACACCCTTCTGGCCCTCAACGTGTTAATTTATGCGCGTGTGGATAATTTATTGTATAAGCATATTTTAATTAATTATTAGTAAGCATATTTTATCCTAAAATTAAGTTAATATTAATTGTCATGCGAATTATCAAGTTAGTTCTATTCTAGGACGGAACGAATAAAGATTAATTTTATATAATTATAAAGAATAAAAATCGTTTTGTTTCAATTAACAAAAGGTGAGTTGGGTCCCATTGGTGACCCAACCCTTATTTTTTTATTAACAACCAAATGGTTGTTTTAACTGGCGCCCGAGCAGGGACCGATCCTTTAAAAAAAATAAAGGATCGTCCTTAAATAAAAAAAAAAAATTCCAAAAAATATAAAAAAAAAAAAATGTGTTTGGTTTGGCTCGCGATGATTTAAATATTAAAGAAGTGTAAAAGTGTAAAGGTGTAAAAGTGAAAAATTGCGATAATGATATAAAAAGTGACCAATATGGATTCTTAAGTAGCCATATTGGTCACAGCGCGTAAAAAAAATGTTTATGTCACAAAATAAATAGTAATAAAGTCCTCAGGAAAAATGTGAAACCTTCCTTCGAAATACCCTTTCCTTAATTGTGAAGATTACAAAGGCTAAAGAGTGCTCCGGAAAACATCCTTGCAAGTTGCAGTTAACTTAAGAACCTGCACTACTGAGTTGGGTTGGAGCTAACTCTTTTCGCCTGGTAATAGGGTAAAGGTTGGAAAGGTTCACAGAGTGAGATTCATAGTGCCTTAGTACGACAGTATATATTGAAACACATACTGTTCGAAAAAGGATATCGCGATCCTCCATCCACGACTATAATAAAAGAAAAAAATGATTATATAACAAAATAAAAATTAAGCACTCACAAAAAAATAAAATAAATTTCATTAAAAGGAAAAATTTAAATAAAATTTCCTTGAAAATTTTTAAGAGGAAAAATAATTAAGAATTTAACCAAAAAAATTCATAAAATTTAAAAATCCTACAAAAAAAAAGGAAAAAAATCAAAACCGCGAACCAAACCAATAAAAAAAAAATAGAAATAAAAATAAAAATAAAGACAAAATATCAAAAAGAATAAATAATATTTTTTTATTTTAGAATCCTATATCACATGTACGCGATCGCAATTACATCGTACGTTTAAATTATTTAACATATCTTAAAATAATACACAATACGTTTCAAGGGTAAGTGCAAGATTATTTTTATTAATTTTTACTTTGTGGTAACTCCCTTTATTTTTGCCGTGCAAAAGAAATAATTATAATAAATAAAACTTGTTTGTTGGGTTGTCTTGCTTATTAAACTTTTGATAAGAAATGGAAGAATTGGCAAAAAACGTCATGGAGATGACAGGAGCTCTAAACGCGACTATCAACCAGATGAATGCCATGGAGGCAAAGATAAGATTGCTTGAGGACAAAACCAGTCCTTCATTCACTGAACCTAACCTGGTTGAACCGCCGCGTGCCCCCAGGAGCGAGTTAGAGCTAAGAGAATTAAGCAGACTCCCGGACTGCGTTAAGGAATTACAGACGTTTGATGGAAACCCCACGCAATATGTGTCATGGATACATAGCGTGGAGGCAATCCTTAATGACTACGAAATTGTTAGGACTAAGCCTATATATAGGGCAATACTACAAAGTATTAGACAGAAGGTTAGGGGTAACGCAGATTCGGCCTTAGTGTCATATAATATCTTTGATAATGATTGGGCTAGGATAAAAGAGTGCTTATCGCTTCATTATGCCGACAAGAGGGATATTAGAACACTTGAACACCAACTTAATCAATTGCTCCAAAGGGGATCGAAGGTAGATGAATTTTATGCTGCAATCAATCACCAATTTTCTTTAATTATTAACAAAATAAAAACTGAAAATTATTCGCGGGAAACAGTGGATGTACTTGTGGAAACCTACAGGAACAGAGCTCTGGATGTTTTTGTTCGAGGCTTGAACGGCGATATGTCAAGGCTTCTGATTATTCAAAAGCCGAAAACCCGGAGGCATATGCAATGTGTATGGAGATGCAAAATCTCAATTTAAGGAGTACATCTCTACACCCATACATTCAGAACCAAATTAGCGTTCCAATTAATACGATGTCTCGAAGGGAGATAAAACCGGAATTTCCTCCTAGGCCATTTATTCCAAATAGGAATAACTCCAATTACGGACAGTGGAAATATTCCCCAAAACCGCAAGATGCGCCTCCAAGACCGTATGCTCCAAAACCACACGAGAAAATGGAGGTCGATCAATCTATAAAATCGAGAAGGATAAATTATATGAATAGACCAGGTGCATTCAAAAGAAACGCGAAGTCAGAAAATATAACTAATCCCTTTAAACAACAAAGGTTGTTTCATGCATATGCGGACGACGTGCCTGAACCTTTATATGAACAACAGTGCTTATTAAATACCCAGGTAACCCAGGACAATGTTCCTGAACAATCCGTCGGAATCGAAAATAATAACTTTGAGGACTCTGAGATAAATTTTATGTCAGAGGCCTCCCTTCAAGCGTACCATATATAGAATATAAAACCAATGGGTTGCTACTAAAATTTCTAGTTGATACAGGAGCCAACAAGAATTTTATAGGGTCCCACATTTGTAGTAGCGCTACACCGCTCCTTAAACCTTTCTCTGTAAGAACAGCTGCTGGAAATGTAATTATAAGTCAGAAAGTCGAAGGTAAATTCTTTCAGTCTGCCGGAGTAGATACGGTCATAACCTTTTACGTTTTGCCTAGACTAAAATCTTTCGATGGAATTATTGGTGATGACACACTTAAAGATATGGAAGTTATCATTGATAGGAAGAAAAATATACTCACCATTAAATCCGATACGGTCATTTTATATATATATAGAAATATATATAAAAAAATATATAAAATATTAAACAATAGAAATAGAAAAACAAAACATAAACCATACTGAATTCATTTTATCATAATACACTAATCCATATGTTTTACACTATTCCATATATCACTTAAGTTCATTTCTGTTATTTTCCCTTACTGGTGCCTACCATGTTTTTGAATATAATTCTCCTCTTATAACCGTGAAAAATGGGGAAGGCTGGATTATAAACGGGCAACTTAGTTTCGTACATGTGATTCATCTAAAACTGCTGATGTGTTTGCAGCCGTAAAGAAAGATGAGATAAGCAGTAATACGTTCGTGTATTACCTCCGAAGGGCGTTTGAACGCATAGAAACTATCAAAGGAATTACAAGAAACAAACGATCAATAGAATGGATTGGTTCAGCATGGAAATGGATTGCAGGAAATCCGGATGCAACTGACTGGAATCAAATACTTAATAGTCAAGACAGACTAGTCGAGAACAATGACCACCAGTACATCATAAATAATAAATTGTTCGACACAACGAATGAACTGGTGAAAAGGGTTAATAGGTTGATCAATGATTTCGATAATAACATTTCCAAATCTGATTCGGAAAAAATCATGAACGAGTCGATAAATCAACTAATGATTATTAGCCCTTATCAACTAATGATTAAGGGCCTGTCAACTGGCAGAATCTTAGTAAAAGCTGCGATAATTCAGAATCGACAGCTTGATTTAAGATACAACACAGTGCTCTTAAACCACGAAAATATTTATGGTATCAAGGACAGTTGTTCCACAATTAATAACACTACTATTTGTACCCTTAACCAACTGAAAAAGCTTGATGATGATAATTGTCTATCAAAGATTTTAAGGAGTGTTAACGCAAACTGCACTTTTCTCTCAAATAGGGAAACGGTAATAGAACAAATAGAAGACGATCTCGTATTCGTAACAAATTTCGAGGGGAAAGTTTACACCCAGAAGAACAACATCAGCTTAAACGGCACATATTTAATACGATATACTAATGAAACAATTGAGATTGGAAACCAGAAATTTATTAACAAAAGAATCACCAATTTGCAGGCTCTTCCTCCTTTGTTAGCAAACGTATATGAAAAAGAGCGTAAACTGGATGTGAATTTTTTACATGAGCTTCATGAAAAGAATATTAAGCATATTGATCATTTGAAATTTCACCTGAACCTTTCTATTACATCACAAACTATTGAATTCCTTTTATTTGTCTTTGCTGCTGTGGTA
The DNA here is from genome assembly GCA_951394005.1 of Protophormia terraenovae. Classification (NCBI taxonomy): domain Eukaryota; kingdom Metazoa; phylum Arthropoda; class Insecta; order Diptera; family Calliphoridae; genus Protophormia; species Protophormia terraenovae. The sequence continues at coordinate 3,342,299 of OX596078.1, read as the reverse complement.
CTGATCATTTTATGGAGAAAAATTTTCGGACGTATTGAAATTCCAACCTTAAACATAGTTAAGGAAACAATATGATCAGCGGGACGCTGATATTTAAATGGGGGGGAGTTAACACCCTTCTAGCCCTCAACGTGTTAAACATATTGCAACACGCGAGTTATGGAAACCACCGCGACCCCAACAACAACAACACAACCACCAATAAAACCACCAAGATTAAATAGCTGTATTAGCAAATAAGAAAACCCAAAATTAAAAGTAGAACTTTATAATAAGTTATTTTCTTTGGAATTACATATAAAATTAAAAGACAAGCATATTTGACTAAAACACTTTGTAATTAGGTAATAAGTTATTTTTTTGGAATTACATATAAAATTAAAAGACAAGCATATTTGACTAAAACACTTTGTAATTAGGTCATAAGTTATTTTCTTTGGAATTACATATAAAAATAAAACAAGTATATTTTTATTTAGACAATAAGATTTATTATAAAAAGAATCACAAATAAAGAATCAATTGGAAATCAGTAGTCAAACTAACAACTTGTGTTTTTTTTGGTGATCTATCGATCAGCAACATAACTGGCGCAGTCGAAAAAAAAAGTTGAAAGCATATCAACTTTAGCTCCGTAAATAAAAACAACCCGAAGGAAGACTAAAGCATCTATAAAAGTCAATCTCATAATTAGAGTACATAATAAGAGAGAGACCATTGATAAAGCAATCCGAAGGAAGACTAAAATCTCATAATTAGAGTACATAATAAGAGAGAGAGAGACCATTGTTAAAGCAACCCGAAGGAAGACTAAATCTCATAATTAGAGTACATAATTAGAGAGGCCATAAATAAGAACAACCCGAAGGAAGACTAAATCACCTACTACAATCAATCATCAGAACAATGAAGGTCCTAATAATAATAATAATAGGGTAAATAAGTAATATTTTAATTAAAATATAAGTATAAACATAAGTATAAATATAAGTTAAAAAAAACTATATTTCCTTTATACATGAGAAGAACACACCGTACTAAACCATACACGAACGTTTTTAGACACTTAACACCAATTCCTGAAAATAGAGAAATGTCGCTAAATAATAACAACGCTTCAGGGTCAAACCCCCAAATTTCAAACCCACTCCCGTATCCAAATCAAATATTTGACTCATTAAGAGTCCCGGACGCAGTGAAAGACCTCCCAAAATTTGACGGAAACCCAAGACTGTTATACGAATTTTTAACAAATGTAGAAGAAATTTTAGGATATCTGATTGGCATAGACGGAACAAACTACGCGGAAATAATACTAAGAGCAATTAGGAATAAAATAGTAGGACAAGCTAACGAAGTTCTCAATGTTAACGGTACCCCTCTAGTTTGGGAAAACATAAAAAACAACTTAATTCTACATTATTCAGATAAAAGGAATGAAACATCCTTAATTAAAGATCTACATATCTTAAAACAAACTAATCAGTCGGTCCAACACTTTTATAGTTCAATAATAGAAATACAGTCATCTATTAACAATAACATTTTAATTCATGAAACCAATGCTAGTGTCATAGAAGCAAAACAAAAACTCTTTGCCGAAATGTGCCTAAACACATTCTTATCAGGCCTTAAAGAACCTTTAGGCTCAAACATTAGATCGATGAGACCTAAAACACTGGCCGAAGCCCTTTCCTTCTGCATACAAGAACAAAATATATATTATACTAAAAAGCCATTTACAAACGCACATCCTGTTCCGCAACAGAATGTTAGACACTTCCCACCAAATTTTCAAAGTTACCCACCTTCTCAACATTACCATCCTATGGTAAACAATCAATACAGACCCTCACACGAATTCCCAAGGCAATACTACCAAAATATACCCCCATATCAAACCAATATGGTTAGATATCAAAACCCAATTAACAGCGCTCAAAAACCCCATATTAATGCACCTGTCAATACATTTGGACAGAATACAAATTTTAATACATACCAGAAAAATATACCGAATAACGGACTTGAACACACCAAGACATTCTACAACAATAATAACCCTAACTTTGGACAACAACAATATCGTTCACAAAACTCACCACCTCCAGAACCAATGGATGTAAGCTCAGGATATACTCATTTGAGAAAACCACCAAGCATGCAGACACAGAGAGTAACAAGTGGTTTAAAACCTCATGAAATTCACAACATTAACACAGTCAAGACTTTACTTTGGAACAAGTTAACCAATATAACCACCACATTAGTAACACAATTGATGACAGTCAAAATTTTCTACTAAATGCCTCCCCGGACCAACCGGATACCTAGACTTAAACAATCATGGACATACATTACCGTACATAAATATATCTTCACCTTTCGGTAGACCATTAAAATTCTTAATTGACACTGGAGCCTCTTCATCATTCATAAATCCAGAATTTGTTAACCAGGACGAATGTCAGAGTTGTGAACCAATTATAATTACCACTATTTTAAACAAACACTCCTTGAACAAGAAAATCAACTTACCATACTTTGTAGAATTCAAAGAGGAAGGCAAGATGGAACTATTTGTCTTTAGATTCCACAATTATTTCGATGGATTAATAGAACTTGATATTTTAAATAAACTTAAAGCCAAAGTAGACTTAGGCAGTAAAACTCTAATCACAAATAATTCTATAATACCACTACAATTTAAACCTAATCTGACTTCAGGAAAATTTATAATTCAACCTTGTTCAAAATTTGTCATTAAAATACCAGTAGATACTCGAAACGGCGATTTTTTAATGCAGAGAACATTTCTCGAACCTGACTTATTTATTTCGGAAGGTATTTATTCCTCAAAGGAATGGTATAGTTTTGTTGAGATATCAAATATATCCAACCAAGAAAAAGTTGTATATATTGAACAACCTATAAAAACCATTCCATATCAAAATTTCATTGAAATTAATAACTTCAGCATAGATTCAAACATACCCCACCAAGAAGATAATATAACTAAATTCCTGAGAACGGACCACTTGAACCAAGAAGAAAACAAAGCGTTAATGAAAATATGTAAAGATTTCGATGATATATTCTTTAAAGAAGGGACACCCCTTAGTTTCTCTAACCAAATTAAACATAAAATCCAAACAACAGACGATATCCCTATTTTTACAAAATCCTATAGATACCCTTATGTTCATAAGGAAGAAGTACGGACACAAATAAACAAAATGCTACAACAAGGCATTATAAAACCAAGTTTTTCACCTTGGAGTGCCCCTGTATGGATAGTTCCGAAAAAGAAAGATGCTACTAATGTACAAAAGTGGAGACTAGTCATTGATTATAGGAAATTAAACGAGAAGACAATTTGTGACAAGTACCCCATACCCAATATTACAGACATATTAGACAAATTAGGTAGAAGCATGTATTTCACTACCCTGGATCTCGCCAGTGGCTTCCACCAAATAGAAATGCATCCAGAACATGTTGCAAAAACCGCATTTTCCGTAGATGAAGGTCATTTTGAATTTGTCAGAATGCCCTGTGGTCTTAAAAATGCACCGTCTACTTTCCAAAGAATAATGGATAATGTTTTGAAAGACCTTATAGGTACGGTTTGCCTTGTATATTTGGACGACATAATCGTTTACTCCACGTCATTGCAAGAACATATGTTAAATTTGAGGAAAGTTTTTGAAAGACTAAGGGAATCAAATTTAAAAATTCAGTTAGACAAATCCGAATTTTTACACAAAGAGTGTGCGTTTTTGGGACATATTATTTCCACAGAGGGAATAAAGCCAAACCCTGAAAAAATTCACGCGATAAAAAATTTTCCTATCCCGAAAACTCAAAAAGAGATAAAATCATTCTTAGGTCTATTAGGTTATTATCGAAAATTTATACAAGACTTCTCAAATTTAACAAAACCTATGACTGAATGTTTAAAAAAAGGAAGGAAAATAATTTTAAACGACCGATACCTAAAAACATTCGAAATGTGCAAAAATCTATTGACCAATGACCCTTTACTTCAATATCCGGACTTTTTAAAACCGTTCATCTTAACAACAGATGCAAGTGATTTTGCTTTAGGAGCAATTCTTTCCCAAGGTCCAATTGGAAGCGATAAGCCGATATGCTACGCTAGTAGAACATTAACGGACAGTGAAATAAATTACTCAACAATAGAAAAAGAACTATTAGCTATTGTTTGGGCAACGAAGTATTTTAGACCCTACCTTTTCGGACATAAATTTAAAATTGTAACTGACCATAGACCACTTACATGGATTATGAGTCTTAAAGAACCAAACTCCAAATTAGTAAGATGGAGGCTTAAACTAGAAGAGTTTGACTACGAAATCGTTTTTAAAAAAGGTAAACTCAACACAAACGCAGACGCTCTAAGCCGTATCAGAATTCCAGATCATAATCCTCTAAATAATGAAGAAGTCAACATTAATACAATCGACAATGACTCAATTCAAGGAACAGCGGGAACGACCATTCACTCTGCCGACGAAAACAATGATGATGGTATTCAAATTTCAGAAAAAGCTATAAACGGATTCAACATTCAAATTATTTTACAAGTGAAAAACGAAGGTCCCCCTATAACCCTCCAGACTGTATTTAAAAATAAAATGAGAAAGATAATAAGAAGACCAGAATACAACGAAACTATAATGACTGATATATTTAAACCAACGGTTCTCAAACGGGGGTCCGCGACCCACAAGGGGTCCGCAGAGGCTTTCATGGTGGGTCGCGAAGAGATCCTGAAAAATATTATTGAACACTCAATTTTTTAATGTAAATATTATGTATAAGTTTAAATAAAATTCCAATGACAACTTCAAAATATTCAAAAATGGAAAGACATATTTTTAAAAAAACATCCCCAAATTAAAGACAAACATAAAGATTTTTTCTAAAAGAATCAAATAATGAATGAACCTTCGATTGAAAGTATTATGCTTGATAAAGGCAAGAATTATTAGATAAGGAAAGTGATACAGTCCAATGACACAATATAAAGGAGACTATAAGATGTGGCAGAGAAGACAATTAATTAAAAAGATAAATAGTTCACTTAAATTTGATGAAATTATCGATATCTTACATTTAAATATATGGCAAGAATTTTAAGTTAAAAAAATATATTTTTGAATAAGATTGTTGAAATTGGCTCGAATGTATGAGATGTACCTCATACTAATTTTTTTTATTTTATTTCAACATATTTAAAATCATATTAAATAGTTGAAATATATTAAAGTCTGCCGCTCGTTTGTTCCGAAACATTAAAACTATTAGAATAATTTTTATCTATATAGATTTTTGTGTGAAAAACTTTGTTTCACTTTTTTCCATTAAAAAGGATTTAATCTTTAGTGGACGCAGAGAATGATGTTAGATGCATTATCAAAAAAAAGTCCCATAATATTCATGATCTAAAAAAGCGAAAACAATGTCACACGTAACACTTATACTGATTTTTAATCTTTTCAAAGTTGAAGTGGGTCGCGCTTCCACAACAATGTCAAAAAGGGGTCGCGAAGCAAGATCTTGTGAGAACCCCTGATTTAAACAATACCTCGCCCCCAATAAACTCTCTGCAATAATGACAGACGATGACACATTTAAAATTGTACAAAGCACATACTCTAAATATTTTGCAAATAGTAAACTTTTCAAACTCATTCGCTGTAAAATCTTATTACAAGATATCCGAAACACCGATGAACAAGACAAACTTGTGAATGATTACCACATCAATCATAATCATAGAGGTATACAAGAAACATTTGAACATTTAAAACGCGAATATTTTTTTCCTTATATGAAAGAAAAGATAACCAAATGTATTAATCATTGTAATATATGCCAAACTCTTAAATATGACAGAAGACCCCCAAAACCTACATTTGAAACCCCAGAAATACCGAAAAAACCACTAGACATTGTACACATTGACATATATAGCATAAATAAACGAAACATTCTCACCCTTATAGACAAATTTTCGAAATTCGGATCAGCATACCTTTTAGAATCTAGAAATAGCATATCAATCCTAAAAAATCTTAAACATTATATAAGCCTAAACGGCTTCCCAAAAAAAAATTGTGTGTGACCAAGGCTCAGAGTTTAACGCATCTATTATAAAGGACTTTTGCAAAATTAACAAAATTGATATACATTACACCTCATTTCAACAGAGCACTAGTAATTCCCCAGTTGAAAGACTACATTCGACTATGACAGAAACTTATAGAATCGTTATGCAAAAATATAAAGAATCAGAACTACCATTAGATCAAGATGAAATACTTTTCGAAGTAATCATGACATACAATAATTCAATACACACCGCGACAAAATTAACACCATTTGAATTGTTCTACGGAAGAACACCTTCATTTGAAAAAGATTTAAATTATAATACGAAACATGAGTACTTACAACAACTAAAAGAATTTCAAAGCAAATTAAATGAATCAATTGGAAAAAAATTGGCACATGACACAGACAAACGCATTGAACTATTAAACCAAAATAGAGAGAAACCTGAAAGCCTTTTAGAAAACGACAACATATACAGGAAAGAATGTAGAAGAAACAAAATAACCCCTAGATTTTCAAAGAGAATTGTAAAACAAAATAACAGAGTGACTCTTTTAACACTAGACAACCAAAAACTCCATAAATCCAAAATAAAAAGAAAACATAAGACTTAAAACTCACTTTTTTCTAGATTTATACTGACACAAGCCGATGTTGAAATTGTTGACATTTCTCCAACACAAGGAATCATTCCATTAAAATTAGGAACCGCTAGAACAATTACCGACTATAAACACCTGATACATATAATCAATCTTGATTCTTACGCAGACAGTATACAAGAAATAGAGAAAACTATATCCCATTTTGAAATCACTCAATTTGCCAAAATCGCTCTGAAAACAACAAAACTGAAATTAAAAGAACTCATTACAAAACTAAACCTATTAACACCCAGAAATAGACAAAAGAGAGGACTAATAAACGCATTAGGATCAACAATTAAATTCATAACCGGAAATATGGATTACGAAGATGCGGAAAAACTCAATAGAGACATTGAACGCCTATTAATGGAAAATGGACGAATAAACAATACACTAAACCAACAACTAATTCTCAATACTGACATGATAAAAAGGTTTGAAAACATAACTAATCATATAAACAATGAACAAAATATTATTACAGCACCCATAAAAAACATACAAGACCAAACCCGAAATTCACTTAACCATACAATAAACACAATAACACAAATTCAACATCTTAATCAAATAAACTATAATATCGACATACTCACACAACACTTAAACAATATCGCAGAAGCAATAGTATTATCCAAATTGAATATCATTCCAAAATTAATATTAGATCCAATAGAACTAATTCAAATTCACAAAACACTAAATAACACTATAAATATACTCTCACCTGAACACATATTTGAACTTCTCGAATTAACTGCATACTATAATAACACTAATATAATTTTTAACATAAAAATCCCAACACTATCAAGCTATAAATATACATTGTACCATATCATACCAACACCAATCAATAAAACATTAGAAATTATAAGCGAAGAATATGTATTGATTAATGAGAATAATTCGATATTTTATAAAGATAAATGTAAACATATAGAAAATGAATTTTATTGTAAAAGTACTCATGAAACGGAATTTGATATGAACAAAGATTGCATTAGAAATATAATAAATAAGAATGAGACCGCTTCCTGTCATTTACGAGATATAGGACAAAAAACTGACATTATTCACCCAGAACCCAACTATATTATCCTCATTAACCCTCCAATACAACAAATTATTACGATATGTAACAATATTACCAAACAATACACAATTACTAACACCACTCTAATTCAATTTATCAACTGTAAAGTTGCCATCAATAACATATGGTACAACAACGAAAACAACATATATTGGGACAATGGAATCTTCATTGAAATACCACCCAAATTTAACAATAAAATTACAGCCCTCTCAAACAAAAATGAAATAACACTTCCAAAATTAAATGAATATAGATTCCAAGATAGAAGAATAGTTGAAAACCTACAAACAGATACAAAAATACACGAAAAAATTACATAATCAGCTTTCGGGTCAGTAGCAATTCTTATCATAATATTAATAATTGCAATAATAAAAAGAAAACCAATGACAATAACTTATTCATTCGACCAGAAAATTAATGAAGTTCCGGCTACAAATTTTACAAAGCCCCTTTGGCCGTCACTTCATTTTAGGGAGGGAGGAGTTATGGAAACCACCGCGACCCCAACAACAACAACAACACAACCACCAATAAAACCACCAAGATTAAATAGCTGTATTAGCAAATAAGAAAACCCAAAATTAATAAAGAATTTAGTAAAATTAAAAGTAGAACTTTATAATAAGTTATTTTCTTTGGAATTACATATAAAATTAAAAGACAAGCATATTTGACTAAAACACTTTGTAATTAGGTAATAAGTTATTTTTTTTGGAATTACATATAAAATTAAAAGACAAGCATATTTGACTAAAACACTTTGTAATTAGGTCATAAGTTATTTTCTTTGGAATTACATATAAAAATAAAACAAGTATATTTTTATTTAGACAATAAGATTCATTATAAAAAGAATCACAAATAAAGAATCAATTGGAAATCAGTAGTCAAACTAACAACTTGTGTTTTTTTTGGTGATCTATCGATCAGCAACATAACTCGCGCATGACACAAATGCGATTCAGCATTTATGCTAAATGCAACCAGATACCACCAATTATGCGCGTGTGGATAATTTATTGTATAAGCATATTTTAATTAATTATTAGTAAGCATATTTTATCCTAAAATTAAGTTAATATTAATTGTCATGCGAATTATCAAGTCAGTTCTATTCTAGGACGGAACGAATAAAGATTAATTTTATAAAATTATAAAGAATAAAAATCGTTTTGTTTCAATTAACAAAAGGTGAGTTGGGTCTCATTGGTGACCCAACCCTTATTTTTTTATTAACAACCAAATGGTTGTTTTAACTTTTATTTATTTATTTATTTATTTATTTATTTATTTATTTATTTATTTATTTATTTATTTATTTATTTATTTATTTATTTATTTATTTATTTATTTATTTATTTATTTATTTATTTATTTATTTATTTATTTGTTTATTCAGCTATAGATTCTACAACAGCTGAGAACAATTTACAATTAAAGAAGTTAATATATACTTAAAACAATATACTACAATTATTAAATAAACAAAATTATTGGAATTAAAATAGCTTATTAGTAAATTTTTAATTTCAGTACCAGCATCAGCAAAATCTATTAGGTCATAATATTTATTCACCTTAATGCATATTCTACGAAATGGATCAAAGTCTGCGAAATTGGATCTATGGAAATCGATATAAAGTGGAACATATGATCTAAGTTGTCTATTTGGAACATTAATGACTACTTTACTAATGAGATATTCGGAATCAATATTTCCATTAACAATATTCAAGAAAAACGCAATGTTTGCAACGATCCTTCTACTTTTTAAGGTTGGAAGTTTTCTAAGAGCCAAGCGGCTACGATATGGAGTAAGGTTTGAATCACGGTTCCATCTTAGGTTCCGGAGGCAAAAAAGGAGAAACTGTTTTTGGACTGATTCAAGTTTACGAATGTAAACATTATATTGTGGGTCCCAGATTACTGAACCATATTCCAGAATAGGTCTGACTAATGTAGTAAATAGCCTCTTCGTCACGTAAGGATCAGTGAATTCTTTCGAACACCGTTTAATAAAACTTAAGGCATATGGTGTGCCTTGTTCACAGTCATTATTATATGATTATTGAAGTTGAGTTTTTTTTATCAAAATTTACTCCTAAATCAATGAAGGATTCAACCGAGTTCAATTTTGTATCGCCAATGTAGTAATCATTGCAAATTGGGGAATATCTATAGAAAGACATGCAATGAGGTTAATGTTGCACCAATTATTAAAGCTGGATATATCGGATTGTAGATTTAGTACATCTTCATTATTTGATAAAGTTAGAAATAGCTTTACATCATCTGCATACATTAGGATCTTGCAATGATGAATGGAATTAGGAAGATCATTTATAAAAAGAAGAAATAATAGTGGACCAAGATGACTGCCTTGGGGGACTCCGGAAGTAACGTTCACATAATTAGACAATGTGCTATTGAACATTACACATTGTTTACGATTCTTCAGGTAGGAACAAATCCATTTAAGGAAGTTACCACAGATTCCAATTGCATTCAGTTTAGCAATTAATAGATCGTGGTTGATCTTATCAAAGGCTTTGCTAAAATCTGTATATACTACATCAGTTTGCAATCTTCTTCGAAAACCGGAATTAATATGTGATGTTAACTCCATTAGATTGGTAGATATTGATCGTCCGTGGTAAAATCCATGCTGTGTTTTTGATATTATGGATGAAATTTGTGGTGATAATATCTATGTTATAATTTTCTCAAATAGTTTAGGAATAGCACTAAGCTTTGCAATTGCTCTATAATTTGTAACTGCACTTCTACTACCCGATTTATAAAGAGGAATTATATAGGATTTCTTCCATCTTTCTGGAAAAATACCGAACTTAAGAGAGTTATTATATATGTGAGTAAGAGGCATTGTTAATACATCCGCACAGTTTTTCAGTATACATGTGGGAATACCATCAGAACCAGGACTGAATGAATTTTTTACAATTTTTAAATATTTTAAAACCGTTTTAACATGCAGGGACAATATATTAATCGATGTTGAATGTGGGATAGCATAAGGATATTGATTATTATATCTCCTCGAGGAAAATGTTGATGAAAAAAAAATCAGAAAATGCATTAGCTATGTCTTTATCATTGGAAAACATTTCATTATTAATTTTCATTGTAGTTTGTTTGCAATCTTCTTCGAAAACCGGAATTAATATGTGATGTTAACTCCATTAGATTGGTAGATATTGATCGTCCGTGGTAAAATCCATGCTGTGTTTTTGATATTATGGATGAAATTTGTGGTGATAATATCTATGTTATAATTTTCTCAAATAGTTTAGGAATAGCACTAAGCTTTGCAATTGCTCTATAATTTGTAACTGCACTTCTACTACCCGATTTATAAAGAGGAATTATATAGGATTTCTTCCATCTTTCTGGAAAAATACCGAACTTAAGAGAGTTATTATATATGTGAGTAAGAGGCATTGTTAATACATCCGCACAGTTTTTCAGTATACATGTGGGAATACCATCAGAACCAGGACTGAATGAATTTTTTACAATTTTTAAATATTTTAAAACCGTTTTAACATGCAGGGACAATATATTAATCGATGTTGAATGTGGGATAGCATAAGGATATTGATTATTATATCTCCTCGAGGAAAATGTTGATGAAAAAAAATCAGAAAATGCATTAGCTATGTCTTTATCATTGGAAAACATTTCATTATTAATTTTCATTGTAGTCGGGTATGAGGAAGTTTTTCGCTTGGAATTAATAAAGTTATAAAACAGTTTCGGATTTCGTTTAATGTCTAATTTCATTTTTTGAAGATAAATATTATAACATCTCTTATTCTCCAAAATATAACAGCTTCTAACAATAAAATATTGACATTGGTCAAACATATTATTACTTTTTCTAAACTTTTTTAACAAACGATTCATTCGATTTTTCAACCATGCCAGCGTGGTAGTTTTCCAAGTAGGTCTATTTGTTTTAATTTGTTTCTTCAAAGGAACTGTCTTAGTGATGCACATCTCTAGTGTGGAATAAAAATTATGTATAACTTGATCAAAATTACATCTTCGTTAAACGATAGTACTTCAAACCAGTTTACATTGGATAATAGTTGATTCATTATTTGGAAATTAGTACGATTAAAGCATAGTGTCAGGACATCACTAGAGGCTTCAGTTTTATGTGGAATCGGTGTTGATATTTGAAGAGTTGGATGATGTCGATCCTCAGGTGTACAAAGCGGATTAACATGAACTACATCAAATAATGAAGTATTGTTCACAAATACTAAGTCTAACATTCTATTGTTAGAGTTAGAAACACCATTTATTTGGAAAATATTTAAATCGGAGGGAGACTTTAAGAAATCTTCTATCCAATCAATGGGATTTATGGGTACAATGAAGTCTGTATCAAATAATGTGACCCAGGAGGCCGTTGGGATATTAAAATCACCTAGTGTAACTAAGTGATCATATGGATTAAGTCTATCAGCAATGGATTTAATTGCCAATAAATGATTTTCATACTCCAAAGGATCAGAGTTAGGAGGAATATATGAACATGTTACGTAATGTTACGGCAATAACAATATATTAAACACTAGATGTCGCTGTTTGCAGTATTTATTAAATTCACAAACCAAGAGTTGAACTTAAAGGTACTGGATTAGGAAAAACAGATGATATGCACTGTTGCAGAAATTCGACTTAATATATTTGTTGGTACAAGCAAATATAAATAAAGTAAACAAAGAAAATGTAAATAAGAATAAAAAATGTAATTTGCTGTTGCTAATAAATAATGTTTTTTCAATAATTGAAAAAACTACGCAGATAATAATTTTTGTGTTGTACCAAATTTAAAATCAATTAAAAGATCAACTTAGCTTTTGAAATTTGTAGGATTGTGATATTTTCAGGATCGTTTAATACACGAAATACTTTAAAAACTTTAAAAGATTTGAAGTAAAGCAAAATTTAACACTTTCACAGTATAGAGTTACCAGAGTTAATCGCTCTCTTATATTTTCAATGCTATTAAAAAAGAGTATGAAATATATTAAACAAAAGACATGAGGACTACCTTCTTTATCGACACTTAAAACAAGACTAAATGAGTTTGAGCTTTGAAGGTCTCGTAATTAAAATTTTTTCTGTTTGTAATGAAAAAGTTAGTAGGTGAGTGACACCTTCTATTTCTCATCTAATGAAATGGAAACAAGAATTAGTACCGGATTTCTTTTTAAAGGAAGTCGAGGCATTCTTTAAGGAATTTTTACAGAAGGCAAAAAGGAATGTGTTTAAAATTTGTTCGGAGAGGTGTGTAGGCATTCAGAAAAGCCTGTTGAGAGGAAACACTAACATATTTTCCTGCTGGGATATTAGTTACAGGAGGGAAAATCATCACCAATATTAATACCAACGACCTAATAAGGCCTTTTGGCAATATTTAAATATATTTTATTTATAAATATTTGTATATATAAGTTAAGAAAACTAAAATTAGCTTCACAATCAACAAAAAATTAAAATTTCATTTATTTACTTTTTCCCATGAATTATTAAATTACTTTTAACTTACCTTTTAAATTATAATATTGCTGACAAATGTCTGCAATCAAAATTCAGTTTAATAAACATACAAAAATAATATTCTTTATTTCCTAAGAAAACATGCAGTAACAATAAGAATAGTCATAGTAAGCAAAAAAACTAAAACAACAAAAATTGTAAAGCTAAAGAAATAACAAAATAAATTTAGTTGCAGTCAAGTACTCAAACAATAAAGTAATGTCTTTTACTTTAATTTATATTAGTCTACTGACTTAATTAAAAGTGATTACACGTTAATTATAAACAATATGCCAGCTTATAATTGTAAAAATTGTAAATCAATTTTTGTGGAAAAAGAGATGCTTGAAGGACATGAGATCCTTCATTGTTGGGAATATTGGAAATGGTTCTCAAAAAAAAAAAACATCTAAAGGCGCATGAAAGGACTCATGCCAGTACATCCTATGTCAGTAGTAGAACTGAGCCTTCCACTTCTAATAAATTCACTTGTATTAAAAGTGCTTTCAAAAAAAGAATTCTGGCATACATACCTCTACAGAAACCAAAAAGAGGAATTTCTACATCCTCAAGAGTTTATTTTCGAAATTTTGGAGAATGCTATAAATAAAAGTATAACATTGAAATACAATTTGAAAGTAGAATGTGAATATATTAAAATTATAAAAGATGAAATAATGCTAACCACCATAACGCATAGAACGAAAATGTCAGTTATAACCATAAGTGATAGTATTGAAGAATCTTTGAAAGCACAATATGCGTATATATGTAAAAAATGTCAGAATTCCAGGAGAGGAATAGTGGATGGTCCCTAATACGAATGAAGTATTTGGAAATAAATACAAATAAGGCTTCATTCATTAGACGCTCCAAATATATACCATTACCACATTGGATAAAGAAAAAGATGCATGTTTCAATTATAAAAAAGATGATGAATATTGTTTCAGGTGGGGTATCATCGCTTCATTCTTATATAAAGAAGCAAATGGATTTGTGAATTGTAATGGATTTTTAAATATTCAAATACATTGTTATGGATACACAACCCATATACAAGAGTAAACTTCCGTTTGCTTAATTTAATAAAAAACTGATTAAGACTTTTAAATGTCAGCATAAATATATTGAAATATAAAAACACATAGAAGTATGCATACAAGTTAACACCAGATACATTTAAAACACTTAAAATGTGCAACCATAAAATGCTGACCTAGTGTCTGCAGCTAAAATTGCAATACATCCGTTCCCACAGTCAAAATGTGCAGAATTGACAGCAAGCTGATTCCTGGAATAACATCAGGCGAAAGGTGTGCAGTAGTTTTAAGTTAATTATAATATTCTTTAGTTTTTAGTTCATTTTTGGCATTCATTAAATAAAGTTGGAGTTCGCTCCTAAAATAAAAAACATATAATTGTTTTTTTTTTTTAATTCCAAATAACCGGTTTTGAACTCCCGTGAAAGTGAATAAAGAAGCCCCTTAGTAACTACTTGGAGTAGTAAAAAGGACAGTGTTGAACACTTTCCGATTCACTCGGACGCGAAATTTAGTGTTAAGTGAAATGTTTTAAAATCTTAAAATAAGTTAAAACAAATTAAATAACAAAGTGAAATAAGTTATAATAGACAACCCCTAAAAAGCAATTAAATAATAAAGTGAAACAAACAATAATGAAAAAAAAAAAAAACCTAAAGTAACTTAAATAAGAAATAAATAAATAAAAAAAATTGATAACTTCAAATCTCAAAAAAAAAAATAATAATAATAATAAGTGTAAAATAAATAAACAATAAAGTGAAATAATAAGACTTTTAAAGGACAAAATTTAAAATAATTGGTGACTTTCAAAAATAAAAATAAAAAAACTTAAAGAAAAAAAAAATATATATAAAGTAAGGACATTAGAAAACTCACAAAATAATACAATAAGAAGTCAAAAACCAAAGACTCAAAATAAATATAAAATACGTTAGTTACAATAAACTTTTTCGGTGAAACAACTACAGAAGGAAGAATCAACTACAGGATATCACTCTCGCCATCCTTTTTGAGACAACAACCTAATATAATTGTGAATTTATTCAAAGTAATAATCGCGACATTAGCACAATATTAAAATCATTAATATTCGTTTATCGCAGCTTAATTATTTTGAATATAATATTATATTTTTATTATTATTTTTTGTATTAAATATATTAAGTGAAAAGGAAATTATTCAATATGTCAAACCCAAATAACGCCCACCTGTCATAAATCCCAATCCTAATCCTAATCCCGTTGGACAAGTATCGAATGTTCAGGTCGGACACAACCTACAACAGACAACCGCCATAATAACAGGCATCGTACAGAACGTCTTAGAGACCCAATTTCAAGGTCTCTTGCAGGCGAATTCCCAATTAAACTCGACTGTAAATTACACTGACCAAACAATTGATCCGTCACATATAGGCAATGTTTCGGATTTAGACAAGGTACCAGACGTGGTAAGAAGTTTAAGGGACTTTTCCAGGAATCCGGGAGAATTTAACTCTTGGAAAGAGAGTGTGGATAGGGTTTTACAAATTTACGAGCCTCTAAGAGGCACTCCAAAATACTATGGTATCTTAAGTGTTATACGAAATAAGATCACAGGGAACGCGGATATGGCCTTGGTGTCATATAATACTCCGTTGAATTGGAAAGCAATTTCGAAATGCCTCACTTTACACTACGCGGACAAGAGGGACATACGAACGTTAGAATACCAAATGGTGTCACTGGTTCAGGGGAGCCAGACAATACAGGAATTTTACGGACAGGTATATACCCATTTCTCATTAATCCTTAATAAAATTGGATATCTAAGATGTCCGATGAGCCGTTAAGACTATTTATACAGACTTATAGGGATAAAGCACTTGACACCTTTATTCGAGGTTTAAACGGCGACTTACCGCGCCTCTTGGGCATGAAAGAACCTGCAGATTTGCCACATTCCCTTCATCTGTGCCTAAAATTAGAGAACCAAAACTTCCGCTCTGACTACGCACAACGAAGTTGTAATATGTTCGGGTTTCCAAACCCTAAACAGAAGAAAGGTTTCCCACAAAGAGGCCATTAATCCCAACAGGTATTCCACCCCCCATTAGCTTATATACCGCGACCTCAAACGAACCATCAGATCCAACAAGAATTCTGTCCTCAATTGGCTTATACGCCAAGACCACAAGTTAATATTAACCATCAAGGCATTCGTCTCCGAACAGAAACCCTAATCGATATCACCATACAAATAATCACCAAGCATATTTTGCCCCTCCACGACCATTCGGACCTAAACCACATCCTAGGCCAGAGCCAATGGATGTAGATATTAGCATGCGATCGAAAGGTGTTAATTATATGAACAGACCGAGACAAAATGATTTCATTGGTAAAAGGCCATCACAATTACCATTACATGCCCCTGCAAACAAAATACAGAGGAATTTCCATTTGGATACTGCTGAATGTATTCCAGAAGAGTTGTATTATCCTAACTATCCACCAGAAGGAGGTGAGGATGACACTCGCCCTGAGAATGGAGAACCTGACTATGTACGTACTAGGGATGCCAAACGGGACTGGATTTTGCAAATCCCGGGATTAGGGATTTTATAATTTCAAATCCCGGGACCCCGGGATTTTTCGGGATTTTTCGGGATTTCGGGATTTTTCGGGATCATTTTAAATATATGAAAAAAAAAATCAATTTTTTATACATATTTTAATTAAAGAAATTTATTCGTATTTGTAAAAATAAATCATTAGGTTTGTTCGTTTGAAATTTTAGTAAAACTAGTTAAATAAAAGAGATATTTAAAAAATAAATCTAAAAACCAAGCTTTTACTTGAAAAAGTTAGAAAACCGAAAATAATAAAATAAATTTTAGGGTAAATAAAAAGTTAAGTTTTTTTTTTTTTCTAACTTGTATTAAACGCAAATTTGGAAATATCTCAAAAATACGGGCATATGTTCTTTTGCAGATATTTTTTCTTATAAAATTTCATTAGCTAATGATAAGCATGATTTTTAGCTTTGTAGAATATCATCAGTAGTTAATGTCCATCCATTTTGGAAGATGATTTAACGCAATTTGGTCCTAGAACTTGTATAATTCAACATTTGTTCATTATTTCGTCTTCCATACAAATGTCTTTCCAGATATTATTAATACATATTATTTAATACAAATCAATATGTATTAATAATTAAAATGACGTTTCAAATTAAAATTCAATAGGAAAATGAAAATAAAATATTTTACTAGTCTTGCTCGTACAAAATATTCAAGTAAAATATGTATAGCAAAATAGAAAATTATTTTCTCTTGAAATGTTTATAACTTTTACTAGTTTTATGTGCACAGAAATGCTTTTCGAGTAAAATACTTACAATAATAGAAATACTAGTAAGAATAGCATACAAACGAACAGACTTATAATGTTCTAATCTTCGTAATCGATTTTTAAAATATTTGTGAAAATTTTCTATTAATATTTTGATGTTTTGTATTGCTTAGAGTTAATTTTTTGGATTGTATTTATGACACTAAATCTCGAAAATGAAATCCCGGGATTTTTTTCGTCCAATCCCGGGATTCGGGATTTTGAAATCCCGAAAAATCCCGGGATATAAAAACACATTTTAAATATCACGGAATTTTGGGGAACGACAGCTTAAAACAATTGGGTGCAATTATGTACACTAGAAGTAGTTGTATATTGCTTGAGAATGCAACAAAAATAAAAATTCATCAAATGAGATCTGAATCAATTAACATGCTTAAAATAAGGGACGAGCATATGACCTTTAAGCAAAAGAAAATGATAAATGCACTGACATCAAAAATATCGAATTTATTTGCAGAGCCGGATATGAAGTTAACATATACCACTAGAGTAGTTGGTGAAATTCGTAAGAAAAATGATACACCGGTCTATACTCGATGCTATCCGTACCCCATGGCTTTGAAGGAGGAGGTAGAAAGCCAAATTCAAACGATGCTTCATGATGGTATTATAAGACCATCTAGGTCACCCTATAATTCACCTGTATGGGTTGTCCCGAAAAAAACAGATTCTTCTAGAAATAAGCAATATAGAGTTGTGATAGACTATAGAAAGCCTAACGCGATCACTATAGCAGACAGATATCTGATTCCAGATATCACAGAAGTCCCTGCACAATTAGGGAATAATAAAATTTTTTCGGTACTTCACTTAAAAAGCGGCTTTCATCAGATCCCGCTAAAAGAATCTGATATAGAGAAAACAGCTTTTTCCATTAATAATGGAAAATATGAATATACCAGGTTACCTTTCGGCTTGAAGAACGCCCCTTCCATTTTTCAAAGAGCGCTTGATGATATATTGCGTGAATATATTGGTGTGTGTTGTTTTGTTTATAGCAAAAATGAGGACGACCATGTCCATCATTTAGAGAAAATTTTTAAAATTTTCGAAAGTGCGAATATGAAGGTCCAATTGGATAAATGCCATTTTTTTAAAGAATCTGTCGAATTTCTTGGTTTCATAATTTCTTCAGATGGAATTAGGACGAATTCCGAAAAAGTTGTGGCTATATCTGAGATTGCACCGCCTAAAACATTAAAAGAGTTAAGCTCATTCTTAGGTCTGTCAGGGTACTATCGTCGTTTCGTTCGAGATTATACTAAGCTCGCCAAACCCCTGACATCCCTTTTAAGAGGGGAGGAAGGACGTACATCCAAAAACCAATCTGCAAAAATTAAAATAAACCTGAATTCGGAAGCAATTTCTGCTTTTAATAAAATAAAGACAACTCTCGTTTCCGGAGATGTAATGCTGGTATATCCAAATTTTAGTAAAGATTTCACACTAACGACTGATGCATCAAACTTTGCCATTGGTGCGGTACTCTCCCAAGACGACAAACCAGTTGTTTTTATATCCAGGACTTTGAGCAGAACTGAAGAAAGTTACGCCACTAATGAAAAAGAAATGCTCAAAATTCTTTGAGAAATGACCTTTACGGTACTGCTAAGGTGAGAATATACACGGACCACCAACCCCTAACTTATGCGCTTAGCAACAAGAACAATAATAGTAAGATGAAACGTTGGAAAGCAATTCTGGAAGAATATAATTATGAGTTGCATTACAAACCTGGAAAGGCAAATGTTGTTGCTGACGCCTTGTCAAGAATTCCACTTGCTCAATTAAACACATTGAAATCTAGCGAACATAGCGATGAAAGTTCTTCTCATAACTTAATATGCTCTATAGATGTCCCTATTAATGCATTTAAAAATCAAATTTTTCTTAATCAAGACCAGACACAGTCGTACCAATTTAAAATAGTTTTTCCTACATACCATAGACATATAATTACGGAATAACATTATGATTCAGATAATATGGTGCGAATTTTGAAACGTTATTTAAATCCATCCGTTGTTAACTGCATTAAAACTGAGGAACACATTATGGGCCAGATTCAAGAGATCTACCCTTTCCATTTTAGCAAGGTTTACGCAGCTGCAGGTCGAGGATATCACTAACCCAACACTTCAACATATAATTTTGCGTACACATAATCGAGCACATAGGAATGCTCGTGAGAATAAAATGCAGATTATAGATAAATATTATTTCCCATCCATGAATGGTAAAATTAATAGAATAATAAAGAACTGTGTAGTCTGTAAAGAAAATAAATATGATCGCCATCCTGCTGAACCGGAAATTCAGGCAACTCCCATTCCACAATACCCCGGACAAATTGTCCATCTCGATATTTTTATCACAGAAAACCATTCTGTTTTGACAGCCATAGATAAGTTTTCCAAATTTGCAGTGACCAAGGTATTAAAATCCAGAGCTGCTGAGGACATTAGACAAACTTTAAGGGATACACTATTTTTTCTTCTTCCCGAAACTATAATCTTTGATAACGAGAAATCTTTTAATGCGGTTTCTACTAACCATATAGTGGAAAATGAATTTGGCATCAAAATTTATCGTACACCCCCATACACAAGTCGTTCAAATGGGCAGGTAGAACGTTTTCACTCAACACTTCATGCGCTGTCTCAAGACCGAGCGAGCTCATGGCACCTTCGAGGAGTTATTGGAGAAATCAGTCAAGGAATATAACTTGACAGTTCACTCAACAACCAAAAGGAAACCTGTCGAAGTATTATTTGTCAGAAGAGTCAGTAGTGACCCAGAACAACTTGAAGAATTTCGTAGGGAAACAATGCTTAAAATACAGGAGAAACATAACAAAAGAAAAGCTCCACTTAAAGCGTATTCAGAAGGAGATATTATTTATGTCAAAATCAATAGGAGACTTGGCAATAAACCTACACCAAAATACAAAAAGGAAATAGTGGGCAGTAACAGTAATTCTACGGTAAAAACGAGATCAGGAAGAACTGTTCACAAGAGTCTTATCAAAACATAAAATTTCAGTATTTATTTTTTTTTTCCAGATCAATCATAACAGGTTGTAAAATGGAATTTCAGATAGTAGACTACTCGTCTGCTCATCTAATAATGATCAATAATGGTCAAAGCAAGGTTCAAGATGGAACTATTAGAATAATCCACCCCATATACCTGAAACTATACGACGACTTTGTAAAAGAGACACAGACATACGTTGAACGGAAACTTCCCAAATCCAATCCTTTCTATCCCATCCTAAAAGAAGACATAATACAAACTTTGGACCTAATCCAAGGTATTGTTCCTTTAGATAATAATTACAATAAGGATATTAGTAATGATCATAATAATGATAAAAACAATAAAAATGATAAAACTAGTAATGTAAGAAATAAAAGATCATTTAATATAATTGGTACAGCATGGAAGTATATCGCTGGCACTCCAGACCACGATGACTTCGAAATGCTGGAATCCAATATGAATGAGTTAGATAAGAATAATAATAAACAAGTTGTAATTAATCAAATTGTAAGCGAAAGATTAAATAATATTACAAAACTAATAAATGAAATGTCAAATGCCATAGGCGACAATTATTTAAATAAATAAATTGGATATAAAACTAGCTTCAGAAAAATTAAGAGAAGGAAAGATGCCTTTTGCATCAACTGAAGAGACGGTGGAATACGCCAAAGTAAATGTGCTCCTACATCAACAGTCAACATGTCCCGCCAATTGAAAACTTATTTCCCGGAGTAATTCTGCTTAACGACTACAACGATACAATATTAATAGATGAAGTTAAATACAATTTTTCCGGCACATTCCTGATAAAATTTAGAAACTCTACCATTGTAGCAAAGAATAGGATATATCGAAATTCCGAAGCTCAACAAATAAAAGCGATCCCCACTATATTACAACCAACACCCCAAGAAAAGGAATTAGAAAATCTTTTGACGATCGAAAGCTTAAATAAATTGCATTTTAACAATACTCATAAAATTAAAACGATAAGATTGGGAACAATCATAAATGGAGCGTCAGCTATTTTTGTATTTTTGATATTGCTGGTTGTTATTGGTTCCTTGATTTTTCACCTGTATAAAATGACAAAATCGGTAAACGTGACTAAATTTATTATGGAAGATGCAATATCATACTCTTACCCCGCTGTTATCCTAACCAATATCCAACCTGGAAACAATATGCCTGTATCAAATTTTAGGATGAAGAAATAACATCCCATATTTTTAGAGGAAAACAATTGGGGCAATTGTTCTTAAGATGGGAGGAGTTAACACCAGATACATTTAAAACACTTAAAATGTGCAACCATAAAATGCTGACCTAGTGTCTGCAGCTAAAATTGCAATACATCCGTTCCCACAGTCAAAATGTGCAGAATTGACAGCAAGCTGATTCCTGGAATAACATCAGGCGATAGGTGTGCAGTAGTTTTAAGTTAATTATAATATTCTTTAGTTTTTAGTTCATTTTTGGCAATCATTAAATAAAGTTGGAGTTCGCTCCTAAAATAAAAAACATTGTTTTTTTTTTTAATTCCAAATAACCGGTTTGGAATTAATTTACATAAAAATATATTAAAAACAAACTACTCATATTTCTTTTTAAATGTAAAACAGCTGACTGAATGTCTGTCACAGTTTTAATTAATAAACAATACGAAATATTTTTAAGTTTATAAGAACATTGTAAAATAATTTAAGTTTAGTTTCATAAGAACCTAAAGACAATAAAGCCTAAAAAAATAAATAAACTTTTTTTTTAACGATTAAACATACGCAGTCGGTAGGATACTCGGGTATCCTTGTGTATATTTCGTATATAAGTTAACAACATTTATGTTTAACACGCGCAAGAAAGTGTCAATTACAAAAAATAAAATTATGCTTACCCATTGTCTACATAATGTTGCAATAATTATTTAATAAGAATGCTGAGTTAACTAAAAAGGCAAATTGCAAAGGTTTAATGGTTTATTTTATTATTAAGTTTAGTTTAGAAATTTGATTTAAATAAATAAACATCTTTTTTAAACCATTACGTTTTAAAAAATATTATAAAAAAAAACTCAAAACAAAACTTTGTTTTAATTGGCGCCCAACGTGGGGCCACGCTTTGTTTATTCAGTGAACTGGTTAAGCCCTTAAAACGGAGGAACCGAAATTATAAAATTCGTTCAACAAAGTTAACCAGTTATTTTGCCGCGTAGACACCACAAACCCTAGGACTTCGGAAACTGCATAAACCGTCCTGCAAGACAGTACGACGCATTTCCGTTGGACACCACAAACCCTAGGACTTCGGAAACTGCATAAACGGTATTACAAGACAGCACGACGCATTCCCGTTGGACTACAAAAGAAGCAGAAAAGAGGCCCCTGAGTAGCTGCCCTCTACGAAGGACAGAGGAAAAGAAGCTGAAAATTTCAGCAGCCGCTTCATAGCTTCACGCTATTGCAATAAGGATGAAACTAATTTTTATTTTGTAAGTAAAGGATAGATTTAAATAAGCAATTGAAATCAAAGTGTTATAAAATTTATTAAAATTTTACAAAATATTAAAAATTTTATAAAATATTAAAATTTTACAAAAGAATAAAACATATTTTTTATATAAAAAATTTAATATTGTGAAAAAATATAGATAAAATTTATTAAAATTTTACAAAATATTAAAATTTTACAAAAGAATAAATTATGTTTTTTATATAAAAATTAAATATTGTGAAAGATAGAAAAAGTCTGAAATCAAGGAAAATTTCCAATTAAAATTTTAAAGAATATTTAAAAAGGTGTTACTTAAAAATTGTAATAACAACATCTGCGAAAACATACTATAGCCTAAGTAATATAAAAAAATATAAATATTAAAAGAGTTATATTAAATTGTGAAGCTAAATAAAAAATCTGCGATTCCTACGGGACCCTCCAGATTATTAATTGAAATATAAATTTTAAAAGAGTTATATTAAATTGTGAAGCTGAATAAAAATCTGCTATTCCTACGGGACCCTCCAGATTATTAATTTAAATAATTAAAAAAAAAGAAAAAAGTATTACCTACGCGATTATTCTTAAAAAATATAACTAAAGTTAAACCCAAATAACCTAGTAAGACCTCCCGTACTAAACGCTCAACAGAACCAGGCATCGTTCAACATGACAGAAGTAGAAGCTGAAATCATTAGAATAGTTACGGAAACAATGCGTGAACAGGTTAGGGAACTAGTTAAAAATATTAGGAATCCCCCAATTCAAATTGAACAGGACCAAATAATTGAACCACAACACAGGGCTCAGCTAAGTGAACTAGACAGAGTACCAGATGTTGTCAGAAGTTTACGAGAATTTTCAGGACAGCCAGGTGAATATAGTTCCTGGAGGAAGTCAGTAGAAAGGATTTTAGATATATATCAAAATAGTATTTCGGAATTTTAAGTGTTGTGAGGAACAAAATAATAAGACAGGCCGATGCAGTTCTAGAATCTCATAACACTCCACTAAACTGGGAAAGTATTTCTCGCTATCTTACCCTTCATTATGCAGACATGTCAGTACCCTAGAATATCAACTTACCTCTTTGATTCAGGGCACAGAGTCAGTTCAAGAATTTTATCAAAAGGTAAATAACCACTTATCTTTGATATTGAATAAAATCAGTTGTATGGATATTGGGCAAGAATCGTTACATCTTTTGACCCAAACATACAGAGACAAGGCACTGGATACTTTTATTCGAGGCCTAAAAGGAGATCTTCCAAGACTTCTAGCTATGAGGGTACCAGTTGATTTTCCCAAGGCATTACATCTATGCCTTAAGTTAGAAAATCAAAATTTTAGGACAAAAGAACAAGAGACGGATGACATTAACAGATACCTAGATCAGGTACAAGTTGAGGACGAAACTTACGACCAAACTTTGAATGACTTTATGGATGGTGAAAGAAACGACAATATAGACTATAACCATGATAACATTGACAAGATTTATTTTTTAGATTAAACTCGTCCACCCTACCATATTTTAAATGTAGGATGGACAGCGGACAAATATTAAAATTCTTAATCGATACAGTTTCAAACAAAAATTACATACGACCAGATCTTGTAAAAAAACCTATTCGAAACAGAGAAAACTTCTATGCAAACTTGATTGCAGGGAAAGTAGAAATCTGTTTCCATACTAATACCTTTCTATTTGGACGAACGGACGTACCAATAAAATTCTTTCTGTTGCCAGATTTAAAGAATTTCCATGGTATCATCGGAAACGACACACTCAAAGACCTTGACGCTATCATTTACACTAAGCATAACTATATGGAAATAGGAAATGGAAGGAAAATCTTATTAAAAGAATTTCTAACAGACGGCATTAACATGACTTCAATTCGAACTAGTCATATGACGCAACGACAAAACCTTTTTTATTTGATTTAAAAAGTGGGTTTCACCAAATACCTTTGAAACCCAAAGATATAGAGAAAACAGCATTCTCTATTAATAATGGTAAATAATAATGGTAAAATCTATTAATAATGGTAAAAAGCGTGCGTTGAAATATTGCATCAGCAATATTTCAATGCGCGCTGGATGACATTCTACGTTCTCACATTGGAGTTAGGTGTTATGTCTATATAGATGACATAATTATTTTTAGCCCAAATGAGGATCAACACATTCACGATATAACTGAGTTATTTCGTACACTACACGAAGCTAATATGAAGGTTCAACTGGATAAGTGTGAATTCTTTAAGAACGAGGTAGAATTTTTAGGGTTTATCATTTCATACCAAGGTATACAGACAAGCCCAAAGAAAGTTGAGGCCATTATGAATTTTCCATACGTTAAAAGATCTTCGATCTTTCCTTGGATTATCAGGTTATTATCGCCGTTTTGTCAAAGATTTTGCTAAAATAGCAAAACTCTTGACAAACCTCTTAAGAGGAAAAGATGGACGAGTGTCCCGAAACCAATCAAGTGAGAAGAGAATTAATCTAGATGATCCTGCAAAAATAGTATTTCGAAAACTTAAAGAAATATGTGAGATGTGATCTTGATATACCCGGATTTTAACAAAAGTTTTGAACTAACAACGGATGCTTGAAACTACGCGAAAGGAGCCGTTCTTATTCAGGAAAATAGGCCAGTTACTTTTATCTCTCGTTCTCTTAGTAAAACAGAAAAAAACTACGCAGCAAATGAGAGGGAAATGTAAGCTATAATTTGGTTGAGCGAAAGTAATCATATACACAGATCATCAACCCCTTACTTACGCTCTAAGCAACAAAAATAACAACGTCAAAATGAAACGTTGGAAGGCTATATTGGAGGAATACAATTACGAAATCCACTATAAGCCTGGCAAAAGTAGCGTTGTAACAAGACCACCATGCAATTAAACTGTCGATATCAATGCATTAACAGCTACAGTACACAGTGATGATAGTTCTAGTGAAAATTTAATTCCCTAAGTAGAATGTCTTATTAACGTTTATAAAAACCAAATTCTCATACTTATAGGAGAAACAAGAGAATATCAGTTTAAACTTCCCCTCCCGACATTTCACAGACATATTATTACAGCTTCAAATTATTCAGAAGAAGACCTTGTAGCAATCCTGAAGAGATATCTTAACCCAGATATAGTGAATGGTTTGTTTACAAATGAAGGAATAATGCGCAAGATACAATCAATATATCCAATTCATTTTACAAATCATAAGGTGAGACATCATAGATAAAAGTAGAAGATTTGACAGATATTGTAAGACAAGAAGAAGAGTCACTAAAAGTCCATAAAAGAGCGCATAGAAATGCTAGGGAAAACAAAATGCAACTCCTAGAAAAATTTATTTTCCAAAAATGAGTGAAAAACTTAATAAAACAATGTAGGGTTTCTAAAGAAGGAAAATATGATCGTCATCCTAATAAATCTAACATTTCACCTACCCCAATTCCTCAATATGCAGGAGAAATAATACACATAGATATCTGGTCCACCGAAAAACATTTCATACTTACCGCAATAGATAAACTCACTAAATATGCTCAGGCAATTCCAATAAATTCTAGATCAATAGGAGACATTCGTGAACCGCTAAGGAAAATATTATTTAATTTCGGAGTCCCTAAAATTGTTGTCATAGATAACGAAAAGTCTCTAAATTCGGCTTCAATTAAATTTATGCTTGAAGAAAAATTGGGTATAAGAATTTTTAAAACCCCATCTTATAAAAGACAGATAGAACGCTTCCATTCAACCTTATCAGAAATAATGCGTTGCCTTAAGACAGACAAAACACATGGAAGTTTCGATGAGTTATTGGACAGATCAGTTTACGAATACAACTATACTATTCAGTCTACCACAGGAAGGAAACCAATTGAGTTATTCTTTGGAAGAAGAGTTAGCATTAACCCAGAATAATATGAAAATGCCAGGAAAGAAAATATAGAAAAATTAATTAAAAAACAGCAGGAAGATTTAAAATATCACAACAAAAATAGGAAACCATTTAAGGACTATGCACCAGGACATTAAATTTATGTCAGGATTAATAAAAGATTAGGTTCAAAATTATCGGCTAGATACAAAGAAGAAATAGTTATGGAAAATAGGAAAAGCACAGTACTAACAGAATCTAATAGAGTAGTTCATAAGGACCATATAAAAAGTCAGTAGTAAAAAGATGGTTTGACCTTTTTTAATATGACAATTTTATGTGTTTTCAGATTATTCTTGCCAATGCTAAAAGCAGAGGTGCAAATACTTAACTATACGAACTCCTATGTACTGACCATAAATAACGGATAT
Source organism: Protophormia terraenovae (assembly GCA_951394005.1). Classification (NCBI taxonomy): domain Eukaryota; kingdom Metazoa; phylum Arthropoda; class Insecta; order Diptera; family Calliphoridae; genus Protophormia; species Protophormia terraenovae. The sequence goes on along the minus strand of OX596078.1, from coordinate 3,314,524 downwards.
GGGAAAATTCAAGACGGAACATTTAAATTCATACATAAAATAGATCTTAATTCTTATGACGTTTTTTTACAAAAAACAAGGAAATATGTTGAAGCCTATATACCTGAAACGAATCGCTTACAACCAACGCTAAAATACGAACTATATCAAACTATAGATCTATTAGAGACAATTAAGAACTACACACCAACAAGACAAACTAGATCAATAAACACCCTAGGAAAAATTTTTAAACTTATTGCAGGTTCTCCTGACTATGACGATGCTGAACTCATCTACAAGACTTTGGACGAATTTTCCGATAATAATGAAAAAAACAAAAATAATAATAATTAACAATGATTTGGCAAATAAACTAAATAATGTTACACATATAATAAATGAATTTTCAAATGTAATAAGAAAGGATGATTCTATAATAAATGAAAGTATTGAAATTGTAAGGAATAAAATAAGGTTAACAAAAGAAGCAATTATAAATATAAAAAAAATGCCATACAATGGGCAAGAAATAATATTATCAATTTATACTTATTAGATAAAAAAAGAAATGTCAATTGCTATTAAAAAACTAAAAGAAGAAAATATGCCATTTGGTAATATAGAAGAAGCACTAGAACTAGCTAAAATTAATATTTTAAGTAATAATTCAAATGTTTAATATATTATTAAAATTCCACTAACAAACTCGTTTTTATATGAAAATATTATTATCAAACCTGTCATAAAAAATGACTATATTATAAATGTGAATTTTACACAATTACTTGTAAACGAAAATGAAATATATGCCATAGATAATAATAAATGTAGAAATTTTAATAAAATTAATATTTGTAAAAGATACGAATTAATAAATTTAAGTTCAGATAAATGTATTAAAAATATTATTTTCAAAAAGAAATCCTTTTGCATAACCAGCAACATACACCACATTCAGCATATCGAAGAAATCCATGAGGGACTTATTGTCCTTAATAATGTAAATGAAACGATTGCAACTGAAACTATGAGGTACGAGTTAACTGGGACTTTCTTAATTAAATTTAATAATGCAACAATAAAAATCGGCAATAAACAAAACCAAAATCTAGAGGCTCCTCCCCTAATACCAATGCCAGCTGTAATTCAAGAAATACCAATAGAGGAAGGAAGACTTAATCTTTTGTCTCTTGAATCTCTTCAAGAACTGCATTTTAATAACATAAAAACAATACACAGAATAAGAAAAAAGACATTGGTTTCTAACATAATAATAATTAATGCTATTTTAACGTTATTGGGCTTAATTCTTTGGACAATAAAAAAAGACAAAGAAAGAACCACTGCCCTGCCGGCAGAAACTGATAAAAAAATAATTTCGGTACAAACTTCACGGGTACATGATTTACCGTATTTTTAAAGATGATCGGGGACGATCACATTTAAGGACTGAGGAGTTAACAACAATTATGTTAAACATGAGTTACATATACGTTAATACGAAAAAAGTTGAACACCCTAATATAAATAATTGTGAAATAATAAAAACTGCTAACGCAACTCCAGACGAGTTTCAAATTACCACTGTTGCAAAACAGTAACATTTTTGATTACCATGCAAATTAATATTTACGTTTAAGTTATTGTAAGAATAAAATTAAGCAATTTTTGTCAGTTCTAATTTAAAATTGAATCAATAAAGATGTATTTTTTTTTTAATAAACAAAATACAAAATTCATAACTGGCGCCCAACGTAAAAGGATCATCACCTTTAATAAAAAACACCCCATAGGCTGTAATTAAAGGACGATCCACAACCAAGGACTTCTTAAAAAGTACCCCATAGGCTACAAGAAGGAAGAAATTGGATAAGCACCCACAGGCAGCGCAAGAAAAACACCTTATAGGTTGTAACAAAAAGGACTCCTTAAAAAGTACCCCATAGGCTACATAGAAGGAAGAAAAGCACCCCAAAAGGCTGCAAAATAACAGCGAGAAAAGGACCGGTAACAACCATCCAAGTAAAGCCAAAAGAGAAGTTGCTGACACCTTAGTAGGAGCTAAATTCAAAAAGGATCTGGTCGGACTCCAAGCTTTGCTATGAAAGCTGTTATATTATTAATGTAAGAACAATAATATTTAATATCCTATATTTAAGAAAATAAATAATAAAAACTGTTGCGATTCCCACGGGACCCTCCAACAGAAATTATAAAATAAGAGAAAACATTAGTGAAAGTGAAACATTTAAGTGTTAAGTGAAACTTGAACATTTTTAAAGATACTACCTAGACTTAATCAAAAAGAAAGAAAACTGTTGCGATTCCTACGGGACCCTCCAACGGCAATAACTAGATAATAAGGAAATATTTTTAGTGAAAAGAAAAACGTTTATAATTGGTTACAACCCGGACTATTGAGAAAATATACTTAACAAGACATTTTATTTTTGTAAAATCATGTCGAATCCGAATGTTGTGATCAGGCCTGCGGTCCTGAACAATGCTAGTCTTCCAAATACGGCACAAGCGGCTAACATTAATAGGGAAAATGAGGACGACAGAATAGCTAGAATTTATGCACAACAGTGCGAACTTACTATAAAAAGATTTTTAGACCCCAATATAAATGTAGGTATTGAAGACCAAGGGATAGATGAACAGTTTAGAAACAACCTTACTGACTTGGACAAAGTCCCTGAAATTGTCCGGAGCTTGAGGGAATTCTCTGGAAATCCTTCAGAATTCAGTTCCTGGAAGAAGAGTGTAGACAGAATACTTGCAATTTATGAGAACACGAAAGGTACACCCAAATACTATGCTATTCTAACCACAATAAGAAACAAAATTGTAGGAAACGCAGATGCTGCGTTGGAATCGTATAACACTCCATTAAACTGGGAAAGTATCACGAAATGTCTAGCATTGCACTATGCGGACAAAAGAAACTTAACCACTTTAGAATATCAAATGAGCACCCTTGTTCAAGGTAATAATAAAGTTCAGGAATTCTACCAACAAGTATATTCTCATCTTTCTCTTATAATGAATAAATTATCCTGCATGAATATCGGAAGGGAAGCCCTTGACTTGCTCACACAAACATATCGGGACAAAGCATTAGATACTTTTATTAGAGGCCTTAGAGGTAATATGTCTTTGCATCTGGGAATGAAAGAACCTAGGAATTTACCCCAAGCACTTCATCTTTGCTTGAAGATGGAAAATCAATTTAGGAGAACGCAATTCGCGAACTCGCATAACCAACCAAAAATTTCCAATAACAGACAGAACATGCGTGGTAACTTACAACAAGGATTTTTTCCGCAATTGGCACACATGCCACAACCTTCTACTCACTTAAGACCATTTTATTTACCCGCTCCAGTTCAACACAGGATCAATTTTAATCAAATACAACCTCAAGGTTACTATAATAAAAATATTCCTCCTCAAAGACCATCTGAACCTAAACCACAACCAAAACCGGAACCAATGGACATAGACTCATCTATGAGGACAAGAGCAATTAACTATATGAATAGTTCCGTACAAGACGATAGATTTTTCGGCAAAAGACCAAATAATTATTCTGAACAAAGACGACCTCCAAAAATCCAAAGAAATTTTCACATAGATACTCACGAAAATGAGAACTTGGACGAACAACTTTACGAACAAGAACTGTTTGACTATGAAAATCAGGGAGGACTTCCGACGTTAGATGAATATTTGCAAGATGGACCGGAGTCCTCAAATCATTTGGAAGTTAACGATTTTGTTGACATTCATTTTTTAGATTAACCAACTCGTCCTTGCCTTATATTGAGTGCAGGACAAACACCGGACAGATTTTAAATTTCCTAATTGACACTGGATCAGGCAAAAACTACATCCAACCAAACCTAATTAAAAATCCATTACCAAATCAAGAATCCTTTTTAGCCAGATCAGTAGGCGGACACAATAGAATAACTCACCATACTTATATAAATTTGTTCGATAAAAACGCTAACAGAATAAAATTTTTCCTACTACCAACACTTAAATCCTTTCATGGTATTTTGGGAAACGACAGCCTTAGAGAACTATCGGCAGTGATTTATTCAGCTGAGAATTACATGATAATAAACGGCAAATTGAAAATAATAATAAAAAAAATCTCTCAATCAGTAAATAATATTGACATTAGAACAGAACACTTAACAGAAGAACAGAAATACAATTTACAGGGAATTGTCTCAAGACACAGACAGCTTTTCAGCGAACCAAATGAGAGCTTGACTTATACTTCGGCTGTAGTAGCCGAAATCCATATAAAAATTAACGAACCTGTATATTCTCGTTATTACCCTTACCCTATGCATCTAAAAGAAGAAGTAGAAAAACAAATGCGAGAACTCTTACAACAGGGTATTATTCAGCCTTCTAAATCAGCTTATAACTCTCCGATTTGGATAGTTCCAAAAAAAGCCGACGCATCTGGACAGAAGAAATACAGGATAGTAATTGACTACCGAAAATTAAACGAACAGACAATACCAGACAGATATCCAATTCCTGAAATAAACGATGTACTTCCACAACTCGGTCAAAATACATTCTTTTCGGTACTAGACCTAAAAAGTGGTTTCCACCAAATACCACTCAGGGAAATAGATAGGCAAAAAACTGCATTTTCAGTGAATAACGGCAAGTACGAGTTCACAAGACTTCCGTTTGGATTAAAAAACGCGCCATCTATATTCCAGCGTACCTTAGATGATATTTTGAGGGAATATATCGGGAAGATATGCTTTGTCTATATGGACGACATAATTATATTTGCGGAGAATGAAAAGGAACATTATGAAAATATAGATACCATATTTGAAACCTTGAAAAATGCAAATATGAAAGTTCAATTAGACAAATGTGAATTTATGAAAGAAGAAGTGGAATTTTTAGGGTTTATAATTTCAAATAAAGGGATAAAAACCAACCCAAAAAAAGTAGAGGCAATTTTGAACTTTCCAATACCTAAAACACTTAAAGAATTAAGATCATTTCTAGGGATTTCGAATTACTATAGACGCTTTATCAGGGACTACGCTAAAATTGCTAAGCCTCTGACAATGCTTTTAAGAGGGGAGGCAGGACGTTAGTCTAAACACACCTCAAAAAAGATATCAGTAGAACTAGATCAGGAAGCTGTAGATGCCTTTAATAAACTAAAAACAGTATTAGCTTCCGAAGATGTAATGCTATCATACCCAGATTTCAGTAAAGAGTTTTGTTTAACGACAGATGCTTCAAATTATGCTCTCGGAGCCGTCCTATCTCAGGACAATAGACCAATCGTATTCCTGTCAAGAACTCTTAGCAGAGCGGAAGAGCATTATGCGACAAATGAAAAAGAAATGCTCGCAATCGTATGGGCATTAAAGTCTCTCCGAAATTACTTATATGGTTCTCCAAAATTGAAAATTTATACTGATCACCTTCCTCTTACATATGCTTTAAATAGCAAAAATTCGAACTTCAAATTAAAAAGATGGAAAGCATTCCTCGAAGATTTTAATTACGAATTGCAGTATAAACCTGGTAGTACTAACGTTGTCGCAGACGCATTATCTAGACCTTCACAGGACAATATTCAAATAAATACTATGACCACCACACAGCACAGTGACGAAAGTTCATCTCAACATCTTATACAATTTACAGACGCCCCAATTAATGCTTTTAAAAATCAGATAATAATAACCAATGAAGAACCACAGTCAACCTATAGATTTGAAATAGTATTCCCCACCTTCCATAGACACACCATTAACGAACCCAATATTACCGAAGACCTTCTTACTCAACTTTTAAAAAAATATTTGAATCCTTCTGTGACAAATTGTATTAAGACGACTGATGAAATTTTAGGAAAACTGCAGGAGATTTATAAAGATAATTTTACACAATATAAGACAAAATACACTAGGACCATGATAATAGACCTTAAAAGTGAGGGAGAACAGGAACGCGAGATAATCAATGAACATAATAGAGCACACAGAAATAGAGAAAATAAAACACAACTACTGACCAAATTTTATTTTCCCCATATGCATTCTAAAATAAAGAAAATCACTAGTTTATGCAAAGTATGTAAAGAAAACAAATATGAGAGACATCGCAACAAAATTACTCTTCAAGAGACGCCAATACCATTATTTCCTGGACAGATCATACATATAGATATCTTTATGACAGCAAAAAAGGCAATACTAACTGCAGTAGATAAGTTTTCAAAATTCGCGCAAGCGAGAATATTAAGATCTAGAGCCGTTGATGATGTTAAAGAACCTTTGAGAGAACTCTTACTTTCTTTTGGTATGCCGGAAACAACTGTTATGGACAATGAAAAATCGTTCAATTCTACCGCTATAATATTCATGTTGGAAAATCAATACAAAATAAAAGTATTCAAAATACCACCATATAGTAGTAGCGTCAATGGTCAAGTTGAGAGATTTCATTCAACGCTTTCGGAAATGATGCGTTGTTTAAAAGTTGATAACATACATAAAACATTTTCGGAATTATTGCATAGAGCAATCTATGAATACAATAACTCCATACATTCAACAGTAAAAAAGAAACCGATAGAAGCATTCTTTTTAGGAAGAGTGAATACTAACCCTCAAGAAATAGAAAAGTTTAAATTAGATACCATCAAAAGACTTCAAGAAAATTACCATAACAAAAGAAAAACCGTACCTAAGACTTACGAACCCGGAAAAATCGTTTATGTAAAGGAAAATAAAAGATTAGGAACAAAACTTAGTAAAACATATAGGGAAGAAATAGTTAAAGAGAATAAAAACACGACATAATAACAGAATCAGGAAAGACAGTACATAAGAATAATATCAGGAATTAAGAACTACTTTAATTTTCAGATTATTTGTAACACTGGCTTCTGCTGAAGTTAAAATCCTGGACTATTCTAACTCACAAATAGTAACTTGGAACTCTGGACTAGCTAAATTACAGACTGGTACATTTAAATTAATTCATATTATCGAGACAAATGAATATCAGAAGCTTATAAGTAAAATACAAGGAATATTAGACCACGATGTTAGCCCATCTCATTTCTTGCAACCACTATTGAAAACTGAGATAGTAGAACTCCAAGCATATCTGGACAGATTAAAACCAAGGTCAAAAAGATCTCTAGACTTTATTGGTAGTGCCTGGAAGTGGATTGCCGGTAGCCCTGATCATGAAGATCTCGAGATTTTGACTAAGAAAACCAACAGAATACTAAGAAATAATAATAAGCAAGTTATTATTAACAAACTGACAATAGAAAAAATTAATGAACTTACCCACATAACGAACAATATATTGGAAACATTTAATAATAATCATAACAAAAGTAATTCCATAAGAGAACAATTAGGAGCAATATTGAAATACCGACTGGATATAGTCAAAGAAGAATTAACCAACATCCAACACGCCATGCATTGGGCAAAAGTAGGTGTAGTTAACTCTTTTTTATTAACATCCGAAGAAATTAATATTGTAAAAGATATAATAAATAATGATTCTATACCATTCATAAATTTAGAACAGGCATTCGAATTTGCTGAAATAAAAGTAGCCTCTAATCAAGATTAAATTATCTATATATTAAGTATACCTACCACACATATAAACTCCTGTAACAATATGATTGTAAGACCCATTAAGATTGGAAAATTTTTAAACAAAATAAAATATAAAAATATTCTTATATGCGATAATGTAATGTATGGTATGAAGAATGAATGTAAAAGGTATAATAGTATTACTATTTGCAACAGAAATAATTTGGATAATTTAGAAAATGATATGTGTTTAGCAGATTTAATTCAAAGCAAAGTAGCAAAATGCAGCTTAATAGACAATCGAAGTACCCCCACATTTGAAGAGATTGAACCTGGAACAATTCTCTTAAACCAGTTCAATGGAACAATTCTTATTAATGCAGAACCACAGAATCTAAGTGGAACCTACGTATTACAGTTCTGCAACACATCTGTAACCGTAGCTAACAAAACTTACAACCTTTTTGAGACAACACAACTACAACCCTTACCAGCCATCGGTTGTAGGATGGCTGGAACAAAATATAGAAGAGACCTTATCATTGGAAATGGTAAAAGAAATTCGAGCAAACAACACTGAAGCCATAGACCTGTTGGCCGACAGGCATAAAAAAGGCTTAGCAGCTAATATTGGTCTTTCTCTAATTGCAATATCATCCATAGTTGTACTTTTGATCAAAACAAAGATATTAAAAAGAAACAACGAAACGATTTTTATTCCAACAGTAATAGATTCAACTCCATCGGCACATACATCCATGCCAGAACTATCAGACACTAGGAAACCAGAAAAAACTGTTATAACAAGAATTTCCAAAATACCATATTTTTGACCGAACGGGACGCTCGGTATTAAGAGGGGAGGTGTTAATACGAAAAAAGTTGAACACCCTAATATAAATAATTGCGAAATAATAAAAACTGCTAACGCAACTCCAGACGAGTTTCAATTTACCACTGTTGCAAAACAGTAACATTTTTGATTACCATGCAAATTAATATTTACGTTTAAGTTATTGTAAGAATAAAATTAAGCAATTTTTGTCAGTTCTAATTAAAAATTGTATCAATAAAGATGTATTTTTTTTAATAAACAAAATACAAAATTCATAACTTAAACAAACACTAACACAAACACTTGTATGAAGACAGACGTTATTGAAAATTTTATAAATAGCATTGTAAGCAATAAATAAAATGTAACCCAAAACCTGTTATGGATATACAACCCATACACACTAGTAAACTCCCGTATGCCTAAATTAATAAACTAATGTTTAAGACTTTTAAGTCAGCATAAATGCATTGAAATATAAAAACAAAAAGAAGTATGCATGCACAAGTATGCATAAACAAACTACACATATATCTGTTAAACTGCTGACTGAATGTCTACCACAGTTTTTATTAATAAACAATTCTTAATAATCTTAAGCTTATAAAAATATTGTAAAATAATTTAAGTTTTAGTTTCATAAGAACCTCAAGACAATAAAGTCAAAATATTAAATAAACGTTTTTTAACGATTTAACTGGCGCAGTCGGTAGGATACTCGGGTATCCTTGTGTATATTTCGTATATATAAGTGCAAATTATATATTCTGAGAAGCAAGCGATATTAAGTGTTTCAACATTTTTTACCGAGTATTCGAAAAAAAAAAAATAATATATATATATTTATAAAAACGTTTTCACACGGATTCCATTTTACGTGTTCCTTTAAAGTTGTGAAAACATGGCAGTAAACCAACCAAACCCAATCCTAGCAAAACCATCATGGTTAGCAGTCCAGAGAAGCGGAATGTAATTGTAAGTGATTGAATTTTGATTATAAAAATTATGTTGGACAGAACAGACAGAATTACGAACCTCATGAACCAGGAAATTTTCCTGTAATGGCCTCTCAGCCAAAAGACCCGGGAGACTCGGACTCCCATATATCCTATTTAGAGGAAAATCAAGGTCCTTGCGACTATTAATTGACACAGGATCGACTGAAAACTTTTTATATATTGACCACTGTCCCCCACAATTTATCAAAAGGTTAGAAAAACCCATATCGATTAAAACAGCTTCAGGAACTTTTAATATTTCCCACGAAGGTACTATACCAAAAGACAGTATGCAAATACCATTAGTTTCAGATAACACTTTCGGTTTATACAAATTTCATGATTTTTTCCATGGACTTTTAGGACATTTGACTTTAAGATTAAACAAAGCAACAATTAGTTACGAAGAAAAAACGTTAAAAATAAATGGAAGGACATTAAAGTTATATTATGAAGGAGATGACGAGGAGACGACAGTTTCAGATGATATGAATCGGTTACCAGAATTTTATAGTATTGAGCAATTAGGTAATACTAATGATCCTTTACGTTTAGACCATTTGAATTCCGAAGAATCAAAAGCTATTCGTATCTTGATTCAGAAACACGAAGATGTTTTCTATCATAAAGGTGATGATTTGACCTTTACAAATGAAGTAAAACATAAAATTGATACAGGACTGACAGGTCCCATATATTCTAAAACATATAGATATCCTAGTATTCATACAGAAGAAGTAGAAAAACAAATGAACGAAATGTTAGAACAGGGAATCATAAAACATTCAAATTCACCATATAACGCACCAATATGGATTGTCCCTAAAAAAGAGGACAAAGTAGGTAACAAAGAATGGCGTATAGTCATAGATTACCGCAAATTGAATCAGGTTACTAAGGAAGATAAATATCCTATACCACGAATAGATGATATATTAGACAAACTAGGTAGAGCGAATTATTTTTCGACATTGGATCTTACCAAAGGATTCTATCAAATAGAAGTAGAACCTAAAGACCGCGAAAAAAACAGCTTTCTCTACACATAATGGTCATTTTGAGTTCATTCGAATGCCTTTTGGACTTAAGAATGCTCCATCGACTTTTCAGCGCATGATGAACAATGTTCTTAGGGAACATGTTAATAAAATCTGTGTTATTTACATGGACGACATCTTAGTATTTTCGACTTCCTTACAAGAACACATTAGTAACTTAGAAAAAATATTTACTACATTGAGGAAAGCAAACTTAAAAGTGTCTTTGAATAAAAGCGAGTTCTTGAAAAAAGAAACTGAATTTCTGGGACATATAGTTACGAACGAAGGCATAAGGCCAAATCCTAATAAAATAGAAGCTATTAAAAAACAATCCATTCCAAAAACGGTTAAGGAAATACAAAGTTTCTTAGGAATGAGCGGTTATTATAGAAAATTTATACCGAATTATTCCAAAATTGCAAAACCTTTAACGATCCGTCTTAAAAAGGACGCAGTTATTAACGTAAATGATAAGGATTATAGGGAGAGTTTTGAGAAATTAAAAAATATTCTAATGTCAGATATGATATTAAAGTATCCTGACTTTAATCAGAAATTTATATTGACAACGGATGCAAGTAATTATGCCTTAGGCGCAGTACTTTCACAAAAGAAAGGGCCAATAGTATTTGCATCAAGAACGCTAAATAAACATGAATGTAATTATTCAACTATCGAGAAAGAATTGCTGTCAATAGTATGGGCAGTAAAACAATTTAGACATTACCTTTACGGAAGAAGATTTGATTTACATACAGATCACAAACCTTTAATATGGTTAGCAAACTTAAAAGAGCCCAATTCTAAACTTATTCGATGGAAAATCAAGCTCAATGAATATGAGTTCGATATATCGCATGTACAAGGTAAAGAAAACAAAGTAGCGGATGCACTTTCAAGAATTAGAGAAACTAACGTAAACCAAAAATACTATTCACAATGCCAAATATGTGGTAAAAATAACAGAGATAAAACTAGCGAAAATCAACATATGTTGATGCATGAGGGAAAAACAAATTGCCCTTTATGTGAAAAAACTTATGCAACAATAAGTGCATTAAACATTTAAGAGAAATACACTCTAGGGAAGATCTTGTGAAAAACCCAAGAAACCCTTATAGTAAAAGACAAACAACTAGTAGAGTAGACATTTTAGAAAGCATTCCAGTCATTGAAGATGACAATCAAACTGTACATTCTGCTGAAGAAGACAGTTCAGACTTGTTTAAGGTTACAGAAAAACCTTTTCAAAGTTTTAAAAGTCAAATTATCCTTAAAAAAGGAGATTTATGTAGAATTGACGAAGATATAATATTTTCTAATAATAGAATAGTATATAACTATACAGAACTTGATTCTGATCTAGTAGCGCAAATATTAGACAAAATCATACTATTTAAAACAGTGGCATTATATTGTCCTGACAAAGAGGATTTAATAAAACTTCAAAATGAATTCAAAAACAGGAAATCTAACCCTAATAATATTATTGAAGCTGAAGTATTCTTTACTAATCATATTATTGAAGACAAGAATATTGAAGAAATATTAGAAATAATAGCTAAACATCATAGGTTTGATAATAATCACCCTGGAATAAACAAAACTTATGAAGATTTAAAACAATCATATTACTATCCAAACCTGAAAAAAGAAATAACTAAATTTATTAACAATTGCCACATTTGTAACTTTAAACATGAAAGAAACCCTATTAAGCTACCTTTGGAGAAAACAGAAACTCCAACAGGACCTTTTCAAATATATCATTCAGATATATGGTATATAAATAACAATCAAATGTACGTAACAATGATAGACAAATTTACAAAATACGCAATGATTGAAGAAATTCCTGAAAGAACAACTTTGACATTGATTAAAGCTTATTTAAAACTGTTTCTTTTGAAGGAAAAGCCGAATAAAATTATATTGGATAATGAAGGCGGTTTTAGGTCGCCATTGTTTACAGATTTTTTGGAAAAACAAAATATTGAATATCATTTTACTACTCCAAATAGACACACAGGTAATTCTGATGTCGAAAGACTTCATGGAACCTTGAATAAACAGATAAGAATTTTGAAGATTAGAGAACAGGAAAATGACATTAACTTTAATATTGATTTACCCATACAAGCCTTAAGTGCTTATAACAATTTGATACATTCAACTACTGGCAAAAAGCCAATAGATTTACATTTTTGAAATAGAGTTGACACAAAAGAAATATATGAGAGAATGGACAATAAAAAACAAAAAACTTTAGATTACATAAATAGAAATAGACACGATGATAGAATTAATACTAAATATGCCAAAAACGTAGGAAAAGATGGAAAATTGGATCAAAAAATTAAGAAAGTTAAGGCAAAACAAATTAATCCTAGAAAGTATATTCATAAGCAAAATCTTTATCATAAAGATCAGTTTATTAAAGAGAAAAAATATATTTCTAGATCTTTGGAGGTTCTTGTTGACGATACTCACGATCAACCTGGCCCTAGCACAAAAACTACTGACAACTGATTTGAGTTATGGAAATGGATTTACTTTGATACAAACAGGAGAAGTAGCTCTTATTGAAAATTATTCTAAAATACTACATATATTCAACACAGAAAAATATTCCGAATATGTGAAGAAATTGAAGTTTAAAATAGAACCATTAAAGAACGAATATTTAAATCATCAAATTACACATATTGAAAATCAATTATATTCGATTATACCAAGACATAGACAGATTAGAGGACTAGTAAGCGTACTTGGAACGGGACTTAAATGGATATCAGGTGTTATGGATGATAACGACCGAATTGAAATAGAAACTAAGTTAAATATCATAACAGAAAATAACAAAAACATTATCGAACAAGTTAATAAACAAGTTACAATAAACGAACATTTTGAAAATCAACTTACAAAACTGGCTAACTTGGGAAATTTACAAACTATATCTATTATACAAAATAAACAATTGATCAATGAAACTCTAACACAAATTAAAAAATTTGAATTACAATACGAATTAGATCACATAGAAAAAATAATCGAACAAGTCAGAGAATTATTATTGGCTTTTAAATTAAGGACTCTTAATAGAGACATACTTACCGATCAAGAGATTAACGACATTAACATTACAATAGACAAACTTTTTAGTCTATTGTAATCCTATTTAGAGGAAAATCAAGGTCCTTGCGACTATTAATTGACACAGGATCGACTGAAAACTTTTTATATATTGACCACTGTCCCCCACAATTTATCAAAAGGTTAGAAAAACCCATATCGATTAAAACAGCTTCAGGAACTTTTAATATTTCCCACGAAGGTACTATACCAAAAGACAGTATGCAAATACCATTAGTTTCAGATAACACTTTCGGTTTATACAAATTTCATGATTTTTTCCATGGACTTTTAGGACATTTGACTTTAAGATTAAACAAAGCAACAATTAGTTACGAAGAAAAAACTTTAAAAATAAATGGAAGGACATTAAAGTTATATTATGAAGGAGATGACGAGGAGACGACAGTTTCAGATGATATGAATCGGTTACCAGAATTTTATAGTATTGAGCAATTAGGTAATACTAATGATCCTTTACGTTTAGACCATTTGAATTCCGAAGAATCAAAAGCTATTCGTATCTTGATTCAGAAACACGAAGATGTTTTCTATCATAAAGGTGATGATTTGACCTTTACAAATGAAGTAAAACATAAAATTGATACAGGACTGACAGGTCCCATATATTCTAAAACATATAGATATCCTAGTATTCATACAGAAGAAGTAGAAAAACAAATGAACGAAATGTTAGAACAGGGAATCATAAAACATTCAAATTCACCATATAACGCACCAATATGGATTGTCCCTAAAAAAGAGGACAAAGTAGGTAACAAAGAATGGCGTATAGTCATAGATTACCGCAAATTGAATCAGGTTACTAAGGAAGATAAATATCCTATACCACGAATAGATGATATATTAGACAAACTAGGTAGAGCGAATTATTTTTCGACATTGGATCTTACCAAAGGATTCTATCAAATAGAAGTAGAACCTAAAGACCTCGAAAAAAACAGCTTTCTCTACACATAATGGTCATTTTGAGTTCATTCGAATGCCTTTTGGACTTAAGAATGCTCCATCGACTTTTCAGCGCATGATGAACAATGTTCTTAGGGAACATGTTAATAAAATCTGTGTTATTTACATGGACGACATCTTAGTATTTTCGACTTCCTTACAAGAACACATTAGTAACTTAGAAAAAATATTTACTACATTGAGGAAAGCAAACTTAAAAGTGTCTTTGAATAAAAGCGAGTTCTTGAAAAAAGAAACTGAATTTCTGGGACATATAGTTACGAACGAAGGCATAAGGCCAAATCCTAATAAAATAGAAGCTATTAAAAAACAATCCATTCCAAAAACGGTTAAGGAAATACAAAGTTTCTTAGGAATGAGCGGTTATTATAGAAAGTTTATACCGAATTATTCCAAAATTGCAAAACCTTTAACGATCCGTCTTAAAAAGGACGCAGTTATTAACGTAAATGATAAGGATTATAGGGAGAGTTTTGAGAAATTAAAAAATATTCTAATGTCAGATATGATATTAAAGTATCCTGACTTTAATCAGAAATTTATATTGACAACGGATGCAAGTAATTATGCCTTAGGCGCAGTACTTTCACAAAAGAAAGGGCCAATAGTATTTGCATCAAGAACGCTAAATAAACATGAATGTAATTATTCAACTATCGAGAAAGAATTGCTGTCAATAGTATGGGCAGTAAAACAATTTAGACATTACCTTTACGGAAGAAGATTTGATTTACATACAGATCACAAACCTTTAATATGGTTAGCAAACTTAAAAGAGCCCAATTCTAAACTTATTCGATGGAAAATCAAGCTCAATGAATATGAGTTCGATATATCGCATGTACAAGGTAAAGAAAACAAAGTAGCGGATGCACTTTCAAGAATTAGAGAAACTAACGTAAACCAAAAATACTATTCACAATGCCAAATATGTGGTAAAAATAACAGAGATAAAACTAGCGAAAATCAACATATGTTGATGCATGAGGGAAAAACAAATTGCCCTTTATGTGAAAAAACTTATGCAACAATAAGTGCATTAAACATTTAAGAGAAATACACTCTAGGGAAGATCTTGTGAAAAACCCAAGAAACCCTTATAGTAAAAGACAAACAACTAGTAGAGTAGACATTTTAGAAAGCATTCCAGTCATTGAAGATGACAATCAAACTGTACATTCTGCTGAAGAAGACAGTTCAGACTTGTTTAAGGTTACAGAAAAACCTTTTCAAAGTTTTAAAAGTCAAATTATCCTTAAAAAAGGAGATTTATGTAGAATTGACGAAGATATAATATTTTCTAATAATAGAATAGTATATAACTATACAGAACTTGATTCTGATCTAGTAGCGCAAATATTAGACAAAATCATACTATTTAAAACAGTGGCATTATATTGTCCTGACAAAGAGGATTTAATAAAACTTCAAAATGAATTCAAAAACAGGAAATCTAACCCTAATAATATTATTGAAGCTGAAGTATTCTTTACTAATCATATTATTGAAGACAAGAATATTGAAGAAATATTAGAAATAATAGCTAAACATCATAGGTTTGATAATAATCACCCTGGAATAAACAAAACTTATGAAGATTTAAAACAATCATATTACTATCCAAACCTGAAAAAAGAAATAACTAAATTTATTAACAATTGCCACATTTGTAACTTTAAACATGAAAGAAACCCTATTAAGCTACCTTTGGAGAAAACAGAAACTCCAACAGGACCTTTTCAAATATATCATTCAGATATATGGTATATAAATAACAATCAAATGTACGTAACAATGATAGACAAATTTACAAAATACGCAATGATTGAAGAAATTCCTGAAAGAACAACTTTGACATTGATTAAAGCTTATTTAAAACTGTTTCTTTTGAAGGAAAAGCCGAATAAAATTATATTGGATAATGAAGGCGGTTTTAGGTCGCCATTGTTTACAGATTTTTTGGAAAAACAAAATATTGAATATCATTTTACTACTCCAAATAGACACACAGGTAATTCTGATGTCGAAAGACTTCATGGAACCTTGAATAAACAGATAAGAATTTTGAAGATTAGAGAACAGGAAAATGACATTAACTTTAATATTGATTTACCCATACAAGCCTTAAGTGCTTATAACAATTTGATACATTCAACTACTGGCAAAAAGCCAATAGATTTACATTTTTGAAATAGAGTTGACACAAAAGAAATATATGAGAGAATGGACAATAAAAAACAAAAAACTTTAGATTACATAAATAGAAATAGACACGATGATAGAATTAATACTAAATATGCCAAAAACGTAGGAAAAGATGGAAAATTGGATCAAAAAATTAAGAAAGTTAAGGCAAAACAAATTAATCCTAGAAAGTATATTCATAAGCAAAATCTTTATCATAAAGATCAGTTTATTAAAGAGAAAAAATATATTTCTAGATCTTTGGAGGTTCTTGTTGACGATACTCACGATCAACCTGGCCCTAGCACAAAAACTACTGACAACTGATTTGAGTTATGGAAATGGATTTACTTTGATACAAACAGGAGAAGTAGCTCTTATTGAAAATTATTCTAAAATACTACATATATTCAACACAGAAAAATATTCCGAATATGTGAAGAAATTGAAGTTTAAAATAGAACCATTAAAGAACGAATATTTAAATCATCAAATTACACATATTGAAAATCAATTATATTCGATTATACCAAGACATAGACAGATTAGAGGACTAGTAAGCGTACTTGGAACGGGACTTAAATGGATATCAGGTGTTATGGATGATAACGACCGAATTGAAATAGAAACTAAGTTAAATATCATAACAGAAAATAACAAAAACATTATCGAACAAGTTAATAAACAAGTTACAATAAACGAACATTTTGAAAATCAACTTACAAAACTGGCTAACTTGGGAAATTTACAAACTATATCTATTATACAAAATAAACAATTGATCAATGAAACTCTAACACAAATTAAAAAATTTGAATTACAATACGAATTAGATCACATAGAAAAAATAATCGAACAAGTCAGAGAACTATTATTGGCTTTTAAATTAAGGACTCTTAATAGAGACATACTTACCGATCAAGAGATTAACGACATTAACATTACAATACACAAACTTGAAAACATCGATTTGGATGTTGCATTGCATGATAAAAACATAATTTTTGTAATTAGGATTCCTAATATGGAAACTGAAACCTATAAAGAAATTGTAATCCAACCAATTCCAAACAAAAATAAAAAACAAATTGTATTAGATAATAAGAGCTATATTGTTAAGCAAAACACTGTTTATGAAAAAATTAACAAAAAATCAGATTTAAAGAAAATTCAAGATAACTGTATTCAAAATATATTTAATCAAAATCAAATGATATGTAATTATGAAATTAACACTTTAACGGAGGTGATAGAGATTGGAATTAATGTTATTGTAGTAATTAACGGAAACTTTGATGTAAATCATACTTGTAATAAGTTCCCACTTACCTTAAATGGAAACTATTTAATTTATATTGAAAATTGTCAAATTTATTTGGATAAATGGTATAATAAGAAAAATTATCAAGTCACTATTATTGTTCCAAATCATATTAGAAATATAACCACTAATGAATCAATAACTTTGGAAGAATTACATTACAAACATATTGAAAATATAAAAATTATCAAAGAATTAAAATATCATGAAAAAATACAGTATGTATCTATTACCACTGTTATAATAATAATTATTATTGTCTTATGTATCTATACCTATATTAAGATTAAAGGAAATAAGAAAACTCAAGTTACAGTGAACTTACCCATAATTCCTTTGGAAAATGGGCAAGCATCTTCGTCCGGGGGTGTTATGGATACACAACCCATACACACTAATAAAGTCCCGTTTGCCTAAATTAATAAACTACTGATTAAGACTTTTAAGTCAGCATAAATGCATTGAAATATAAAAACAAAAAGAAGTATGCATGCATAAAAAATCATTTATAAATAAACTACTCATATTTCTGTTAAACTGCTGACTGAATGTCTACCACAGTTTTTATTAATAAACCATTCTTAATAATCTTAAGCTTATAAGAATATTGTAAAATAATTTAAGTTTTAGTTTCATAAGAACCTCAAGACAATAAAGTCAAAATATTAAATAAACGTTTTTTAACGATTTAACCAACCATTTCCAAATTTAAAAAATCAAAACTATTTCACGGTCGCAATTCCAGGAATTTCAACCGTTAAAATAAAAGAATAATTATGCTTATAATATTTGTAATATTTAATCAAAATCAGCAATATTGTAAAATTATTTGTTATATTTAATATAAATCAGCAATATTGTAAAATACTAAATTAAGACAATTATGTAGTAACATAAGTTTCATTGTAACTATGAAAAATAACAATCAAGGAGTTGGTAATAATCCATGGTTGTGAACAGTAGTTCCTCCCAAAACTTTTTTTTTAAATCTATTAAACAAGTAGATTATAAAACGGGCGCAGTCGATATGATCCCAAAGTCAGTGAACGGGATCTAGTGCAACGTACCTAAAAGAAATAAATAACTAAAGTAATCCTACGAATCCTTCAGGATTGTAAAGTTATAAAATATTAAAATAAAAAGTACAGTGAATAATTAAAAAAAATAATTAAACACCACTAAAATAAATAGCGCAGTGAACATTTAAAGCAAGTCGACACCACTAAATGAAACTATTAGTGCAGTGAACATTTAAGCCAATTGGACACCACTAAATAAAAGAAGTTAAATCTTCAACCAGCAAAATTATAAATAAAACCAAGAAAAGAAGAAACAGGGAGTTTGACCAAAGAAGAATGGAACCAACTCAACCAATAGATGCATCAGTGCTAGAACAATTAGCCAGACGGGAACAGCAACTAGAACAGCTGCGTAATGCATATCTAGAACTCCAGCAACAACAACCTCAGCAACATAACCAGTTGGACAGAATTTTAAAAAATGTGTCATATTTACCAGTATTTACTGGTGTTGGAGATATCACCATAAACTCATTCTTGAGCAGTGTGGAGTACTTGCTATCTACAATAGGAGAAGAAGGTTTAAAGAAGGAAGCTATTAAGGCTATCTTTTACCGCAACATCCAAGGAGAAGGAGAAAACGTCGTGATCAACATACAGCAACCTGATAATTGGGCAACTATAAAGAAAACATTAAAGCTTAGATATAGACCAGACGTGGAGCCACACCAAATCTACAGAAGGATGAATGAATTAAGAGTAAATAGCGTAAGTGAACTAGCTGTAGAGTTACAAAATCTTAAGTATAAAAGTGATGAATTAAGTATTTACTATCGAGACGATCAAGGAATAGACTTGACTAATGTCGACAGCTTATTAACGAACATAGCAATGGAACTGACACAGGGAATACTACTAGACAAGATATACGAAGAACAGGATCTAGGGACCATAATAGATATAATGACGAAAAAAAGGTATGAGAACAGCTGCATTAGGCAAGAATTCAGAAAGTTCCGGGGAGTTTTTCATCGTACACAAACAAGCAAACATAATAATACTAATAATGGTTATAATAGAAACCAAAATTATCAGATTTTAAACATAATACTACAAGTAATACTAATAATAATAGAAATAATAATTTTTCTTATAATTCGGGAAGATACAGAACCCAAAATCAGTTAGGAAATAATAACGTAGGACAATTCCAACAGGCAGGGTATCCCAAGCCCAGTTCTAATCAAGTTCGTTGGAATCCGCCTAGACCAATCGAACCTATGGAAGTAGATAATATAGAAGTAAATTATAGTAATCCTCAAGTAGCAGGACACCCTAACCGTAGGTTTGGCCAAGATCGCTTAAACCTCGATAGGCAAAGCCAGAAAGGATTAAGAAGGAATTATGGTAATTTTCAAGTGGCAAGACAACCTAATCACACAATTAGCCAAGATCGCTTAATTGTTGATAGGCAAAGCCCAGAGGGGCCAACAATAAATTATGTAGAAAGAAACAATAATATAACAGGAAGTTATGAAGAAGGAAACAATAATATTTTTTTTTTTTTTATGATTCAAATTCAGAATGTTTACCCAGGATAGAATTGAATATTGAACATAAAAAATACGTTGCATTAATAGGTACAGGGGCTAGTTTTAGTATAATTAACAGCAAAATAACGGACTTTATGAAAATTAAATTAGATAGACCAATAATATTTAGTACTATAGCAAATAAAGACACAATTAACTACGAAGTACATACAAAAGGACCGGACGAGTTTAACTTACCCAACAACGTAAGAGTACGTTGGAAAGTTACACCATTAAGAGGAAGACTATATGATTTTATTATAGGAATAGATACATTAAATTCGCTGAAAGCTCAAATAAACATAGAAAAAGGAGAAATAATATTTAACAGAAAAACATGTAAATTTTTGAACAAGCCTTACGATTTTAACCACATATGTACACTTTAAGATATTGATCCGAATTTTTAAAGACTTTCATTAGACCACTTAAACGAAGAAGAGTGTAGAGAAATTATAAAGTTATTGAAACGTTATAAGAAATTATTTTTTAAAGAGGGTGATATGAATTCATTAGGATGCCTTTTGGCCTAAAAATGCCCCAGCCACATTCCAACGGCTAATGAATGAAATCTTAAGAGATTATATTAACAAAACTTGCGTCGTATATTTGGATGATATTCTAATATTTAGCACCTCATTACAAGAACACTTAAATGCAATACGTGAGATTTTTGATGTGTTGGAGAAGAAAAATTTTAAAGTCCAAATAGATAAATGTAATTTTTTAAAGAAAGATACGGAATTTTTAGGACATATTTTAACGAAACATGGAATAAAACCCAATTCAAATAAAATTAAAGCAATAGAAGAGTTAGAAGTACCTAGAACAGAAAGGCAGATTAAAAGTTTTTTAGGAATTACAGGCTACTACAGAAAATTTATATAAAATTATGCCAAAGTAACACAACCAATTACTAAGTATTTTAAAAAAAGGGGTGGAAATAAATACCAAAGGTCCTACTTATATTGAAGCATTTGAAAAATTAAAAACCTAATAAGTACTCATCCGATATTACGTTTCCCTAACTTCGAAAGACAGTTTACATTAACAACAGATGCATCCAATTATGCAATCGGTGCAGTGTTATCACAAGAGGGACATAACATACTGGATGTTATGCATCCAGAACTTTGAACAACCATGAAAGAAACTATTTTGCAACAGATAAAGAATTTCTAGCAATAATGTGGAATGTCAATTATTTCAGACATTACCTTTACGATAGAAAATTTAAAATTCTTACCGATCACCAACCAATTAAATATTTACATACCAAGTACAGAGTGAAAGATATGTGTCCCAGACATCAGAGATGGTTATTAAAACTAGGAGAATATCAATTTGAGATAGAATACTTAAAAGGTAAAGAAAATAGAGTAGCAGACTTTCTAAGCAGAATTGAGAATAGTGAGGACACTATTTTAGAAAATGAGGGGGGTGAAAACACCAATAGCGATATTTCTTTCCCCATTAATCTCATAGAAGACAATGTAACCATGGCAACCATACATTCTGCCGAAGAAAAATTAGGAGATTATTTTTTCATTAAAGACGGAATTGTTAATAAATACAAAACTCAAATAATTTTAACAAATAATAAGGTAGAAAAATTCACATGGTAAACTATTTTGAGCACATGGGAGATATATAGAAGGTAAAATTGGAATTTATTCAGAACTACCAGATAGAAAGTATAATATAGTACAGGAAAAGCTAATAGAGATGTATTCAAATGACAACCAAATAATGTTTACTAAGTTTACCAAATGACAGAAAACGTTATTTTAATGAGGACGAAAAATAAAGACATACTTCAGCTAGAGCTATTAGATGCAAGGAATAAATTATTTACTTTAAAACCAAAACAAAACAGACAACGAAGAGGACTAATTAACGGAGTAGGTAGTATGACGAAATGGTTATTCGGGACTATGGACGACGAAGACAGGCAGAACATTCAAAAGCACCTTTTTAATATTAATGAAATAATTAACAATAATAATCAACAAATTGTAATTAATAACTATTTTAATGATACCATAAACCATTTAAAAATGATTATTAAAAATGATAGAAAAATAATAGAAACAAAAATAAATTCCAGAAATAAATTTTTAGAAGTTGAAAATGACAATCATATATATTTAGGACAATTATCAAATATACAACTTTTAAAAAATAAAACAGAACACTTGCAGGATAATGTTATTTCCGCAAAATATGGTATGGTACATCCAAGTATTCTAACTTTTAACGAAATAGACTATAATAACTTAAAATATATACAACTTGGAACAACATTTTTAAACGACTCTCACTAAGTATTTGGCATAAAAATACCTAAAACATTTGAAATAGTAAAATTAAGATCAATTGTACCCATTCCAAATAATGAAAGTAGTGAAAAAGATTATCATATTGAAAATATTTTTTAATTTGAATTATAAATTTGAAGAAAATAAACATTTAAAAGACTTAAAAATAAGCACACATTGTATAATCAATAAAATAATTGTCAACTAATAAAACATAATGAATTTGAAATATCTGAATTAGATATAGACATAGTTATTGTTAAAAGTGCAACCAATATAAATATAAATCAAACTTGTAATTCTGAAAAAATTATCTTAAATGGAAACTATTTAATTAATTATGATAACTGTTCAATAGGGCGGGTCGAAAAAAAAAGTTGTGCCAGTCACCCCCTAGAATGAAAGAATAGTTACTGAGGTTTCCAAAAATGCAAAAAATATTTTTTTGCCACGCCCCAAAATACCACCCTTTTTGGTTTTTGTGTATAGCGTAGCCATTTTAAGTCCGATTGCAGAATGTGATATATCGTTGTTAATGGTTTAAAAACTGCTTAAAATTTCTCTTTGGTGATTTTTGAATCTGACATCAAATTCAGATGTTACTTCTGGTATCTCGGATACATTCCTCCTAATTTCCAATTATTTTTGAAATGGCGACGCTATACACAAAAAAAAAACAAAAAGGGCGGTATTTTGGGGCGTGGCAAAAGAATAACTTTTGCATATTTGGAAACCTCAGTAACTATTCTTTCATTCTAGGGGGTGACTGGCACAACTTTTTTTTTTTATTGTATGTAGACCGATCCGCTCTACTGTTCAATAAGAATAAAGGATTATTTCTTTTCAAATATTGTAGAAACTATGGAAGAAAAACAAATATATAATATTGAAATATTAAGAAACTTTACTAATAAGACAAGGTTGGAAACCGAAACGAATAACGCTATCGATATTCAATTTTATTTTATTTCGGTAACGGTATCGATAACGGTATTTTAAATTATATCGGTATCGGTATACCGGTACCGAAACTAAAATACCGGTAAATACCGTTATTATTAAAAAACTAGAAAAAACGTATAAAAGTTACATTTTTAAATAATTTTTACTTGAATTTCGCAACAAAAGATTATCAAATTACGTATTTGTGTATGAATATTTTTCGTTAGAGAACTTCATACGATTTTTGTAAATGCTTATTTTGTTGCACCATTTAACAATATTAAACTCGACTTTTTAAAGACAAATTGGTATAATTTTTTGCAGTACAGTTAAGCAAAAAATTTGCATTTACCACAGTTTTTTAATACAGACAAAAATCCTTCAATTAATTTTGGAAACATTTAAAAAAAACTAATTTTATTCTAAAAGTTGCAAAATATAAAATTGCGTAAAGGCAAAAAATCCGTGAAGTAGCAGAAAAAAATAACAGAATAGCATAAAAAAGCATTTTTTTTATTTCATCACAGATTAACGCTACAAAAATATGGAAAATGAGTTTCGGATATCTTTGGAATACTCGTTTCAATTACCACTCGTTTTATGGCATTAACTCCCCATTATCCCATTTACTCACTAGAAATTTTTAAAATTAAGAAATTTAAATGTAATTCAAACTTTGAAGTCGCTCAGAAAAAAAATTTCCAGGACTTTTCGATTTCCCGGGATAAAATTGTTTGTAGCTTCAATAGGGTAGTCCATCAACGTTATTGAAAATTATCAAAGTATATGGCATATTTAAATGTACCTAAATTATGAAGTAATATTTTCGAAAAATATCAACTTTCTATGATGATTGGAACATGATATATGGTCTGACATGATTATCTTTTTCTCTTGACTTTCTTAATGTTTTTTTTTCCAAATTTGTAGCGATTAATTCCGGATGTTGTCCATACCAATGACGAATTTATATCGTATATTTAAGATGTTTACAAGATCTTTCAACGAGTCGTTTTCTTAAAAAACGCAAACAAATTAACTTGTTTTTTCATATATTTCAAAGCCTGAAAATATCTCGATTTGAGTTGTTTAATTATTTAAGAAAACAAAAACATACTAAATTTCCATACAGGGAAGAAATTTTTAGTATTTTTAGTACATGAGTCATTCCATTTAAAACCAACACGAAAAAATCCAACTTTTGCTTTTCCTCTCCGAATTTAATGATATTTGGTACAATCATTATTCTTGTCAAAGCTAAGACTAATTCAAAATTTCAGATAATTTCATCGCGGTTTGAAAGTGCAAAAAAGCTCAAAATATGTACAAAGTTGCATACACAAAATTGCAAATATCTTTCGAAGTATTTATTACATTAGATTTATTGAGATGTCATATTAAAGGTATCAAAATTACCTTTAATATGATGTATAACATGACTTCTTTTCTCAGCATCAAAATGGTCCATATCTCGCGATTTTTCGTTCGCTCGTAAATATCTCGAAAAGTGGTCTTTTTAAAAATTTGTAAAAAACCGAGTTTCAGTTTGATTACCGCGATAGTTCGCGAATTATAATATTGCAAAAATGAGGAAAATTGTCTTTTTAAAAATACAAATATCTTCCAAAATATTTACCTTACAACGTTAATTAAGTCAATTTTAATGGTAATAAAATTACCTTTAAAATGATGCCTGAAACATGTTTTTATGTTGAATTTTATTGGTGGATAATTCGCGAATTAAATTTCGCGGTCGCTTATTTCAAAAAGTGGTATTTTTAAATTCGTGAAAAATATACATATATGTAGAGGATGGAACCGTTTTGAATGTTCCCTGTAAGTATCGTGATGGGACTCTCAATGTCTTCTGAGTTATTAAAAAAAATACCTGAAATATGTAATTTCAATACCTTTAAATAATTGCCTTAATTAACGTTGTAACGTAAATATTTTGGAAGATATTTGTATTTTTAAAAAAACAATTTTCCTCATTTTTGCGATATTATAATTCGCGAACTATCGCGGTAATCAAACTGAAACTCATAAAATTATGAATGAAATTTATATATGTATGTTCATAGATTTTATTTGTTTAAAAATTTTAATTTTTTCAATTAGAAAGTGTTTTTGTGTGAAATTTTTATTTAAACCAAAAGTTTGTGAAAATATTTTGGCAAACGAAAAATAGGCTAGAAGGAAAAAGACAATAAAATGATATGTGAACAGTGATGATTAAATTCATTGTGTTTTTCAAAAAGCAAGTGGAAAAAGAATATGTGTGAACATAATATTAGATTCATCCTATACAAGTAATTTAAAGAATAATGAAATTAAATAGTTCTCAGCTGGATTTAGCATATTATATTCGTTAAAAAATTCGAAAATATATAATCGTTTGTTAAAATTCATGCAGTTTTCTTTCGCTTAAGTGCTTTTAAAATTTCCGTGGTCAAAACTCCCGGAAAGAAAGCCCAAGCTGTAACTTTCTGAAGTACAATTTTCGTTCTTTTGAAAAAATCAAATTAAGGAGAGAATCTTCATAGAAGCAAATATCAACTTAGAACGTATCATTAATTTCAACAGTACTTTCATGGGCGTGATATGACAAATAATTGAGAGCATATCGTAAGTTGAAATGCCCATATCTTTTTTGTGTTCGCACTAAGACTTTTTATCAAAATGAAGTCGCACTAGGTTTAAGGGATTTAAACATCTTTAAAAATATATTTATTGCAAACAATATAACCAAGAAACAAACAATAAAAATCCTCTTTAAAATCCTATAATTATAACATGAAATAAAACTATTATTATTAAAAATAATTTTATCTTTCTTATTTTCTCAAGTAAATTATATGAAAAATTATTTTTGCACTACCATATTCTGTTGAAAAAAATATATTTTTAAAATACCGAAACTAATTTACCGGTATATACCGGTACAGAGGGAAACGATATTTGAATACCGGTATTTTTAACAAAATCATAATTTCGGTATCGGTATCAGTTACGGTAACCAACTTTAAATGGTATTTAATCGGTATCGGTATTTATAACGGTATCGGTTTCCAACCTTGTAATAAGATAACATTTGAACAAATTAAAGAAGAACATAAAGTAAATGTAAAAAATATCAAAGAATTGAATTTCCACAAAAGAATCACATATAGTTGTAATATTTTAATCATAATTTTTGTACTATTTTTGTACATATTAAAATAAAATTAAACAATAGAATTCAGGAGAATTTTAATGTAGAGGGGAGAGAAGTTACATATTGTAATATTGTATAATTATTTATAATATTTTATTATGTACGATGATTTTTTTAACATACGTTACTTGCAAATCTTTTTTATTATAAACCGGTTTTATATTATATTTTTGGAGAATATTCATTGGAGACTAAAACTGCAATAATACTCTCAATTTAGTATGTGTTTATCATTTATACACATGCAGCCACCATCGTATGAGATAAATAAATTACAGCAAAATCAAAGTTACAACCGAGTGAATTTAGAAAAATATTCAAAGTGTACAAAAAAACATGCAATAGGAAAATGCCCTGCAAAAATTGGAATTGTTTTACTTGTGGGAAAAAAGGACATTTTTCATAAGCCTGTTTTTCAAGGACCAATCGGAAAGATAAGCAATTTTCGTCAAACAACCAATACATCAACGAGATTGACTACAAATTGGCGTCTATCAACTGGGTAAACCGTGAAAATTAACCTTTCATGAGAAAAGTATTAATAAATGATATTAATGTTATGATGGAGTTAGATACCGAAGTGGTAGTGTCTGTAATAACTAGTATAGATTATAATTTATATTTTAATAATGTAGAATTAAATACTAATAATTATCCACCACTACAGGTTTTGACCGGTTCAAAGATTGAGGTTTTGGGTGAAATATCGGTTTTGGTTAGCGGTAAAGAATTGAAGTTGCTAGTAGTAAAATCAAATGTTCCATTTATTCCATTAATGGGAAGAAATTGGTTGGACGTATTATATCCTGCATGGCGTACTTTTTTCTCTGATAATGACGGTAAGACAAATCAATAATTGTGTGTACAAAATATCTGCAAATCCAATATT
Source organism: Protophormia terraenovae (assembly GCA_951394005.1). Classification (NCBI taxonomy): domain Eukaryota; kingdom Metazoa; phylum Arthropoda; class Insecta; order Diptera; family Calliphoridae; genus Protophormia; species Protophormia terraenovae. Next base: position 3,286,437 of record OX596078.1, on the reverse strand, counting down.
ATGGAAGAGTTGAAATGTAAATTTCCCTTTTTGTTTACATAAAACAAAAATCCTATAAAAAATTTTTCGGCTGATATCTCTGTGCAGTCAAATTCACATCATAAATTTTATAAACCATATGCCGTACCTATTAGTTTGAGGTCAAAAGTAGAAGCTGAATGCTCCCTCAATGTCATTGTTAACTATTAATACCCACATGAGGTTGTTTGAGTTTTGCAGATTACCGTTTGGAGTATCGACTGCTCCAATTATTTTTCAGAGGGTCATGAACCAATTGATGCAAGGCCTAGAGGGCGTGGCAGTTTATTTAGATGACATTCTGGTGGCAGGTAGGGACAAGGATGATTGTCGGGAAAGATTGTTTAAAGTTTTAAGTAGACTTCAGGAATTTAATGTCCGTATAAATTGGGAGAAATATAAACTTTTGGAGAATACCCTTGAATATTTGGGACATGTTTTGACCCCTGAAGGAATAAAACCTTCTAAGAAAAAAATTGATGCTATAATGTTAGCTCCGGCTCCTTCGAATGTTGATCAGCTACAAAGTTTTTTGGGTCTAGTAAATTATTATTCAAAGTTTTTACCTAGTAGCGCTACAGTGCTGGCACCATTGCACAACTTCGTACATAAGGACACGAAATGGTTCTGGAGCGAAGAATGTTCCCAAGCTTTTTTAAAGTGTAAAAAATTACTTTGCGAGAACATCCTTTTGGTACATTTTGACCCAACCAAACAAATTGTAGTCGCTTGCGATGCTTCACCTTATGGGGTAGGCGCTATTCTTAGCATTATTGTAAATGGTCAAGAGAGACCCTGCTTTATGGCTTCAACTACGTTAACAAAAGCTGAGAAAAATTATCCACAGATACATAGAGAAGCCTTGGCAGTAGTTTATGGTATTAAAAGGTTCCATAAATTTGTTTATGGTTATAATGTGCGGTTCCATAGATGGATACTTTTTCTTTCAAATTATAATTGTAATATTAAATATCGCCCGGGAAATAAACACAGAAATGTTGATGCGCTTTCACGTTTACCTTTGGAAGGTACAACGAACGTTAATAATTATAACATGAATTTTTTCAATTTTGATGAAGCTCAATTAGCGAAATTGTAAAATTTTCGGAAAGGGATGAGCATATTATGCAAATAATATATTTCGTAGAAAACTGTTGTTGGCCAGACTCTAAGAGTTTGGATATTTTATTAATTCCGTACAAGAATGTGAAAGTTTCTCTAGAAGTGAGAGATAAATGTTTATTTTATGGGGATAGAGTAGTCATACCAACAGTTTTAAGAGGGAAGTTTTTAACCTTGCTACATTATACACATGTTGGTATCGTACGTATGAAGCTTTTGGCTCGAACTTGTGTTTGGTGGCCAGCTATCGACACTTGTATAGAAAATTATGTTTTGAATTGTAGTGTATGTCAAAAATCGCAAAACAAATGCAAAGAGTGTCCAAATTTTACGTGGCCAAATCATATCCTTTCGAGCGCATCCACATAGATCTCTTTTAATTCCATAACACTGATAACGACGATTTTTCGAAATGGATTTATGTTCAGATTTTATCGAAGACTACGACTTTTAATGTCATAGAGAAACTAAAAATTTTGTTTTCAAATTTTGTCACACTTTGGTAAGCGACAATGGACCTCAATTTCGTTGCGAAGAATTCCAATTGTTTTTAAAATGCAATGGTATAAAAAATATGTTCAGTCCAGCATATCATCCTCCAAGTAATGGATTAGCAGAACGTGGTGTACAGACAGTGAAGAGGTCTTTGAAATCGTATTTTATGACGGAACAAGAGAAAAAGTTGTCCATGCAGAGCATAAGTTTAAATTTTTTATTTAAGTATCGTAATACGCCAAACAACCGTCACCGGTATTACCCCAAGTGAGCTTGTCTTGGCTTATAAACCAATAACTCCTTAGTCATATTGTAATAGCAAGCTGGTTTCAAATATAGTTCCCACACTTACAAAATACAAAATTAAAAAATATGTAGAAAAAGATAGCTTTGAAAAAAGCCCAAAAGCTAAAAATTTCAACCTGAAAGTGTGCGAACCAAACTATATTTGAATCCAGACATAACTAGTGAAAGTGTTAATTACAAAAAATAAAATTATGCTTAACCATTGTCTAAAACTATACGGCGGAAAAGGGTGCTTGGCATTCTATAAAATGGTTGTAACAACATTTATTACTTCCATTCTATATGAACCGATAAAATGGTTTAGTCAAAAATTTTGAAAAATCAAGTAGAATAATATGTAAAATAGTGGATGTAAAAAGAAGCATGGTATAAAATAAATTAATCGTATAAGCTGTAGTTGATTCAGAACTTTATTTAGTAGTAGGGTCGTATATTTAGCAAAATTAAGTAATTATTTACAAAAAGTAGGCCGTGGCATCCAATAAATAGGTTTTTAAAGTATATCTTATTTTTTAATTATAAGTGTACAAAATTTACGTAAATGATTTAAAGGAGTTCCCGAAAATGAACCACTTGAACGTCAAATTTCATGGTAATCCATCCAACAATTTTGTCGTGAAGAAATAACAAACAAATAGTGTCGTTTATTTGTAAACTAAAATAAAATTTTTCGAAAAGTGGGCATGAAAAGGGGCGTGGCATCCAATTAGGATCCGCCATAGCCTATAATTTCTTCCTTAAAACGAACAATATGTCTGCCAAATTTCATGAAACTCTTGATTTATATTAAGAATTATGTGGATTATAAAAATTTTAAAAAAGTTCCAATTAAAATATACAACAATGTAATAAAATGGGTGATTTGCCAAAATATTACATAAAAATGGGTTTTTCTCGAAATCCGCCGAATTCAAAATTAAGGTACAGGCAAACTATAAGAGATATTGACCTAATTTTTTTACTGTTTTATTCCGTAGTCCGTTGTCCATAAATCCCTATGAGATCTCCCAAAAATATTGAAATTTGTTTAACAAAGTATCAAAAAAACTGAAATTTGAATTTTGAAACGACAGTTAAAAATATCAACATTTTTTGACCATAGCTGATAACAGGTTTACGTTATTCTATAAGGACAAAAACTCATATTCGAGTAACTACAGATGTATTTTAAGTAATACAATTGTTTTATTCAAATATTTTTAAAAACATATTTATTTTTTGTCACATTTCGAATTCAAGTGCTCTAAAACACGTTAATGGCCTGGGGAATTTTCAATAACTTCTTTTACAATAAAATGCAAAACTAACTATTTAATGACAAAATTTTTGTGAAAACTGAAAAAATGCATATTTTTCCCTTGTAAATACATCTTCAAACTTCAGAGCCGTTGCGGCACCAGTTAACGTAGTCCTATTGCCCATATTTTTAGCACGACGTATTATTATTTTTATTTTTTTATTTTTATTTTTTTATAACCCATAGAACAATTTTAGAGGGGGGGAAGGGCAAAATTCGAAACTTCGTTTTTTTGGAGCACTCTAATATACATATATATATATATATATATATATATATATATATATATATATATATATATATATATATATATATATATATATATATATATATAGGAAGGCTGCACGAATAATCGCCCAAGGGGAAATCGCAAAATTTTGTGAACAGTGAGCCAAATAGCTAAATGAACATTTGCCCAACATTTTGGGTTATTTTTCATAATGTCTAATAACCCATAACTGTTATGAATATTCACTCAGAAACTAATTGTACTGTTGTAAAAGTTTATTCAGCCAATAAAAAACCCTTCCGAGCGGAAGGGTTTTTAACTCTGTGGTATATCCAATATATCTGATTAAGAACAATTATTTTGTGCATGCCAAAATAAATGAATAATCGCCCAAAAAATATTTTTGGGTAATTCTACATTTTTAAAATTTGGGTGATTGTTCACAATGAACGAACACCAAAATATGCATACATAAGTATGTGTAAGTGTATAAAAAATGTTAGACCTTTGGGCAATATTTAAATATATTTTTCATTAGTCTACTGACAACCCATTTCCAACCACTGTTGCGTTTTCGCATCAGTAACTTTACCTATACCGTAACTAATTAAGTTTAAAATTAATGATAATGTTTTATATATGTACATTTAGCTTGGAATGTTAACTAAATTAATTGATCGAAAAAAATTAATTTCGACTAATTTTTACCACCGGTAGAACGGATCAAAAAAAGGTCTATAAAATATACTTTTTTTTAAATTTAAAAAATCAATCGAAAAATTTTACAAAATATCTTGAATAACCTTTCAAACGATAGCCAAGATATCAGAATATATGAAACCTTTCACTTTTTGACAAATAATTTAGGGAGATAATAACACCATAATAACATTACGCAAGGTGACGCACTGAAAATATAGATTTTTTTTTTTTTTATTTTTATTTATGTTAAAATTATGCAAAATAATTAAGAAAACCTTTATAGATGAACAAATATAAAATTGTTTGAATTAAGTCTTCATGTGCAATAGAATTTTTTACTCTAGCCTTATAAAAGTTGTATTCTATATAATTTATGTAGTAAAAAAATTAAGCAAATTACAAGTGGTTATATTTTTTACAATCATTGAGAACAAATGTAAGAAAAAGAATTTCCAAATGATCGACGCTACCTGAATATGAAGTGTATTTTGTGAAGGACGCTATTATATTGAATATGATGACAAAAATTCAAGGAGTTACCTGAAAAATGTCGAAAACTGATGAATAAAACCAATAAAATTATGTAATTTGTTGCTAAATTTGTTCAATTGTCTTAAAAAAGGGATAATAAATTTTCTTCAAAGATCATAAAATTTGCTAAAGAAAAACATAATATTTGCAATTTTTATGATTACACATTATTATTTTTTATTCAAAGTATTAAAAAATTTTAAAAACCAATATGAGTAGGTAACATTTCATAATTTTCGAAACAGCATTTTTCTATGAAAGGCTATGTTCTCTACTCAAAGTGATAGTTCATTTTGGGTTTTCAATTAAATGAAATTAAGAGGGTATCAAAATATAAACAAAATAAAATCTCCAAGGATATTCAAGGTATAATAAAGAAAAAATATGTGATTATATGTGCAGATAAATGAAAGCAAACTAAATTTTTTCTTAGTAATTTGAAAATTGGTACATTATCCCAATTTTCAAATCCTGTTTCAATTGGAATGCATCATATTATGAGCCAGTGCATTTGATACATTACCAGGATTTACGATTTTACAAACTCGAGAATATTCTGCAAGAATAACAGAATCGATTTACTTAGCATTTGTGTTTGAAGCACAACGTGGTTAGGCAGCCTGTAGGAAGGACCAAAATGTTTTCCTGACCACCGTATTAAAATCCTAATTGAGATGATGCGCAAACTGATAATTGAATGCAATGTACATTCCAAATGCTTTAAAATGTAACATATTTCATTTAATATATAATCTATTTTATACATTACTTATATGATGTTATTTAGTCTTACACCGTAAGTTATTTAACGTTTTTACGTCATTATTTAGTTGCCTTAAATTTCAATTGGAATGGTCCACCTCAAATTTTTTTTTTCGTTCACACTTAACATATTTAACATACAATTTGTAAAATAATCACAAAATTAAATTTAAATGACAAATAAAACTCATTTTGCCATACAATTTGTTTAAACGTCTACTTCTTATATGAGCGAAACAACATACCCCTAATTGACCACTGATGTGTTTTCGCAACACCCGATATCTCGGAAACTGAAATAGCTAGGATTACAAATCTTTCGATTTTATGAGTTACGATACGACCCAATAAAATCATAATATAAACCAATACCATAACATATTGTTTCGATTATGATTACTCTTTTCTTTTATATTGATATTTCGCAACTTACCAAAAACAGTTTGTTCACCTACTAAAATTAACCAAAATTCCTAATAATTAATAATTGCATATTGCACAGTTTAAAACAGTTTGTTCACTTATTAAAATAAACCAAAATTCCTAATAATTAAAAATTGCATATGGCACAATTTAAAACAGTTTGTTTACACCTTTAAAGTCATCAACCTAAAACAAACTTCTTACTAATTTTGTTTTCGATGACTAGCGAAATATCAATGTAATTCTTTATTTTTTAATTGATATTAATATATCTATCCCACGAGGATGGGATAGATATATTAATATCAATTCCTTAAAATAATAAAAAAAATAGTCATATCCTTTGACTATGTGATAATAAAACAAAAAGTCATATCCTTTGACTAAGTGAACATTAAAAATAGTCATATCCTTTGACTAAGTGAAAATAAAATAACCTTGATTAAGAAAAATCAAAACAATAAAATAATTTTGTTTTTGACCGTGAAACAATAAAATAAATTTGTTTTATAAAAAAAATATATATAAAATCAAAACAATAAAATAACTCTGTTCTACATAAAGCAAAAAGCTATACCTATTTAAAATAATAATAAAGTGGTTTCAACATAAATCAAAAGTGATCTATCTTACACGACAGTACGAGTAAAACTGAATGGAAATCCACAGAAAACTATCAACAGAAAGATCGACAACATCAAGGCAGAAGAAATCCATCTATCATCGTAAGTTTAGTATTAAATCATATTAATTTAAACTTATAATTGTAACTGTTATTATTTTTATATCATTATATTTATATTTTTTGTGCGAATAATTTTAAGAAAATCAATTTGCTCTCTTCGAAAAATTTTCCATTGGAATATTTTTTTTTTATTATTTTTGGCAATTCGGTTTTATATCTCGCGTGAACATAACTGAAAATTCTTGTTGTGAACTAAATTTGATCTTCTTCTAAAAGTTGTTTACATACTCCATTAATTCCTTTTCCATCACTCCAAAATGGGAAACCCTCAACAGATCACCCTTGACCCAATTAAATACCTTAACAGCTTACCCCAATTCAACGGGAGTAGAAATGACATAATGACTTTTACGAGATTGATAGACAGAATATACCCTATACTTGCCAAGTATGACGAGTTGTCGCAACTACTGTTCTCCGACATAATCAAGAGTAGACTTGTTGGGAGGGCGAAGGAAGTAATCGAGATAAATACCCAAGCACGATCTTGGGAAGACATTAAGAGGACAATTCAGAACAACTTTGGTGAAAGAAAAAATTGCGATGAATTGTATGACGACTTAAGAGCTGTCACTTTTCAGACAAACACAATCGAATTCTATAATTGTATTAAATATAGATTAAGGCGTTTAAACAATAAAAGCGTGATGGTACTAGGCAAAGGAGAAGCCGCAAACCAGATTTCAATGAACAATCAAAGATCAGCTCTACATATCTTCAAAAATAAAATTCCTGAGCCTATGAAAACAATATTAGCATGCAGAAATCCAACGTCGTTGGAAGCTGCTATGGACATCTTGTACTAAAATGGATATGACCAGATGGGCAAAGATGGCCACATATATTCGGGAAAGACTAAACAAACCAAGGGAAATCAAAATTATGCAAATTCGTCACAACCAAATTCTGGTAAAGATAATTACAAAAAGAAATATCAAGCAGATAAAGGACATGGTAATTATCGACAGAACGATAATAGTCGGGAAAATTCTAGACATACTTACAAAAATAATGTACAAGACCAAAGATGGCAGAATAATCAGCACTATAACAACAGCAATCAAGTGGCTCAACCACAACCATCTAACCAATGGACGTCAATAATGTGGAACATTTTCAGCAGACAGCCTCTACGGAAAATTACCATATATAACAATAAAAACAAAATTGGGAATTTTGAAATTTATTATAGACACAGGAGCAACGCATTCCATAATTAACCCAGGTATTTGCCATCCTATATGGAGGAAAAATACTGATGTTATGAACCTCAATACACTTCAACATATTATCCAAATCAGTGAAAAAGTATCTATTCCACTTTTCGAGGAACTTGGTGATATCAACAATAGAATAGAATTTTTAGTATGTAACTTTCACACTTATTATGATGGGTTAATTGGAAACAATATTCTGGTACAACTAAAGGCTATAATAAATCTAAAAGATAATATACTGGAAATTCGGGAAAAACGAATCCCAATAAGATACAACACAAGTGGTGTGGAATATTATTTTGAAAAGGACGGCATATATGAAGTAGAATTACCTATAGAACAGAAAGACGGATTAATATATAAATCCTAAACAATACTAACAAACAACAATAATATTGAAATCATGGAAGAAATATATGAAGCAGAAAATTTCAAAATTAATGCTCTCATCAATGTCTGTGGGAATATCCCAAAAAGAGTTGTATTTCAAACCCAGGAAACAGATAAAATAACAGAAGAAAATTTTTACATTCGTCCTTCTAATAATGAAAATTCAAAAATTCCCTTATTAGAACAGATTTGAACCTCTCACTTAAACTCTGAAGAAAAAGGAAAATTAATACAGATTATAAACAATTTTAAGAAAATATTTTACACAGAAGAAAGTGATTTAACATTTACCAACGCAATTAAACACGAAATAAGGACAGTCAACAATATTCCAATTGCTACGAAAACATATCGCTATCCCTACGTTCACAAAGACAAAGTGAAAAAGCAAATTCAAGAAATGTTAGAGAAAAAAATAATCAGACATAGTCACTTACCTTACTCCGCACCTGTTTGGATCGTACCAAAGAAAATGGATGCTAGTGGTAAGAAGAAATGGAGATTGGTAATCTACAAATTAAATGAGGTAACGATTGATGACAAATATCCAATTCCCAACATTGACGAAATCCTAGAAAAACTAGGAAGATGTCAATACTTTACGACATTGGATCTTGCCAAAGGATCCCATCAGATCGAAATACACGATAAGGATATACCTAAGACAGGTTTCAGTGTTGAAGGTGCCCATTACGAGTTCCTTCGTATGCTTTTTGGGCTTAAGACAGCCCCGGCAACCTTTCAACGGTTAATGAACAATGTTCTAGGAGACCTAATTAATAAGATTTGCTTGGTATACTTGGATGATATAATTATATTTTCAACCTCACTCCAAGAACATTTAGAGTCCTTAACTAAAGTATTTCAAAGATTAAAAGATGTAAACCTAAAAATACAACTCGATAAAAGCGAGTTTTTGAAAAGGGAAACTAATTTTTTTGGACATATTGTAACCAAAGAGGGCATCAAGCCCAATCCAGATAAAATAACATGTGTTCAAAAATTTCCATTACCGACTACACCAAAGAAAATCAAACAATTCCTCGGCTTAGCTGGGTATTATAGGAAATTTATAAAAGATTATTCGAAAATTCCTAGACCGATGACAAAATACTTGAAGAAAGATGCTAATATCGATATGAACGACCCGGAGTACAAAGAAAGTTTCGAAACATTGAAAATATTATTAGTTAATTCTCCTGTACTAATATACCCCGATTTTAATAAAAAAAATCACTCTACAAACAGATGCAAGTAATTTTGCAATAGGAGCAGTGTTATCCCAGAACGGACATCCAGTTTGCTATGCAAGTCGAACATTAAACGACCACGAATAAAACTATAGTACTATCGAAAAGGAACTATTAGCGATAGTATGGGCGACTCAGCAATTAAGGCCATACCTGTTTGGCAGACGATTCTTAATTGAAACCGACCACAGACCCTTAACTTGGTTATTTTCCATAAAGGAACCAAATTCAAAACTGATAAGATGGAGACTACGGTTACAAGAATACGATTATGAAATTAAATATAAAAAGGGAATCTTAAATGGAAACGCCGATGCATTATCTAGAATCGAGGTAAATTTAAACGAAGAAAATAACACTTTAACACCAACAGTTTAATTATAGAAACTACTAACCCTTTGAATTTCTATAGACAACAAATTATTATCGTTAAAACAACCTCTGGTTCACTGAAAATAAAGAATGAGAAAATCTTTAAAAACGAAAGGAAAACAATATCAGCTAAAGTTTTTGACGAACCAACTCTTATAACAATTTTAAAAAATCACTTTAATTTAAATAGAACTAACGCAGTCCTAATTCATGATAAAACTACTTCCGAAAAATTTAAAGAAGTGATAAACAAATACTTTGAAGGCAACAACGGTTTCAAGGTCTTAATGTGTAAGAAAGTATTAGAAGATATTTTAGACGAAAACATCCTTACCGAGAGAATAGAAAAAGAACATAAAAAAAATAACCATAGAGGTATTAACGAAAATTATTCAGAATTAAGAACAGAAATCTATCAACCACAATTAAAGTTACGAATAACTCAATTTATAAATAATTGTGAAATATGTAATAAAGAAAAATACGATAGACATCCTAGTAAACAAGAATTCAAAATTACGGAAATACCGGAGAAACCAGGAGAAGTAATTCATGCAGACATATTTTACAGTCTAGAAAAAACGCTCTTCCTGACATTTATTGACAAATTCTCCAAATATGCCCAAGCGATAAAAATAAAAAATAGATCCTGGATCGAATTTAAAATCGCTTTAATACAATATTTATCATAAGTTGGAAACATAAAAAAAAATAATTATAGATAACGAACTAGGTTTCAAAGCACTCTCTCTTTTGGAATTCCTTAGGGAACAAAATATTGAAGTTCACTACACTTCAAACAATAACCACACTTCGAATTCAGATGTAGAACGTTTACATAATACAATCAATGAACATATAAGAATCCTAAAACATGACCCCAATAGAGAAATGGAATCAGTTGAAGATAAAATATATAAAATTATTATGTTTTATAATAATACTATTCACTCCACAACCAAAAGAAAACCAGTTGATTTCAGGAACGGAATTATCTGTCAGGATGACTACCAATCGAGAGAGGAGGTAGGAACCACTCTAAATTTCGTAAAATAGTAGTTTCTGAGTTAGATAATGATCATGCAATAACAAACACAGGACATAAATACTACAAGTCCCATATTAAAAGAAGAAAACAACTTCAAAATTCCGAAAACCAAGATACATTAGAAATTACATAAATCCTATAACTATTTATTTTCAGATGAAACTACTACGAATAATACTGCTAATTTGAATTATGCACCTTTTGAACTCACAAAATCTGTATATTCAAGACCTAACGAACAACAATGGATACATCCCGATAAAAGATGAGAAAGATATAAGGATCATTGACCACTACCACAAGATAGTCCATTTTATCAATCTAACCAACTACCATAACTCTATTGAAATAATAGAGAAGAATATAAATCTATTAGATGGATCCATTTCAGATACAAAACCACTATTGGATACAATAAAAAATGATTTTGTTTTACTTAGAGTCAAAGCAAATAATTTATCTCCCCATTTTAGAAATAAACGAGGTCTTATAAATGGACTTGGCAAAGGAATAAAATATATAACCGGAAATTTGGACAGTGACGATGAAAAAGAAATCAAGAATACTCTTGATGTTCTAACAAAAGGCATGCAAAATAACTCAATAGAAATAAACTCATTTATCCAAATAAGCGAAATACTCCCTTCCCAAATAAAAAACGTTACAATGCATATTAACCGGCAACAAGCCATTGTCACAAGGTATATACATAAATTTCGAAACGAAATCCAGAACAAAATATCAACACTGGAAGATGAAGTAACCTTTCTAAAACACATATACCAAATCGATAATGATATAACCCTCTTGAGGAATCACATAGACGATATCGGTCAAGTGATATTCACGAGCAAATTAGGTATCATTCCAACGGACATACTAGACCAACGTGAATTACAACTCATTGATGACTTTGAGACTTACACTAATATCAAAATTGCTGTAACATATCTTGAAGACACTATTCTAATCATCCTTTCTATACCAAAATATTCCTCCAACTCCTTGTCCAAAATTACTTTTGAACCAATTCCTAACAAAGAAAATAAATCGCTATACTTAAAAGAAAATCAAATATTACTTGATGAGAAACGAAATATTTTCCATATCAACATAACTGACAATTTAGCTAAGAACCTTAAACCTTTTGAATTGTAAAAATTGTAAATCAATTTTTGTGGAAAGAGAGATGCTTGAAGGACATGAGATCCTTCATTTTTCGGAATGTTGGAAATGGTTCTCAAAAGAAAAACATCTAAAGGCGCATGAAAGGACTCATGCCAGTACATCCTATGCCAGTGGTAGAACTGAGCATTTCATGTCTAATAAATTCACTTGTATTAAAAGTGCTTTCAAAAAAAAAAAGAATTCTGACATACATACCTTTACAGAAACCAAAAAGCGGAATTTCTGCATCCTCAAGAGTTTTTAGAAGATGTAAACCATAATATTTTGGAAATTTTTGGAGAATGCTATAAATGAAAGTATAACATTGAAATACAATTTGAAAGTAGAATGTGAATATATTAAAATTATAAAAGACGAAATAATGCTAACCACCATAACGCATGTCACTTATAACCATAAGTGATAGTATTGAAGAATCTTTGAAAGCACAATATGCGTATATATGTAAAAAAAATGTCAGAATTCCAGGGGAGGAATAGTGGATGGTCCCTAATACGAATGAAGTATTTGGAAATATATATAAATAAGGCTTCATTCATTAGAGGCTCCAAATATATACCATTACCACATTGGATAAAGAAAAAGATGCATGTTTCAATTATAAAAAAGATGATGAATATTGTTTCAGGTGGGGTATCATCGCTTCATTCTTATATAATGAAGCAAATGGATTTGTGAATTGTAATGGATTTTTAAATATTCAAATACATTGTTATGGATACACAACCCATATACAAGAGTAAACTTCCGTTTGCTTAATTTAATAAAAAACTGATTAAGTGTCAGCATAAATATATTGAAATATAAAAACACATAGAAGTATGCATACATAAAAATATATTAAAAATAAACTACCCATATTTCTTTTTAAATGTAAAACAGCTGACCGAATGTATGTCATAGTTTTAATTAATAAACAATACGAAATATTTTTAAGTTTATAAGAACATTGTAAAATAATTTAAGTTTAGTTTCATAAGAACCTAAAGACAATAAAGCCAAAAAAATTAAATAAACGTTTTTTTTTTTAATGATTAAACTTGCGCAGTCGGTAGGATACTCGGGTATCATTGTGTATATTTCGTATATATAAGCGCTAATTATATATTCTAAAAAGCAAGCGATATTAAGTGTTTCAACATTTTTCACCGAGTATTCCGAAAAAAATATAAAACCGTTTTCACACGGATTCCGTTTTACATGTTCCTTTAAAGTTGATCTAATAGCGCAAATATTAGACAAAATCATACTATTTAAAACAGTGGCATTATATTGTCCTGACAAAGAGGATTTAATAAAAGTCAAAAATTAATTCAAAAACAGAAAATCTAACCCTAATAATATTATTGAAGCTGAAGTTTTACCGCCACCGTCCTATATAAATAGTTGATGGTGGGTATATAGATTTGGCCAAACCGAATATTACATCGCTTGTTTTTTTTACTATGTTTATATTTTTTGCCTAAAATTTTTTTTTTTCATAACTTTGAAACTATTGATCGCATCAAAAACAATTGTATACATCATTTAAAGATATTGTTAGCCAACATTTTTGTAAATTTAGTTTAACAAAATAGGACAAGTTGTTTTTGAGTTATGACAACATAAGTGGAGAAATTTTTCAAAAAACTTAAATTTTGTGAAAATGAGTGAATTCACTTAATTGCGAATAAATTCGAAAATAATCAATAGATTTTTATGATCGATATCTTATTTTGTTGCTATTATATGTGGCTTTGCGATAAAATAATAAATCTGAGTTTTTGCCGTTTTCGATTTTTAATAACTTTTTTAAAACAAAAAAACTTGCTTTTTCACGTAAAAAATATATTTTTTGTTTATTTTTTTTTATTATAACTCCGAAACTACTGAGCCGATTGAAATGCAATATATGAAGGAATTAAAGGTTATGAAAATAAACATTTTTCTAAATTTATTTCAATAATATCGGACTAAAACTTTTTGAGTTATCATTAATTATGTGGAAAAACTCCTAAAAACATTTGTAATTTTACAAAAAAAAAAAAAAAAAAATTTAAAAAACCTCTCCATAGAATTTTAAATTTTGCCCATTTTTGGAATACTGGAACCAAAATACATCAAAATTGCATAGTGTTTTTTAAAGCCTCCAAAATTTTTTTGATTTTGTTGCCTTGTGCTATTTATTAAATAAAAAATTAAAACTCTAAGATCAACCTTTTTCAAGTTATTGAAATTTATATACATATGTTAAGATTTTTTCGATCGCACTCTTTATGTATCAAACTACTGTTCATTAAAATAACTTAGTTATTTCAAAAAGTTGGTTTCGGTATAGTTAAATAATCTATCCATGATGTATGCTATACTAGTTTAGAGATCCAACATTCTCTGTAAGTTGAGATATCCTATCCTTATTACTTATTATTTGGAATAGTAAAGTGCAAACAAATTCTGATGTCGAAAGACTTCATGGTATCAAATAGATAGTGATATAAACTTACTGAGGGACCATATAGATGATATAGGTAGGGTGATCTTTACGAGCAATCTAGGAGTTATACCGACTGACCTGTTAGATGAAAAGGAGATAAATATCGTAGATAATTTTGAGACGTATTCGAAAACTAAGGTCGCATTAAATTCTAATGATGAACAAATAATCATAATCATATCTGTCCCCATATTTTCCAACTTATCCTACTCTTAAATAATTTTGGAACCAATACCTAATAAAGAAAATAAATCTTTATATTTAGAACAAAGTCAAATAATTATAGACGATAATAAAAATATATATTACCCTAATGTAACTAACTTAAGAATATGCAAATTGTTAAAGATAACTGTATTAAAAATATTGTACGAAATAATATAACAAGCTGTACATTAAGAGAACATACATTAACAGAAGTAAAAAAAATAAAACCAGGATTAATTTTGTTTAAAAACTTTTTTAAAAATTTTACAAATGATTGTAATTTCAAGAAACATATTACAAATGTAAGTTCCACTTTCTTAATTATATTCGAAAATTGTAATATAAATAAGAAAACCAAACATTTTATAACGACAAATTGTTTTATATGGACAAAGCTATTCAGTCACATCTAATAACTAAAGTAAAAGAAAATAAAACATTAGTAAATTTAAACTTAAAAGATCTTTACATTAAGCAAATAAAATATGAAGAAAATTTGAATGATTTAGATAAAGATCACAGAACAAACAAAATTGTTAATATTACTACAAATGGAACAATATTATGTATTTTACTAATTATGATAGTAGTTTTTACATTTTTAACCAAAAAAAAAGTAAAGGTTGTTGAAGTTTCGTCGAGCCTCAATCTAACGGAGAGGGAGTTACGATAACACCATATGCGGTGATAATATAAATAACATACTTCACTTTCTTTTTGTCTTGCAAAAGCATGAAAATGCAAAGTCAACAGAATAGTGTTGTTGAACTCAAAATTACGAAAAACTTCACTTTTTGTTTATTTTGCTTTTTCATAATTTTGCATTTTCACAATTAAGTCAGACATGAAAATGCAAAGCTTTCAGAATAATGTTGATGAACCGAAATTACGAAACAAATTAATTGAAACTCAATAACTTAAGTAAACAAAATTATATTATAAGAATATTGTAAAATTATTTTGATAAGACTAGTCATAAGATAGAAATCATAAGACACCAGTCAGAAGACACAAGTCAATAGACACAGTAAAAATAATAAAGATACTTTTTTAAAACAGAAGTTTATTAAGTTGTTATTATTTTTAGCTAATTTGAAAATATTCAAATTAGTTCGTGGACAAAAATCCTTAAAAATTATAATTTAGATAAATTGAAATAATTCAATTTATTTTTATTTATTTATTTATTATTTTTTTTTTGTTTTTGATTTGAAGGAATTCGAATCTTAATTGTTAAATTCAACGGAAATGAAATTTCCTTTTATAAAATTAAAAAAATTAAAATTTATTTTGTGCTGTTACATTAAAAAAAAAGCAAACCCTTCACCTGAATATGCATTGTTAATGTAATAACTAGGGGGTGGATTTATATGCATTTATTTTTGGAAAATATAAAATGCACTAAAAAATTCAAAATATACCCTAAAAAATTTAAAAATATGCATATATTTTTTCTAATATTTATTAAATAAAAAGAAAAAATAAGTTATTTCATAAGAAAAAACAAAAATCAGTACATGTTAAGTAAAGAAATGCAACACATTTTGTATTTTTAAAAGTTAAAGCTATGTTTTAAAAAATCGATACTAATTATTTGTACTTTTTTTAATTTGTTCTTCTTAAGATTACATTTTTTAAACTTATATTAGTGACATTGCGTTTAATACAACCTTAGTGAGATAGGTTTTTATTTATGTAAACAGACATATTTTTTACTAAGTTGTAAAATGTAAATGATTGTCTATTTTGGTGTAAAAAATTTTTATACATAGAAAATTATCTTTCAACGTCAACAGAAGTGATAGAAGCGTATTTGAATAATTGTTGTTCAGAAGAAGAGTATTCATCTAAACGTAAAACATCATATGAATGTAAAGTAATTGATTCTGATTTTTTTTATCGTCAACAGCGATCATTGAATTTTCTCAAATACTTTATTTTTTTAATAACAGCTTGAAATTTTAATATTATTTTTCAGCAACGGGGCCTTCTGCAGCTTCGATTATTGCAATAGTAGTATCAATTAAACTGATTTGAGTGCTTCATGAATTGAAACCCTCTAATTTAGTAATAGTTTCAGAAAGAAATCCCTAGTTGGAAGAAACAAATGGGTGTTTATTTTTAATTTTGCTTGATGTTTGAACTCGTTTTATTTTTTTATAGCTTTGGAGTCGTTATCATTCAACTAAGCCACAGCATTTTGAAATCATCAATATATTATTCGTAGTATTTTACAGCATCAAGCCAAGATTACCATCTCGTAATTACTTTTTGGGGCGGAAGTGGCAAATTGGTAACATTTTCTTTTAATTTCGCAACGAGTGCACGAGCTTGAAAAAATATCTGTTTTATCTAAGAAATCCGCTTATCAAAGTGATCAAAATTATTGCGTAGGCTAAACAGGTTACATGCAACTATGTCTCTACGTCGTGATCCAAAACTTCAACAATTACATTAACAATGAACTGTCCAGTAATGTTAGTTGTTTCGACCATACTTAACCGTAGAAATTTATTTTTTAAAAAAGATTTTATTTCTTCCACCTGAATACTGTACAATTTTTCCACATAACTTTTTCTGAGCGTCTTTTACGTCTTTAATAAATTCAATAAAATTGGATGAGCTAGTTTTTTTTAAAGGGGTGTCTGCAGATATAAAGACTTCACATACATCCAAGTTGAAATTTGTTTTATCGTCAACAGCGATCATTATAAAAAATTTCTTCAAATTTTAACATGTAATCATGTAAAACTTAATATTTTGGCTTTTTTACTTTCGACATTTTATCCTAAATATATACTTAACAACCTTTTCTATAATTCAATGCAATTTTCTTAGCAAATTCTGTTGACCGGAAAATTAGTGTTAAAAATCGCTAGAAGACCTGTTATATACATTTAACCAGAGACCGGAGTTTAGTACTAAAAATTTATCTCTTCACTTTTATTCAATTAATGTTCAAAAAATAATAAAAATCCATCATACATTTTTTTTATTTTTATCAATAGTTTAGTTTTTTATCATGATCGAAATAAAAAATATAAATATCTTTTGCGACATTTATTACAAAAGTTGAAAACTATTTTAAATTTTTTTCATCGGATGAAAAAATTTTAGAACAACAATTTCATTGAATAAGAAATATTTTTGAAACAAATAAAAAAAAAAAAAAAACGAACAAAAAACAATCATTTGAAATTTTTCCCATTGATAATTATTTTTGGAGATATTAATCGTTAAAGATATTTATTATTTAAATTAAAAAATAAAAATCCCTCACATATTTATTGTAGATATTTATATTGAAAAATAAAAATAAACAGTTTTTACGTGCTTGCATTTTACCTCAAAATGAGAAATATAAAAATAAGATTGTAACAAAAAATGTATAAAAACAAAAAAAAATGAAAAATATGCAATAAAAATATGTATTATGGGGTAAAATATGCAAAAATATGCATTTTCAAGGAAATATGCAAAAATAATCAGTAACAAATCGATGCCATTTTTTAGTAAAATGTCTGATTCGGATAGATAACAACTTAAGATCATTTTTAAATGCTCCAAAAAAACATGCATTTGCATGTAAATCCGCCCCCTAGTAATAACAAATAAAAGAAAAATTAAAAATTTGTATATACTGTGTATTTTATTGAATGAAATTGTAGTTCATTAAACAATTTTAATTATAATTTAGTTCGAATATTGCAAGGCCGTTTGATGTCTGCCGACCTTTGTACACAATTGTCCAATTTCGATCATTCATTTTAGTCAAGTATGGATCTTCCCTATTTAAACATTTTGTAAATTTCTGCGGAAGATAAAACCATTTATTATTATTCAAATATGCTATGACTTTTTATCCATGTTGCGTTTCTTTCCAATCAAAATTTAAAATTTTGTATGGTTGATATAGAGGAATGTTGTAAATTTTTTTATATTCTGGCTTAATACCTTGAGCCAATTTAATAATTTGTTCATACATCTAAAAACGGAACATTAAAAATTAAAAAAAATAAATATTTAAAAGTGTTATCCAAAAGCGATAACTCACCATTCTGTTAAGTACACGTTAAAGTAACTTTTAAAGCAATGATAAAAAATATATTCTGATGTCTTTTTATATCAATTAAGAAAATACTCCCTTATCTTCAAATAAGTATAAAACCGATTCACTTGTTTTTACTCCAAAAAGTTTTTATATAAATTGAGTGTTTTTTATATAATTCAAATTTACTGTCATTTTGAAATCATATTCACAAATCTCACAATTCTCTTAACATAAATTTCATAATTCTCTTAACATGAATTTTACAATAATTTCCTAATATAACATTAGAACAAATAATACATAACCTTTCCCAACAAAATCAAACATATTTTTTTATTAAAGTCAAAAACCTTATACAAGTTTATTTTATGCATATGAAAAAATCAATCCAAGTCATTAAAAGTACAAAAAAAATGAATAAAAAAAATTTTCTCCATATTAAATAGTTTGTATAAGTTAACGACACAAAAGTTGTTAACCTTTTTTTATTTTGTAACGTCCGGTTTATTAATTTGTGTTCCAAATTTTAAAATAAAAATTATGCTGACACTATGTCTGCATTTGATCGAATTAATAAAAAAACATTTTGATGACTATTGCATTTTTACTTTAAGTTAAAGTTTAGTTTAAGAATAAAATTTAATTGTATTTTGGCAGTAACAAGAAACACATGTAAAAAGAAGACAATAAAATAAAAATAAATTTAACTTATATAGCCATATTAACCACTGAATGCTTGCATACAGACATATTTAAAAAGACTTCATTACTTTAGAAGTCTGTTTTGATGCCTGTCTGCAGGCATCCAATTTATGTAATATTAGAATATTGTTTGCATAAGAATATTATTTGCATAGTTTAAGCGTGGAATCTGCTGTATAAGCAGATTCCCTAGTTATAAGTTATTTTTAAGCTTTTGTTTAAAATTGAGAAAAAATAAAAAGTCAGTCTTTAATAAACAACCAAACCAGACTCAACAATAATACTGGCGACGAGGAAAAAAAATACTAAATCTTTAAAAAGAATTAAAGATTTTAAAACTTAAAATTCCTTAAAATAAATAAATAAAAATTAATTTAAAAAATTAATAATTAATTAACTTAAAAAAAAAATTAATTAAAAAAAAAATAAGAAAACATATTATAAATTGAATTTATTAATAAAAACTATTAAATATTAATGAATCTGAGAACAGTAACAAAAAGCTGATTGTTACATTTAAACAAATAAACTGTGAAAAAAGTTCTAAAATCTGAGTTAGCTAATCATCCTCAAGAAGTGGGCCTCAATAAAACATTCGCAACAGCAGCAATTAAAGCAACGAAAGTTAACAACGGAAACTGAAGCAACAAAAGCAGCGATAACAAAAACAATAAACGAAAAAAGGAGAATACGACTACAAAAAGTTGGCAGCCAAGGATAAATGGAACAACAAAATCAATAAAAAAAAAAAACAAAAGGTTTCAATGAAAAAAAATTTTTCAACAATAATTGTAAGTTTGAATAAAATTAAATATAAAATTCCTCTATTGTTGATTTACACGGAAATAAATGAAGATTTAGAAACTAGTATTTAACAAACGAAATATATATTTAATGAATCTTTAAAGTACAATGTGGAAAAAAAAATAATTGATTATTTCACGTACGTAATGGACCACGTCATTGTTACTTCATGCTTTTGTCGTTTGATCGTCAATTTCTTTTTTAGCCTTGAAACTGTTTTGATTACTTGTCACTTAGATTTTAAACTTAGGGTTAATTAATTGATTTCAACGAGCTTAAAATAATAAAAAAGGGAAATCGTGGAACATAGGAAAGAGGTTTTTAGAAAAAAGGGACTAAATTAACAATAAAGGCAGAATGGAAGCGAATATTGTACAACAATTTAACCTTATGATAAATTGTATTAGGGAAATCCCAACTTTCAATGGTACTGATTCAAATCAGTTACCAGACTTCTTTTCACAGGTGGAATCATTATTGCTGTCTATGGATGAATTTCAAGGAAACAATAAAAGTATTTTATTTGGGTACATAAAGAATAGATGTACTGGAAAAACTAGGGAAGCCTTGCACTGCCACGAAGCCATCATCAATTGGACACAATTAAAAAAAGTCCTTCTGTCTGACTTTGGCGAAAAGGAGACAGCACAGGAACTAATGGACAAACTTAAAACTTGGAGGATAAACTCCACTATTGAAAAATATTATTATGACATAAATAAATTAAGGAACAGACTACACAATAGACGACTGACGCATCAGGATGAAGGTTTGACAACCGAAGAAATAAACAGAATCTCTTTATACGTGTTCAAAGAACACCTACCAGAACCAACAAAAACAATGATTTTTGCGAGAAACCCGAACACGTTGGACGAGGCATTTAAGATAATCTTAGAAGCTAGACACCAGAATTACACGGCATCTGGTGATATATGACGTAGGAAACAACGAAATAGCTAGGGTCAACTTTCTTACCTTTATTAAAACCAGTCACTTGCATGAGCAGGAGATAGCTAAACTAAGACCAACCCTACTAAAATACAAGGAGATGTTTTACCAATAAGAAGAAGGACTACCGTTTGCGAATGACATAAAAATAAATACCAAACATGACATTCCAATATATTCTAAAATGTACCGTTACCCAGAAGTTCATAGAGTAGAAGTTGATCGACAAATCCAAGAAATGCTTAAAGATGGCATTATCAGGGAATCAAATAGTCCATATAATAGCCCAATTTGGGTCTTACGAAAAAAGATAGGTTCTGACAATGTACAGAAGTGGAGAATAGTTATTGACTATAGAAAACTGAACGACCGCTTTCCTATACCTAACATAGACGATATCTTCGACAAGCTGGGAAATTGTCAATATTTTTCGACAATTGATTTGGCAAAGGGTTTCCACCAGATCGAAATGCATCCTCATGATGTTCACAAGACAGCTTTTTCGACAGCCAGTGTCATTACGAATTTTTGAGAATGCCATTTGGACTTCGGCATGCACCCGCCACGTTTCAGCGCCTCATTAATGGTATACTAAGAGAATTTATCGGGAAAAAATGCCTAGTAAATTTAGACGACATCCTTGTTTTTTCTAGTATAGAAGACATATGGAATCGTTAGAAAAGGTCCTAAAATGTTTAAAGAATGCTAACCTTAGAATTCAACCGGATAAGTGTAAATTTTTATCCAGGGAAACAGAGTTCTTAGGTCACATAATTACACCAGATGGAATTAAAGCCAACCAAAAAAAAAAAAAATCGAAGCCATTAATGACATTCAGCTATCCAAAAGCCAGAAGCAAATTAAATCATTCCTGAGAATAACTGGGTACTACAGGCGATTTATCAAAGACTATTCCAAAATAGCTCATCACTTCATAAGATATTTAAAAAAGAAATCCAGAATAAATATAAACGACCCAGAATACGTAGAAGCATTTAATAAACTTAAGACATTGTTAAAAGATGACCCCATACTTGCTCACCCAGATTTCCAAAAACAATTAACATTAACAACCGATGCGAGCAATTTTGCTGTAGGTGCAGTGCTCACGCAAAATAATAAGCTTACGCAAGTCGCTCCCTGAACGGTTACGAGCAACGATATAGCACAATCGAAAGAGAACTCCTTGCAATAGTTTGGGCAACGAAATATTTTCGTCCGTATTTATATGGCCGTAGGTTTACAATTAGAACTGATCACAGACCACTAGTTTGGCTAAATAATATGAAGGAACCAAATTCGAAATTACAACGTTGGAAGATAAAATTAAATGAGTTCGATTTTCTAGTCGAGTATATAAAAGGCAAAGAAAATATAGTGGCATATAGTTTAAGCAGAATGACATATGATACTGATGATACAAATTTTATATCAATTACGGAGAAACTCATTAATTTGTTCAAGAACCAGATTATTCTGGATTACGCGAATAGGGAATCAAGAAAATTAAAAATTATTTATAGAAATAAAATAAGAAAAATTATAATGGTAACAAAGGAAACTGACTTGAGGAATACAATGCGAGAGTGTCTCCCAGAAAAGGGACTTGTTGCAATTTTTTGTGCGAATGACAGACTTTTTTTGAAATTTCAGGATTATTATAGAATGTATTTTGCAAATAACAAGAATCTAAGAATTTTAAGATCCAAATCATGGTTGGAAGACATTACGGACAAGGAAATCATACTTAAGAGGATAAAAACTGAGCACCTTAAAAACAATCATCGCGGAATAAATGAGGTATTCAATAATTTAAAAAAGACATGTTATTACCCCAACATGCAAAAGAAAATTCAAAAATATATTAACAATTTTGAAGTTTGTAATCTTGCAAAATTTTATAGAAACCCAATTAAACACGTATTTAACATCACAAACAGCCCTATGAAGCTAAACGATATAGTCCACATGGACCTATGGTATCCCCGAAGAAACGAAATGTACCTTACAAGCATAGATAAACTTACAAAATACGCTACAGCTGAAAAACGAAAAGACAGAACTTATTATTATTTATTTATTTCATCTACAGATTTTATCTTACAGATTACTTAAATTAATTATATAACATAAATAAATTTAATTTAAACTTATCTTTATTTACATTAAAATTTAAAAGAGGAGAAATGCTGTTACATAATTTTAAACATCTTGTAATTGGTTTATTTATAGCATAGTTGGTTCTATGAAAAGTATCATCAAATATACGGTTTCTTCTCAGGTCTCTTGGTGGATTATATAAATTAACATAATCATTTAAATCAGAACAAGTTACTTGACCAGATAAAATATTATAAACAAACATGATACAACTGTAAGATCTACGGTCATATAATGTTTGTAAACCAAATAACTTTCTCCTAGCATCATAGGAGGGAACATTAGGCCATAATAAAAATTTAAAAATCATTTTTGTAAAAATTTTTTGAATGCGCTCTAATCGATCTGATTCTTTTTTATAAAATGGACACCAAATTATTGAGCAATATTCTAAAATGCTACGGACAAATGAAACACACAATGATTTAAGTGTAAATGGGTCACTAAATTCTCTTGAATTTCTCCTTATAAATCCAATCATTGAATAAGCTCTAGAACTGATATAATCAATATGATGATTAAATGATAACTTTGCATCAAATATTACTCCCAAATCTTTAAATTCAACATCACGCTTAATAACTGTGTCATTTATGGTATAATTAAATATAATATGATCCAAACGACGAGTGAATGAAACTATACAACACTTTGTAACATTAATTTTAATATCATTATCAGAACACCATTGGGACAAACGATTTAAATCGGACTGTAATTTGACAGTCAATTATATTTGATATATTTGAAAACAATTTAAGATCATCCGCTTGGATTGAATGAAGAAACGATTCCAATACTTGGGCAAACCAAGGTTGATCGTGATGGATAATGAATTTGATACACTAAATATTAAACAATTTCTTAGAGATGAGGGAATAGATTTTCATTTGACCACTACATACCATAAAACTGGGAATGCTGATGTTGAAAGATTGCACTCCACACTAAACGAACATATTAGATTGTTTAATGCTGACCCCAATGCTGAAAAAGATTTGAAAAACAATGTCACAAAAACTATAGTTGCCTACAACGATACAATTCATTCAACGATAGGAAACAAACCAAATGACTTTTTTAATAACAGACTCTCAACAGAAGACTTAGAGATGTTTGCTAGAAAACAACATGAAATGAAGAATAAAAGGATTGAGTTATTGAACAGAGGAAGAGTTCAAGTTGATAACTTTTCTAATAAATTTGTAGACAATAACAGAGTAAGCAAATCCCAACCAAAATACAAGAAACTTCAGGGTTTTAACTCACAGGGAAACTATTTGGTCTCAAATAATGATGATTTTAAAACACAGGTAAAGAGACGATATAAATACCAAAATTACTAGAAACGAAAAGAAACTCTCTTCTCCTTCTCCTGAAAGCAGAGATTTACCAGCCTTACTTACGTTTTTTTTTTCTCTCTCTCTCTAGATGGCTCTGCTTTATATTTCATCGATTGTCCTCTAGAATTAATCCGATTGTATGTGAGTTGCGAGTGAGTCCTATTGACGAACAGTGGGGTTTCGTAAAGATACCCTTGTTAAATATGGAAATAGCAAACCTCACCAACACAGTGCTGCACATAATAAATCCTTATGAGATAAAGAGCATTATCGAGGAGATTGAACATAATATAGCTATATATAATAGAGAGATTTTGAATACAGAAATTAAAATAATTAAAAGTAAATTAAAGGCTATTACGCCTCAAGAAAATTTTAGAAACAAGAGAGGATTACTTAATGACGTGGGTTCAATATATAAGTGGGGTTTTGGACTAATGGATGAAGAGAACAGACAGGAAATCCTTGAGCACCTGAAAGTGACCGACGAAAATAGTCATAATGCAATACGAACGCTTAACCAGCAAATTTCTATCAATAGAAACCTAAACGAAAGTATAGCCGTTCTTAAAGAAACTGTTGAAAGCGATAGATCCAAAATCGAGCAATCATTTCGTGAAATTAGGAATAGCAACAGCGAGATTGTCAAATACCTCTTGTATGGTGACCAAATGCTTAAATTGAGATACTTGGAAAATAAAATTGACATAATTCTGGACAGCATCGCATCAGCGAAAGTTGAAATTGATTAGAGTGGGAGTAATGTTGGACGAATACAAATTGATTGTGATTGCAGTAAAGATACCCAAAAACTACATAAATTTTGAAGTTCAGTTACTTGCTCCAATACCCAATACATTTCTAAATTAGCGAAGCAAATGAGCTAGTTGTGATAATACAGGAAAGAACTTATAATTATAAAAATGATTTATTTTTGAAAGAATTAAGACCTACCACAAACTGTGTTTATTTAAACAATTGTAAACTCGAATTCAACAACAAGACTAAAACGGAATATATAGACGACGAAACTATATTGCTTAAAAATGCAATCTCATTAAGAGTGAATCAAGACTGCGACAACAGAACTCATATACTTAATGGAAACTACATCTTGACGTTTGCAAACTGCAAGATAATTATAGGCGACAATCTTTTCTACAATAAGAAAACCGAAATAAGAAATACCTATCCAACAAATGATATCAATCTGACTATTGCCGAGGATATTAATTTTGAAAAGATTTCATTGCCACACTTTGAAAATATAAAAGAAATTAGGGAATTAAGATACCATAGGAATGTTTCATATGGTGTTAGTTGTTCTCTGTTTTTGCTTGTCGTTGGTCTGTTGACGATATTTCTACTAAAATATGGGTGTAGAAAGAACGAACCTAAGGTTAGAGTTGAGCTCGAAATGGGTTCTACGACTAATACTAATAAAGGGACCGCTGGTCTGAACATAATATAGACTTAAGATTTGATGTGTATTTAGAATTATGATCGCAAAGCTGAATCATTTAAATATTGTATTTATGTTGGCGAGAATGAAAATAAAATCCTAATTTTGTATGTAAAATTAAAAAAAAAAAAAAATTATATCTTTTACAAAACTTAATATTAAGAAATTAATTATTAATTAAGAAATGCATCTAAAAATACGATAATTAATAACAAAAAAAAAAAAAAAAAAAACAATTCTTAAATATTAAATTAACACAAAAAAAAATTATTAATAAGAAGTTATTTATCATGTATCTAAAAACAAAAAATAAAAAATAAAATAAATATTTTCAATTCGCTAAATGTAATTAACGTCTAATAAGACGCAGTTCAATTGGCGAAATGTAACATTATTGAACTTAATCCCACTACCTCTCATTCAATAGAGACCATTGAATCTGGGGGTGGAGGAGTCATATGAACCACTGAATGCTTGCATACAGACATATTTAAAAAGACTTCATTATTTTAGAAGTCTGTTTTGATGCCTGTCTGCAGGCATCCAATTAATGTAATATTGAATATTGTTTGCATAAGAATATTGTTCGCAGAGTTTAAGCGTGGGATCTGCTGTATAAGCAGTTATTTTTAAGCTTTTGTTTAAAATTGAGAAAAAATAAAAAGTCAGTCTTTAATAAACAACTTTAATATAATTGCATACATATTATTATACAAAAATAAATTCATTGGTTTTCAATTTCATAAAAGGCATTTGGCTGTTTACACACAAAATATTGTAGTATTTAATAAAAAGCAAATTCATATTTAGCAAAACTTTTCCAATTTCATAAAATGCTAAAATACTTTTTCATAACAATTATTTCCTCTTCAAAATTCCTTCCATAGGGAGCAAAAAAGCGCCAGAACCTACATAATCATACTACGAAAGTATATACAAATTCCTTTTCAAATAACTTTTTTTTACTTTTAACTTTTTTTTTACAGGACGGAAAATGTTAAATTTTGGAATTTTGACGTTTGTAATGGCAGTGACTGCACAGCACCTCAACGTACAGGATTTAACCAATAACAATGGCTACCTACTTTTCAAGACAGGGGAATTAAAGACAATTGGACACTACGATAAAGTCCTACACTTTATAAACTTAACGACGTCCGAAGAAACGGTAACTTTACTTTCAGATAACATAAGTACACTAAAAGACATTACATTCGAAGACAAACAACTTTTGAACACATTAAACAAAAACTTAATTTTATTAAAAGCAAAAATAGATAACTTACACTAAGGGAAAAAATTCGATTAAAAATCAACAACGGTTGTGCTCACATTGGTAATTTACGGTAACCGCTTTTTAATACCTTTCGTTAACAAATTTAGTAGAAAACATATGTAATTTAACAATTTGATACCGAAATGGTTTCAACTTAGGTATCGTTTTTTAATAAGAATTGAACACGTAGTGTTTATTTTAAACACATACGGTGTAGATTCACTATTGACACAGAATGGTATCGTTTTCAACACGTATGTGATTGATATTTCTCTGGGTGTACATATTCACTCCAAATCAAAACGAGGACTTATTAACGTGTTAGGAAAGGGTCTAAAATATATTGCAGGTTCCATGGACAGTGATGACGAACTAGAAATAAGGGACGCCATAAACAGTATACATGACAATGAAAAAACGATCAACAGTACGGTAGGTAAATTGACGCATATAAATAACTTTATGACTGAAGAAATTCAAAATATTACAAAACACATAAACAAACATCAATCCCTAATTAGCAGATATATTAATAAATTTAAAAGTGAGACTAAAATAGAATCAAAATATTGGAAGATGAAGTTCAATTTATCGAACAAACATACAGTCTAAACAATGACATAGTACTTCTAACAAATCATATTAACGACAAAGGACAAAATATATTTTCTTGTAAACTAGGTATTATTCCCACAGACATTTTAACACAAAAGGAACTAAGTTTGATTAACAATTTTGACAGTTATACCAATACAAAAGTGAAAGTACTTTTTCAACATAATAACATAATCCTTACCCTATTCATACCCCAATTTTTCTCTAACACTTTAACCAGAATAAAATTTGAAATTAAAAGTAAATTAAAAGAATTAATGACGAAAATTAAAGAAAATAAAAATGTAACAGAACTAGACTTAAACATTGAAAACTTACACTTAAAACAAATGAAATATGAAGACAACATTAGAATATTAGTTGATAAGAATAAAGAAATGCATGTATTTAGTCTAAGTTCAGATATATTGATTATAATTTCTATTATTACCATAACAATAACTTTTGCTTGTACCATTAAGTATAGACAAAGATTATAGCTAGTATACGAACCAAAAATAGATAAATATTATATTAAAAACACTAAATCTGGGCCATTTCTTCAAATTTTAACTCCACTACCCATCAGCTTACCATGTAAATGATTGGGGACAATCAACTTAAAGAAACAGCAACAATATAGTTCTACATTTATTTAAGTTTATTGTAATACATTTTATATTAATCGCTGGCTCAATGTCTGCAAAAACATTAATTACTTAGAAATGTAATCACATCACCTCTGTAATCAGGTTAGGTAAAATTAATATAACAAAGACAAATTGTAAATTTAAACTGATTTCAATTTTGAATTTAATAAAGTAAGGTCGCAAAGACCACTAAAAAATAATAAATGTTTTTTTTTTTTTGTAGTTTTTGCTTTAAGCAAAAACTTAACTTATATGCAGTCAGTTTGTATAAGTTAACACAAATTTAGTTAATTAATAATATTCCCTCTTTCTTTTACTTTTTAATTTGCTGCGTTTGCGTTATTGTTGGATTTGTTAAAGTTCATTTAACTGTCTGCAATTTGAGTAAGCTATTTTGTTTTCAACACACACTTTTGTACTATCAGCACTTTAATTACTAATAATTAAATTTGGGTTATTTTACACAACTTTAGTTATTATGATTAAGCATTTTTTGTACTTTAAATTATAAAAAATTTTAATAAAGAAATTAGTCGTAGTCAAGTACTCGAACATGTTGTTTTATTTTTAAATAAGCAATAAAAGAACTGGCGCCCGAAAACAAAAGGTCCTCAAGAAGCATCAAATATTGTTACAAGTTAAAGTGTAAAAAATAAAAGGTCCTCAAGAAGCACCAAATATTATTACAAGTTAAAGTGTAAAAAAAGGTCCTTAAGAAGCACCAAAAATTATTGTTAATTGAAATAGTATTAAAAAAGTGTTAAAACATAAAAAAGGTCCTAGATTAGTACCATAATTATTAATAAGAAGACAAACAAATTTATCAAATCCTTAAGAATTGTATCAAATGTGAACTTTGTAAAATTAAAAAAAAAAAAAGTTTAAGTAATTTACAACAAAACAAAAAAGTCTACACAAAATAAATTTTACTTAAGTTTAAAACCTGAATAAACATATGAAAAACACAAATAACAGATTAAATACTGATCGCAAAAATTAATTTAACATTTAAATAAATAAACAACTAATGACAAATGAATTAACATAAATTTAAAAAAAAAAAAAAAAAAAAACAAGCCTAAAAAAAAAAAAAAAAAATTGTGAAGATCAAAGATCTTAATTGACTGAAAATAACAAACATCAAAAACAAAACATAGAAAATCCAAAATAAATATAAAAATTCCAAAACAATATCAAGCAGAAAATTTGAAAAATTGAAGCCACCACCAGTAAAGCAGGAGAAGCCAGCAATATCAGCAAAATCACTGAAATTACAACAACCAGCCACCAAA
This sequence comes from Protophormia terraenovae, assembly GCA_951394005.1. NCBI lineage: Eukaryota > Metazoa > Arthropoda > Insecta > Diptera > Calliphoridae > Protophormia > Protophormia terraenovae. The sequence goes on along the minus strand of OX596078.1, from coordinate 3,256,377 downwards.
CCAAGATGATAATAACAACACTTTTATTGTAAGTTACCAATAAGATATAATTTTTAATATTACTTTTAATGCCAATATGAATATTATAATTAAGTTAAAAACTCTTTATTTTTTTTAATAATTCAATAAATTCATTAAAAACTATATGTATTTTTTCTAAATCTTTATTCCACAAATAATTAAGTTGTCGATTAAGTTATACTTTTTACCAAAATGTCAAATCCTGAAAATTTAATTCGACCCCCAATCCTAATTACTAATAACTCTAATCATAACCCACCTATTCCTCCAATGACCCAAAATGCTAAATTCGAAGCGAATATTGTTAATCTGGTAGCTAGGGTTTGCAGGGAACAATGTAAAGGTTTAGTTGAGAATATATTGAATCCCAGCGCGGAAATTTCAGAGATCGATCAGGGTATAGACGAACAATATAGAGCAAATCTCACGGATTTAGACAAGGTACCTGATATTGTCCGATGTCTTAAAGAATTCTGAGGTAATAACGCGGAGTTCAGCTGCTGGAAAAAGAGTGTTGAGAGAATTTTGAGTATCTATGAATCTACAACAGGTACTCCAAGATATTTTGCGATTCTTAACGTTATAAGAAACAAAATCGTTGGAGCGGCTGATGCCGCACTCGAATCTTATAATAACCCTTTAAATTGGGAATCTATTTCGCGCTGTCTAGCATTGCACTATGCTGTTAAACGTGATCTCGGTACTCTAGAGTACCAAATGACCACTCTCATTCAGGGAAATAATACCGTCCAAGATTTCTATCAAGACGTTTATTCCCACCTGTCTCTAATAATAAACAATATCTCGTGCATGACTATGGGTAAAGAAGCCATGGACATCCTGATCCAAACATACAGAGACAAAGCTTTGGATACATTCATTCGAGGGCTAAAGGGCGACCTTACTAAATCATTATGCATTCGGAAGCCAACCACTCTTCCACAGGCACTCCATTTATGCCTGAAATTTGCAAAACGAAAATTTCCGTACGGACAAGCTTATGGTAAAAATACCAAAACTCCACAACACCCAAAAGCTAATCAAAATTTTAGACCCCAATTTACCCACAGAGCTCACGATGTTTTTCCTCATTTAACACCTGCACCCTCTAGAACCCAATACGTCTACCAACAACGTCAACCCCAATACTTGAACAATAATTCCCAAACCCTACAATATTTTAATCAAAACCAACTATTCCCAAACCAAATTCAGCGATATCAAAATGCCAATTCCACCTACAATAACCCACCTCCACGACCATTCGCTCCGAAACCACAACCAAAGCCTGTCCCTATGGAAATAGACCAATCAATGCAATCACGTGCTGTTAACTACATGAATAGGCCAAAACAGGGTAATGACTTCGCAGGGAAAATGCCACCAGAACAAACATATCAACAACCCCAAAAGTTCCAAAGAAATTTTCACATAGAAACTAATGACCAGAAAATAAAGTTCATACCAACGAGGATGAAGTATATTACCAACAGGCAACGACTTATGGTATCGAGAATAATCTCCAAGATTTTCAAGAATATGTCGAAGATGTGAATAATCAGTATCACGAAGAAAACTCAGACGATATTCTCGAAACTGTTGACATTAATTTTTTAGATTAACGAACTCCGGTAAGATCCTTAGAATTTTGGTGGATACAGGATCTAATAAAAATTATATACAAAATTCTCTAATAAAATCATGCCATCCAAATAAATTTAAATTCTACGCCAAATCCGTTGGAGGTAAAACCACTATAACCCACTATACATTTTTAAATCTCTTCGGATTGAAACATGTTAATATTAAATTCTTTTTACTCCCTGTTTTAAAATCGTTTCATGCTATACTGGGAAACGATAGCCTAAAAAGCCTATCAGCAGTTATTCACACTGCAGAAAATTATATGACCATAGGAGACAGTATCAAAATACAACTAAAGCAACAGGTTTCGCAATCAGTTAACACCATACAAATAAGATCCGATCACATGACGGAGGAACAAGAATCCAAAATGAATCAAATAGTCCTTAAATATCCTAATCTGTTCTCTGAGCCAAACGAATCATTTACGTATACAACATCAGTCAAAGGCGAAATAAGAACCAATACCGACAATCCAGTTTATTCTAGATGCTACCCATATCCTATGCACTTGAAGGATGAGGTTGAACAACAAGTGCAAGAACTATTGGATCAAGGTATCATAAGACCATCGAAATCACCATATAATTCGCCTGTATGGGTGGTACCCAAGAAATTAGACGCCTCCGGGAAAAAGAAATATAGAATGGTTATCGACTACAGAAAATTGAACGCTATAACAATCGCGGACCGATACCCTATTCCCGAAATAAACGAAGTCCTTGCACAGTTGGGAGAGAACAACTTTTTCTCAGTCCTAGAATTAAAAAGCGAATTTCACCAAATTTCACTAAGAGACAAGGATATAGAAAAAACTGCATTTTCTGTGAATAATGGAAAATATGAATTTACGCGTCCCCCATTCGGTTTGAAAAATGCGCCCTCAATATTTCAGAGAGCCCTTGATGACATACTACGCGAATATATTGGGAGAATATGTTTTATCTATATAGATGATATAATTGTATTTGGCAAAAACGAAGAAGAACATCTAGCAAACATTGAGAAGATTTTCCATACATTAGAACTTGCCAACATGAAAGTTCAGCTTGATAAATGTGAATTTATGGAACCGGAGGTGGAATTTCTTGGCTTTCTTGTATCCACCGGAGGAATACGGGCCAACCCAAGAAAGGTGGAGGCAATTAACAATTTTCTAACCCCAAAAACAATTAGAGATCTCAGATATTTTCTTGATATGACAGGTTTTTATCGCCGTTTTATCAAGGATTATGCCAAATTGGCAAAACCTTTGACGGCGCTTTTAAGAGGGGAGGAAGGACGAATGTCCAAGGCCATGTCCAACAAGATATCTGTAACCTTGAATAAGGATGCTCTGGAAGCACTCGATAAAATAAAGAAAACTCTGGTATCGGAAGATGTAATGTTAGCCTACCCTAATTTTAGAAAAGAGTTTCAACTTACAACGGATGCCTCTAATTATGCTATTGGGGCCGTTTTGGAACAAGATAGTAGGCCTATTACTTTTATCTCGCGGACTCTTAGTAAGGCTGAGGAGCACTATGCCACAAACGAGAAAGAAATGTTGGCAATTGTTTGGGCACTAAAGAGTCTAAGAAATTATTTATACGGAGCAGCGACGGTTAAGATATTCACGGATCATCAACCTCTAACACACGCTTTAAATAACGGGAATTACAATAGTAAACTAAGAAGATGAAAAGCAACGCTAGAGGAATACAATTATGAATTACTTTATAAACCCGGAAATGCAAACACAATGGCAGACGCATTATCCAGAGCACCACAGCGAATATTTGAAATAAGCTCAACGGATACAACACAGCATAGTAACCAAAGTTCTCCTCGGTCCCTTATTCAACATACAAATGCTCCTATAAATGCATTCAAGAACCAACTTATTATTGAACCGAGTGAAGTACAATCATATGAGTTTCAAATTGTTTTCCCAACGTATCATAGGCACATTATATTAGAAGTCTTGACGTTGGAAGATTGGAAGAAATCTTTAAAAAATATTTAAATCCATCAGTCACCAATTGTATAAAAACCACTGACGAAATATTGGGAAAAGCACAAGAAATATATTCCACTAATTTCCACAAATACAAAGTCCTTTACACAAGGAAAATGGTTGCAGACATTTCCAACGAATCGGACCAGGAAGTGGAAATTATTAACGAACATAACAGGGCCCATAGGAATGCTGACGAAAACAAAGCTCAACTTCTGGAGAAATGTTACTTCCCCCAAATGATGGCGAAAGTAAAAAGAATCACAATGACGTGCAAAATTTGTAAGAACAAGTATGATCGACATCCCAACAATATTACTTTACAGGAAACCCCTATTCCCAATTATCCCGCCAAATAGTTCATATCGATATTTACATAACGGAGAGAACCGCTATTTTGACAGCAATTGATAAGTTGACTAAATACGCTCAGGCAAAGATCCTGAATTCGAGGGCTGCAGAAGACATAAAAAAACCATTAAGGGAAATTCTTTTAAATTTTGGCATGCCTGAAACAATAGTGATGGACAATGAGAAATCATTCAATTCTAAGGCCATAGTGTTTATGCTGGAGAACCAATTTAATGTAAAAGTATTCAGGAGTCCACCATATGCCAGCACTGTCAACGGGCAAATCGAAAGGTTTCACTCCACTCTGTCGGAAATTATGAGATGCCTGAAATCTGCTGGAACCCAAAAAGATTTGCCTGATTTGTTGGACAAATCCATCTTCGAATACAACAACATAATTCATTCAACGCTGGGGAGGAAACCGTTCGAAGCATTCTTTGGAAGGAAATCATACAGAAATGATGCTGAACGTGAAGAAGATAGGGTTCAAATGAACAACGATCTCAAGAAGAAGCAACTATCCGATCTTTATTATCACAACCGGAACAGAAAGGAACCAACATCTTATAGTGTAGGTGATGTAATCTTTGTTAAACAAAATAAAAGGCTAGGAACTAAATTATCAAAAAACTATAAACCGGAGGTGGTCAAAGAAGATGGGCACACTACTGTGCTTACGAATAATGGAAGGATTGTTCACAAGAATAATATCCGCAACTAAGGAAACCCAATTTTAATTTTTTTTCTTTCTTTCTCTTTCTTATTTTTAGAATTATCTTATCGCATATTGCTCAGGTAAAAATATTGGATTATACCAATTCACAGATAGTAGCAATCGATACTGGTATTGCCAGACTTCAAACGCGCTCGATAAAACTAATACATGTCGTGGAACTCGATAATTACCAGAGGTTTATTAATGATATCAAGGAAACACTAAGAGCAAGAATTGACACATCCCATCCCTTACATCCTTTTCCATGGAATTTCCCAATTACAGGATAAGCTAAATGCATTAAAACCTAGAAATTAGAGATCCATAAATTTCATTGGTTCTGCACGGAAATGGATTGCAGGTAATCCTGACCATGACGATTTCGAAATTATACAAAATAAGAAGAACAATGTTCTTAGAAATAATAATAAACAAGTTATTATAAATAAACTATCATTAGATAGAATGAATGAATCAAATAATTAAAGTCGTCCAAAATGACGAACGAACTCAAGGAAATTTGGAGATAACAAAATTAAAACATAAACTTGAAATTATAAAAGACGAAATAGTAAACCTACAATATGCTATTCATTGGGCCAAAGTAGGTGTTATTAATTCATTCATCCTGTCTCATGAAGAAATGGAAGTAGTAAAGAAAATTTTTGAGAATGAAAATATCCCTTATTTAAATTTGGAAGAAATCTTAGAATTTGGCGAAATAAGAATAGCTTTCAATAGAAGTTCCTTGATTTATATTGTAAATATTCCATCAACATGTAATGAATCTTGTAAACAAATTTTAATAGAGCCTATAAAAATTGGCAAATTAGCTAGTAAGATTCAATTTGATGAGATTTTGGTATGTGACAGACAAATACTTGGTGTAAAGAATAAATGTAAGAACTTGAATAAATTAACAATATGCAAATATAGTGAAGTCGAAGACATCAGTGAATCTGAATGCCTCCCGAACTTAATACGCAGCAAACCCTCCAACTGCACGTTAATTAATAATTTCCATATGGCCACAGTACAGGAAATCCTTCCTGGGGCACTTTTATTGAATCAATTTAATGGCACAATTCTCATCGGTTGAGAGCCATTTGATCTAAACGGTACTTTCCTCATAAAACTTCACAATGAAACGGTATCAGCAAACTGTAAGGTTTTCTCGGGTTCAGAAATCACCTATGCTTATCCACTGCCAGCCGTTGTACAACCAAAGGCGGGTAATTCACGTGTGGAAGAAACTCTTACTCTGGAGTTAATCAAGGAAATGCACGTCAATAATACGGAAGCGATCGAGCTTTTGAATATCGAGAGCAAAATGGGTGACGTAATAGCCTATGTTTTAGTGATCCTCGGGATTACTGTCTTATTGTCCGTCAGTCTGAAAAAATCATGTTACTCAAGGAATTCACAATACCCAGCAAGAACCTATGTTAATGCTTCATTACGCTTAGGAGAAATTACCCTGAGTGGAAACGAATCTAAGGAACAACACATAACGAAAATCACACAGATACCGTACTTTTGATTGAGGACAATCAAATTTTAGGGGGGAAGATTTAACACAAATTTAGTTAGTTATGAATATTCCCTCTTTCTTTTACTTTTTAATTTGCTGCGTTTGCGTTATTGTTGGATTTGTTAAAGTTCATTAAACTGTCTGCAATTTGAGTAAGCTATTTTGTTTTCAACACACACTTTAATTACTAATAATTAAATTTGGGTTATTTTACACAAATATTATTACAAGTTAAAGTGTAAAAAAAGGTCCTTAAGAAGCACATGTTGTTTTATTTTTAAATAAGCAATAAAATAACTTATATATATATTAACCACAAAAACATTTGTTGGGTTGTCTTTGCGAAATAAGTATCAAGTTACGTTCGTTAACCTATTTGTTTTTACAAAATAATAAAACTGCAGTGTCAACATTAAAGAAGCATTTATTATGTGATAAATACTAATAAATAAAATTCGATTATTTGGCAATTATTAATTTCACTTTAAAAATGCAAAAGTAAAAATTGCTTATTTAGCACTAATTAATTTTAATTTAAAGAGTGTTAAAATAAATAGTTTAGCTAAGTTTCTTAATTCAAAAAATAAAGGTCGCACCTGAAAAGTTGCGGAAAACGCTAAAAATTTAAAGTGTATTTACTGGCGCCCAACGCAAAATCCTAAAAGGGAAAATCAAAGGCACCCCATAGGCTGCCAAAATAAAGGAATCCCAAAGGACAATTCGAAGCACCCAATAAGCTGCAGGGACAGACCATCAGCAAATAATTAAATTTGAACTGGGGAACTTGGAGTAGGACCGGCTACCCTAGTACTAAAAGGAAAAGGATTAACACCATCTACCAGCTCCAGAATGTCGCTGTCCATCTTAATGTAAGTTAAGCTAAGTGAAGAAACAGTGTAGAAATAAGATATCAAAATAAAAATGTAAAAAAAGAGTGAAAATAATTTAAAAGTTTTAATACCAATTGCAAATAAAAATAAATAAAATACAAATTTTATTTTAAAGTAAAAATAATTTAAAAATTTTAATTCAAATTTTGAAAGGAAACAATTAATTTTTAAAAAAATAATAATTTTAAGTAAAATTTTGAAGGAAATAATGATATTTACTAAAAAGTGAAAGATTCATATTTTATTTTTAAGTGTTCTATTAAACTTTTGATAAGGTCTGCGATTCCTAAGGGACCCTCCAGATTGTAAAAAAATAAGAAGAATTTATAAATACTAATTTTATAAAAAGTGAAAGAAATCAATTTATATTTTATTTTTAGTGTCTTTTTAAACTTTTGATACGGTCTGCGATTCCTACGGGACCCTCCAGATTGTTTAAAAAAATTAAAAAGGAGAAAAAAAGAATAGGAATAGATTTTATATAGATTAAAAGTAACCTTAACAATAAAAAATATTTATAGAACAATTTTAGAATCTGTTTAAAAAAAAAAATAAAAAATCTTGAAACTTTATTAAAATTTTTTAGAGATAGTAAGGAAATAAAAAAAATATAATATGGCCAATGAAAATAATTTAATAAGACCATCCATCCTAAATATCCCACCTCCAATTCCCCAAGCTCCATCCTATCCAAACCAAAATTTACCAAATGCAGGCAACGCTAATAATATAGACATAAATGTTATCACTCGAATCTGTGAACAGGCAATTGGTAGAATTTTAAATCCGAATTCAGAAATTTCAGGAATAGATCAGGAAATAGAAGACAGGTTTAGAGATAATCTTACAGATTTAGATAAAATACCGGACGCTATTAGAAGCCTCCGCGAGTTTTCTGGGAACCCTTCAGAATATAGTTCCTGGAAAAAAAGTGTCGAACGTATACTGAAATTATATGAACCTTGTAAAGGGACACCAAAATATTTCGGTATTTTAAACACCATAAGGAACAAGATAATAGGAAGTGCTGACGCAGCTCTAGAGGCTTACAATACTCCTCTCAATTGGGAATGTATTTCAAAATGCCTAACTCTGCATTACGCAGACAAGCGTGACCTGACAACGCTTGAATACCACATGACTTCATTGATCCAAAAAGACAACAGCATTCAAAACTTCTATCAAGAAGTCTATTCGCATTTATCCCTAATTATGAATAAACTGTCTTGCTTGGATATCGGACGCGAATCTATGGATTTATTAACGCAAACTTATAGGGACAAAGCTCTAGACACATTTATACGTGGCCTTCAAGGCGATCTTCCTAAACTTTTAGCAATAAAAGAGCCTACCGACTTACCCCAAGCACTCCAATTATGTCTTAAACTACAAAACCAACAATTCAGGACTAATTATGCGAACTCGCATCAAAATTCAAATAAATTAAATAAATCAACACCAAATGTTCCCCCACGCAGAAATCAGGGATTTACATCATACCATTATGTTCCTAATCGTGTACAATCTCAGCAAGAATATTTTTATAACTCAATGCCTCAGCATAATCAGTTCCAACAACGATACTTTCACAACCCAACGCCTCAACGGCACTCACTACCCTAACAACAATTTCCCTATACCGTAATGCCACAACGGCAATTTCCGACAACGCATCAATTTCAACCCCCAAGGCCAACAGCACCAAAACCGATGCCTCGGCCAGAGCCAATTATATTGATTAATCCATTAGGTCTAGAAATGTCAACTACATGAATAGACCCGCCCAAAATGATAAGTTTTTTGGAAAAAGACCTAACCCAACTTATAACACACAACAGCCAAACAAAATTCAAAGAAACTTTCATATAGACACAGAAGAAGGAGTGAATCAACAGGAATATCAAGAACAGATCGAAAGTTACGAAGTCCAAGAGAACCTGGTTGAATTTGACGAGTATCTAAATAACCAATATGATACTGCTCACGGTAATATTGAAAAGGAAGAAGTTGTAGGAGACCTTATTGATATTAATTTTTTAGACTAAAATGGAAAATATGGAAATCTTTTTTGCGATCCCAATGAAAAATTAACATTTACGACATCGGTTGTTGCTGAAATACAAACTAAAGAGGAAAGCGCAATATATTCCAGATACTATCCGTATCCAATGAATCTAAAAGATGAGGTTGAAGCACAGATTAAGGACTTACTAGACAACGGCATAATTCGACCATCTCGGTCAGCATACAATTCACCTATATGGATTGTGCCGAAAAAAGCAGATGCATCCGGAAAGAAAAAATACCGTTTGGTTATCGACTATCGAAAACTAAATGACGCTACTATACACGATAAATACCCAATACCAAATATAAATGACATTTTACCTCAGTTATCAAAAAGTAAATGGTTTTCTGTAATTGATTTAAAAAGCGGGTTTCACCAAATCCCTTTGAAAGAAAGTGATATGAAAAAAACCGCGTTCTCCGTGAACAATGGTAAATATGAGTTCACAAGACTACCCTTTGGGCTGAAAAATGCTCCATCAATTTTCCAAAGAGCCTTAGACGATGTTTTACGGGAACATATAGGCAAGATCTGTTTTGTCTACATTGATGACATAATCATCTTTGCAGAAGACGAAGAAACACATTTAAGGAATCTTCAAACCGTATTTGAAACTCTGGAAAATGCGAACCTAAAAGTTTAGTTGGACAAATGTGACTTTCTTAAAACAGAAGTCGAATTTTTAGGATTTATAGTATCGAACAAAGGTATTAAAACCAATCCAGAGAGAGTGAAGTCTATAAAAGACTTCCCCGTCCCAAAAACTCTTAGAGATCTTAGATCCTTTCTGGGACTTTCGAACTTCTACAGACGCTTCGTCAGGGACTACGCAAAATTAGCAAAGCCCCTGACTATGCTTTTGAGAGGGGAGAAGGGACGAGTATCCAAACATTCCTCTAAAAATATAAAATTAGACCTTGACGAAGAAGCAATAAATTCTTTTAATAAATTAAAAAATGCTCTTATGTCTGAAGATGTCCTACTAGCTTATCCGGATTTTAGCAAAGAATTCCATTTGACTACGGATGCGTCTAATTACGCTCTTGGAGCAGTATTGTCGCAGGAGGATAGACCTATAATTTTTCTATCCAGAACTTTAAGTAAATCAGAGGAGCACTATGCAACAAACGAAAAATAATTACTTGCAATAGTGTGGGCTCTGAAATCACTCAGAAATTACCTTTACGGTTCAACAAAGCTAAAGATCTTCACCGACCATATGCCCTTAACCTACACCTTGAATAATAAGAATTCAAATTTCAAACTTAAAAGGTGGAAAGCATTTTTAGAAGATTATAATTATCAACTTGTTTATAAGCCTGGAAGTACAAATGTTGTCGCGGACGCTCTATCCAGAATTCCACAGGAGATATCGCACATAAATTCCATGACTGCGACGCAACATAGTGATGAAAGCTCGTCACAAAATTTGATTCAATATACCGATGCACCACTTAATGCTTTCAAAAACCAAATTATATTAACTTCATTAGAGACACCCTCATACAAATTTGAAATAATATTCCCGACATATCATAGGCACACAATATCGGAACCAGTTCTATCGACAGAAAACTTGACCTCCATTTTAAAAAAATATCTGAATCCTTCGGTTACAAATTGTATCAAAACTACCGATGATATCCTCGGTAAAATTCAGGAAATTTTTAGAGAAAAATTTGGTCAGTACAGAGTTAAATATACCAGAATTATGATAAAAGACCTGGTGAATGAGGAAGATCAGGAGAATGAAATTATTAAGGAACACGAAAGAGCTCATAGAAATAGTTACTAGAATAGAGCTCAAATTATAACTAGGTACTACTTTCCACAAATGCATGCGAAAATAAAGCGATTAACAAAGCTATGCAAAGTTTGCAGAGAAAACAAGTACGACCGTCACCCTAATAAAAATGAACTACAAGAAACACCGATTCCCCAATATCCAGGACAAATTGTTCATATTGATATCTTCATAACAGAGAAAAAGACAGTCTTGACAGCCATTGACAAATTCTCAAAATATGCACAGGTTTGATTGTTGAAATCCAGGGCGAATGAAGATCTAAAGGAACCGTTAAGAGAAATTCTTCTGGCTTTTGGCATGCCCGAAATAGTCGTAATGGACAACGAAAAATCACTTAATTCTATGTCAATAACTTTCATGTTAGAAAATCAATATAACGTAAAAATTTTCAAGATACCCCCGTATGCTAGTTCTGTCAATGGGCAAATTGAAAGATTTCATTCAACATTGACGGAAGTAATGAGGTGTCTTAAGGCAGAGAATTTTCATACTTCTTTTTCAGAACTTCTTCATAAGTCTGTGTACGAGTATAATAACTCCGTGCATTCCACCACTTTTAGGAAACCAGTGGATGCGTTTTTAGGTAGGCACAAGTCTGACGATCCTGAAAAACTCGAAAAGGATAGATTGGAAATTATTGAGAGAATAAAAAAGAAACAGGCAAAAGACATAGAATTCCACAATAAAACAAAAATACCCCCAAAGGATTATGAAGTAGGTCAGAAGGTTTACGTCAAAATTAATAAAAGGTTAGGGACTAAACTAAGTAAAAATTATACTGAAGAAATTGTCAAAGAGAATCGGAAGACCACAATTCTTACAGAATCGGGTCGAGTCGTGCATAAAAATAACATAAGGAATTAATAATTTTTTTTATCTCTTGTAGATTACTATGGTAAATGCGGAAATAAAAATCCTTGACTATTCCAACTCCCAAATTATCCCTATTAATACCGGTTATGCCAAGGTACAGACCGGAACATTCAAACTAATCCACGTGATCGAGCCGGATAACTTCCAAAATCTGATCAACAAAATACATCAGACTTTGAACTACAATGTCTCCCAATCCCATCCTTTGTACCCATTCCTATCCCACGAAGCAAATCAACTCCAAAATCACCTAAATAGAATTAAGCCTAGAATTAAAAGATCTTTAGATTTTATAGGATCAGCTTGGAAATGAATCGTTGGCAATCCAGATCATGCTGATTTCCAGATTATTGAACAAAAAATTAATAATGTACTTGAGAATAATAACCAACAGGTAGTCATAAATAGATTAACTATGGAAAACATAAATGATCTTGCTAAAACTACTAATCAAATCGTAAAATTTATTAAATCCCATGAAATTCCTAATGAAACTTTTGTAACTACTATTAAGTATAAAATAGATTTATTAAAAGAAGAATTGTTAAATATTCAGAATACCATTCATTAGGCTAAAGTCGGAATTGTAAATTCATTCATTTTATCTAATAAAGAAGTAAACATTGTAAAACATATTTTTGAAAAGGATTCAATTCCATTCATAAACCTAGAAGAAGCTTTTGAATTTTCCGAAACTAAGATAGCTTCTAATAATAATTCACTAATCTATATTGTAAGCATTCCAACAACTGATAAACAATTTTGTTCTAAAGTACTTATAAGACCCACAAAATCTGAAAGTTTGTTAATAAAATATCCTATAAAGATGTATTAATGTGTAATAATTCAACTTACGGCATTCAAAATACTTGTAAATCACATAATAAATTAACTATCTGCAATATTAAAGACATAGAAAATATTGATAACGACACTTGCGTAACAAATTTATTGCGAGGTAATACAGCAAATTGTACGTTAACCAACAACAACCATATACCCACTATTGAAGAAATTGCTCCGGGATTAATCCTGTTAAATCAACATAATGGCACTGTTTATATTAACAATGAGCCACGTAATCTTATTGGAACTTACCTGTTGCAATACCAAAATGTTACGATAGCTGTTGCAAATAAACATTACAATTATTTTCAACTGACAGAAGCCAAACCCATACCGGCCATCTTTCAATCTAAGTTACCTGGATCTGCTATTGAGGAAGTATTATCCTTAGAAACGATAAACGAACTCAATCTAAATAATACAAAGTATATTGACCTTCTTGATACCAAGAACAGATGGAATTCAATAATCACCATTGGACTATTCATGGTTTGCATCATTTTAATTGTAAGAATATGGAAAATAATAACACACCACGTCGAAGTGAACGAGGTTGTTACTTCAACACCACCAGTACAGGTTCCTCAACCCGAATGACCAGTAATCAGCTTGACGAATTCACAACAAATACCAAGGTTATCAAAGATTCCATACTTTTGAAGCATTACGATCGAGGACGCTCGTAACTAAAGGGGGAGGTATTAACCACAAAAACATTTGTTGGGTTGTCTTTGCGAAATAAGTATCAAGTTACATTCGTTAACCTATTTGTTTTTACAAAATAATAAAACTGCAGTGTCAATATTAAAGAAGCATTTATTATGTGATAAATACTAATAAATAAAATTCGATTATTTGGCAATTATTAAGTAAAAATTGCTTATTTAGCACTAATTAATTTTAATTTGAAGAGTGTTAAAATAAATAGTTTAGTTAAGTTTCTTAATTCAAAAAATAAAGGTCGCACCTGAAAAGTTGCGGAAAACACTAACAATTTAAAGTGTATTTACTTATACAAGTTAACGACAGCGCTGATACTGTCAATAAGTTAAGTTTGGCAGAATCAGCATTAAATTAAGTTGAACTAACTTTACCAATAAACAAGGTTTGGTAAAGTCAGCATAAAACAAAGTTCAACTAACTCCCAAATATTCATCCGGTCTAATTTCACAATAGGGCAATAAATCGATATTGCTGTGCAAGCACACACATACTGGTGCAATTTGACGATCGGAGCTCTGCTGGTGGTAAAGCTGATTGGATGAAGTTAGTCTTAGCTGCGATTCGAGGCCGTACGTTTGGATATCAAATAGATTAAATATTGTTCAAAATATATAAATCCTTTTATAAGTGAATAAAGTAATTATATAGTTAATATAAAATTAATCTTTGTTTAAATTACTAAGGGCTGTCGGTCGAGCCCTAAAATTTATTTTTATTTATTTTTTTTTTTTTTTTGATAAAAATGGTTGGAAGTTCTTAACTGGCGCCCGAGCAGGGACCGCACAAAAAAAAGGAAATTTTTTTTTTAAAAAGTGCGGTGTCCTCAATTATAAAAAACGGTTTCTGAGATTCCTACGGGACCCTCCAGAATCACGTATAATTAAATATATAAAAAAGTTTTTGCGATTCCTACGGGACCCTCCAAAAACAAAAAAATTATTATAATATAAAAAAAAAATAATAAAAATCCCTCTTCACCAAATTGGTGTTCCTGGTGATCCAGATCATCACAGAAGGTTACCAAAGTGAACGTGAGGTCACCCGTACCATGAGTAGGTGTCTGTGAGCATAAAAGCGGACTACCAAAAGGGACAAATACGGAACTTCCGAGGGACTAAAAGAATTTCCAATCTATTCGAGGAGCAGCTAAGGCTCAAATATAATAGAATTAAGAAAGAAAAATAAAAAATACAATGTTTTAAATAAGAGAGATATATAAAAAATCAAAAGTTGAAAAAAGTTACAATTTGAAAAATAAACAAGATATAAAAAAATCCGTAAACGGTATTAAAAAATCCATAGAAGGATTACAAAATAAAAAAAAAAAAAAAAAACTAATAAAAAAAGCTAAAAAAAAGAAATGTTGAAAAATAAAATAAATAGAAGAGTATATAAAAAAAGAAAAAATCCAGAAAAGGATTAAAAAAGGCAAAAATAAAGTGTGTAAAAATTGCATAAATCCAAAAGTGTCTAGAAGTGTCCGAAAGTTTCTTTGATAAAATTTGCATCTTTAATTTAAACAGGTGAGTCTTTTTACCACTCTATTTATTTTGTGATATGGAAGAACTGCAGACAACCTTGACCGCCCTTACCGGAGCGGTCAATAGACTGTTAGAGCAGGCGAAAATTGTAGACAACAGGTTATATAGCATCGAACAAACGAATGACTTGACTGCATTGAAACAACGATTAGATAGGATTGAAAGGGTAAGGCAAAGTGATTCGGTAGATGCTGAAGAAGATGTCGTAGCGTTACAGGTTCCGCAGACAGAAGAGGACCTACGAACTATAAGTAAACTGCCAGACAGCGTTAAAGAGTTAAGAACGTTTGATGGAAATCCTTTACAATATGTTTCGTGGGTACATTCCGTAGAAGCGGTGTTGAAAGATTTTGAAATAGTAAAAAATAAACCAATATATCGCTCCATAATTCAGAGTATTAGGCAGAAAGTGATTGGAGAAGCGGATGCAGCACTCGTTTCGTATAATATTTTCGACAGCGATTGGAAGGATATGAAGAAAATACTTTCTCTTCATTATGCTGACAAGAGGGATGTTCAAACTCTTGAACATCAATTGAACTAACTGTCTCAAGGTTCGTCAAAGTTAGACGAATTTTATTCGACAATCAATCACCAACTATCCTTGAAAATCAATAAACTCAAAACCGGCTCGTACAGTGAGGAAACGGTGAATGCCCTAATAGAGACGCATAGGAACAGAGCCTTAGATATTTTTATACGTGGTCTTAATCCTGAGCTTTCCAGGATGGTAATAATCCAAAGACCAACGAATCTTCCAGAGGCATACTCGGCCTGTCTCGAGCTTCAAAACTTAACAATGAGAAATAATATTCTTCACTCGAAGATACCACTTAAAACTCCTGTTCATGCATCTGTTCAACAGGTTGTTACTATCCCACCTAGACCACCTAAACCTCACTTCAATAACAATTTTAAAAATAATTGGCAAAATAGAAATAATCGTTTTCGACATAATAACTTCGATACGGGTTACCAACCAGGACCTAACACTAGAAACTTCAATGTGAAGCCTGAACCCATGGAGCTGGACCGTACTATTCAAACTCGTAGGATGGACTATATGAATCGTCCAAGACCGACAGACAAGAGAAATGCAACGGAGATATAGAGAAAAGACAAACAATCGCGCCTTTTCCACATAAATACAGAATACAATCTTGATGAAATAACTCCTTACGGAGAGGAAGTGACAACACAATATTTTGCCAGATTTTGAATATGGGATCCTATCACATTTTATGTATTACCTGGACTCAAGACCTTTGATGGAATTACAGGTGATGATACTCTTAAAAAACTTGGGGCAGTAGTTGATAGGAAGACAAATGTTCTCTTTATTAAAGACACGGTTAGAATACCACTCAAAGCTAAAATTTCTAACAGTTTAAATTATGTGTTTAGTGACTCTGTGCCAATTGAAATTAAAAGTAAAATTAGCGCCATCATAAGCAGATATCAAAATTTATTTGGTCCTTTAGATGACAGTCAGGCTATAACAACAAATGTCCGAGCAGAAATAAAAACGACTACGTCAGAACCAATTTATACCAAAAGCTATCCATATCCTGCTGCAATGAGAGAAGAAGTGGACAGACAGATTACTGAATTATTGTCAGAAGGAATAATACGCCCTTCCAAAAGCCCTTACAATTCACCCATTTGGGTCGTTCCGAAAAAGCCTAAACCTAATGGCGAGAAACAATACCGTTTAGTTGTTGATTTCAAACGCATAAATGCTGTAACAATACCAGATACGTATCCTATTCCAGATATCAACGCTACTTTAGCAAGTCTGGGTAATGCCAAATATTTCACAACTATTGATTTGACTTCAGGCTTCCATCAAATTCCGATGAAGGCCTCGGATATTCCCAAGACAGTGTTTTCAACAATGAATGGAAAATTTGAATTTACTCGCTTACCATTTGGACTAAAAAACGCTCCTGCAATTTTTCAGCGAATGATTGATGACGTTCTAAAGGAATTCATTGGAAAAATATGTTATGTCTATATAGATCACATAATTGTATTTGGAAACGATGAAGACGCACTCCTTAATAATGTAGACACAATTTTCAAAAGGCTCGAAGAAGCAAATTTAAAAGTTAATATTGAAAAAACCCACTTTATGCAAACAGAGGTCGAATTTTTAGGATATCTGGTCAGTGCTGAGGGTATAAAGCCGGATCCAAAAAAATAAAAGCTATAGAAAATCTCTTACCTCCCTGTTACCTAAAAGAACTGAAAGGATTTTTGGGAATGACATCATACTATAGACGATTCATTAGGGATTACGCAAAGATAGCGAAGCCACTTACAAATCTGACAAGAGGCGAAAACGCGCAAGTCAAGGCAAACCAGTCAAGAAAAGTGCCGATACAATTGCAAGGAGAAGAACTATGTGCGTTCCAAAAACTAAAAACCCTTCTTACCACGGCGGAAATTCTTACATTTCCTAATTTTAACGAACCATTTAACCTTACAACTGATGCCTCAAACTATGCCATTGGTGCAGTACTCTCTCAAGGCGAGATTGGTAAGGATAAGCCAATTGCATAAATATCCCGGTCACTAAATAAAACAGAGGAAGACTATGCAACAAATGAAAAAGAAATGCTAGCCATCGTGTGGGCACTAGATAATTTGAAAAATTATCTTTACGGTGCAAAAAAGATAAAAATCTACACCGACCATCAACCCCTTACTTACGCGTTAGGAAACCGGAATTTCAATGCTAAATTGAAACGATGGAAAGCACGTATAGAAGAGTACAATCACGAGTTGATCTACAATCCAGGTAAATCAAACTTTGTTGCAGATGCTCTCTCTAGACTAAAAACCAGTGTCAATCACATAAGCGATATTTCCACTATAACAACCAGTGAGGGTGACTCGCAAATGACAAGAACAGCCTCAGAAGCAAGTGGTAATGACTCGCAAATGACAAGAACAGCCTCAGAAGCATGTGATAACGATTCGCAAATTACAAGAACAGTGTCGGAAACTAGGGTCGATGATGATGTATCAACGGGATCAACCGTTCATAGTGCAAGCCAGGACGCTTCAGACCTTATTCCCCACATGGAAGTCCCAATTAATGTTTTTAAAAATCAAATAATAATTAAAATTGGTCCAGATCCTCAGTCAAAGGAGGTACCACATAGAATGCGGAGAAATTAGTGGACATTCTCAAAAAGACCTTACATCCCAATATAATAAATGGAATTAAAGTTCCTGAATGTTATTTGTCAATTATGCAAGATCTCTACTTGGCACATTTTTCGAAATATAAGATCAGGATTACTCAAAAAGTGGTAAGGGATATCAGCTCGGAAAACCTCCAATTTGAAATAATCCAAAATGAACATCGGAGAGCACATAGGAATGCGAAAGAAAATAGAAAACAGATATTGGATGAATACTATTTTCCTCGTATGTACCCACTCATCAGGAAATATGTAACGAATTGCGAAATATGTAACACTAACAAATATGACAGAAACTCCATTAGACCAGAATTTCAAGAGACACCTACACCGATGATGCCATGTGAAATTTTACATATGGACATATTTGAAATACAAAATCAAAAATTCATGTCCGTACTTGACAAATTCTCAAAGTTTGCTAAGCTATTTCATATCAGTGATAGATCTGCTCTGAATATCAGAGAGAAACTAGTTAAAATTTTACATAATTTTACCGTACCAAAAATTCTAGTAACTGACAATGAAAGTAGTTTCCTTAGTCCTTTGATTAAAGATTTCCTTGAAAGATTAGGTATAAAAATCTACTTAACTCCATCACAACGTAGTGAGGTAAATGGTCAAGTAGAACGTCTTCATTCAACCCTTATCGAAATCTATAGGTGCCTAAGGGCGGAAAGTGCAGAACTTAGTGTACGTGAGTTGATGTACGTTGCTGTAGACAGATATAATAACACAATACACTCTGTTACCGGAAAGAAACCTACTGACATATTTTTTAACCGAACGAAGTCTTCAGATTTTAATAAATTACTTGAAGCAAGATCCAAGATCAATAAGCACCTCAGAAGTCTTATTAAAAGAAATATAAAAGAGAGAAATTGCCGTATGAAAAGGAAACGTTCATCTCCTAGGAAATATAAAAAAGGTGACGCTATATTTGTTAGGGTGAAGACCATAAAAGCTAAAAATAGACCGGTGTACCGAAGGGAAATTGTGGAAAGAGACAATAGGGTCACCATACGCACAGTGAGTGGTAAAACCATTCACAAAGCGCATATAAAAAATTTAAATAAAAATTTATAAAAACTTCTACTTCTATTCACAGGATTTCGTAGGTGATCGAAAAAAACACACTAAAAATTAAATTTTGCCAAGCTATTTAAGCTAAGTAAAATACAAGTTAAAACATAAAATAATGAAGATTTTTTTTAAACTGAAAATATACCCGAAGTGAACTAAGGGTCCTTGCAAATAATAGCAATGTCAAAATTTGGGCAACTCAGCAATGGCATAAGGTTGAAGTGGCATCAGTAGTGACATTGTATATTTATGACAAGCCCTGTTGGAAGTAAGGTTGCATTTAAAAATATATATAAGATTACAAATGATATTCAACAATGGCATATCTAAGACAAACCTTGTTAGAAGGAAATATATATTTATAAAGTAACAAATAAAAATCCTTTTTCAAATACAGGAAAAAAGTGAAAAATTTTAAATATCATAAAAATGCAAAATATTTGAAATCACGCTTAATAGCGTAAAGTAACAATGAATATAAAAAAAATAAATAAATGATGAAAATATTTTTTAAATTTTAATATTAATAAAATTTCAAAAAAAAGAAATAAATAATTATTTCACAGGAAAAATGAATTTTGTAGTAGCCATTTTCCCCTTTGTTTGCATAAGCTCCTCGCATGCTGCACAAATTTATCGATATGATGCCCCTATTGTCACTATACGGACCGGTAATTCTTGGATTATTAACGGAAACCTTAAACTGGTTACAAAATAATAGTCGACAACATAACAAGATTGGTTCAAAAACACTTGCCACCTGGTCAAAACCTGGAAATCATTCGCTATCACCTTACTCACGTGCAAGAAAGATTATTTGAATTAGAAGGAATTAAGAATAGACCCAGAAGGTCTGTTGACTGGATCAGCTCTGCCTGAAAATGGGTAGCTGGAAGCCCGGATGCCACAGACTGGAATACCATCTTAAAAAGCAAAAAAAAAAAAAAATAATCAACAACAATAATGAGCAGTACATGATCAATACAAATCTCATGAACACTACAAGCATGGTTATTCAGAAAACTAATGAACTTATTACAAAAATGAACGAAATAAGCAAAGGAAAAGAATCTGAACAAATGGGACAAGTCACAATAAATCAAGTTTTAATACTTAAGGATACAATCAATGAAGTGGTAAGAGCCTGTCAACTGGCCAAGAGCGGAATTATTAATACTTATTAGAGAGAACCGAAGTTGAAAACGTTCTTACTGAAATGGAAACATTACCATACGCCAATGCTGTTGAAGCAATTGAATATTGAACCCCTTCAATTTACACTAACGGATCCCTCTTATTGTACACTTTATATATACCTAAGTTGGAAAGAAAATCCTATCACCAAATTATAGCAAGAGCAACAATCAGAGACGACAAACAAATTGACCTGGGATTCAACGAAATTCTTATCAGTCAGAATGAAACCTTTGGTATAAAGAGTCCTTGCCTATATATCAATAAGCTTACGGTTTGCCGACAATCGTCATTGAGCAAATTGGATGAAACGACTTGTATACCACGATTGCTGAAGGGTGGAAACGCATCTTGCCCATACAGAGTAACAGGAACACGGATAGTTGAAATGATCACTGATGATACGATTTTTTTAACCAACTATGTGGGCGTTGTAAAGATTTCAGGAAATACAAGAACCTTGAATGGAAATACAAGAACCTTGAATGAACCAGAATGTAGAAAATCTTGAATACCTCGGTGTGAAATTAAACCTTTCCTTTGGCAGTCATATCGGGATTGTATTAATAATGGGGATTTGCATTGGTCTGCTATGGTATAAAATTACAAGAAGACTTAACCTGCCAACAATTAAGATTCCACAGTGTATTAATCCAATCCAGACACATTCGATCTGCGGGACGTAGATATTTAAAGAGGGAGGATTTAACGACAGCGCTGATACTGTCAATAAGTTAAGTTTGGCAGAATCAGCATTAAATTAAGTTGAACTAACTTTACCAATAAACAAGGTTTGGTAAAGTCAGCATAAAACAAAGTTCAACTAACTCCCAAATATTCATCCGGTCTAATTTCACAATAGGGCAATAAATCGATTATGCTGTGCAAGCACACACATGCTGGTGCAAGGTGACGATCGGAGCTCTGCTGGTGGTAAAGCTGATTGGATACAGTTAGTCTTAGCTGCGATTCTAGGCCGTACGTTTGGATATCAAATAGATTAAATATTGTTCAAAATATATAAATCCTTTTATAAGTGAATAAAGTAATTATAAAGTTAATATAAAATTAATCTTTGTTTAAATTACTAAGGGCTGTCGGTCGAGCCCTAAAATTTATTAATTTTTTTTTTTTTTTTTTTTTTGATAAAAAAGGTTGGAAGTTCTTAACTTGCACAATACTTAGATATTCAAGACTTGACAAACAATAATGGATATATCCCAATCAAACTCGATGAAATTAGTCCAATAAAAACATATTCTAAGATAATACACATTATTAACATTACCATGTATGAGGAAACCCTTAGATTAATTTCTGATAATAATAAAATAACTTCTTTTCGGATCAGATCAAAAATATAACAACATAATCAACACACAACAATTTCATGTGGGGAAATACTTGAAGCAATTAAAGAACATTTTTCAAAATAAAATAGCAACATTAGAAGACGAAATATTGTTCATGCAACACATTTACCAGATTAATAATGATATAGCACTTTTACGTAATCATATCGACGACATTGGACAAGTGGTATTTTCAAGTAAATTAGGAATTATTCCAACAGACATTTCGACCCCAAAAGAAATGGACCTTATAACAGACTTTGACAGTTACGTTAATATAAAAACTTCCGTTGCTTTACATGATGGAAGTATATTATTAATTTTTAAGATACCATTATATTCAGAGAACAGACTTAGTAAAATTACTTTCGAACCGATTCCACATCCTAAAAATAAAACAATAGCTTTAGAAACATACAGTACTTATTGACCATAACAAGAATATTTATCAATCAATTTTTAAAGATAATTTGGAGAAAATTTTGATTAAAATTGAAAATAAATGTATACAGAATATTTTAGAATTTAAGGAAGCAAATTGTTCAGTGAAGAATTTTGAAATCGAAGATGTAACGGAAATACTTCCAGGATTATTAATATTTAAAAATTATGAACAAATTGTTAACCATAACTGTAACAACAATAAACTGCAAATAAAAGTAACCTTTTTGATAAAATTTGAGAATTGTAAAATAATAACTGAAAACAAAAATTTTACTAATGTTAATTTAAGAATTAAAGATAAAATAATCCTTCCAAACATTATAACTAAAATTAAGAGTAATGAAAATGTAACTATTAATGATTTGAAACTAGAAACAAAATATCTTAAACAAATAAAGTATGAAGAAAATCTTAACAATATACTGTATCATGATAAGAAAACAAAAACTATAAGTTTTAGTATTGATATAATAATCATTTTATGTATTATTATCCTAATAATTATATACATATTAAGACCAAAACAAATATTTAATTTTTCTTCGGAGCCTCAAGCTAACGGTGGGGGTGTTGTAATGTCTCCCATTATTCCCCTAACACGAGCCAACATAATATGAATAAATACTTACATTGCAAATTTTTATTTTTAACATTACATTTTATTTTTATAAATAAATTTTTACCAAATTTATTTACAGACATTTTTCTTGATAACTACTTTATTTTAAAATTGCTTTTCAACAACTATTAAAATTATTAATATTGTGAAATTATTGATTATTAAAATTATTAATATTGTAAAATTATTGATTTCTCAAAATTTGCAAAAATCAACATAAGTATGTTTTAAATAAAAGTTCAAATTGGTAAAAATATTTAAAATCTAAAGTGAAGTTTAAGTGAATTTGATTTATCCTGAATAACTTCAAGGACTTAAAAAGTCAGTGTAAAATATTTGAAAAAAAAAAAAATAGCAAATCCTTTATATAAAGAAAAGGATATTGCATTGGGAAAAATATTTAAAAACTAAAGTGAAGTTTAAGTGAATTTGATTTATCCTTAATAACTTCAAGGACTTACACTCAGTGTAAAAAATTTGAAAAAAAATACTAGAAAATCATTTATAAAAAGAAAAGAACCCGAGACTGCTGGACATCACACTTCTCAAACAAATAACGTGGTAGTTGGAAACACACCACTGGAAAAGAGGATATCACATCGTGCTGTCACCCGTACCCGAGTAAAATTTGTAAACCTCTTATTATGTAAAAATTCAAAAAATTTGTTATTTACAACCAAACTTTAACATAATACACTTTAACATAATATATATCAAGAGACCCTATTGACTCTTCGTCAGTAATAGAATATCTTTTCTATGAGAGAAGCTATAACCAACTAACTGGTGCTCTTAACGCCCAGATTGAACAGGTTAAAATGTTAAACAATAGAATGATCGATCTAGAGAATACAATTCGTCGTCCTCCTTCTGGAGAACTGACACTCCCTGTGTCACTGACGGAAACAGACCTACAGGAAAGCAGAAAACTTCCAGATTGTGTAAGGGACCTTCAAGTTTTTGATGGGAACCCCGCACAATACATTTCGTGGATCCACAATGTGGAATCGATCTTAAGGGATTATGAGATTATTAAACATAAACCTATATATAGGGCAACATGTCCGACAAAAAGTTAGGGGTCCGCCTGGAAATGGATAGCGGGTAATCCTAATGCTACTGATTGGGACAATATTCTCAGTAAAACAAACAACGTTATCAACAATAACAACAAACAATACACCATCAACGAATACTTGATAAAGACGACTAATAATCTACTAGACGATTACAATAGAATAATAACCGAGGTAAATACAAATGATACTAACAGACACTCTTTAACAAACTGGAGTTAATAAAATATAAAATAGCTCAAATTGTGATGGCAAGTCAGCTTGCGAAAAGTGGTATAGTGCATTCTCAAATATTGAACAAAGGTTACATTGCAAATATACTCTCTCAAACTGAAACACTTCCTTATAAAAACGAACTGCAAACTCTTCAATTTGCGGAACCTTCAATGGTCATACAAAATTCCCTTCTACTGTATATTGTTTCACTACATTAAACTGAGGATACTTTATTCAATAATATAATTATTCGTTCGACAGTTAATAATAACAAAAGAATATACCTTAAGTTCACTAACTTGTTCGAATCTCACACGGAAAAGTATGGAATTAAGGAAAAATGCTTAGTAATTGGAAATGTAACAATCTGCAAGGCAGAACAAGTTGAAATTCTAGATTCAAATAATTGTATTGTTAACTTAATTAATTAGGGAAATGCAACTTGTGAATACCAAATAGAAGATCGACCAATAATTGAATTTATATCGGAAAGCATAATATTCCTCACAAATTATATTGGAAACATTACATACACTAATAAATCTCAAATCTTAAATGGTACATTTATTATAAATTTCTTCAATGAAACAGTCACTCTGAATAATTTAGATAATCTCTCCTATAGAGGCATAGTTTCTATAAGTTCCAACTTTGCATTAATTATTCTTGAACTCTCAGTAATATTAATGTTTCAGTTCCATCCCAGATGTAAAAACCATCAGGAGACAGTACGGTTCCCAATATCTACAGATTTCCCTGAAATTAAGATAAATTATCCATAATTTTTTCTGTTACTTAATTTAAATTACCCAACAAATGCAACAGATCATTTACCTTTACAAAATAGGTTATTGAATAAGCATAATTTTAATAAGTCAATAAGAAAACGTATTTTATAAATTATATATATATATATATATATATATATATATATATATATATATATATATATATATATATATAAAATTAAGATTCATTTATAATTGAACTGACAATTAAAATCAGTTCAATTCTAGACTGAAGTCAGTATAGTCGAGCTAAAATAAATTAATAAAATAAATATTGAATCCGTGTATTATTTTAAATAGTAAAATTAAATATAATTTTTTTTTTTTTTTTGGTGAAATATAAGGATGATTAAAATGTTATTCCTCGTGAAAAGGAAACATTTTTTTTATTAAGGAATTATAAAAAATTTCTGAAATAATTTTTTTTTTTTTTTTATAAAATTAGCATAAAATGAAATATGGAAATGATTTTGACCTAAAATGAAATTCCATATGAAAATAAATAAAAAATAATAATGGAAAAATAAAAATTTTTGTGAAAAAGAGGAATAGGGAAGGACAATTTAATTCCAGGAATGAAAGAAATTTCATGAAGAGAATGAATGAAAATTTTGTGGAAGTGAAATGGTTGAATACGTGCTATAAAATAAGAAATGTGACCAATATGGGATGCCAATCCCAGCGTACTTCGATCCTGAACTCCAGGTCCTCCAATACGTAAAAAAATTTTGTAATGTCACTATAATAATTTAATAATTTTAGTTCTTTTTGAAAAATTCTTGACCTTAGTTGGTGATATTGCGAAGGTAGTCCCAAATACCATTACAAGTTGTAGTAAACTTAAGAATCTACACTACTTAGTATGGAAGGAGCACTCCCTTTTCGTAAAAGAAAAAAAAGCTAAAAGTCGAGAAATTCGCGAGGTGAGATAAATCGTTCCCTAGTACGTCAGTGTTTACTGCTCGAAACCGGACAAAACGATCATCCATCTTAAAAAAATAAATAACACAATAAATTATGAGCATGATGGTTTTAAATGAATTCCACAAAATAATATGGAAATTAATGAAAATTAAAAAGGGTGAATTCCACCATATCAGATAGATGAATAAATAAAATATGAAAATAAAATAAAAAGAGTGAATTCCACTATATATAATAAATGGATAAATAAGTAAAATATGGAAAAAATGATATAATTTTTAAAATCTTAAGAAGCGAGCCAAGATATAAAAAAAAAAAAAAAATTAAATAAGAAAGATAATAATTTAATGATTTAATAATCTTATCATTTTAGAAAAAGAAAAATCACATGTACGCGATCGTGACCATCACAACGTATGACAAAATAGTTTATTAACTTTACATTAATATACAATAGCAGCCTAGAATTGGATCAAAAGGGTAAGTGCAAGGATTTAATTTTGTTTTTGATTTTTATAAATTTGACATATTGCTTGGTAACTCCCATTCTTTTGCCGGGCAAAAGAAATAATTACTATTGTAAAAAAAAGAAAGAATTGTGAAATTTGTGACTTGTTTGTTGAGGTTGCTTTCGGCTAGTTTAGAAAATGGAGGAATTAAAGAAAAATGTAATAGAAATGACTGGAGCTTTAAACGCTACCATTAATCAGATTAGGTCCATGGAAGCTAAAATAAAAAGTATAGAGAATAGAACAAGTCCTTCTTTAGAGGAAACTAATATTATTGAACCACCGCGTGAGTTACATATGTGGACAAAAACACACATAAAGTCGACGAACTTACAACCGGAATAAATGCTGAGTCAATTCCAGACAAGTTCGACGACTTCTTAAATAAAATAGGGCAAACTAAATAAATAAATTGAATTCTTGATAATTGCAAATAAATTGAATTCTTGATAATTGCAAATCTGCAATAAATGTATTAATTATGACAATTAAATTAATAAACGTATTTATAATTTAAGTTAAGAAATAAAAAAGAGAGGAGTCTATTATGAAGAACGAATAAAGACAGACTTTAAAAATAAATTACTCTAGTCTTTCTTTTCTTTTCTTTAAAAATAAAATTAATTCTTTTTTTTTTTTTTTAATTTGTTGTCAAAAACATAATATTAATTTGGCGCAGTCGGTAGGATTCATGTAAAATCGTGAATCCAGTGAAACGAACAGATATATCGTCCTTTTAATAAAAGTGATTACAAATTAATAAGTGAAGTGAACATTTAATAACGAATAAAATCGAACACTAATAGTAACAGTGAAAACGATAAAATTCTAAAATCGACACCACAGTGAAGTAATCATAAAAAAAAATAAATAAAAGGAAAAAAAAAAACGTGCAGTGAACATTTAATAAAGAATAAAATCGAACACTAATAGTAACAGTGAAAACGGTAATATTCTAAAATCGACACCACCTTGCAGTGAACATTAAAGGATAACAAAAAAAAAAAAAAAAAAAGAGAAAATTTTTACTCTAGTGAAGTGACTGTCAGTCAGCAAGAAGCTAACCGACACAACGACTAGCAAAGAAAAAAAGAAACGACAACAGGCTTTCGATCGAAGAGGAATGGAACAGGAGCAAGCACAAATGCCAAATCTGAACCTAGTGGAGGAGCTAGCCAGACGGGTGCGATAACTAGAAAGCATGAGGGTAGCCTATATCGAGTTACAACAACAGCAAGGCCAGGATAGAGGCTTAAGGGAGCATATAATGAAAACAGTTAATATGTTGCCCACATTTACTGGAACAGGAGAAGTAACATTAAACAGCTTCTTCAGTAGCACCGAATATCTCTTGTCAACAATAACGAACGCAACTTTATACAAGGAAGCAGTAAGAACCATCTTTTACCGAACAATTCAGGGACAGGCCAAGGATGCTATAATAAATGTTACGGAACCAGACAATTGGCAGCTGATAAAGGAGACACTAAAACTGAGGTACAGGCCAAATATCGAACCATATCAAATCTACAAAATGATAGCCAACTTAAGAGTAAATTCGGTAAGCGAATTAATTATTGAAATTCAAAATATAAAATATAAAGCGGACGAACTGACTGTTTATTATAGGGATAACCACTACATAGACCTCTCAAATATAGATAGTTTACTGGTAAATACTGTAAAGGAAATAACACAGGGAACATTGTTGGACAAAATTTATGAGCAAACGAACATTAATGATATATTAAAAATTTTGACCGTACGAAGATTTGAGGATAGTTGTGTTAGACCGGAATATAGAAAATTTAGGGCCAAAGAGGACGTAGCATTTAGACAAAATCGGACACAAAGTAGAAACAATTATAACCAAAGGACAAATTATAATAGTAACCTTAATCAGGGACACAATCAGCAGAATTTTATGGAACGAAATGATTTTAGAAGGAACAATCACAATAATAGTTATAACTTTGACAATAATATTAGTAGAAGCTTTAATAACTCTGGACGATATAGGACTCAAAATAACAGTAATAATAATATGTTAAATAATTTCCAGAAGTTCACTCAGGTAGGAAACCCTAGGCCAAATTCCGGCCAATATCGCTGGAATCAACCTAGGCAAGACCGAATGGAGCAAATGGAAGTAGATAATATAGAAATAAACCATGATAATTCTAATAATAGTTTTGATAATAGGGGTAATTGCCAAAGAACCGCCCAGGTAGGAAACCCAAGGAGGACATTCAGCCAATACCGCTTGGATCAACCTTGGCAAAACCAAAACGGGTCAATGGAAGGTGACAGTAGGGAAAGGGATAATGGTCCATTGGCGGGACACTCTGAGCCAAACATATGTCAATGTAACGTAGGTCAACTCAGACAAAGTCAGGATCAGTTTTTTCAAACACCCCATCGGATTGTCTACCCACAATAGAAATTACGATTAACGAAAAAAAGTACATTGCATTAATAGATAAGGGGGGCAAGAATAAGCCTAATAGATGGAAGTATAAATTATTTTGAAAAAATTTTATTGAAACAACCAGTTAATTTTAGTACAATAACCGGTAAAGATATAATTAGATACGAGACACTAACTAATGCACCTAATGAATTTAATTTGCCAATTTATTCAAAAGTTAAATGGAAAATTACTGAACTTAAGGGTCGAAAGTAACGTTTTATAATTGGGACTGACCTATTGAACTGTTTTAACACTATAATAAATTTGATAGATGGATATATTTCCATTAATGGGAAAATTAGTAAATTTTTAGAAAATCCTTATAAAAATATCGAAATTTGCGTATTAGAGAAAATTGAGTTCGACTGGGATAGAATTCAATTAGACCATTTAAATGAAGAAGAACATAGGGAAATAACGAAAATATTGAGAAGATTTAAAAATTTATTCTTTAAGGAGGGAGACCAGTTGACTAGCACAATGAACATAAAACATGAAATAAGGACGACAACTAATGAACAAATAAACTCTAAATTATATAGATACCCTCCGCAGCACGAGGAGGAAGTTATAAGGCAAATAAAAGAAATGGAGGAACAGGGAGTAATTAAAAAAAGTAGCTCTAGGTATTCGAGTCCTTTAATAGTAGTACCCAAAAAAGTAGACAATTCGGGGAAAAAGAAATATAGAATTGTAGTTGATTACAGAAAACTCAACGAGGTGACAATATATGATAAATTTCCTCTTCCAAATATAGATTCAATTTTAGACAAACTAAGACGAGCTCAATATTTTACAACACTAGATTTAGCTAAGGGATATCACCAAATTTTGATTGAAGAACAAGATAGGGAGAAAACAGCTTTTGTAACACCACATGGTCTTTATGAATTCTTACGAATGCCATTCGGACTAAAAAACGCACCGGCGACATTTCAGCGATTAATGAACGAGACATTAAGGGACTACATAAATAAAACCTGCGTTGTATATCTTGACGATATCCTCATATTTAGTACCTCATTAAAAGAACATGTGAAGGCTTTAACAGACATATTTAACGTACTAGAGCGGACGAATTTAAAAATACAAATTGACAAATGCAACTTCATGAAGAAAGAAACTCAGTTTTTGGGTCACATTCTAACAAGTGAGGGGCTTAAACCAAACCCAGAGAAAATTAAGGTTATTAAAGAATTAGAGATTCCAAAAACTGAAAGACAAATAAAGAGTTTTCTAGGACTTACAGGCTATTACCGAAAATTTGTTTGTGATAATTATATCACATCCAATCTTAGATATCCGAATTTCGAAAAGAAATTTACTCTTACTACGGATGCGTCCAATTGCGCAATTGGTGCTGTCTTGTCACAAGAAGGGCATCCAATATGTTTTGCATCCAGAACCTTAAATAATCATGAGAGAAACTATTCAGCAACAGATAAAGAATTTTTAGCCATATTATGGAGTGTTAATTATTTAAGACCTTATCTTTATGGGAGAAAATTTAAAATTCTGACCGATCATCAACCAAATAAGTTTTTACATTCAAAATATATATGTCTCCAAGACATCAAAGATGGCTTCTGAAATTAGGTGAATATGATTTTGAAATAGAGTACATAAAAGGAAAGGAGAACAGAGTAGCAGAATTTTTAAGTAGAATAGAAAATATTGATGGAGAAAATCAAGATAAAAAAAACATTCCGGAGGAAGGAGACAATGAATCAGATTTAAACATAAACAATATAGAAGATGACAATGTATCTATCGTAACAGTTCATTCAGCAGAAGAAAATTTGCAGGATCATTTTTATATTAAAGAGGAAATAGTTAATAAATATAGGATACAAGTTATATTAACAAATAACAAGATTGAGGAAATGAAAATTTTACATGGCAAAAGAATTATTTTTATAGCAGAGGCAGATTTTAATGGATTAGGAGAAATATTTAGAAAATATATTACAAAAGGGAAAATAGGAATATTTTCGGAGTTGTCAGAACATAGTTATAATACAGTTCAGGAAAAATTAATAGAAATTTTCTCTAACGATAAACAAATAGAATTTATTAAATGCACTATGCGGGCACAGGATATAGAAACCAAAGTGGAGGCAATTAAACAAATATCTCTCTACCGTATTAGGGAAAGTATACACTCAGGCATAATAGAAACATATAATCAGATTAGGAAAAAAATATATTATCCAAAACTAATGGAATTAATTCAGCTGGTAATTAATCAGTGTGAAATTTGCCAGGAAGTAAAGTATGATAGGCGACCAATTAGACCAAAATTTTCCATTACAGAAACACCTTCGGAAAAGAACAAGATAATACATATAGATACTTACGTTATGAAGGGAAATCATTTTTTAACGGTAATTGATAAATTCTCAAAATTTGGAGCGGCCTACCCGCTCAACGATAGAAACCACGTAACAATTATCGAACAGTTAGAAGATCACTTCGCTAAAATGGGAAAACCTGGAAAGATAGTGGCAGACAATGAATTTAAAACCACAAGAATAAAGGAATTCTTAGACAATGAAAATATAGAACTTCACCTAACAAAACCCAACAGCCACACGGGCAATGCAGATATAGAGAGATTTCATAATACGATAGCAGAAAAATTTAGAATTTTATACAAATTAGAAAAAGGGTTGTCAGTCAAACAATTAATACAGAAAGCCATTCGAAATTATAATGATAGATTTCACTCAGCGACAAAATTTACACCAAACGAAGTACATAATAGAAAAGTGGATCTTGAAGTAGTGAAAAAGAATTTAGAAACAACGAAACACAAAATAATAGATAAACTAAATAAAAATAGAGAGAATTATGAGGAAAATCGAACAGAAGGATTTATAAAAAACTATAAAGCAGTTAGGCACAAGGAACAACCAAAGTATAGGAAGGAAAATTTGAGGAATATTCATCCTTGCAACATTAAAAAACCATTAAAATTTTCAGCTTTTGACAATATTGACGATGTTATTATGGACTCCGACGACTAGCGGGATAATGACCACAAAACTGTTAACGGAACAAATAGGTTATACGGACATATATATGCGGGACCAGGAAATAGTTCAATATTCAGACGTAGTTTTACACAAGATTAATCTTAACGAAGTAAAGGAAATTTTAGACAAACTAACGGACAACATAATTTTAATGGAAATGAATAATAAAGATATACTTGAATTAGAACTATTAGATGCCAGAAATAAATTAATGACTTTAATACCGAAACAAAGTAGACAAAGACGTGGACTTATTAACGGAATTGGAAGCATGTCAAAATGGTTATTTGGCACTATGGACGAAGAGGACAGACAGAATATACAAAAGCACTTACTAAACATTGACGAACTTACAGAAAACAATGACCAACAAATATCAATTAATGATTATTTTAATGTTACTTTAGAACACTTAAAAATTGTAATATCAAATGATAGAAAGAAAATAGAAAAAGAATTAAATTCAATTAATAAATTTTTGGAAAAAAAAAAATAATAAAAATATATATTTAGAACAATTGACAAATGTACAATTAATAAAAAATAAAATAGAACAGTTACAAGATAATGTAATTTCAGCAAAATATGGTATTGTTCACCCAAGTATTTTAACTAGCAATGAAATAAGAAAATAGATTCAAACGTAGAACAAATTTTTGAATTCCAAAATAACACTTATAAATTTGAAGAAAATAAACATTTAAAAGATTTAAAACTAAGTAATAATTGTATAATAAAGAATAATTGTCAATTAATGGAAAATAGAGATTTGGAAATTTTACAGTTAGATATAGATACAATTTTAATTAAAAATGCAATAAATACTACCATAAATCAAACTTGTAATCATGGAGAAAACATTTTAAATGGAAATTACCTAATCAATTTCAATAACTGTTCAATCAAAATAAAAGATTATTATTTCTCAAATATTGCAGAAACTATAGAAGAAAAACAAGTAATGGAATATACAAATAAAACTCAAAATTTTACACATAAAATTTCATTTGAAGAAATTAAAAAAGAACACCAATATAATGTAAAAAATATTAAAGAATTAAAATATCACACAAAAATAACATACAGCTGCAATATTTTAATTATAATTGTAATAACTATCATCATTAATATTTTTTTTATCAAGCATAAATACATAACTATAAAATTAAACAAAAGAATTCAGGAGAATTCTTATCTAAAGGGGGGAGTAGTTACATATATGGACAAAAACACACATAAAGTCGACGAACTTACAACCGGAATAAATGCTGAGTCAATTCCAGACAAGTTCGACGACTTCTTAAATAAAATAGGGCAAACTAAATAAATAAATTGAATTCTTGATAATGGCAAATAAATTGAATTCTTGATAATTGCAAATCTGCAATAAATGTATTAATTATGACAATTAAATTAATAAACGTATTTATAACTTAAGTTAAGAAATAAAAAAGAGAGGAGTCTATTATGAAGAACGAATAAAGACAGACTTTAAAAATAAATTACTCTAGTCTTTCTTTTCTTTTCTTTAAAAATAAAATTAATTCTTTTTTTTAAATTTGTTGTCAAAAACATAATATAAATTTCGTGCGCCCAGGAGTGAATTAGAACTCCGTGAATTAAGCAGGCTCCCGGACTGCGTCAAAGAATTGCAAACATTCGACGGTAACCCCACACAATATGTTTCGTGGATACATAGCGTTGAAGTGATTCTTAAAGACTATGAAATAGTTAGAACAAAACCAATTAATAGGGCAATACTGCAGAGTATCAGACAGAAGGTTAGGGGGAACGCAGATTCTGCCCTGGTGTCCTATAATATTTTCGATAACGATTGGCCTAAAATAAAAGAGTGCTTATCGCTCCATTATGCGGACAAGAGGGATATTAGAACTCTTGAGCACCAACTTAACCAACTACTCCAAAAGGGATCGAAAGTAGATGAATTTTATGCAGCGGTAAACCATCAATTTTCGTTGATTATCAACAAAATAAAAACCGAAAACTATTCAAAAGAGACTGTGGATGTTTTGGTAGAAACGTATCGAAACAGAGCTCTGGATGTTTTTTATCCGTGACTTGAACAGTGATCTGTCCAGGCTTCTAATTATTCAAAAGCCGAAAACTCTCCCGGAAGCATATGCAATGTGCATGGAAATGCAAAATCTAAATTCGAGGAATACATCTCTACATCCTTATATTCGGAACCAGGCGAGCGTCCCAATTAACACTATGTCTCGAAGGGAGATAAGACCGGAATTTCCGCCTGGACCATTTATTTCAACCAGGAGTAGCAAGTACGGACAGTGGAGATATCCACCAAAACAACAAGATATTCCACCAAGGCCTTATGCTCCCAAACCTCAGGAAAAAATGGAGATCGATCAATCCGTAAAATCAAGAAGGGTAAACTATATGAACAGGCCCGTTGCTTTCAAAAGGAACGCAAAATCGGAGAACGTAGCCAATCCCTTTAAACAGCAAAGGTTGTTCCATACCTATGCGGAAAAGGACAATGTGGCTGAACTGTAGAATCCTGTAGAATCCTTCGGTGTCGAAAATGGTTACCTGGAGAACTCTGAAATAAATTTTTTATCAGAGACCTCCCTTCAAGCGTACGATATATAGAGTACAATTCCAATGGGGCGTTATTAAAGTTTTTAGTTGATACAGGAGCTAACAAAAATTTTATTGGGTCCCATATTTGTAGTAGCGCTACACCGCTCCCTAAACCTTTCCCTGTAAGAACAGCAGCAGGAAACATAATTATAAGTCATAAAGTCGATGGTAAATTTTTTGAGTCCGCCGGAATAGATACGGTCGTAACCTTTTACGTGTTGCCTAGATTAAAATCTTTCGATGCAATTATAGGAGGCGACACTCTTAAGGAAATGGAAGCTATTATAGATAGGAAGAATAATATACTGTCCATTAAATCTGGTATGATTATTCCACTAATAGAGAAATTTTCACAAGAAGTTAATAGTATAACTCAGAGAATGCCCAAAGAGGTGACACATAAACTGGGTAATCTCCTGGAGAAATTTGCTTCATTGTTTGGCCCTCTTGAGGCTGGTGAAATGGCTATGACCTCTGTCAGAGCCGAGATCAAGACATCTAATAATGAACCTATATATACCAAAAGTTATCTATATCCAGCGAACTTACGGTCTGTTGTGGAAGAACAAGTTTCTGAACTCCTAGAGCAGGATATTATTAGGCCCTCTAAAAGCCCATATAATTCTCCTATTTGGGTGGTGCCCAAGAAACCTAAACCAAACGGGAAGAAACAATATCGAATGGTGATAGATTTTAAAAGGTTGAATGCCGTCACAATATCTGATACATATCCCATCCCAGACATTAACTCTACATTGACCAGCTTGGGCAAAGCGAAATATTTCACTACTCTTGATTTAACGTTAGGATTCCATCAAATCCCAATGAAAGATTCTGATATCGCAAAGACTGCTTTTTCCACACTGAATGGCAAATATGAATTTCTGCGCCTGCCATTCGGCCTAAAGAATGCTCCGTCTATATTCCAAAGGATGATTGACGATATCCTCAAAGAATATATCGGTAAAATTTGTTACGTTTACATCGATGACATTATTGTTTTTGGACAAGATTTCGAAGATCACTTGAAAAACTTGGAAATTGTATTTGGGAAATTATTAGCTTCAAACCTTAGGGTTAATCTGGAAAAAACCCAGTTCCTTAAAACGGAAGTATCATTCCTGGGATATATAGTCTCCGGAGATGGGATACGAGCAGACCCATGTAAAGTGGGGGCCATACAGAAGTTAACACTTGAAAAGTTTTCTTGGTATGACATCCTACTATAGAAAATTTATGAGAGATTACGCGAAGGTTGCTAAGCCATTGACAAATCTTACAAGAGGGGAGAACACACAAATTAAGGCGAATATGTCCAGAAAAGTTCCCATTACTCTCACGGAAGAGGCATTACAAGCTTTTAATGATTTAAAAACTTTATTAATGTCATCTAAAGTTTTAGCCATCCCTGACTTTGATCAGCCTTTTATACTGACTACTGATGCTTCAAATTACGCAATCGGAGCAGTATTATCTCAAGATCATTCGAATATAGATAGACCAATAGCATATATCTCCCGTTCTCTGAGTAAAACGGAAAAAAATTATGCTACTAATGAAAAGAAGATGCTAGCCATAGTCTGGGCTCTGGATAATTTGCGATCTTATCTATACGGTGCGAAAAAAATTAAAATATTTACCGATCATCAACCGCTAACCTACGCTCCTGGAAACCAAAACCATAACGCCAAACTAAAAAGGCTTTAAGGCCAGGATTGAAGAGTATAATTATGAACTGGTAAGTCGAATGTAGTGGCAGATGCACTTTCCAGACTTTCGGTTTTAAACCAAATCGATGCGCTTAGTGAAGAAGGTACTCTAACGGCTTCAGAAGCAGGTTCAGGTACATTTACAGCTTCAGAAATTGGATCTGGGACAGTGACAGCTGACGAAGGCTTGGAGGAGGAAACATTTCGATCTGACGCCACAATGCACAGTGCCGATCAAGATAGTAGCGATCTTATTCCCATGTTGAGGCTCCTCTGAACATCTTTAGAAACCAGATAATAATCAGACAAGGTAAAGAATTACATAGCAACATACAGCCACATCCAGATTTTAATAGATATCATGCTACCATAGAGCAAGTGACTTCTGAAACACTTTCGGAAATACTTAAATGAAGAAAAATTACATAATTATTGAAATCTGAGAAAAATCTGAAATAAGAAAATAATTATAAAGAATTTAAATGAAAAAAAAACGTGAAATAATGATATAATAAAAAGAAAATTATAAAGAAAATAAAAATATTCTTAAAATAATAAAAAAAAAAAAAACAAGAAAGTGAATTCTAAATACTAAAGTGCCTTATTTTCTAATTTTCAAGGAATACTATTGATGTAAGTCATCTACTTGTGCCAAAATAAAACCAAAAATAAAAAGGATCTGTGCATACAATACATATATCAACAATATATACAAGGCAGCTTAATTGAAGAAAAGTGCAAATAAAACCAAGTGGTGAGTCTTAATTTTTTTCTTATTATTTTATTATGAATTCGTTAACACAATCGGTGACTGAATTGTCGGGATCAGTGGGCGCTTTAATGAACGAACTTAGGAGGGCGGATAACCGTATCCGTACCCTAGAAGAGAGGAATAGACAACCACCTACTCCAGTGGTCATTCCATTACGTGGTCCTTCTTCCGAGGACGATTTAAAAGAAATCGGTAGACTTCCTGACTCTGTAAAAGAGTTACAAGTGTTCGAAGGGGACCCATCACAATATGTATCTTGGATACATACAGTGGAGGGAATCCTTGACGACTATAAAATAGTGCGCGGTAAACCTTTATTCCGGGCAATCTTAAGGGAAAAAATTAGGTGTAGTGCATATAGTGCGCTTATATCCCATAACATTTTTGATGATGATTGGCCGGCAATTAAATCATGTTTATCGTTACATTATGCGGATAAAAGAGACATTAGGACGCTTGAGCATCAGTTAAGTCAATTGACTCAAGATGATGCTAAGCTAGATGAATTCTATGCCAAGGTTAATCATCAGTTTTCACTTACAAGAAACAGTTATTGCGTTAATGGAAACATACAGAAATAGGGCATTAGGTGTTTTTATTAGAGGACTAAGTGCGGATTTGTCTCGGATGATTATTGTACAGAAACCTCATAGCTTACCAGAAGCATATACTGCGTGTCTCGATATTAAAAATTTAAATTATCGAAATCATCCTATTCACCACACAAATACTCACAATACAATAACTGTGCCAACAAACATGATGAGCAGAAGAGATGTTCCACCAAATTTGCCACCCAGGACACATATCAACTTCACACCAAACAGAAGCAACAGGTTCTATCAAAAACCGAGGGAAAATTACCAAGTCCAAAGAGATAGTAATTCAACACCCGTTGAAAAGGAAATTTGGTTCAGATAAATTCTCCAACAACAAGTAACAAAGGATGTTCAATATTGAAACAAGAAGTAATGACAATCAACGTCATGGAGACAACTACAATCAATTTGTGGCTGGAAATGTAGAACAGAAAAAGAAGAGGGTACATTTTTTTCGCATGTAGGTAATGATACTAATTTAACATTTTACGTATTACTAGGCCTTGAGTCATTCGATGGGATCATTGGCGATGATACACTAAAAGAATTAGAGGCAATGATTGATCGTAAAAATCATATTTTAACTATCAAAGGAAATATAAAACTTCCACTTTTAGAAAAAATTTCGCAGCAAGTATACCCAATATTTAATAAAACGTTGTCTACTAATACCCAGGAGAAATTAAAATTCTTAATAGAAAAATATAAATCGCTTTTTGGACCAATCAACAATAAAGAAGTTGCTGGCACGGATGTAAGAGCCGAAATAAGAACAACGACTAATGAGCCGATCTACACAAAAAGCTATCCATATCCCGCCTGCATGAGATCAGAAGTTGAAAAACAAGTACAAGAATTGTTAAATGAAGGCGTCATTAGACCATCAAAGAGTCCATACAATTCTCCAGTCTGGGTGGTACAAAAAAACCCAAGCCAAATGGAGAAAAACAATACCGAATGGTAATTGACTTCAAACGTCTAAACTCTGTCACAATTTCTGATACCTATCCGATTCCTGATATTAACTCTACCCTTGCAAGTCTCAGCAAAGCGAAATTCTTCACAACTTTAGATTTGACGTCTGTTTTCCATCAGATAAAGATGAAACCCTCTGACATCCCAAAAACTGCTTTCTCAACAATGAATGGAAAATATGAATTTCTTAGGTTACCTTTTGGTCTAAATAATGCAACCGCAATTTTTCAAAGAATGATTGACGATTTCCTAAAGGATTATATTGGAAAGATCTGCTATGTGTACATTGACGACATAATAGTCTATGGTGAGGAGGAGGAAGAACATCTAAGGAATATTGATACAGTATTTTCCAGGCTTCGTGATGCAAATTTGAAAGTTAATTTAGAGAAAACACACTTCATGAAAACTGAAGTAGAATTCCTTGGTTATATTGTGACAGCAAATGGAATAAAATCAGATGAGAAAAAAGTAGCGGCTATTCAAAATATTTTTCTGCCAAACAATTTAAAAGAACTCAAAAGTTTCCTTGGACTAACGTAGTATTATAGGAAATTTAATCGAGACTATGCAAATGTGGCGAAACCTCTGACCAACCTAACAAGAGGAGAATTCTCTCAAATAAAGGCAAATGCCTCCAGACGTGTTTCGATTTCGTTAAATGGGGAAGCATTAAAAGCATTTAATTCATTGAAAGAACTATTAGTTTCAGCTGACATATTAGCATTTCCAGATTTTGACAAACCGGTAAATTTTCAGTATTATCTCAGGAATAAAACGGGAAAAATAAACCCATTTCATACATCTCGCGATCCCTGAGTAAAACTGAAGAAGGGTATGCTACAAATGAGAAAGAAATGTTAGCACTTGACAACTTACGATCTTACCTTTACGGAGCAAAAATGATAAAAATATATACAGATCATCAACCATTGACTTATGCATTAGGAAACAGAAATCATAATGCCAAATTAAAAAGATGGAAAGCTAGAATTGAGGATACACAACCATGAATTGATTTACAAACCTGGTAAATCAAATATTGTGGCAGATTCTCTTTCTAGACTACGGACTACAGTAAATATGCTGAATTCCTCTGATACAGATACTATATCAAAAGGAAATTCTGACACTATTACTGCAAATGAGGGAAACTCAAATACGGTCACTGCGAGCGAAGTAGGATCTTCTGGCACTACTATCCATAGTGCAGAACAAAATGCTACAGACCTGATACCTCATGTGGAAGCTCCATTAAATGTTTTTAAAAACCAACTTATCATCAAGGAAGGCAAGGAACTTTACTGTCATGAAAATCCTCACCCAGGATACAATCGCCACTACATTATTTTGGAAAAGATTGACACACAATCATTAATAAACATCCTGAAAACACATTTAAATCCTGCAATAATACATGGAATCAAAATACCTGAAAACCGTGTTCAGCTCTTACAAAACG
Organism: Protophormia terraenovae; assembly: GCA_951394005.1. Taxonomy (NCBI): domain Eukaryota; kingdom Metazoa; phylum Arthropoda; class Insecta; order Diptera; family Calliphoridae; genus Protophormia; species Protophormia terraenovae. The sequence goes on along the minus strand of OX596078.1, from coordinate 3,216,316 downwards.
TTTTTTGTAACTATTTCCGCCTCTATAAGATCAGGATAACACAAAGGCTTGTGGAAGACGTGGCAAACGAAGAAAGAGTTTGCAGTATTATTGAGAGCATACATAAAAGAGCCCACCGAAATCCAGTTGAGAACAAGGAGCAAATATTAGAGACATATTATTTTCCTAGGATGACAAGCAAAATTTGGGAATACACTAAAGCCCAAATTACAATAGCGCTTAGCAGTGTGTGTTGCCATAATCAGCTGATAATTTAGAACACACTGTTTGTTATGGAATTGAATACATTTGGTCAGCAGCAGTGTGCAGTGCTGTTTTATTTAGCCCTATTTCTAAATTTACTACGCAGCATTCAGATTGAGAGCGAGACAAAGAGAGTGAGCAAATAAATGAGAGGCTAAAATAAACAAGTAGAATAAAGCAAGATTGTGGTTGTAAATTTTTGCTGCATACGCTTAAATGTAATTTTAATGGCAGCATCATGTTATTCTGACAGTGAACAGCTGATAATTTTTATTGATACTGTTGCTGACTACGCGTTATTGTAATTTGGGCTTAAAGCTTGTGAAATTTGCCGCCTCAATAAGAGGATGTCTGTCATCCTTTTACTCCACAAATAAATGAGACGTTTGTTCCGAAAAATCCTTGCGAAATTTTACATGTGGACATCTTTAAGATACAAGGGGAAAAATTTCTCAGCTGCATTAATAAATTTACGAAATTTGCAAAATTCTTCCACATAAGAAATAAATCAGCGATTCATTTACGTCAAAAATTTTCAAAACTTCTACATTATTTCACTGTTCCAAAAATAATGGTAACAGATAATGAGAGAGGATTTTTAAGCCCTATTGTTTCCAATTATATCAGAACCCTCGAAATACAAATCTATCATAACTAACATGGAAGAAACAGTTGAATTATTAAATGATAACACCATATTTGTTTCAATGGTACCATAAGGAATGAAAAAGAAGAAAGAACTCTTAACGGAATATTTATCATACAATTAAAAAATGAAAGACTAGAAATTGGAAACCAGACATTTTCTAGCAAAGATGTCACCACAATACACACTCTTCCATCAATCTTCACGAATGCTACTAATAAGGGCATACAAATAAATCTGGAGTACTTTCATACATCTAATTTAAAGAATATAGAACATATCAAAAAACTTGGAGAAGCTTTCAACATTTCAACCAGAATAGAAGCCATTGTCTTAATACTCTTAGCAATTACCTGCTACAGAATATGGAGAAAAATTACGATGTCAATAACTATTCCCTAAACAGATGAAACAAAGAAAGATTCAACTAATCTGCGAGACGCAGATATTTAGAGGGGGAGCTGTTAACACGCTCCACAACAATATCTGAACACACCTATTATTCCAACTTGCTGACAACGCACAACATTGTTTAAACATACTTATTATTTCAATTTGCCGACAACACACTTATAGTAAGATCATATTTCAACAAAATTATGTTGCAATAACTGCAACACACTTAATTACATTATTGATTACTGTGCATGAATTATTATTGATTACTTGACATAATTTAAGTATAAATTGTATCGTTTATTCTTTTTTGGACAATAAACTAGGTAATTTGAAAACTAACTAAATTTGTCTTATTTGTAATACAAGAAAACGGGCCAAGGGATGGCCCCAACTTTAAATTTTTAGTGTTCCCCTTGAGGGACACTTTAACTTATATTAACAAAACAGAAGTGAAAAAACAAATAGCAAATATGTTAGAACAGGCCAGAATTAAACCTTCCTATTCGCTTTGGAGCTCTCTAGTGTGGATAGTTCGAAAAAAACAAGATGCAAAAAATGGCGGCTTGTGATTGATTACAGGAAACGTAATGAAAAAACAGTGTCAGACAGATACCCCCTACCTAACATTTCAGATATCCTAGTGGTTTCCATCAGATCGAGATGAAGCCAAAAGACATCCCAAAAACCGGTTTTACTGTTGAAGGTGGCTACTACGAATATATAAGAATGCCATTCGGCCTCAAAAACGCCCCATCCACATTCCAGAGGGTAATGGATAATGTCCTCAAAGATCTTGTTGGCAAAATCTGTTTGGTATACCTAGACGATATTATAATATTCTCCACTTCACTTGAAGAACATCTTCAAAACCTAAGACAAGTTTTTGAAAGACTTAAAATCTCTAACTTTAAAGTTCAAATAAATAAATCGGAATTCTTTAAGAAGGAATTCGCATTCCTTGGACACATTATATCAACTGAAGGCATAAAACCTAACCCCACGAAAATTGTGGAAATGGAAAAATATATATTTTTTTAATAATATAAATATTAATACGGAATACTAAAAGTTAACAACGGTGTTGGCACTGCCAACTAAATCAATTCTGCGGTATAAGCTCTTTTCATACACGCGTATCCGCTCTAATTACAAATTAAAGTTCTGCAGGATAAGCTTTTTCCCTACACGAGTATCCGCTCTAATTACAAATTGCTTTCTTGCAATAACCATCTTGCTTGATCAGCGTTTATAATGTCGCGCATGTTGGTGCAATATGATTAATGAACCAAGGTGCCAACAAGTGTAGCCGAAAAAATAATTAATAAATTGATATTTTAATTAAAGTTAATTTAAATTAATCAAATTAATTATAATTTGATATTTCTCGTGAGTTTTAATTAATCAGGTGCAGTTGGAGCGCCTTAGTAATTTTTTTTTTAGCTAACTCCATTTTTTTAAAATGGAGGTTTTTAACCTTAACTGGCGCCCGAGCAGGGACCCACTAGTAAGTAGTCCTTATAATAAAAATTTCTGCGATCTCCACGGAACACTGCAGAAATATAACAAAAATGTATTTGATAGCGATTGGGCGGAAATAAAAAGAATTCTGTCACTTCATTACGCTGATAAGCGGGATATTCAAACCTTGGAACACCAGCTTAATCAGCTGTCACAGGGATCTTTAACAGTTGACGAGTTTTACTCTACGGTAAACCGTCAACTATCGTTGATTATTAACAAACTCAAAACGGAATCATATAGTAAAGAAACAATCAGGGCTCTGGTGGAAACATACCGGAATAGATCGCTCGATATCTTCATACGCGGGCTAAGGCCAGACCTTTCTGTACACCAAAGCTCATGATTTACCATGCGCAAGTACAGGATATGGTTCTGGACCTTCAAGGCCACCAAAGTCAATCACAGAACTCTCGTCCTAAAAATGGGCAGCATAACCCTACTAATAATTTTTCAAACTCAGGAGCGAATGGTTACGCCCCTAACATCAAACTAGACATACCCCCGCGGTATCCGGCGATTAAATATGAGCTTATGGAGACGGATAGGTGAATACAATCACGCCGGGTTAACTATATTAACAATCCTAGAATGGCAGGAAAAGCTTCAAAAATACGTACAATCAATAAGCAACCTAGAATTTACCACATAGATACTCTTTCAAAGAAAGATCAAATGACGGATGGATTAGTTGAAGACCCTAATCCCGAAGCGAATTTAGGTGAAGCAAATTTTATGGGGGAAGGCCCTCAAGACTACCCTATATAGAATATAATTCTACAGCTGGAGATCTTTTATGTTTCCTAATTGATACAGGCTCCAATAAGAGCTTTTGTAGTCCGCGTTTATCAAATGGCAGCATACCTTTAGAAAAGCCAATAAGTGTAAAATCAGTAGGAGGAAATGTAAATATAGAACGGAAGGTTGAGGATCATTTTTTAAATTTTTAGGGATAGATGAACCAATTCACTTTTACGTCTTACCAGAATTGAAAACATTTGATGGAATTATTGGAGATGACACCCTTAAAGAGTTAGGTGCTTCAGTTGATAAAAAGGAAAATGTTTTAGTTTTAAAGAATCGTTATCAAATCCCACTAAAAGAAAAAGTCACAATAGAGTCAAACTATATCTTAAATGATGAATACATATCAAAAATTAGAACTAGAATAGAAAGTCTCATAAACAAATATTAACCACTTTTCGGACCACTAGATGGAAGCGAGCTGGCATCCTCAAATGTACAAGCAGACATTAGAACAACTACAAAAGAACCAATTTATACCAAGAGTTACCCGTACCCAGTTTGTATGAGGGAAGAGGTAGAAAGACAGATAACAGAATTACTTCCAGAAGGAGTCATAAGACCTTCTAAAAGCCCATATAACTCTCCTATTTGGGTCGTTCCTAAGAAGCCAAAACCAAATGGAGAGAAACAGTACAGAATGGTGGTCGATTTCAAGCGTTTAAACTATGTAACCATTCCGGATACTTACCCAATTCTAGATATAGCATCCACTTAAACTAGTCTAGGGAAAGCGAAATACTTTACAAATTACATACCAAAAACAGCGTTTTCAACGGCAAATGGTAAATTTGAATTTTTAAGATTGCCTTTCGGCTTAAAAAATGTTCCAGCCATATTTCAAAGGATGATAGATGATGTCCTCCGTGAATACATAGGAAAAATTTGCTATGTATATATCGATGACATCATCGTGATTGGAAAAGATATTGAAGACCATTTGAGGAACGTTGATACTATATTTGCGAAGCTAGATGCAGCTAATTTAAAAGTCAACCTTGACAAAACACATTTCATGAAAACTGAGGTAGAATTTCTGGGGTATATTGTGGGTTCTGAGGGAATCAAACCAGACCCTTCTAAGGTCAAATCTATTGAAAAACTGATACCTCCAACAAACCTGAAAGAATTAAAAAGTTTTTTGGGAATGACTTCTTACTACAGAAGATTCATCCGAGATTACGCCAAAGTGGCGAAACCTCTTACAAACTTCACTAGAGGGGCACATGCACAAATAAAAAAAGGTACCGATTACTCGTCTTTCCCAGATTTTGAAAAACCTTTCAATCTAACAACGGATGCATCTAATACTGCATTAGGTGCCGTATTGTCTCAAGGTGAAATTGGGAAGGATAGGCCCATAGCATATTTGCTACTAATGAGAAGAGTAGTATGTTTATGTATGTTCGGGATCACTTTTTCCATACAAAACAATGCTCTATCAGAGCTTCCCAAATTGGACCCCATTTTTCAACAAATTGATTTAGGTAGATGAAGTGGGGTGAAGTGTGTGTTTCATATATTGTAATAATATGGTTATGTATGTTTGTTTATTTTGTGCTTTTTAATAAATGCTACAATATTTGTTTGTGTAAACGGCCAAATGTATTTTATGAAATTGGAAACCAATGAATTTATTTTTGTCAACATTTCTTTTTTTATTTTTGTATAACAATATGTATGTAATTATTTTAATAGTACATACAAACAATTTAACAGGAAGACAAATGGGAAGGCAATAGTTGTTTTTGTTTTTAATGTTAATTTTTGTACATTTAATTGTTATGAAATTAAAAACTGATGACTTGGATAAATATAGTTTGAGTATGTTTGGTTTATTCATATGGTTGTTTTTGTTTTTGTAAAGTGTACAATTTAACTTGAAATTTTTTTTTTATTTTTTTTTTTTTTTTTTTGTTTACATTTAAAGTTGTTTTTATTGATAGTGTGTGATTACGTTGTATACATATGTATGTATAAATTATGAGATTGTTTATTTTCACCTTCAAACTATAGACTTCCACATTTTATGTCTACATTATTTCTCTTTTTGTTTGTTTCTTGATAAGTCAAAATTTTAAACAGAGTATATTTTCCAACATTGGTTTCCAAAACAAACAAAATACAGAAACACACAGAAAAATGAAGAGTAATAAAATTATTTTTTGTTTTTTCTGTTTTGAACATTCTATTGTAATCAAACGACTTACAAGTTATAAGTTACAACCCGCATAACAGGTTAAAAAATTTATAAATTAAATTACAAAAATAAAAAATTTGAAACTGCTTTCTTTTCAGTTACAAAAATACGTGGAAGAGAAAACTTTAAATAAACGATGAGTGAGTACAAAATAATAATTACAAATACATTTTTTTTCTTTTTAAATTTTTTTTGTTTAAAATACATACATACATACTTAAGTTCTAAAATTTTGATTTATAATTTCATTAAAGTTTCTATTATCACTTAAATCATAATTAAAATTAATTTATTTTTATAAACATTTATTTTTCTAGCAAACAAAATGGATTTAATTTCATCGTTAAACTATGATTGTTTAGACAATATTTTCAAAATGTTAACCTTAAGTGATCGTATAAATTTGGCTTCATCTTCAAGTTTTATACGATATTTGTACAAGACGTTTAAAAACCGATTTTAAATCAAATTTAACTACGCATTTTTTTAATACATTAAGATCATTCCAAGTAAAAGTACTTCTATCGATATTGGGACCATATACAAAGAGATTAGTTGTAGAATTTCCTTTTGAAGAAAAAAGTTATTCGATGGAATCTTTATATTTTCAATTATTGGAATTTTTCTGTAATAATGTGGAGACTCTGCAAAATAATGGATGGAGTGTAAACGATGAAGCGACAAAATGGTTAACATCATTGAAAAATTTAAAATCTTTAACTATTATCAATAATATTGATTCAACGGGTAAGTAAAAATAAATGTTGGCCATTATATGGACCCTAGACAATCTCAGAAATTATCTCTTTGGTGCTAAAAAAAATCAAGATCTATACTGATCACCAACCTCTGACGTTTGCATTAGGGAATGCCAAACTAAAGAAATTTATAAATCAAACCATGTAGCTGATGCCCTTTCGAGATTTAAAACCAACTCAAATCACTTATATCATTCCACAACTGAAACAGCAAGTGAGGGAATGCATATAAGTTTCGATAACACTCTAACTGCATCAGAGGGCCGGAATGATGAACTCTCATCAGGGGTAACAGTTCATAGTGCTGAGTGTGACGCTTCGGACTTAATACCACGTGTAGAAGTACCTATTAATATTTTCAAAAATCAAATTATTATAAAAATCGGAATAGATATGTCAGCACTTGAGGAGCCACATCGTGGATATACAAGACACTTTATATCCTCAAAAGAAGAGGCATTTATTGCCATACTAAAAGAAAAACTTAGACCTAATATTATAAACGGCATTAAAAAACCTGAGAGTCTTCAGCAACCACAACAGCAGCAGCAACTTCAGCTACAAAATCGCCTGTTCATGAAACCCAAAGATGTCATTCAGCAATTTCGACAAATTAGGCCGTTGAACAGTCATCACAACATTAATGGGTTCATTAAGTCTGTGGACATGATAATGGAACTATGCGAAAATAATTCCGATCTAATTAGATTTGGGATACAGATTATCATGAATGATTAAATAACCGCAGATTTTGGAACGTATGTAAGGGAACTAGGAGAGGTATCCTGGGAACGGCTTAAAACCAAATTGAAGCTTCAAGCCAAACCGAGGACAACATATGGAGAAATATATAATAAGTGTCGTTATGTTAAAGTAAGTAATTTAAGAGAACTTTTTAATTATTTCGAAACTGCTAAGCATCAAATAAGCGAAATGTATGAGTTCGATGACAATAAACCTATGTTATATCAATCTGAAAATGTAGATAGGGATTTGGTTAATATTTTGATTGAGAAAATTGATGGACCACTCAGAGCTCATTTCGATGAAGATTTGACCTTAAACGATATCATAAGTAAATACACAGAACTTAATTTGCTTGACGATAGTAGACATAAAACGAATAAAATTTTTAAAACTAATCAAACTCTGAACAATAATAACAACTATGGAAATCAAATAGGCAAACCCAAAAATTTGAAATATAATAACAGAAAGGAGACAAATTATGACAGTAATCAGGTTCAATATTTTCGTAATTATAACGATCGTAAATTTAACTCTCCCCAACCACAAAACTTCAACAAACGAAATAATGAAAATTGTCAATTCCGAAATTCTTATAACCATGACAATAATAAACCCAGTTCATCGCAAACTCGTTTATCTCATATGAGTGTTGATACTAACATGGATTCACAGTGGTCTCATAATTCTAAATATATGGAAGTTGATACCTTGCAGGAAGCTAAAAATGTTAATTTCGATGAGGAAACAAATTTTTTAGAACTGCCTCAAAATTCAAATTACCGGTAGTAGTTTTGTCTGTAGGCAAACAAAATTTCAAATGCTTAATAGATACTGGGGCAAGTACAAGCGTAGTAAAACCACACATTTTTTCTCTATGAAAGGCAAAATCTAAAAGAACCTATTTATATAAAGAGTCTCAACGGTTTCAACGAAGTAAAACATTGCGTCGTTACCCCAATGCCTTCACAATTTCTTGCCTTCAATGGAAAATAGTCGACTTCGAAAATTAAAATTACGATGCTATAATAGGTCAACATTTTTTAGTCCCATTTAAAGCCAAAATAAATCTAGACCTAAACTATTTGGAAATATTCGGAAATAGAATATTTTTTGAAGAAAATGCTTATCCATTGGCATTTGATATGATTACAAATCTTCAGTTTACAGAAAATCGGGAAATACAAAACAAAATCCGAATAAATTACTTAAGTCAAAAAGAACAAAACTCTATTAGAAGTTTGCTAAATGAATTTAAGGATTTGTTTTTTGTTGAAGGTGACACTTTATCCGCAACAACCGAAATCTGTCATGAAATAATCACAACAACAGATAAACCTTTATATTCAAAGATTTATCGATACCCGCAAATTCACGAGAGTGAAATTCAAAGACAAATCAAAGACATGCTTCGACAAAATATTATAAGAGAAAGTAATTCTACTTATAATAGTCCCTTATGGATCGTGCCAAAAAAACAAGACAATTCTGGTACGAAAAAATGGAGAATTGTCATCGACTACAGAAAACTTAATGAGAACACAGTCGATGATAAGTTTCCCATACCATACCTAAATGGTATTCTAGATAAATTGGGAAAATCCCAATACTTTACCACATTGGACCTTGCAAAAGGATTCCACCAAATTTTGGTAAAGGAAGAAGATCGTAAGAAAACAGCATTTTCAACGCTTTTTAGGCATTACGAGTTCGTTCGTATGCCTTTCGGGTTGAAAAATGCGCCATCAACCTTTCAAAGGCTGATGAATTCAATTCTTCGCGAACAAATTAACAAAACTTGTGTAGTCTACATGGATGATATATTGGTATTTAGCACATCCCTGGAAGAACACATAAATTCCTTAAAATCAATTTTCAAAAGAGCCAAATTGAAAATTCAGATAGACAAATGCGACTTTCTGAAGAAAGAGACGCAGTTTTTAGGTCACTTGCTGACCAATAAAGGTATTAAACCAAATCCTGAAAAAATTAAAATAATACAGAACCAAAAACTTCCAAAAACGACTAGACAAATTAAATCATTGCTGGGAATGACAGGTTTCTATAGAAAATTTGTTAGGGATTATGCAAAAATCGCAAGCCCTTTAACAAAGGCAATAAAAAAAACGAAAAAATTAATATATACGATCCTAATTATATATTGGCTTTCGAAAAATTAAAGGAAATTATCACCAATACACCAATCCTTAGGTATCCAATATTCTCCAAAAAATTCAAGATAACCACCGATGCAAGCAATTTTGCCATTGGCGCCGTTCTTTCACAAGAAGGCCACCCAATTGCATATGCCTCTCGAACTCTAAACATAACCGAAACGAACTATTCAACAATTGAGAAGGAATTGTTGGCGACATTTCCGACCATATATCTACGGAAGAGAGTTTGATCTTGAGTGCGATCACGAGCCATTAAAGTGGTTACAAGTGAAATATACTGGTAAGGATATCAGCCCACGTCTTCAAAGATGGTTGGTCCAATTAGGAGAATACAACATGCGGGTCAATTATATAAAAGGCAAAATAAATAATGTTGCCGATTTTTTGAGCCGTATTAATTCTAACACAAATGAAATTAATTATTTAACGGAAAATGAAGAAGTGGATTCATTATTGGTTCAAACCGTCCATTCACAGGAAGAAGAAACTAATGATCACATACCAATTTTGGATACCGTGGTAAACCGATTCAAAACACAAATTATATTAGTAGAGAAAAAGAATATTCCAATACAGGAAATTTTGGAAAGAAAAGAATATTCATTGATAAAAATGATTGTACATGTGGAAATGTCGTGGACATTCTCAAAAGAGAAATTTCAAAAGGAAAAATTGCAATTTTTTCCGAATTGAATGATCATGAGTACAATAAATTGCAGAAAATTATTATCTCAGAGTTTTCTGGGAACAGCGATATAAAGTTTATTAAATGTTCCAAATTTGCCAAGGATATTGTCGAGGAAAACGACTTAAAAAAGCAAATAGCATTATTTCATAAATTTGAAACGGGTCACTCTGGTATAATTCCAACTTTCGAAAAAATGAAACACAGAATATATAATCCTAATTTGAAAGAATTCATACAAAAAGTAATTAATAATTGCGAAACCTGTTCCGCAGCTAAATACAACAGAAACCCAATTAGGAATAAATTCAAAATAACTGAAACCCCTTCGACCACAAATGAAATAATTCATATTGATACTTACGTGAACAGTAAACATTCTTTTATAATCTTTATAGATAAGTTTTCGAAACATGTAGTTCATTTCATTTACACGATAGAAATAACCAAACCCTAGTTGGCAAAATTCGAGCATTTTTGGCCATTAAAGGCAGTGTTACTAAATTTGTACTGGACAACGAATTCAATAATGCGAATGTAAGGATTTACCTTGATCAAGAAGGAATTCAGTATCATTTTACAAAACCTAATAGTCATACAGGTAATTCGGATATTGAAAGATTCAATAGCACAATAACAGAGAAAATCAGATCCCTTAATTTAGAAGAGAAACTTCCAATAAATGCCCAGGTGATTAAAGCGGTAAAATTCTACAATAATAATTATCATAGCACGATAAAATGCAGTCCTTTAGACGTTCAAAATAAGTTGATTGATCATAGAATTATAAAAGAAAGGTTGGAAAATGCAAAGTTCAAAATAATTAAGAAAAGAAATGAATCCCGAGAAAACTACGTAGAAAATAGGAAAAAGGGCTTTATAAAAAACTATAAAAGCTTAAGCCATAAAGAACAACCAAGATTTGTAAAAAAAACCTTTGTACAACGTTCACACCGACAATATTAAACGACCTTTCAAATTTGATATTTCTGACAATGAAGATATTGACTTTGAGTATTTGTCTAAACGGTTAGAAAATCTCAAAAGACGCTTTTTGAAGAATACAAATGGTAATGATTAAAGAAATTTATTGTATTTATTTTTGTCTTTTATAGATCATCTTGATATTAAAGTTAACACCGCTGGCAACACTGCCGCCTAAAAAATAATTAATTGTCAGCTCTTTTTATATTTTTACTTTTACACGCGCATCCGATCCAATTATAAAATTGTCTTCTTGCAATAATTCTGTGAAAAACTAATTTTACACAGTCAGCGACTGCATACTTGCACATGTAGGTGCAACGTGATCGTTTCATGAGAATGAGCCAACAAAGCTGGCCTGAAATGGTCAGTCTTGGTTGCGGTGCGAATCCAATCGAACGTCGAGCTGAATTTTAACTCCTGAATTAATAATTAATATTTTGTCAATTTTAAAATTAATAAAGGTAATAAGTTTTTAATATTAAAAATCCTGTGAATGTTTGAATTGAATAAAATAGAAATTGTTTAAATCAAATTGTGAGTGTCTGAATTTTTATTTATTTAAAATAAGGAGCCGTGGTTCGCTCTTAAAGTTAATTTTTTTAATTCATTCCGTTTAAAATCCTTTAACTGGCGCCCGAGCAGGGACCCTGTTTAAAGGTACGGAGTCCTTGAAATAAAAAGTAAGAAATATTTCCCTCGGGAAATATATTTATAAAGTAATAACAGTCCTGCGAAATATACGTATCCCTCCAGTGCTTATAAAACAAAAAAGTTTTTATAAATATTAAAACTCCTCCTTCGCTAATCCGGTATTCCTGGTGGTAAAAATAAAAGAATCACAGAAGGTTACCGAGGCGAACGTGAAGTGAACCGTACCATAGTAGGAATCCACGGAAAATAGTGGTGGAGTTCCAAACTGGAATCATACGGAGCTTTCGCGAGGAGCAAAGGGTTTTAAACGGACGCGTCGCGCCGCGAAACGTAGCCAAGACTCATTGTAAAAGGGTAATTTATTTACCTTTCATCCCAAATATAATAATTGAAATAGGGAAATATATATAAATACAAAATTTTCAACAAAGGAAAAAGTAACTAAAAAAGAGAGAAAATAAAATACAAAATTGAAAGTGAAATAATTGTTGTACAAAAGAAAAGTTTAAAGAATAAATAATTGTCCAAAAATAAATTGTTAAAGAAAAGTTTAAAGAATAAATAATTGTCCAAAAAGAAATTGTTAAATAAATAAATAATTGTCGAAAAGAGAAAAAAAAAGGAAAATATAATAAAGAATCGGAAATAAAGAATTTATTGAAATTTATTAAAATTTTGAAAAATTTAAATCCCGCAAAGGGGAAAAGAATAAAAAATTCTTAAATAAAGAAAGTATTTAAAATATATTGAAAAATATTGAAAAAGAAGTTAGGTGAAGTGAATAGTGCGACGATCAAGGATTTTCAGCCAGAATTTCGGGTACTTAAGGTGAGTGAAATTTCTTTTTCCTTGTCAGTCAGTTAATAGCATAAGACCTAAGGTAGAATGGAAGAATTAAAAACAACAGTGATCACTATGACTGGAGCCATAAACAGATTTATGGAACAGATCAAGTCAGTAGAAGCTAGGATATGGACAATAGAAGCGAGTCTAAACAATAATGCACTTGGACAAGTTTTGAGTAGGTTGGAGCATCTAGAAAATAGGCAGGATGTGACATATGTGTCGGAAGAAGGATCTCTCCAGCGACCACGTACGGAAACAGATTTGAAGGATATAAGCAGGTTGCCAGACAGCGTTAAGGAGCTAAGAACATTTGAGGGTAACCCAACTCAGTACGTTTCGTGGGTACACTCAGTAGAAACAATCCTAAAAGATTTTGAAATAGTGAAAGAAAAACCCATATACCGCGCTATTATTCAAAGCGTGCGCCAGAAAATTGTTGGTGCTGCGGACACAGCTCTTGTGTCTTACAACGTATTTGACAGTGATTGGGCTGAGATTAAAAGAATACTTTCGCTGCATTACGCAGATAAGCGTGATATACAGACTCTAGAACATCAGCTGAACCAACTCACCCAAGGAAACTCGACCGTTGATGAGTTCTATTCAACGGTCAATCACCAACTATCCCTAATCATTAATAAGCTTAAGACGGAGTCTTACAGCGAAGAAACTATAAAAGCTCTAGTTGGAACTTACAGGAATAGGTCATTGGACATCTTTATACGCGGACTAAAACCAGACCTTTCGCGAATGATTATTATTCAGCGTCCAGGAACGCTCCCGGAAGCATATTCCGCTTGTTTAGAACTACAAAACTTAACTATGCGAAACAACATTATTTATGCGAGAACTAAGCCTTATGAGTCCGTCTCAACAGAGCCAACTTATCGTCCTGGTCCTTCAAGACCACCTAAATCATTTCCACCACGATCAAGCTGGCAGAATCAAAGCTCTCGCCCTAGAAATTTCCAAAACTACAATAACGTTCCTAATTTCCAAGTGAACAAGTATTCCAATTATAATAGGCCCGCGTTACCATCACGGTATCCAGCCATTAAGCATGAACCGATGGAGGTGGACAGATCCATTCAATCGCGGCAAGTAAACTACATCAACAATCCGAGGACAACCGAAAAAAGAGGTTCATATGAAATGAACACGAGGAATAAACAGCCCAAGCTTTACCACATAGAAACCTTTTCTGATGATGACCACATAGCTGAGAATGGTTTGGAAAATGATACTCGTCAAGAGGAAACCGTAGGTGAAGTAAATTTTATGGGAGAAGGCCCTCAAACCTACCCTATATAGAATATCCTTCGGCTACTGGTGATCTTTTATGTTTTTTGATCGACACTGGCTCTAACAAAAACTTTTGCGGCCCAAAGTTATCACATGGTAGTATAAATTTAGTAAATCCAATAAAAGTGCGATCAGTTGGAGGAGATGTAAATATAGATAGGAAAGTGATTGGGCCATTCCTTAAATTTTTAGGAATAGATGAACCTATTCAGTTTTATGTATTGCCTGAATTAAAGGCATTTGATGGAATAATTGGTGACGACACCCTCAAGGAGTTAGATGCTTTAGTGGATAGAAAAGAAAATATTTTAGTTTTGAAAAATATATATAAGATTCCGTTAAAAGAGAAAGAAGCTACAGAGTCAAATTATATATTAGGTGATGAACATGTTCCAAAAGTTAGGATGAGAATTGAAGAGCTTGTTAAAAAATACACTCCACTTTTTGGACCACTTGATGGTAGTGAACTTGCCTCTACAAATGTTCAGGCAGAAATAAGAACAAGTACTGAAGAACCAATTTATACAAAAAGTTACCCTTACCCAGTTTGTATGAGGGAAGAAGTGGAAAAGCAGATCAAGGAACTCCTTTCGGAGGGAGTAATCCGACCGTCCAAAAGTCCATATAATTCCCCTATTTGGGTCGTGCCCAAAAAACCGAAACCCAACGGCGAAAAGCAATATCGAATGGTAGTAGACTTTAAGCGTTTGAACGCCGTAACAATCGCAGATACCTATCCTATTCCAGACATTACGTCCACTTTAGCAAGTTTAGGGAAAGCAAAGTTTTTTACAACAATAGACCTTACGTCGGGCTTTCATCAAATAGCGATGAAGCCAAAGGATATCCCAAAAACTGCCTTTTCCACAGCGAATGGTAAGTTTGAATTCTTGAGGTTGCCGTTTGGTCTGAAGAACGCTCCTGCAATATTTCAGAGGATGATAGACGATGTCCTCCGCGAGTTCATAGGAAGAATTTGTTTCGTCTACATTGACGACATCATCGTAATCGGCGAAAGTATAGATAATCATTTGAAGAACATAGATACAATCTTTGCACGGCTGCGGGAAGCAAATCTTAAGGTTAACCTCGATAAAACTCATTTTATGAAAACTGAGGTAGAATTTCTTGGTTATATTGTGGGGTCTGAAGGAATTAAACCAGATCCTGCTAAAGTTAAATCCATCGAAAATTTATTGCCACCTACAAACTTGAAGGAATTGAAGAGTTTTTTGGGGATGACCTCTTACTATAGGAGGTTCATTCGTGATTATGCAAAGGTAGCCAAACCTTTAACGAACCTCACAAGAGGAGAATATGCACAGGTTAAAGCCACCCAGTCCAGGAAAGTGCCAATTACTTTAAATAATGAATCCTTAAAGTCATTTAACAAACTCAAATCTATGTTGACCACAGCCGAAATTCTTTCTTTCCCAGACTTCGAAAAACCGTTTAATTTGACAACGGATGCGTCTAACACTGCGCTAGGTGCCGTTTTGTCTCAAGGCGAACTTGGCAAAGACAGACCAATAGCTTACATTTCTCTATCGCTCAGCAAAACTGAGGAAAATTACGCCACGAATGAGAAAGAAATGCTCGCCATTGTGTGGGCTTTAGACAATCTTAGAAACTATTTATATGGTGCGAAAAAGATCAGGATTTATACTGATCATCAACCCTTAACTTTTGCACTAGGAAATAGAAACTTTAATGCCAAATTAAAAAGATGGAAAGCGCGGATAGAGGAATATAACCACGAGTTGATTTACAAACCTGGTAAATCAAACCACGTGGCAGATGCGCTTTCAAGATTAAAAACCATTTCAAATCATTTATATCATTCCTCCACTGACACAGCAAGCGAGGGAATGGATATGAATTCGGTTGAAACTCTTACTGCTTCAGAAGGCCAAGAGGACGACGACCTTTCGTCAGTGGCAACAATTCACAGTGCTGAACAAGATGCCTCCGACTTGATGCCGCATGTTGAGGCACCCATAAATGTCTTTAGAAATCAGATTGTAATAGGAGTTGGAATGGATATGGCAGCTATTGAGGAGCCACATCGTGGATATACCAGACATTTCATATCCTCAAAAGATTGGTCTAAGGAGGAACTTACAACTTTGCTCAAAGAAAAACTTCGTCCAAACATCGTCAATGGAGTAAAAGCACCGGAAAGTCTTCTTGGTGTTTTACAGGAAGTTTACATTGATAATTTTTCTGAATATAAAATTAGAATTGCGCGAAAACTAGTCGCAGACATTACTTCAAAAGAACGCCAATTTGAAATAATAGAAACTGAGCATAGAAGAGCACACCGTAATCCTAGGGAAAATGGAGAACAAATTCTGGAACAATATTATTTTCCGTATATGCGCGCTAGTATTAGGAAATACGTTGCCGGTTGCGATGTCTGTAATAAATGCAAATACGATAGGAAACCTCCGCAGATACAACGTCAACAGACGCCTGATCCTAAATATCCATGCGAGATTCTTCATATGGACATTATGAAGATTCAGGGACAGAAATTTATAACATGTATAGACAAGTTTACAAAGTTTGCCAAATTTTTTAGTATCAAGGATAGATCTTTATTTCAAATCAGGAGAAAACTAATAAAAGTTTTGCATTATTTTACAGTGCCTAAAATTCTTGTCACTGACAATGAATGTAGCTTTTTAAGTCCTTTGGTTGAAACTTTCATTAAGTCATTAGGTATAAAATTATACCTCACGCCAACACAACGAAGCGAGGTGAACGGACAGGTGGAGAGGCTACATTCAACAATTATCGAAATCTATAATGTTTAAGAGTTGAATACCCAGATCTATCAGTAAAAGAATTAATTGAAATCTGTCTTGATAGGTACAATAATACCATTCATTCGACAACAAAGAAAAGACCTCGTGACTTATTTTTTAATAGAATCAACGGTGCAAACTTTGAAAGGTTATTATCAGAACAAAAGAGAGTTAATACCGATCTTAGACATTTGCTTAAAAGAAACTTGGCAGTTCGCAATGCAAAAATGAATAGAAAAAGACAAAGCCCTAAAAAATATAGGAAGGGCGATAGAATTTACGTAGCTATTAAAACTATTAAGGGTAAAGACAAAGCTTTATATAGAAAGGAAGTAGTCGAAAAAGATAATAGGGTAACTGTGCTGACAAGGAGTGGAAGAAAAATTCACAAAGAACATATAAAAAATTTGAATGGACAAAGTCCAAGCAAAAATGTTGTTCAATAAATAGTTACAGATCCTTCTTCGTCTCACTTATTCGAATAATTAAAACTTCAATAACTTCTTAAATATATAGAATAATAAGACAATTAAGGATTGAAAAATGAAAAAATATATATAAAAATAAATAAAAGAAAAAAATGAAAAAAAAAAAAAGGAAAGAAGAAAGGAAAGAAAAAAAAAAAAAAGGGGAAGGGTACTTTTACAAAGAACTACTACTAAAATTAAGCCATATTAAACAACATTTAAACATTTCATTGTCATGACATCACCCCATTTTCAATTACATATTAAATTTATATTTTTTCTAGAAATTACATTTATTTTAATCATGCATTTCAAGTTTCTTTCGACCATACTCAACCTGATTGCTTTTGTGAGCAGCTTACAAATCTACCAATACAAAACACCTGTGGTTTCACTCAAGGTTGGAAAGGGATGGATAGTCGATGGAAACTTTAAGTTAATTCACGTTATTAATTTGGAGGAGTATAGGGAAATGACAACCAATATATCATCTCTTATACTGAAGAACATTCCACCGAGTAAAAATAAAGAATTCATTTTGCACCACATGTCGCAAATGCAAGAACGCCTTGATGAACTGACAAATGCAAAAAGAAGATCGCAAAGATCAATCGATTGGATCGGATCGGCCTGGAAATGGGTAGCTGGAAGCCCTGATGCTACAGATTGGAACAGGGTACTTGAGAGCCAAGAGAATATCATCGCGAACAACAATGAGCAATATAAAATTAACAAAGAGCTTCAGCAAACTACAAATCAAGCAGTGAAAAAGATTAATGAAATTGCCTCTAGATTAAATAACATTACGAGCGGAAAAGACTACACTTTATTAGAGCAGAGTACCATCAATGAAATAATTATCTTAAAGGACGAAATAAACGAAATTGTTCGAGCTTGTCAGTTGGCTAAGAGCGGAATTGTCAACACTAATCTACTGGATCAATCAGAAATAAATAGAATAATTGACGAATTGGAAACCTTGCCTTACAACAATGCGATAGAAGCAGTGGAGTACGGAACGCCATCAATTTATACGAACGGCTCATTGCTTTTATACATCCTATCTATTTCAAAGCTTGAAAGAAGCTTCTATAATTTACTTCTTACTAGAGCCGCTATTGTTGAAGGAAAGCAAGTAGAATTGCCGTTTGAAAAGGTGCTTGTCAATGAAGCCGAGACTTATGGCATCAAGGGTAACTGCCTTTTAATTAATAATTCAACAGTTTGCAAAAGATCATCTCTAACTAAATTAGAAGACGAGGACTGCTTAAGCCGTATTCTTAAGGGAGGATCAGCAAGGTGCAAATATAGACTTACCCAGGAGGAAATTGTCGAATTGTTGAGTGACGATGTTATCTTTTTAACGAACTTTAAGGGTTTGGTTGAGTCAAATGACAAAACTGAATATCTGAATGGTAGCTATCTCCTGCAGTTTTCTAATGAGTCAATAGTGATAAGGAACCATACGTATTCAAGCAGTTCTATTACAAAGATTCAAGCCCTACCACCCGTACTAGCGAACGTAACTCATGACGACCTGCTGCTGGACATCAAATACGTCCATGGAGTGAGCCTGAACAATATAAACCGATTAAACCAGCTAGGAACAAAATTTGAAAGCACTATTGGAATCAACGTAATTATTACTGCCTTCATAATCTTTTGCGTTGGATGGCTTTGGTACCAACAAACAAAAAAATTGAATCTCCCAAAAGTACGAGTCCAACTATCAACAGTAGATTCCGAGATCTGCGGGACGCAGACATTTAAGGAGGGAGGAGTTAACACCGCTGGCAACACTGCCGCCTAAAAAATAATTAATTGTCAGCTCTTTTTATATTTTTACTTTTACACGCGCATCCGATCCAATTATAAAATTGTCTTCTTGCAATAATTCTGTGAGAAACTAATTTTACACAGTCAGCGTCTGCATACTTGCACATGTAGGTGCAACGTGATCGTTTCATGAGAATGAGCCAACAAAGCTGGCCTGAAATGGTCAGTCTTGGTTGCGGTGCGAATCCAATCGAACGTCGAGCTGAATTTTAACTCCTGAATTAATAATTAATATTTTGTCAATTTTAAAATTAATAAAGGTGATAAGTTTTTAATATTAAAAATCCTGTGAATGTTTGAATTGAATAAAATAGAAATTGTTTAAATCAAATTGTGAGTGTCTGAATTTTTATTTATTTAAAATAAGGAGCCGTGGTTCGCTCTTAAAGTTAATTTTTTTAATTCATTCCGTTTAAAATCCTTTAACTTTAATATTAATAATGATTACAAGGAGTTCTGCAAATTAATCAACTACCAGATAATAATGGTTATGTTGACATAAAAATTAATGATGTGGAGATAGTAAACACCACGAATACAATTGTCCACATAATAAATGTTAGGGAAATTCTTGACACTCTGAACCTTTTGGAGATAAATATAAAGGCGATAGATGTAAGTAATAAGCAGGTACTCTTGAGTGAGATAGAAAACATATACGAAAAAGTTCAGACAATAATTCCTAGGGAAAAGAGGAATAAAAGAGGCTTATTGAATGTTGTGGGTAGAGCACAGAAATGGTTGTTCGGGACTATGGACGACGAAGACAGAATAGACATTTTGGAGCATCTGTCAGTTACGGACGAAAATAACAAAAACTTAATAAGAACAGTAAATAGCCAGATAATTGTGAATGATTCATTTAATAAATCAATAACAAGCTTAAGGGATTCAATAGAAAATGATATAATGAACATTAAATCCGCATTTCAGGAAATTCGGAAAAGTAATAATGAAATCGTTAAAAGATTGTTATATTTAGACCAATTGTCAAAGTTGAAAGTTATTGAAGATAAAATAGAAAAATACAAGACAACATAGCATCGGCAAAAAATAATTTTGTACATCCTAGTATTTTTACGATACAGGAAATTGATTTATTTAAAATTGATTTTTATATGTTAAAGTTGTTGAGGATCGGTGTAATGAGTTTTAGTGAAGATTCAATAATTATAGCTGTCCAAATCCCTGATGAAATTATTGTTACACATTTAAGATTGTTAGTTTCGATGCCAAATAGAAATTGCCTGGAAATTGATGAATATATGGAGAATATTGTCGAAATAGATAATATAATATTAGAAAACAAGGAAAATACAATTCTAAGGCATTTAAAACCATCAAAATATTGTTCTTTAACGAGTAATTGCAAATACAAATTCAATAATAGGACAAATATAGTGTATATAGATGACGAAACCATTTTGTTGAAAAATTTAAGAAACGAAAGACTTGGGCATTCTTGTGACAATAGTAATTTAAGTTTATCGGGAAACTATCTAATAAACTTTAACAATTGCAATCTCACAATTCATAATAAGACCTTTAAAAATAATAAAAATGTAATTTATGAAAAATTTTTTTATCCACCGGACAAAATTGTTAACTTGACTCATTCTGAAATAAAGTTTGAGAAAATTATGATAGAACATACAAAAAATATTGATGAAATAAAAGAATTAAAATTCCATAACAAAATTGTATATGGACTTAACTTTACTGTAATAATATTAGTTATAATTATATCAATAATAATATATATATTAAAAATAAAAGAAAAAACAAATTTAAAGTTAAAATTAAATGAAACTCAAAATATTACGGTTCTAAATACTGAAGATATTGTAAAGAAATATCGTGTTGATAATAAATCCAACTCAGGAGTTGAAGAACATGCTGAATTATAAAACTAATAACCTATTATAAGATAGAAATAAAAATTTGTAACAAACTAAAGAAAAAAATTATACAATAAATTTATTACATACATTTTAATGATTAGAATTAAATGATTTTATATATGTATATACTTTTATATTTAGATAAGAAAATATTTTAAAATGGTCAAAATTTAAATACTGAAGAAATCCAGGAGTATTTCTAACATGGGGTGGAGGAGTTACGTACCGAACCCTTTATTTAATATATTTTATTATCGTAAGTAGTGTATAAACATAATATACTTATTTAAGTCTGTAACAAAACTCCAAAGTATAAAGAATTAAACTTGACACTTTTGCATTCCATTCTCACACTAAGTTAATGAATACACTAAATGCATCGTCAGCATATAAATGTTTATCATAGACGAAAAAATTATTTATAAGTTAGTCTTAAGATTCATTTTAATAAACAAAGATGTTCTAAAAGAACATCAAAAATAAAAAAAAAATTATATTTTTTGTTTTATTCAAATAAAACAACATACGTAAGTCGCATGTTGGTGCAATATGATTAATGAACCAAGGTGCCAACAAGTGTAGCCGAAAAACATCAGTCTTGGCTGAGACATAGAACGGATTAATAATTAATAAATTGATATTTTAATTGAAGTTAATTTAAATTAATAAAATTAATTATAATTCGATATTTCTCGTGAGTTTTAATTAATCAGGTGCAGTTGGAGCGAGTTAATATTTTTTTTTAACTAACTCCACTTAAAAAACCTTAACTTATATATTTCCCAAATTTTATAAAAAATAAATAAATCTTAAAATTAAACATCGTAATTTAGATAAAATACGAGATTGAATATACAAGCAATTAGCTGTGAAAAATAATAGTAGCATCGATAAAAAACACATGTAAGTTATGGAAACAGCATGAAAATGCTCTTATACAAATTTACAAAACTGTCTTAAATAAGTTTCATTGAACCTAAAAATTATTTGCTGACAGTTAATAAAATATTTACAAATTAAATCGCTGAACATTAAAAATATAATATCAAACAATTATGTTGCAATTCAATATTATGTTTTTATTAATTAATTGCTGATTGTGCTTCTTATTAGGTATAAATATGACACTTAGAATTAAGAAAGTTGGTTAGTTAATTGTAAGACGCGGTTGTAATTCATAGTGTTAAGTTTAATAATGTAAATGTAAAAGTGAAAGTGAAAATAAAAATATTTTTTTTTTTTTAATATAAATTAAACAATTTAACTGGGGGCTCAACCGGGATCCTTTTTTTAAAAGGGTCCAACAAACAAATAAGTATCCTTAGAAAAAGGAGAACAAATTCTACAAATAAGTATCCTTACAAAAAGGAAAAAAATTCTACAAATAAGTATCCTGGAAAAGGAGAAAAAAAAATAACAGGAAAAAATATTCCTAGAAGAAAAATAAGTATCCTTAAGAGGAGAACAAGTTCTACATCTGAAAAGCAAATATCCCTAGAATGAGGAAAATATTTCTACATCTGAAAAATAAGCATCATTTAAAAGGACAAAATTTTACAACTGTGAAGAAATCCGGAGGCCATCAGAAGTCGATAACTGAGTAAACAAGAGAATTTAAATGTAAGATTATTTTTATATTTATTTTTTGAGGAAATATTTGTTGTATTGATTGTGAGGCTTAAAACTGGCTTATTCAATAAAAAGTGTAGTGGACAATTTAACGGACGAATAATTGAAATATTTAACTAATCACAGGACACTAGATATGGTTGACGAAGAATTAGAAGAACTAGAAAGAAAATATAGTATAGACGACTCAGTTGACAAAATTACTGGACTATTTAGGAATATGACAACAAACAATATGGACACAGAACAGGTTTTACGACTAGTTACACAATCTACGGCATCACTCCTAAGAGAGTTGGAAATGCTGAAGGTAAACTTTGACAGACTTACAATCACAAATACTGTTACCGAATACAGACAGGAAACTTTTGACGAAACCAAACGATGTGACGAAAGTTTGGACATTATTAAATCCAAAGGTACTTCGCGGCATTGACTATTTTACGCAATAATATATTAGATGATGCAAATGACATCTTGACAAATCATGCTACTGTACTCAATTTTGATGCTATTACAGCTCGTTTAGATTTTGCCTATGCCGACAAAAGGCCAATTCATATTATTGAACAGGAATTAAGTATTATGAGACAGGGTTCCTTGACTATATTAGATTATTATAACGAATGACTCACGGTTCAAATTCTTTTTTGACAAATGAATTGAATCATAAAAATCGTTAATATGCTCTCAGGGTTTTTATTACTGGATTAAACCCGCCATTGGCGAATATTCTATTTTCATTGTCACCTTCTGATTTACCTAATGCCTTAGCCAAGGCTCACGAACTAGAAGCTAATCATATTAGAGCTAATTTTGCATTTCAATTTAACAGAAATCAATTCAATAGCCAAAATCCAAGAACGACCAGAATGTTTTACGATTTCCTCCCAGAAATCACAATAACAATTTTCAGTACCAAAATAATCGACACATACGTCAGGCAAAACCTGAACCGATGGAAATCGGCAGTTCAGCAAATCTTGCTGTCAACACAAATAAAATTCCACAAAATGGACAAACTCAAAATTTCGATCGAGGACCACAATTCGGTCAACGGCAACAACGAGCACAAAACTCCAATCAATTTTTTCAAAGACCTCAATTTAATCATGGCTTAAAAAGATAACAACCAAGTGGACAGTTTAGTTCTCAACCAAATAATAAGACACAAAAAATAAATAATTTAAACGAAACTGCTGTTTTAGACATGACCCCGGATTGCCCTATATCATCAGAACAGAAACATCCGGAAGAACTTACAGAATTTTAATTGACAGTGGGACAACCAGTTGTTACTGCAGCCTAAATGTCCTTACTAACAGAAAAATATTTAATCATATTCGTACTTAAAAAGAGAATTAAAACTATAAATGGATTCACTATTATTGAACATTTCTACGATGCAAGACTTTTTGGTATAAGGGAAAGATTCTATGAAATTCCCAACTTAGAATCTGATTTGTTAATAGAATATAATTTTTAAAAAAAAGCAAA
This sequence comes from Protophormia terraenovae, assembly GCA_951394005.1. Lineage (NCBI taxonomy): Eukaryota > Metazoa > Arthropoda > Insecta > Diptera > Calliphoridae > Protophormia > Protophormia terraenovae. The sequence continues at coordinate 3,192,216 of OX596078.1, read as the reverse complement.
TATTAAACTTGATTTTGAAAATGGCACGATTACTTGTGGCAATAAAACTGATAAATTTTTAAATTTTAATAAACCTACGTCAATATCTAGAAGAACTGTTAATGATAATGATCATAGAAGGGAAATTGAGGAAAATATTATAAATAGAATTACCGACTCAGGAAATGATCTTGAGGACAAACCTTTTGTATATGATACTCTCAATTATGAGAAAAATACAATTGATAGATTAGAATTTGAAATTCGCAAGGAAATAGATAATTTACATTCAAAAATTAATACAATTTTACCATTTAGAAAAATGACGGAATTATACGTCCCAGTAAAAGCCCTTACAACTCCCCAATATGGGTAGTGCCAAAAAAAAGGAATTAATGAAGATGGGACAAATAAAATGCGAATGGTAGTCGATTATAAAAAATTAAATGAAAACAAAATACTGAATACTGAAAAGCAAAATACTTTTCCACCATTGATATAGAATCCGGCTTTCATCAAATTTTAATGAAACCGGAAGATATTGAGAAAACTGCATTTTCCATAAATAATGGAAAATATAAATTTATTAGACTACCTTTCGGATTAAAAAATGCACCAAGCATTTTCCAAAGCGCCATGGATAACATTTTAAGAGACTATATAGGAAAATTTTGCCATGTCTATATAGATGATATAATAGTTTACTCTGAAAATTTAGAAGAACATAGAAACATTTAAATATGGTAGTCCAAAGACTTAAGGATTTTAATATGAAAATCTCCTTGGAAAAGTCGAATTTATTTAAGAAAGAAGTAGAGTTTTTGGGTTATATTGTTGCCCATGGAATAATTAAAACTGATCCAGGAAAAATAGAGACTATAGTAAACTACCCTGAACCTAAAACTCTTAGACAGTTGAGAGGATTTCTTGGTATAACAGCATACTATAGAAAATTTATAAAGGACTATGCCAAAATTTCAAAACCATTAACAAAATATCTTACTGGAGAGAATGGAAGAATTTCACAATATATGTCCTAGAAGACAGCAGTAAAATTCGATTTAGAGGCACAAACCGCTTTCAATAGATTAAAAAATTTGTTAACTAACCAAGTTGCACTAACGCCTGACTTTAATAAAAAATTTACACTGACAACTGACGCGTCTAACGCTGCAGTTGGAGTCGTCTTAACCCAAGAGGGCAAACCTATAATTTTTATCTCAAAAACACTGACTTCTACTGTTTGGTCGTTAAAGACCTTGAGAAATTATTTGTATGGTGTTGCAGATTTGGAAATTCATACTGACCATCAGCCATTAACATTTGCAATATCTTCTAAGAATCCAAATGCAAAACTTAAAAGATGGATGTCTTTTATAGAAGAGTATTCCAAGAAATTTGTTTATAAGCCGGGTGCGACAAATGTTGTAGCAGACGCACTTTCCAGACAGGTCTAGAATAATATTTCTAACGATGAGTCTTTACATAGTACACAACATTCTGCCGAAAGTAGTGAAGAATTCACTATTAAGGAAACTTCCAAACCACTTAATGAATTTAAACAACAAATTCATTTAAGCAGGACCAATTTCACAAATTATGAATCACTTACTCAATTTAATAGAACTAGACACATCATAGAATTTGATACGAGGGAAAATCTCAAGAACAAATTGAAATAATTTTCACGGCCAAATTTAGTGACAGTGAAACATTGTTGTCCTGAAGATCTATATGAGTTTAAGGAAACAAAAAAAGGGATATTTACCAACAAGTTTGTTTTTACAAGAATCTTTGCAATTGATATTGTTAATATTGATAACCAAAAAGGCATTATTAAGGAAACTCATACTAGGGCACATAGGAGTTCTAAGGAAAATCATAAACAAGTTTATAAACAATATTATTGGCCCAGGATGATTGATCATTTTAAGGAATTTATTAGGCATTGTGATATTTGAAATAAAGCGAAAAATGATAGGAAACCAACTAAGATTCCAATTGGAGAGGCTCCAATTCCTAGCAAGGAGGGAGAGTTCTTTCACATTGACATTTTTTATGCCCAAAATTTGAAATTCCTTACATGTATTGACGCTTATTCAAAATTTCTCGTAATAAAATAAATAGAAGACAAAACAAATTTAGGCAAAAAAATATTGGAAATATTGCAGACTTTTCCTGCAGCAAGGAAAATAAAGTTAGACAATGAACCAGGCTTTAAGACACCTACATTCCAATCCTTAATGCAAAGATTAAGAATTCAATTATATTTTGCTACTAACGGTCAAGTAGAAAGAGCACACTCAACCTTGATTGAAATAGCAAGATATTTAAAAGAAATATTGAACATTCAATATGCTCTACAATGGGCCATACCTTTATATTGTACGAGCCAGAAATTGACGAAATGAAAAAGCAATTAGACTATGAACAATTCTCATATTCCAATATCGATGAAGCTTTAGAATTTTCAGATATTAGAATTGCCTCAAGCAATACAACAATTATTTATATAGTAAATTTGCCTACTATTAATAAACAAATTTGTGAAAATAAAAATACAAAAAACTATAATAATAAGAATTGGAAATGAAAATATTGTTAAATGTAAGAATGAAATTTTTGAAATGAAAACTAATTGTAAAACCTATAATAAGCTATCAATATGTAACAATAGAAATATTTTAAATATTACAAACACAAATTGTATTCCAAAATTATTGTCTAGCGAGAATCACAATTGTACAATTATAAATAATCAGCACGTTCCAACCATTGAAGAAATAAAACCTGGAATAATCCTGTTAAATCAATATAATGGTTCTGTAAGGATCCCTAACGCCAAACCATGGAATTTATCAGGAAGTTTTTAATAAAATTCCATAATACCACAATTAATTTAAACGGTATTTATTATTTTGCAATGGAAGTACATGATTGGAAACCGCTTCCACCCATTCTGCAATTAACATCTAATAAAACGGATATTGAAGAAATTCTTTCTCTTAAAATGATGAAAGAAGTCCAGTTGAACAATGTTCAGGAATTAAGCTCATTATCAACCGAAGGAAGAATTGAATTTTCTTTTAACATAAAACTATCAATGACAGTAATCATAATTATTATTTACACTATATGGAAACAAAAAGACAAAGTAAATTCCACAACCAATAATCAAGGAACTAAGCCAACAACTCCACATCTTGAGAATCCGCCAGATAGACAACAAGTTATTACAACATTAAAACGAATTTTCCAAAATGATTCAATCGGGCCGATTCAACTAACAAAAGGGGGAGTTATGGAAACAGCATGAAAATGCTCTTATACAAATTTACAAAACTGTCTTAAATAAGTTTCATTGAACCTAAAAATTATTTGCTGACAGTTAATAAAATATTTACAAAAAATAGTTTACAAATAAAATCGCTGAACATTAAAAATATAATATCAAATAATTATGTTGCAATTCAATATTATGTTTTTATTCATAATTGCTGACTGTGCTTCTTATTAGGTATAAATATGACACTTAGAATTAAAAAAGTTGGTTAGTTAATTGTAAGACGCGGTTGCATTTCATAGTGTTAAGTTTAATAATGTAAAAGTGAAAGTGAAAATAAAAACATATTTTTTTTAAATATAAATTAAACAATTTAACTTGTACATATAAAACTACGTGATTAAGTTTTTTTTTTTTTTTTTTTTGCATATTTTGTTTATACAAGTTAACAACCTAAATGTTATTAACCTTTTTTTTATTTTAACTACACGATTCGTTTTTATTATTTGCAATCTATTCAAAATAAATTGTTTCAAATTTTGAAACTCCGTTTTTGCTGACACCATGTCTGCAATAAATAAAAGTAAAACTGAAATAAAATTGATGACTCTTGCTTTTTATAACTCTTGCTTAAGCTTTAAGTTAAGTTTATTTAAAATTATATTCATTCGTTTTTTTTGATTGAAAACTAAACAGTTGGGAAATGAAAAGAATAAAATTTAAAATTAAAATAAAATAATAAAATAAATTAACTGGCGCCCGAGCAAAAAGGATACCTTTTAACTAGCACTGTGTTACATGTTCCAAACACAACCTCAAGAAGCTCATCTGGACACATTTACAACAAGTAGCAAGTTATTCCAGCCCGACCTAAAGAAGCTCACCGCTGGACACATCACCGTTGGATTTATCAAGACAGCGATTACTACAATTGGTACAGCGGAGGACCACTAGTAGTTGAAAGACAAAAAGGAACAACCCAAAACTGTCGGTAGTAAGATGTGGGGTATCATCATATTAATGTAAGTTAGCATTTAATACAGAAATTAAGTTATAGAAAATAAGAAAGTGGAAAAAGTGAATTAATTAAGAAAATTTAATACAAGTAAATTATTAGAAAAGTGGAAAAAAGAAAAATTAAAATTATCAATAATATTGTGAAATAAGAAGTGAATAACTAGAATTAAATTAAGGAAAATTAAAAGTAATTAAATCATAGAAAAGAAGTGAAGATAAAATTGATCAACAATTTTACAAGTAATAAATAATAACCTGAAAATAACTAGAATAACTAGAATTAAATTAAGGAAAATTAAAAGTAATTGAATCATAGGAAAGAAGTGAAGGTTAAATTGATCAACAATATTACAAGTAAAATAATTTTGAATACAAAAAAATTTTTTTTTTAAGTTTTAAGAAATTCTCTGTTACTAACAAAATCTCATAACCCTAATCATGGCAAATCCATCTAACCTAATAAGACCACCCATCCTTAACCAAGACCAAATTCCTCAACCAATTAATCCCCAAAATCAACCACAAATGAATGCTGCACTACAGCAACAAATAGCATCCTTTGTCGTAGAACAAGTTAGAGCAACAATTCAAGCGTTAAATATTTCAAATGACGATTTACCTAATGGATCAGATATAGTAATAGAAGAAAGACATAGGAACAACATAGGTGAATTAGATAAGATTCCTGATATTGTCCGATGTTTGAGAGAATTTTCAGGTAATCCTGCTGAGTTTAATTCTTGGAGGAAAAGCGTAGAAAGGGTCCTGGAAATTTATGATAATTTTAAAGGAACTGCAAAATATTTCGGAATATTAAGCGTTATCCGCAACAAAATTATAGGTAATGCAGACGCAGCCCTAGAATCATATAATACTCCTCTTAATTGGAAGAGTATCGTTAAGTGCTTAACACTTCACTATGGGGATAAGCGTGATTTAGGTACTCTAGAATATCAGATGACTTCATTGATTCAAGGCAAAAACTCTATACAAGGTTTTTATCAGGAAGTTTATACCCATCTGTCCTTAATATTAAATAAAATAGGATGTATGGAGATAGGCAAGGAATCAGCTATGTTACTGACACAGACATATCGCGATAAAGCCTTAGATACCTTTATAAGAGGTCTCAATGGAGAATTACCCAAATTATTAGGAATCCGCGAACCATCAGATTTACCACAAGCATTGCACTTATGCTTAAAATTAGAAAACCAAAACTTTAGAGCAGAATACGCCTATAATCACAATAATATTAAACCACAAAGACAATTTCAACCACCTCAACCAAAACGAAATGTTAATTTAAATAAAGCACCATTTTATCCTGAACTTACCCTACAACGGCCTAGTAACGCAAGGCAATGGGACACATTTCAATATCAGAATAATCAAAGGTCATATCGACAACCCTTTTTTAACCCACATTCCCAGTTACACAATCAGCCCAGACAACAATTCCAACCACAAGCTCCATACTTTCAACAAAATTTCATACCATCAAGACCTACAGCTTCAAAGCCACAAAGACCCGAACCAATGGACATTGATCATTCTATTCAGTCCAAAAACATTAATTACCAAAATAGACCCCGTCAAACAAATCAATTTCATGGCAAAAGGCCTATACCCTCATCTCTAAACACCCCAATGCCACATAATAAATTGCAAAGAAATTTTCACATTGCAGTCAATGAAGAACTTCCTTCTAATGATATGTCATATAACCAAAATGACAATTCCAATAGTTACGAAAATAATTACCGACAAGCGATTCAAGACGAAAATCTTCAAGATTACATACAAGATTATTACCAACAAGAAATCGAACAGGGAAATACCCACACCGAAGATTTATCAGATATCCATTTTTTAGATTAGCGCATTCTTCACTTCCATATTTTAAATGTAAAACAGAAAATGGCCAAATATTAAAAATATTAATTGATACTGGCTCTAGTAAAAATTATATCCAGCCTTCTCTAGTAACCAAACCAATTCTAAATGAAAACCCCTTTTTTGCGAATTCTATATCTGGCAACATACAAATTACACACCACACTTTCGTAAATATCTTCAACATACCAAATCATAAAATAAAATTTTATATCTTGCCGTCGTTGAAATCTTTTCATGGCATTCTTGGTCATGACAGCTTAGAAGAACTTAATGCAGTAATCCATGTAAAAGAACAATACATGTTAATAGATAATGTTAAAAAAATTAAAATTTATCAGCATATTTCCCAATCAATCAATAAGGTTGAACTAAGAACCGACCATTTGAACAAAACCCAAATAGCAAAGCTAGAAGAAGCAATTCACATGTATCCGAATTTATTTACAGAACCTAACCATAAATTAACCTACACTTCTCGAGTGCAGGGAGAAATTAGAACAACTACTGATACACCAGTCTTTTCAAAAACATATCCCTACCCTATGGCACTAAAAAGTGAAATAGAGAAACAAGTACTTGAGCTTTTAAATGATGGAATAATTCGACCATCAAAGTCCCCATATAATGCACCTGTTTGGATCGTTCCAAAAAAAATGGATGCATCAGGAGAGAAAAAATATAGAATGGTAATAGATTACAGGAAATTGAACTCAATTACTGTGTCAGACCGTTATCCGATTCCGGAGATAAATGAGGTATTATCAAACCTAGGGGAAAACAAATATTTTTCCGTTATAGATCTAAAAAGTGGTTTTCATCAGATCCCACTTAAGGAAAGTGATATTGAGAAAACTGCATTTTCCATTAATAATGGAAAATTTGAATTTGTACGTCTTCCTTTCGGATTGAAGAATTCTCCTTCAATCTTCCAACGCACTTTAGATGATGTTTTGAGGGAACACATAGGGAAAATTTGTTATGTCTATATAGATGACATAATTATATTTGGCAAGAATGAAACTGATCATTTTCAAAATTTACATAAAGTCTTCCGAACACTAGAATCTGCAAACTTCAAAGTTCAACTCGATAAATGTGAATTTGCAAAACAACAAATAGAATTTTTAGGATTTATTGTAGACATTAATGGTATAAAAACCAACCCCGATAAAGTAAGGGCAATAGTTAATATATCTCCACCCAAAACATTGAAAGATTTAAGAAGTTTCCTTGGTATGTCAGGTTATTATCGTCGTTTTATACGAGATTATGCGAAACTAGCTAAACCCCTGACATCCCTTTTAAGAGGGGAGGATGGACGCGTTTCTAAAAACGCATCCAAAAATAAAAGAATATTCTTGGATCAAGATGCAATAGACTCATTTCAAAAAATAAAAAATTCAATGACCTCAGAGGATATTATTCTCTCACATCCAAACTTTGAAAAAGACTTTGACTTAACAACCTACGCTTCCGAATATGCAATTGGAGCAGTCTTATCACAAGATCGCAAACCAATAACATTTCTTTCAAGAACATTAAATAAGACAGAAGAACATTACGCAACGAATGAAAAAGAGATGTTGGCGATAATTTGGGCACTCACCACATTAAGAAACTATCTGTATGGGTCAAGAAAAATAAATATTTTCACAGACCACCAACCGCTGACTTTCGCTCTTAGCAGCAAAAATACAAACAGCAAAATGAAAAGATGGAAAGCCATCCTAGAGGAATACAATTACGAATTAAAATACCAACCAGGCAAGACCAATGTAGTCGCTGATGCATTATCCAGACCCCCACAAATAAATTCCATGACGGCGACTCAACATAGCTCTGAAAGTTCGTCGCATAACTTAATACCCGCTATAGAATGTCCCATAAATGCTTTTAAGAATCAACTCTTTATATTAGTAGACGACCAGGAAAAATACGAATTTAAAATCCCTTTTCCAACATATCACAGGCATGTTATAAAACAACCCCATTATTCGAAAGAAGATTTAATAACTGTATTAAAGAAGTATTTGAACCCAAGTGTGATTAATGGACTTTTCACAAGTGAACCAATTATGGGAATTATACAAGAATTTTATCCTGAACATTTCAAAAACTTTAAGGTCAGATTTACCCAAAGCATAGTACAAGATATAACAAATGAAAGTGAACAAGAAGAAATAATAATATCGGAACATAAAAGGGCACATCGGAATGGAAAAGAGAACAGAGAACAAATTAGACAAAAATATTATTTTCCCAAAATGGCGGAAAAAACCAATAGAATAGTGAAAACCTGTAAAATTTGTAAGGAACAAAAATATGATCGTCATCCAAATAAACCTAGTTTTGAAGTCACACCAATTCCAAAGAAACCAGGAGAGATAATTCATGTTGACATCTACTCGACCGAGAAAAATCTGGTCCTTACAGCTATTGACAAATTTTCGAAATATGCGCAGGCAAAAATTTTGAAATCACGAGCAATAGAGGATATAAAAGAACCTCTTAGGGAATTAATTTTGGCATTTGGTGTCCCTAATTCAATAGTAATAGATAATGAAAAATCCCTAAATTCTGCTACAATAAAATTTCTGCTTCAAGATCAATTTGGAATAAATATTTATACTACACCCCCATACTGCAGTTCTGTTAATGGACAAGTAGAAAGATTTCATTCCACACTTTCGGAAATCATGAGATGTTTAAAACCGGAAAAACTTCACACCTCATTTCATGACTTACTTACAAAGTCAATTTATGAATACAACTCCTCAATTCACTCTGTTACTAGAAAAAAACCAATAGAAATATTTTTTGGTAGGAAGTGTAGAAATCAAAAGGAAATAGAAGATGAGCGAAAAGAAATTAGTAATAGATTAAAAGAAAAACAGGAACAAGACTTAGAAAAACATAACAAGGATAGAGATAAAATTAAAAATTATTCAGTAGGTGAAAAGATTTATGTTAAGGTAAACAAAAGGTTAGGATCGAAACTGTCTCCTCGGTACAGAGAGGAAATAGTGAAAGAAGATAGAAATACTACGATTTTAACTAATTCAGGAAAGATAGTTCATAAAAGTAATATTAAAAGGTAAATTGTTCTACAGGATCCAACTAATCTGCATCCAGGCGGAGTTCGAAATGGTTGATTATTCATCGTCCCATATAATAACTATCGATAAGGGAACGGCAAAAATACAGCAGGGAACATTTACAATAATTCACGTAATAAAAATGAAAGAGTATGAAGAATTTTTAAATAATGTGCAATCATTCATTGAACAAAACATCCCCAAATCCCACAACAAATATCCTCTTCTTATCCATGAATTAACACAAACTATTAACATCCTAGAAGACCTTACCCCTATCCCTAACAATCGACAGAGAAGATCTATAGACGCCATTGGAACTGTATGGAAGTACATAGCAGGTACTCCTGATCATAATGACTTCCAAATATTAGCTAGTAATATTGCTGATTTAAATAAAAATAATAATAAGCAAGTATTCATTAATGAATCATTTAATAAAAGATTAAATAATTTAACTATAAGATTTAATACAATAACTAATCAAATAAGAAAAGATGTTTATTTGGAAAATGAAATTGTAATTAATTTGCAAAACAAAATAAGACTAGTTAAAGAAGAATTAGTAAATATCGAACGCGCCATTTTATGGGCAAGAATTAATATTGTAAATCCACTTTTATTAAGTAAAAAAGAAATAAATATTGCTATGAAAACATTAATAGAAGAAAATATAAATTTTTCCAGCCCAGAAGAGGCACTAGAATTTTCAAAAGTAGCAATAATAAATAATGATAAAAGAGAAATATTTTATTTAATTAAAATTCCACTAACAAAAAATGAAAATTATAAAAATGTAATAATAAGACCAGTAAAAAAGAAAAATAAGGTAATTCATTTAAATTTCAAAGAAATTATATTTAACAAATATGAAATGTTTGCTATTAGAGAAAAATGTAAAAGTTATAATAATTTAACTATCTGTAATGAAAAAAATTTACTTAATATAACAGAAACAAATTGTATTCCTAAGCTTATTAATAATTTGAATTCATCTTGTATTATAAGTAATAGTCATCAAATTCCTTTAATTGAAGAAATAGACTCAGGTATAATTCTTTTAAATGATTATCATGGGTCAATTTTTGAAAACGAAAAAACACATAATATTTCCGGAACATTCTTAATTAAGTTCCATAATATGACTATTAAAATTGAAAATAGAACATTTAGCAACTGGCAAGCTTCACCTTTGCAAACAGTGCCAGCTATGTTACAACCCACTCCCTTTGAAAAAAGTCGATTTAATCTTTTATCTCTTGAGGCACTTAGTGAACTCCAAATCAATAATACAGACATCATCACAACTGTGAGAAAACGTCTTATAATCGGAGAATGGACAATTTCTGGAATGTTGTTACTAATTGTTATTTTAATTATTTTCCTAAAGATGTGTTACAAAACAGTAGAGAAAGTCGTTGTATGGGAACCTCAGGTACCTGCAATAGAAAAACCATTCGAAACTACTAACTTACCACAAACAACACAAATCACCATTATTGCTCCAGATAAACCTCCGAGGCTACATAAAATTCCACTTTTTTAAAATAAAAACAAAAATAAAAAAAAAAAAAATTTATAAAAACGATTGAGGACACTCGATTTAAAGGGGGAAGAGTTAACAACCTAAATGTTATTAACCTTTTTTTTATTTTAACTACACGATTCGTTTTTATTATTTGCAATCTATTCAAAATAAATTGTTTCAAATTTTGAAACTCCGTTTTTGCTGACACCATGTCTGCAATAAATAAAAGTAAAACTGAAATAAAATTGATGACTCTTGCTTTTTATAACTCTTGCTTAAGCTTTAAGTTAAGTTTATTTAAAATTATATTCATTCGTTTTTTTTTTGATTGAAAACTAAACAGTTGGGAAATGAAAAGAATAAAATTTAAAATTAAAATAAAATAATAAAATAAATTAACTTACACATTAATATTTCGTGGAATAGCCCTTATTAACTTTGAAAAAGGCGCAGCTGCGGGCACTGAGTCCACTAATAACCCTCCAAAACATCACTTTTATTTTCGGAAAACCATTTTTTTTTTTTTTTTTTTTTTTGTCAATTTACTCATTTCTTAGGAACATTTTCCTGCTAAAACAACCCTCTGAGTGACATATTCTTCTCTGAATAAGACAACATGGCTGTTCTTACTATTTCCACATATATTGGGGCATCCATGTTACCTCTTATACAAAATATGGACCATGGTATGAAAAACATCCCCAAATGTTGATTTTTCCCGCCATAGTGCTTGACGGACTTGAACAAATTTTGGGTCATATTACTTGTTATTTGGACACGTCGCATATATTCTTGTCCCATGCGTCCCATATGCACCAAAAAGAACTACTTTGGTCTCATTTGTGCAGAGAATGTGCGCCATTTCGTGTGGGCCAGTCGGAGTAAAGTATCGAAAATAAGGGCGATTGCGTACCTGTCTGTAGTTTAGTAATGGGACTTTTCTTTGGAATCTTGCTTACAGATTTTGTTTTTGGAGATGTCAAGAAATAGTTGACGCATCAACTTTCAGCTCTAAGTCCTCTTTTGCCTTAGTGGACATCACAAATGTGTTTGAGTTAACCATTCGCTTTGTACGCGAAGATACACTTAGAAGATTTTTTTACTTGCGAGTTCGTGTTTCTTTGTTTGAATTATATTTTTTGAAATTTTCAATAACTGCGGGAGTACATTCAACAAAATTTTTGCAGAAATTTGAATGTTTTACCTTGAGAAAGTATTTTTACCAATAAGGTACGGGTGCTAGGAATATAGTGTTTGCCGCCACCTATTTAAAAAGGTGGCTGCACATACAGCAAAATTTCACTGTATGTGCAGTACACAGCTATATAATTTAATTAAAAACAAAAGGATCCAAAATAATAAAAATAATACTTTTTGCCAATGTTTATCATTTTGCTACTATTATTTTGCACAGGTAAAAAGCGGCTTAAGTAAAATAACGGTAACTTCCGAAGATGCATAGAAAAATAAAAATATTTTTTTTTTTATAATTATTGTCCCTGTTTAAGACTTTCATATAAACAAATTGTTTTTGAGTTTTTTGGCTAGGAATTGAGTAGCAACAAAAATTACAAAGTATATTGTAGTGCTACTATTTTTTCGCACACAGCTGTAACTTTTACAAATACACACCGATTTTAAATATATTTACATTTTTGAATTCTATTAAGCAAGGAAAAAACATGCTTATTGTGCCATATTATCTCGTATGGTTTAAGACATTTAACTTCAAAAAATAAATTTCTTATTTTTTTTTTTTTTTTGCCTTTGACTTTTTTGCGATTTTGGCCTAATTTTTTTAATAATATGTTGAAATTCTCTATAATTTTCTAAATTATGCTAATAAAAAAAATTATTTGTTATCTCAATTCGAAACAAGAAAAAAAATTTCAGTCAAAAATTTAAATTTTTTGCCAAAAAAGTAACTTTATATAATTAACTTTTTTAAAAAAAATTTAGTTAAAAAAGTTTAATATTTTTTGGCATTTTCTGAAAAACGAGACCTCAAGAAAATGTGTAAGTGTAATTTTAAAAAGTTTTGAACGTTCACCCTACATCCAGCAGTGGTAAAAAAAATTTCGGTCCTTCTGTGAATTTAACTATATAGCTCAATATGTTCTTAAAGGTTTTGCAAAAAAATATGACAGTCTACCGATAAACTTAGACATACTTGGCAATTTTCTGAAAATTCCCATATTTTCAATAATAAAAATTACGACCTTTAAAAATATATATTAAAATTATATATATTTTTGTGATTTTCGCATTTATCAATCGGTTCAGTGGTTTCAATGTTCCAGACTTATTACCATTTATTTTGCTTTTGGCCCCACTGTGCAGTGGGCAAATGTAAATGTATATATATTCTCAAGACTACAGAATCAGAAACCTTTAAGCTTTTTCCAATACTATATACTGTGGCTTAAATATATGCAATTGAAAATGTAAAAAAATTTTCGTGTACATGCTTTACATTGTCAAATATTACAACTCCAGTAGGAAAATTGCTATGACGAAACTCGTACCTGTATTGGTTACAGCACCAAATACCATTACAAATTATGAAGAAATGTTATATTTGGAAATGTTTAAAAATATCAATAATAAAACTTCGGAATGTTGGGAGCTCTCACAAAGGTGCTAATATGTGGCTTAGCATTGCAACTGATAAAAAAAAGAGTACTTTCGCAGTTAAAACTGACGTAAAACTCGAGCAACCTCTTGATGCTTCTAGTACTTACAATAACTAACTACCCATCCAACGTGGACGCTAGAATCTAAGAGAAGAAGAGTTAACAGAACAAAAATTATTTTATTTTAATCTAAAGGTTGCACAAAATTATAGAGTTCATTTACTTTCCTAGAATTCAAATATTTGTTTTATAAATGCTGACGATAGGTCTGCAAATAAAAGTCATGATAAAAAATACTACTTACCTGTAACCATTTATTTATTTATTTAAAATAAGCAAAATTGTACTTGAAACTAAACAAAAATTGCAATAAGACCTCTCAAATGTTTGGAAGAGCTGAACACAAACAAATATTAAAAAATTTTTATAATATCAGCAATCGAAAATCACGATTCTATTATATTTTGCAAAATAAATAAATGTCAAATTTTTTTTATTTATGCCCTAATTCTATCGTTCGTTTTTTTTGTTTACTTTTATATTTTATGCGCCTAATGCCAGAAATCTACATAATTGCAAAAAATTTTGGACACTTAAATTTCCAATGTATATTCGTGGTACAAGTTGAATTAAACTTGAGGAAGAAAAACATTTAGAGAGGCATCTTATTTTTCAAATTTTTTTCATTATACAGCTCAAGAAATAAACAAAAATATCTTATTTATTTTGTCAAATAAATGTTATTACCATTTAAAACAGAATTAAAAATATACCAATAAAAAAATAAAAAATAAGGAACGAAATATAAAAATTTGTGTCTGGTAATTTTGAATTATTTTTCTAATTCTCAAACCAAAATGGTAAATGTTATTAATCACGAATGTTACAGAATACAAAATTTGTCTGTTAACGTTTTCGTTACCGTATATTTACAGAACGAACGAAAAGTTACAGAATAATAGAAATATTAACAAGTAAAAGCACTATATTCGGCTGTGCCGAATCTTATATACCCTTCACCATTGTTGAGATGGAATTAGATTTGGTTTTATCTATATATATAAAAGAGTAATGACTGCGTGATTGACTGACTGATTTACTTTTAAATTAAATAAAACAATATTAAATTAAATAAGACAAAATAAAATTAAAAAAGGATATCGTAAAAATTTATGGACCGATTTGACTGATTTAAATAACCGAAATTTGTAAAATATATATTTATGAACGATCTGTGCAAGAACGAAGTCCATAGCTCAAATAGTACCTGCAAAAATCCTAATAACGAGTTTTGGCCTATAACTCGGTAAATACTCGACCGACTTAGTTCACTTTTTTAACACAAAAATTACAAACCTCTATGTAAGCTAGAGGTTTGTAATTGTACCTTCAGAAAGTTGAAAAAACTATATTATATGCCATAGTTCATTCTTGTTGTTTTTCAGCACCCATGGAAACAACAACTATAAGGGAAACACGCATAAATAAAATAAGATTTGCCAATTACAATTATTTTGGCCAATATCTCGGTTAATAATGGACCGATTGAGTTCGAAGCCAATAGCTTATATAGAGGATTCAGAAAATCGAAAACCGGTTTTTAAAATATCTTGTCCATCTTTGAACCGATTTTTTTCAAATTCAATAGAAAAGTTTTAGAAAAAATTTATGATCTTTTGATATATATTTTATGTATCTATGTTATAGGAAGGCTTTATAAACGCCATTTACAGCATTTTTAAGCCAAAAAACAAACAAAAAAAAAAAAAAAAAACGTTTTTTTTTAGACATATCTCCTCCATTTATGAACCGATCTTGCTGAATTTCAAATGGAAATTTTTCAAAAGAATTTCCGATAGTTTGATATATATATTAAATATGGCTATTGTCGGTGGGCTTCATAAACGCCACTTCAACCGACGGTCACACGGACGGACAGACGGACATCTTCCTATCGACATCATTTCTTATAAGGATCAAGAAAATGTACAAATTTTTTCTCTCCGACCAAAGTTGTGGAAATTACAAATGGAATGACAAACTTATACATATCCTTTACACCAGTGGTGAAGGGTATAATAAATTTTTTCCTAGAATTTTTTGTTTGATTTTAATCGATTTTGACTAATTTCTTTAAACTTGCATAGAATAAAATTACTACAAAACCGTTTAATAATTAATTATGAAATATTCATAAGCGTGAATTTTTAATCACTTTGCAAAAAAAAAAAAAAAAAATATATATATATATATATATATATATATATATATATATATATATATATATATATATATATAAGAAACTAATTTTTAATTAGTTTCTTAGGAATAGTCCATTTTCCTATAAAATTCTATCTGCGTCCGCAAGTGGTCCCAGGTCAACAAATGTCCATGGTTGTTTTAATTAATAGCTAACCTACATGATGAATCACATGAACTATATCGAACGCATAATATAGACTAGCGCAAATTACATGTTCTTCCTAATGACGTTTTAACTAATAACTGTGCAACATCGTGTATAATTACCAGGAACGGAAAATATCTGTTATTTTTGAATTTTTTAACAAAAACAAAAAAAACAAAGCACTAACAACCAAATGTCGGAAAACTGATTCAAATACATCATTGTGATCTGTATGGAATCTACTTTCATAAAGTGATATGCTTTTTAAAATTTAGATTTTTATTTTTTTGAGCAGAAATGTTATTTTTTGATTTTTATTTTTTTGAGCAAATTAGCTGCTATTTTGTGATTTTTATTTTTTCGAGCAGAAATACCGGTTATTTTTAGATTTTTTAATTTTTTAAGCAGAAATACCGGTTATTTTTTTATTTTTTCGAACAGAAATACCGGTTATTTATTGATTTTTATTTTTTGAGCAGAAATAAAAGTAATTTTCTGAAACTTTAAATTTAATTAATTTTGTTTTTACTTATAAAGTACCGTTCTAGCATTTCTATAAAATAGTCTTTATTGGTATTTTTTTTTTTTAATTTTTTTGCGTTTATTTCATTTTTGAGTAAATTTTTTTCAGTTTTCCTCTTTGTGTTTTTCTTTTTCTTATTTCTTTTTTTTTTTTTGGTAATTTTATTTTGTGGTAAAAATCACAAAATAACTTATTTCTGCTCGAAAATATAAAAATCAAAAAATAACAGTTATGTTTGCTCGAAAAAATAAAAATCAAAATATAACCGGTATTTCTGCTCGAAAAAATAAAAATCAAATATAAAAGTTATTTTTCTTAAAAAAATATAAAAGTTATTTTTCTTAAAAAAATAAAAAATTACCGGTATTTTTGCTCGAAAAAATAAAAATCAAAATATAACTGTTATTGTTTGATTTTTATGATAAAAGTCATAAGGGTTACGGTCCCTGATAATTACGCTTATTGAGCATAATAATTTTTACTCGGATGTGTACTCATGTTTAATTCGTATTATTATTTTTAAATAACAATTCTTCAAATATTTTAAACCACGGTTCGCTGAACTAGTTCCGTCGAAACCATAACTACTAACAACTATCAATAGTTATTCTTCAACACACAATGCTCTTAAGTGGTGAATTTACCATTGGGATCGCATTGGAGGTAAACAATTGGCACCCTTTGTATTACACTGGTAATTTCACTATAAAAAATGACATACATATGAATGTATATTAAAAGAGAGAGGTTTCGTGGAGAGAAACCTCCCTAAAAATTAAATTACATCGTTTTATTTTAATGAGACCAAAAAATCTTTTATGAAAATCGTACATTGCGGAGTACAGGAAAAATAATTTTAAGAGATATTTATAAAAATATTTAAGGAAATTTAATAAAGAAACAGTTTAAATTATTTTAATAATGTACAAATTTAGCCCCAAGGGCTTAATAGTAACAGCAACAGCTCATCTACATCAAGTCAAGCAAAATTCATATTTTGAAGATGCTTATTGCTGACTTAATTATTATTATTTTTTATATATTACATTTTTTGGCGACAAATAAATGCACACCAGGAAATAATGCTAAAATCACTTAGTATATTGTTTGTAAAAGATTTCTTGGTAAGAAATAAACATTCACTAAGAAACCAAGCATAACGCTCAAGATTGAATTTTTAGTTTTAGTTTAATAATAAAAGTCGAATAAACCAAACACAAAAGAATTTTAAAAATAAAAAAAATGCAAATTGTTATATGGAATAAACGAAATGAAAAGGTTATTAATTTTGAAAGCTACTTCTTATGGATGTCTTTATACACCATAAACTGAACACTATTTCTGGTCGACAAAATTTACCAGATGTTTATCCTAGGCTTTCAGAGCTGTCCACATAGAGAGTAACCTCAGAACCCATCGCAACGTTTAATCTAACCAATTCCGTAGCCTTCAAGATGCCAAGAATCTCTGCTGAACCTAATAGTCCCAATTCCTTGAGTCTCAGCAGACTACTTGCCGCCATACCTCTCAAATACTCCTCAATGTGTAGGAGATGAAGTATGACGTCCAGAGCCGCCTATGGTGTACTTCTCATGGCACTTGTAATGCTAATTGAAGCACACCTCTGTGCTGATTGTATGACCACATCATCAGCATATGCCTCGATCTTTCGTCCTTTACTCTCAAATTGACTCAGAATCACGTTGTACCTCTAGTCAATAGTTTCCTTAAACATACTCCGCCCAAGCACGAGTTGATGATCCTACGGCTCAGCATAAGGACTATCCACTCGATCAAGAGGTAAAAAATAGTGTTAATACATCTTGAAGAAAAATTTCATTGCATCTTTTGGTATATCATTTATCAAAACGTACAAACGTTTCTTGAGTTAGAATCTAAATTACACAAACCACTCTCCAGTTGTATACTGTGAACGCTGAAAAAGGTGATGCTATAAGTCATAAACATCTGCATCAATTCATTTGTAACTCATTTTTAATTACTCTCTTTCTTTTCAATTGTTGACTGTTATTGTTTTTTAAACTTAAAATCAAATCTCTGTGTGTGCGTACGTAAGAAAAAGACAAAATATTCAAAACAAAAATAAACAAAATCAATTGTGCAGAGAGTCATAAAAACACTTTAACATCAAATCATTTTCAACTGAATTGAATTAAATCTAAAAATGCAATACTGTCATTTGTTTGTTTTTTTTACAAAATTTGATGTGAAGGAAATATTAAATTAAAAAATTGAAATATTATAGGTATGTAATTAAAAGTAAATAAAAATATCACAAATAAAATAAATTTTATTTCATTTTAGATATAATTAAATATAATTAAAATAACAAATTATTACATTTTCTAAGCAAAAACATTAAAATCAAACGTAATTATTATCTGTTGTTTATTTAAAAATACATAATTGTTATGTTCCCTGCATTTTTCATATAAGATGTAAGGGAATGACAGTAATTCACAGTTTTGTTTTGATGTTTTTTATTTAACATTATTGTTTTTCTAAAAATCTCTCATAAGCAGTAATTTCTCAAAGAGAACAGAACATGTTTTGTTTTTGCTTCATCGTTTCAATTCAACTCAATTCAAATAATTTTTTTTTACAGAGTTTGTTTTGTTTTTTATTTTCGCAGTAATGTAAGAGCATACATTAAAAAACATTACTGTGAATTGAAAAGCAAATGATTTGATGCAGATGTTTAATAAGTCATGCACATAAAAAATCCAGACCTGATGGAAAAAGAAAAAACTGATAGCAGATTCGTGTTTAGCACATCAAAATCTATCAAGTCCAACTATTCGACTTTGAGACTAGTGTATTTTTTTTTTTTAATATTTAGATATCTTACATACAATAAATATTGCAAGGAGTTCAACACCATGTCTAACAAATATTATAATGCTGATGTCTATCGTAACTATATTTTTCATTTCATCAAGACTATCGGATCATGTAGAAAAAAATTGTTTTTATGACATCATCGTTTTATTTTCAAAGTTATATGCTATAATATATTATTTATACTCACACTTAAAAATTCACGTTTGCATTAAATTTCAGCTATTAACATTCTTCAACGGACCAATGCTTAAATATAGGCGTTTTTCACTATTTTTAGTTTCCGAAGAAAAAAATTCTTCAAAATTATTTTATCTGGAACTGGAAATATAATATATTTTCTCTGGAACTGGAAATATATGAAAAAATATATATTTTCAACATTTGTTAATTTGAAAGGCACTATATGTTGACATTTATATTGTAAAACACTAAACTGACTTGTTCTATTTCTTTATGTTAAAAAGTAATTAGTAGTTGTGGCATAAAGAAGGTGCCACAACAATAAATAGTGTAACAATAACGCAAATCGACATGTTTTTAATTCACAATAGTTCTATATACGAAAAAATTTTCGTTGTAAGATTTAAATTAAAATCGAAAATTAATAAAATGTTCACAATTTACTAAAATGAATTTACCAAAATCTTTTAAAACTATATACATCAATAATGATAGCTTTCTTCATATATCTTACGAAAATTTTCAGATTTGTCCCAGATCACAAAATGGTCTACATAACAAATATTTGGGAACTGAATTAAAACAAATTAAACTTCTTCTCTAAAGGGCACTTATGTAACTACGTTTTCGAGGCATTAAAATATATTACAATAAAGGTAGATCCTTTTCAATCGTAAATGGTTTTAGCCACGGCCACATTAGCATATACATATTTGGAGAAATAACTAAACTCTTGTTAAAATCTCTGTTTGATCTTGTAGGAGAAAATAATTTAGAATAATTTAATATCTTTCTCTAATGACCTACCTTCATAAGAAAGGAAAATATCTACATATTTTGTTCAGGTCAAAAATTTTTCGTCAAATATTTGTACAATTGGAATAAACCATTAGTCAAAAGTTTAAAAATTATGTATTAACGACTTTATAGTTTTGTCCGTAACAGTATATAACTTGAGATCAATTTATTTTCCAGGTTTTGAGCCAATTACATTGTTTAATATATTATATATCAAAAAAAATAAGTATAACTGAAAATTGGTAACAATAAGTCTTTTTAATTTAAATATAATATTTCAAATAAATGGAAATTCTTTAATATGCAACTTTGTATTGTTATTTTTGTACCACCAATTAAAATAATAGAATGTAAGAAAAAAATGTCAACAAAAAATTTTGAATAAAAAAATTATTGCATTTGTCAATTACACTTAATGTATTTATATTATAAATGTAATTGGCTTATACAAAATCTGGTAGTTTTTGTATACTAACAGTATAATACGCATTTTTGTATATAGTTGCTTTAAAATAACAATAAGCAAATAAAAAAGGATAAAGTCTAAACAATTATTTGTCCTGCTTTTAAACGGCGTAGGATATTATATAGACGGTTTTTGTCGAATATATTTAAATATTTCCCTCAAAAATTTAACATTTTTATGTGGTTGTAACTGATTGCAGAGAATTATTGATTTGATTGTGTTCTGATGACGTAAAAACTATAGAACTTAAGACATCTGTTTGATCCATGTTCGCTTTCACTGCGGAAAACTCTTCGGATGTTGCTGGCAATGTTGATGATGATTTCTTTGTTGGGCTTTCCATGTTATGCAAAGAGGCAGAATGTTTATGGTCTTCGGCTGAGTTGAATTGTAGTTGGTAATGTTGTTGCTGTTGATGTGTCGCTTTTTGTTGTTGTCTTATGAAATGTTGGTATTGATGTTGCTTTATCTTCTCCCGTTCACCCGTGTCTTGCAGAATTTTGTTCGTTACATCACCGATACACAACGTAGCTGTAGTTGAGTCGTCATATGCTAAATGTGATTTGCTTTGCTGTTGTTGAAATAACTGCTGTTGCTGTTGTCGTCTTTCCCTAGCTTTTTCGATGTGTTTTTTACGTTCCTCTCTTGTCCAATAACGACCTGTTTTTATTTCGGAAATAGTGTCATCCTCCGTTGTCGTTATATCGTTTCGTAATCGTTCAACATTAAGTCGCGTATTGCGTTCTTTAATTACTCGTGTTTTAGCTGGTCTTCGTACAATGTAACGAGTACCATCGGGTCTACGTTTAACTTTCCAAACCATTGTTTCCTCTTCTGTTTTGGGATTATTGGAGATCGTTGCAGCTACTGTGGTGGAAGACTTTGGTATTTTATTGTTCAGTGACAAATTGTTTACCTGAAAATGTAATGAAAAATCAGCCTTCAAATTTTTTTTAATATTAATGTTATATTTTATATTGACTAAAAACAATTTTAATTTTAAACGAGAGAAAAAGATATAGTCGGTTAAGCCCGACCATATGATACCCTACACCATTGCCTATGTGTACCAAAATTCGGGAAGGGGCCAATTACGAACCTATACTTGTATTAAGTGTAAAATAAAAAATACATATGTATTTATGCACTTTATGCACTTTGGGTGATTCCCGAAACTGGGTCTTATATGGGAGCTATGGTAAATAATGAACCGATCTTCATAAAATTTTGCACTGGCATTTATACTTATAAAAATGTTATTTGTGTCGAATTTTAAATTGATACTAACATTTTTATTTGCTTTATGCATGTTGAAGTTATTTTCGGAAGAAGGGTTCATATGGGAGCTATGGTCAATTATGGACCGAACTTGATGAAATTCGGGACATAGGTAGACTCTTATACAAGAATTTTGTTCACCAAATTTCATTAAAATATTGCTATATTTAAGAAATTCGAATTTTCATTATAATAATCATTATCAGAATCTATATTTTTATCTGGATCATTTATAAATAGATTACATAAATCAGCAACTAATTCCTTAGTTTCTGTTTTTGTGGAGTATTTCAAAACATTATCATCACATCTCCCTCTATTAGAGTTGTAGAATCTTTTAACCCATTATCGAAAACTACCCAATTCCGCTGAGATAACTTCACGAAATTTGGCACAAAGTTTGTTTTTGTGATTGTGATAATAAATTAAGAAGATTTGAACACCTAGATATTTTTCATTCAGAAATAAAGGGTCTGGAACATTTTAGAAATCGTACCATTTTTGGACCCGGAAAATTTTTCTGAACAACATTTTGGAAATTTTTTAGATCAAATTTAAAGCTATTTATCTTTAGAATACATCAGCGAAAGGCAAAAAAAGGGACATAAAACTTTGAATGTGTTTGCGTATTTTATTTTCTTACGCTCTTTGTTGCGAATGTGTTTGTTATTTCTACAGTCTTGCCGATTTCTGTGTAATTGTCTAAAAATGGGACAATTTTAAACTTTTTGGATAATGAAATTTCTGTGTAATTTTTGTGTAATTTTAATGGAGCTTCAGAACTTTCATAAATTAGTAAATTAACTGTTCATAAAAAGTCTCTCATGCATATTTTTTGTACAAAATTGTTCCAACTGAATTTAAAAGAAGTAATGCTCTTGTTAATGCCAAAAGTCATTTAATGGACTTTTTCATTAACACCTAAGGTGACCACAGTTTTTCACCTTAGTCTATTCATATGTAATCATAGCTGAATGTTGCTCAGATAGTTCTATCTCTTTCTTACAAAACGCCTAAAACTATATGTCACCTTGGTGCAAAATGTCTAACCGTGCTGTTTCCGTTTAAAGCTAAAAATTTATTCCTTCTTATTCTTCTTACAGTCGTACTGAAAGGTAATATTCTTAAAAATCCAATAAAGTGACTGTCCAAAATCAAAAATTTCTTGCTTTTTATTCTTATTTCTTTTCATCTGAATTATATTTCCTCCTGGGGTTTTGCGAGTTTTATAAGTATTTTTATTATCTCTTAACAAACCTAAAACAACATTTTTATTAAATAATGCAAAGTGGGGCAGAATTTTTTGGAAATAAATCTGTAACTTCTGATCAGCTGGCTGGATTTGCATGAATTTAGTATATGCATAGCAGAGTAATGTACAATGTTAAGTTTGGAAAGGCGACCGTACAGACCCCTCAGGGCTGGAGCTAAAGGGGCTAAAAGTTGGGTACCTCCGACATACAAATTTTTTAATCGCTTACTAAATTTTTGTTTCTCGTCCAATTTCAAATATTTTTATACATTATTGTAGGCACTGATAAGACCTACAATAAACATGCTTGCATGTAATATTTATCTCTTATAGTTTTTGAGTTATTTACGTTTTAATTTTTAAGTACCTCAATTTTGCACGTTCTTGGTCCAGTTTTTTCATATATATCCAAGTGTTTCAGACCGATTTCATTTGTTTTTTCTTTAGCTAATTAAAGAACAAAATTATCTATTGAATAAATAAAATTTACCGAGCCCAAAAGTAAACGATTTTGAATTTGAAAATTGCAAAAATTACGATTTTTTGTGTTTTCTTGACCGAAAAAGTATCTACACTCTTTTTCCTCTAAAATAAAATTTTCTTTAACAACATATAATAAATAATTTTATACTTTTGTGAAGCCGATATCTTTACCGAGTCCAAAAATAAACGATTTTGAATTTGAAAATTGCAAAAATTACGAGTTTTTGTGTTTTTTTTTTTTTACCGAAAAAGTATCTACACTCTTTTTTTTTCTAAAATAAAATTTTCTTTGACAACATATAATAATTTCATACTTTTCTGAAAGGCATCTTCACAGAGAAGACTTTAAAATAAAAAACAAGTCCAATAACTCAAATGATCGAGGTACACACTCTTCCGAATTCGAACCATTTTATATGAAAGTCTATATTTTCTCAAATCCCAAAGCACGAATCGGCAAACGGAATACAATGTAGTTTCGGTTCTATAAAAGATATTGATCTCAATATTTTACTGTATAACGAAGAATTATGTCTGCTAAGTAATGTAATTTAGATGAAAAAAAAACGAGTTTATACTTTTTCTGATTTTTGCATTTAAATATTGGTTTTTTGAGAAACTATAAATATTTTATCTGTAATAAAATCTTTGTTATTCAAGATATCTTAACCAAATTTTCAGCGAATGTAGACTTTATTGTATAAAATTTGAAAGTGTAAAAAACCTTAGATTTTTATAAAAGGAATCCCACAAACAAAAAAAAAAAAATCGTCGAAAATCCCAAAAATGGGTTTTTTATCATTTTCGGCTATAAAATCCACAGTTTTTCCGAAGTCCCGTAGATTTTCATTGAAAACTTTTAACAACATATTGCAGATTCTAAAACTGCATTCCGTTTTTCAATTCATGCTTTGGGATTTCAGAAAATTAAGACTAAAGTCAAAACTTTCATATAAAATGGTTCGAATTCGGGAGGGTGTGTACCTTGACCATTTGAGTTATTGGACTTGCTATTTTATTTTGAAGTCTTCTCTGTGAAGATGCCTTTCAGAAAAGTATGAAATTATTAATGTTGTCAAAGAAAATTTTATTTTAGAAAAAAAAAAGAGTGTAGATACTTTTTCGGTAAAAAAAAAAAAAAAAAACACAAAAACTCGTAATTTTTGCAAATTTTCAAATTCAAAATCGTTTATTTTTGGACTCGGTAAAGATATCGGCTTCAAATTTTTTTATTCAATAGATAATTTTGTTCTTTAATTAGCTAAAGAAAAAACTAATGAAATAGGTGGGAAACACTAGGATATATATGAAAAAAACTGGTCCAAGAACATGCAAAATTGAGGTACTTAGATAAATAGTACACGCAAGCATGTTTTTTGTAGGTCTTATCAGCAGGAGTCTGTACGGTCCCCCTTCCAAACTTAACATTGAACATTCCTCTGCTATGTATATACCATTTCATGCAAATTCAGCCAGCTAATCAGAAGTCACAGATTTATTTCCAAAAAAAATCGATTCTGTCCCACTATATATATTTGTGTAATTTTTTTAATTTTGGATAATTTTAAAGCTATGGTTGCGTAATATAAACTATCGACTCCGGCAACACTGTATTTCTAGCACACAAGAAAATAATAATATTTTTTGCGCTCTTTGTTATGTGATTTGTTTTTGCTTAATCATGCGACATGATCTTGCTTTGTTGAGAGCTGTAACAACACTAAATGATTTTTTGCTTCATATTCATACTCAATTGTTTATCTTCGTTAATATTCGTGTTGTGTATGTGAAAATGCCGAAAACATATCCATAGCATAAAAGCAGTTTTTCGAAAGGCGGATTTAAAAATATCGCCGAAGTAACCATTGATGCGTTTTCGCAACACTAACATTTTAGGCGATCCGTGTGTCTTTAACACCTAATTTTGAACAGCCTATTTATAAAAAAAAAAAAAAATTGATTTTTTTTCTCTTATCTTTAAGACAACATATTAATCTAATGATAACTGTAAAAAATTAGCATTAACTAGTTATAATTAGTTAATTAGGCGATGTTAAAGCCACTGATGCGAAAACGCAACAGCGGTCGGAAATGTGCTCCTTAATAGCTATTTCTAATGGTTGAAAAGTTTTCCAAAGATTATCTAGTGCATATTTTTCAACATTTGTAAAGGGACCTATACCAAACTCTAACAACGCATAATTAACACATTTGTTGATTCTTAAAAACTATTCAATCATTTTTGAAAAAACATTGTAAAACATTTTGTGTTTTACGTCGCAAATTAATCGTAGTTCTTTACTTTCTTGTTTTTTTATAAAGTTTTGCAGTTCTTTTTGCTTTTCACTCGATTTATTGAAAAGTTTTACATATTTACGTAATTTCCTAATTACTACTCCGACCTCACAACATATTGTTGAAGTATTATCAATATCGATACCTGATTCTGTATTTTGAATATCGTCGTAATCATGTCCATCTTACGATGAATCTTCAGTATCTTTAATTTCATCGCTAATTTGCTTTTTGGTATAAATTGTTAATGTTAATATTTACATATAATTATAATGTACACTGCGAAAAGCCTAAAAAATACATTCCATTAAAAAATCGGTTAACCGACAGAAAAAAAAAAGAAGTTTGAATCTGAAAATGGTAAGAATCGTTCTCTTTTCCATAAAATGCATCAAACGACATCAATTCACTACAACAAATCTTAAGGATGTGTGAGATTAAAGGACTTTTAAATGTAAAAAAGGACGTTTTGTTAAAAAGATTTTGGAAAAATGTATAATTTCCGTGTTTTGTAAAAGGAAAAATTTTGTTCTTAAGAAAAATATACTTCTTAAAATAAAAAAATAAAAGAAAAAAATTACGTTTTTTACTTTGAATAAATGAAAAAAATTATCCTAACAAAATTTTTTCTGGTAGAGTTTGACCCATCGAAAACAAAAATAACAAAAATCTATTTCTGAAAAAAAGTACGTTTTGCTCTGCGGCTCCTCAATTTATTATTTTTTAATTAGAAAAATCGCGAAAGTTATTTATCTCCATACACAAGGGCAAATTGCAAAATACATGAATAAGCATTTAGCACTATAATTCGCAAATTTATACTTGTCTACATTATACGTAATTTTTTATGAATCATCTGGCATCTCTGCGTCAAGATAAAAACATCGTGTTATTTTTTGCTAGAAAGAATTAAGAGAATTTTTAAATTAAAAAGTTTAAAGAACGACTTAATTTGCTTTAACCTTTAATTTGATGGCAAAGTTTGCTGAAAAGAAAAAAAAGCTTTGGGGCAATAGCCCTAAATTAAAGGTACCAAAAACTTCAGCTTCTATCTGAAGACGAGGAAGAAGAAGCCGCTTATTTAAAAGAAAAAATCCCACCTATAATTGTGGACTCTACACACAGTTCTTCTACAGTGATCGGTTTGTTTGGCGACAAATACATGTATAAAAGGATGTCTATTGGTACGAACATTTTATCCAACTCGCTATCGATGTACAACGAAGCTTTAAGTGTTCTTAAAGAGAGAAAATTACAGTTTCACACGCATGAGTTGAAGGATGCAAAAACATTTAAATTGGTTTTGTTTGGACTACCGAAATTAGATACAAAAATAATTGGCGACGAATTTGTCAACTCGCATAATATAAGACCAGTAAGTATAAAAGAACTGGAAACTAAGAGATCGAATGTAGATGACGCGCTCTTTATAATCGAGTTTAATCGTCAACATGTTTCCAAAAGAGAGGTTAGGAAAATTAAATATTTTTGTAATATTTCTGTTTATTGGAGAAAACCTCTAAAGGGCAACAAAGGTCCCACTCAATGCTCCAAGTGTGCTATGTATGGACATGGTGATAGAAATTGTAACCGTATCGTAGTGAGCTCAGCCTGCGCCGGAAATCACGATTATGCGGTCTGTATACTCAACAAAGTTAATAGTGTAGTGTAACTTATAAGTGCTACAACTGCATAAAGTAGAATTTAAAGAATGTCAACCATAGAGCTGATGATACAAATTACCCAAGTCGTCAAGAATACTTCGAAATCCGCCATCGAATGACATCTAGATCCAAGGCGAACAAAAGAAGAACTGTTTATTTTAATAAAGACGATCATGATTTCCCTGAATTTCCAAGACAAGATCCCCAAAATGCAGCAGCCGCCCAGTTGGAATAAGTTTTACACAAAAAAAAATCTAGAAATCGATAGACACTTTTTTGAAACCATACCACAAATTTCAACTTGTTGGCTATAAAATTTATAGAGAGGATCGATCTAGGCATGGCGGAGGACTTCTTATTGCAATTAAAGGTAATGTTAAACATATCTATGTTTTTACCAAAAATAAAAATTAGTATTGCTGAAAGTATTTCAGTACAAGTTATGATTAAGTTATATTTACTTCAGTGTATAATCCAGTTCATACTACCAATTTTAAAGCTGATTTGGATAAATTAACCTAATTTTCAAACGACTATTTTATTTTCGGATATCTGAATGCACTAATACGCATTGAAATTGTATGTCAGATAATTCGGCTGGTAAGGAGCTCTACAACCACAGCCTTCAATCCAGCTACTACATTTATTACCCAAATGAATATACTCACTTTGGACAAAATATCAACCGTGTGCAACCGTCTACAGTAGACATCCTTTTAACAAACTCGTGTCTCCATTTTTGGGACCTTGTGACACATCCAAATGTATTACAGTTTGACCATGTATTAATATCTTGCGTTATTTCTGGACATTTTCAAAACATGACATATTCAGTTCCCTTGTATCACCGCGCAGACTGGTCAGCAATCAGAAAATAGGTAGAAAATCAAATTAGGTGTCAGAATATTGACAAACCTGCTACTAATTCACGTAATCTAGATTTTTATTTTAATAAATTAATATCTATAATTAAAGAAGCATTTAACAAAATACCTGTCGGTCTTAAAAATTATTGGCAACGAGAAATCTCTGATATTAGTAAAATGTTAATTAGTATGAGAAATAAATACAAACGTAAATTTCAAAGATGTAGGGATTTAAACTATAAAATTCAATTCAAATTTGTTTTTAACCTATTAAATAATCTTATTGATTTCCACCTTAATAAAGACCGAAATGAATATTGGTCAAAATTTATTGCTAATTTGCCTTCGAGTTCTAAAAAATTTTGGAAAATAACAAAAGCACTTAAGGGAAACAAAATGTCATTTACTGACCTTCATGTAAACGGCGAAGTTTTAAAAAATGGCACTGAAAAGGCAAATTCTATATCAGAGGGAAACAAAATGTCATTTACTGACCTTCATGTAAACGGCGAAGTTTTAAAAAATGGCACTGAAAAGGCAAATTCTATATCAGACGTAATTACTTTAAATAATTCTTCGCCTATGGATACAACTGCCTCAAGGATCATTCATAATCTTAATGATGAAATTCTTGACAGATAGAAAGTGGAATTCACCAATTTAGATGAAGTTAATTCGTTTGTACTTTTATTGAACAGCGTACTAAGCCTATTGGATAAAGTATTTGAGAAAATCTAAGACTTCTCTAATCAAAATAATATTACTAACCCTCAACAGTTTGGATTCCGCAAGGAGCACTCTACTGTACATCAAATAAAAAGAATCGTTAACTTTCTTGAAACAAACAAAAGAAATCGTAAGAGCACTGGTGTTATTTTTCTTGACATCGAAAAAACTTTCAATTCGATATGGCCTAGTTTTTAAACATGATACCTTTAATTATAAAACGCATCTGCAAAAAGTTTATTAGATCAACGCTCATTTGTTGTATCTATCAATAACATGCTATCTGGTGATAGACACATACCTGCGGGTCTGCCGCAAGTGTCGGTATTATCACCTACTCTTTACTTAATTTATATTTCTGATATTATTGTTCGCAGAAATCAGGAAATAGCTTTTTATGCAGGCGATAGTGCTGTTATCTGCTGCGGAAAAGTATAAAACGCAATAATCAAAAAGATGGAAGATGGTTTAAAATTCACCCACAAATACTTTAATAGATGGAAGATAAAAGTAAATGTTAGAAAACACAAGCTATTATATTTCCTTATAATAGGTCGCAGAAACTTATTCCTACAAAATATTTATATTCCAGGTGAGTTTTTATGCCACTGCAAGATAGCATCAAATATCTTGGCATTATTTTAGATTAGAAACTCTCATTTAAACAACACATACAATATATTTGTGAAAAAGTAATTAAATGTGGTCATGCATTTTACCCCTTACTCAAGAGAAGATCTAAACTTAATGTAAAAAACAAGATTCTTATTTACAAAACGTGTATTCGACCAATTTTGACCTATGGTTGCCAAGTCTGGTTTCATAAAGCTGCTACAACTTACACGAGAAAACTGCAGATAATACAAAATAAAAATCTGAAAATAATTAATAACTTAAACCCCAGATATTCTACTGACCTACTTAATAGAAACTTTAACCATAAAATGTTTAATTCATTTGTAAGGGAACTGACTCTTTCATTTAATGAAAAATGCAGAACGTCTACATAAGAAATAATAAGAATTTTACTAAACAATTCCTAAGACTCTTTTTACTTAATAGTAATAACACAGGTCAATAAAATCTTTGGTCCTCAATGGGTTAAAAATGTGACGTGATGGAAAAAAAAAAAACAAAATGTTCCTGGTGATTGACCTGTGTAATTAGTGGTTGTTTTTAAAATATCTTATAATGTTCAAGTGGGTGCAAGGTTTTTTATACAACTTTTTCTTAATACTGTGATATTAATAGTTTCCTTATTTTATTATTTAGATGGTGATTATTATAATACGTTTAAGTAAATCCTCATAACATTGTAATTTATTTAAAAAAAATAAAAAATAAAATATATTTTTTATGAATATTTTAACCAAATTTAGAGTTTTAAATTAGAATATTTTCCCTTACCTCTTTGCTGCTAACAAAATGATATTGACTTAGATTAGGAGCTGTAAACTGTGGGCATTGTATTTGATCTGGTTGTTGTTGGTAATAACATTGTGTTCTTTGTTGAAGTGGATAAGGTTGCAGTGATTTCTCTAACGACAGTTTTTGATTAAATAAATGTTGTTTTAGCAACATATTTCGATGAACATTTGTTTCCTTGTTGATGGTAGTAGTTTTATCTAAAGCATTCCCTGACATTTGTATGTCTGCAAAGAAAAAAAATGGTTATATTTTACCCTGATTTACAATTTACAACTTAT
The DNA here is from genome assembly GCA_951394005.1 of Protophormia terraenovae. Lineage (NCBI taxonomy): Eukaryota > Metazoa > Arthropoda > Insecta > Diptera > Calliphoridae > Protophormia > Protophormia terraenovae. The sequence goes on along the minus strand of OX596078.1, from coordinate 3,161,276 downwards.
ACATGATCTATATTAAAATTAAGTTAATGTAACATTCTTGGCATTTGTTTACAACTTTTATATAAATAGAATGACATACATACGATAATATTATTTAAAAATTCGACATACACAATGTAGAATTTGAAATTTTTAGTTGTTATTAAAAATATGTACAGTGAACGTTTCTATACTCGGACAGCGATCGTCACACAAATTTTCTCCACATATTTATTTTATTTTTATTTTAATTTCAAAATTTAAGATTGTAGCAAATTAACTTATATTCATTATTTTACATACTTTTATTTATTTAAATTATTTGGACATTAGTTATAATCAGTTATTACTTTATGCAATTTATTTTATTGAATTTAAAGCTTTGTTTAAAAGTCGCCTGTTTACAGTTCGCTTCTATCAGTTTTCCTTTCAAGCCTAAATTACATTTACGCGTAGTCAGCAACAGTATCTGCAAAAATTATCAGCTGTTCACTGTCAGTACAACATGATGCTGGCGTTGTAATTACAATTCAGCGTAGACAGCCACAATTTACAACCACTATCTAGCTTTATTCTACTTGTGTATTTTAGCCTCTCATTTATTTGCTCACTCTCTTTGTCTCGCTCTCAATCTGAATGCAGCGCAGTGAATTTAGAAACAGGACTAAATGAAACAGCACTGCAAACTGCCGCTAACCAAATGTAATCAACACCATAACAAACAGTGCTTTCTAAATTATCAGCTGATTATGTCAGCACACACTGCTGCTAACTACGCGCAATTGTAATTTGGGCTTCATTTTCTCAACATGACTTACTTAATTTACGCGAAAAAATCATCTCTGCTAACTTGTTTAACTGGCCAAGTTTAGAAATAAACTCACTTTCGATGGCATGTTACTCCATTTATGACGACAAAGTTAAAACAAATTTCTGATTGCAGCATTATTGAGGACATCGTAAATGGAAATCATTTTCAATTGTCGTGTGTTTGTCATAATCATTACATGTTAGCAGGACAAATGTCTTCAACATCTATTTTAAAACATAATTTAAAACATTATTAACCAGAGATTGCTATACTATAGATGAAGTAGTCAGCAGGAAAAAGAAGTTGGTAGCTTAGTCTCGATTTTTAGCAGCACCCAAAAACCTTTGTTTTTAATATGGCTGTCGACATTCATAGTGGTTCAGATTAAAAAAATGTTTGGAAATAAATCTGTAACTTCTTCGTAGCTTTGAGGACTCAAAATAGAGTACCTCTGACATAGAAAGTTTTTAAAAGCTTGCCAAATTTTGTTACATAACCGATTTTAAATATTTGTCAATCTTCTTAAAGCCCACAATAAGGCATATAATCTTACGTGTGCTATTTATCTGTAATAGTTTTCCAGTTTTTTATATACATCTCAGTATTTCTGAACGATTTTATTAGTAGTTTCTTTAGCTAATTAAAGAACAAAATTATCTATTGAATAAAGAACATTTTAAGTCGATATCTTTACTGAGTCCAAAAATAAATGGTTTTTAATTTGAAAATTGGTAAAATTAAATTTTTTTGCAGAAAAAGTATAAACACTTTTTGCTCTAAAATGTAATCTTTTTTAACAATATATAACAATTTTATACTTTTCTGAAAGGTATTTTCACAAAGATTATTTTAAAATAGAAAACAAGAACAATAACCCATGCGGTTTTATATGAAAGTTTTAACTTTAGTCTATATTTTTTGAAATCCCAAAGCACGAACAAGCAAAGAGAATACAATTAAGAATCTAAGGCCGGTTATTATAACTTTCCAATAACAAAAGTTAGGATGTTATCGTTCACTTTAACTGTTTTTGGTTGTTATAAGTATAAGTTAAGCCAAAAGTGACCAATATTTTCTGCTTTATAAAAGAAATAAATAAAATTATATTTATTTCGCTGTAGTTTGGTAAATTTCAAAATTATAAAATTTACCTTAAAACCAAGTTGTAATAACCAAAAGTAGATAAAGCTCACTTTATCGTTCACTTTAGTTTATCTTACCTTTAACTATCTGATACCTTATAGGTAGGTTATAATAACGGCCCTAAGAGTTTTCAATCATAATCTCCGGAAAATATTTATTTTGAAGCCGAAAATGTAAAAAAAAAAAAAAATTTAAAGTCTTAAAGCTTTTTTCAAAATCAGCAAAAAGTTAAGCAACAACAAACGAATAGTAAACTGAAGCAAATGGGTTAATTTGTATACCCTTCACCACAGGTGTAAAGGGTATATAAGTTTGTCATTCCGTTTGTAATTTCCACAATTTTCGTCGGAGAGCAAAAAAGTTTATATTGTCGGGATCCTTGTAAGAAGCGATGACGATAGGACCATGTCCGTCCGTCCATGTGTCGGTTGAAATGGCGTTTATGAAGCCCACCGGTAACTGGCATATATAATATATATATCAAACGATCGGAAATCCTTTCGAGAATTTTGCTATTGAAATTCAGCAAGATCGGTTCATACATTGCAGAGATATGCTTAAAAAACCGGTTTTTAGAACCGGTTTTCCAGTTTCTGAAGCCTCTGTATATACTAGGGATTTCGTTTTTGCACAGAAGGCTCGGACATTTTTTCTAAAAAAATGAAATAAATCGGTTCAATAATAACTGAGATATCGGGCAAAACGCATTTTTTATTTTTGTTTAAGCTACAGATTTTTATAAAATTTCGGTTTTTTGAATCAGCAAGATCGGTTTATAAATAGCGGAGATATGCTTTACAAACCGGTTTTTAGAACTGGTTTTCTAGTTTTTGAAGCCCCTGCATATACCAGGGACTTCGTTTCTTTAAAGGGGGCTCGGAAATTATTTTCTGAATTTTTGTTCTGAAAAAATAAAATAAATCGGTTCAGTAATAACTGAGATATCGGGGAAAACGCATTTTTTATTTTTGAAGCCCCTGTTCAAGCTACGGATATATAGATCACTCATAAATATTTTTATAAAATTTCGGTTTTTTTAATAAACCAAATTCGTTCATAATCAACGGAGTTATGGGCCAAAAACAAATTTGTTAAAAATATAAATACACACACATACAAACATGTATATTAACCCTTTGACGACCATAGGCAAGTATGCTTGCCTGCGGGTTTTTGGCTTATATATTTGTCCAGGTAGCAGATAGAGCAAATATGTCAAAGACTGTTTTATAGAAGAGGATTGGGGCAACAAAATTGTAGTTGAGTGCCAGTCCCTATCTGGTTCCAGTTGTACCCAACCAAGGGCTGCAACAGGGCAAATATAGGGCGCAAGGGGATGGGCGTCAATTATGTTTTGGATTTAGCCTTTGTCTATCAAAAAATTTAGTGGACCAGTTTGGATAAACTCTAAGCTGCCTATAGATAATCATTTTATGTTTGTCAATTATATTTGCCTATGGGTTGAAACGAAAATTATCATTCCTAAAAAACTCTACAATTAAAACCTCTAAATTGTCATTAAATTTGTAGTTATTGAGCGTTTTTTAAGCGCAACTGTGTTTAGTATTTTGCATTCACATATTGAATTAAAAAAGGGGAATCCCTATATTGATTGATGTAACAAAAAATGGGAATCCCCGAATTGTATATACAACATATGTAAATTTTTTACAGTCTTTATTTGAAATTTGAAACATACTTATGCACTTGTTGCATCAGTTTTTATAGAAAAGTGTTTGAGTTTAATATGAGTGGATCAGCACGAGATCGTCATTTTTTTCTTAGACCAGAGCTAATTGAACAAATTTTACTTTGCGTTACAAACCTAGACAATGAAGATGTCTTATTCTTAGAAAATGACAACCTGCAAATGCAAAATGATGAGCCCATAGAAGTTATCATTGAGGGAACTAAGCTCGTCGATTTACCGCTTGGAACTGTATATGAAAAAGAGGCAATAAGACCAGCATTGTTTATACCACCTGAAAAAACATTTCGTTTTATGCATAATCTTGCTTTTAAAAATCATAATTTTACAGGGAGTGAAGAGAGCAACGCATACAAACATTCTCAAGTTTTAAAGCCCGTTCTGCATAAGCATGAAGAAATTCCATCAGCGTACGAAGTATTTAACAGCGTTTGTAATTTTGAAGGTAAGTTTTTAAATCACAAATGTTGTGATATTTTGAGTTATCACTTGCTATTTTTATATAGAGCTGTGTCTCATGATAGTGGAGCAGTCCAATCTATATGCTTTGCAAAAAGGGCGTATATTCACTTTGACTGTGCCCGAGTTTAAAGCTTATATGGGTATTATCATACGTATGAGCTTAGTGAAACTCCCATCAACACGTTTGTATTGGTCCACTGATCCAACATTTCACCAAGCTCAGGTTGCAGGAGTCATGTCACGGAACCGATTTGATGAAATTACAGCCAATCTTCACTTTTGCGACAACAGTAAGGCTGATGTTAGTGACCGTGGCTACAAAATTCTTCCAATTTTAGAGCACATTAACAAGGCTGACGCATATACGTTTTCCAAAAAACTCTCTATCGATGAACATATGGTAAAGTTTAAGGGTCATAATGCCATGAAACAATATATGAAGGACAAACCTATTTCATGGGGATTCAAACGATGGTGTTTATGTGAGTCAGAAGTATCCTGTACTTGTATAATATTGACATTTATACAGGAAAAAAACCATTTGTTGAACACGGTCTTGGTGAAGCTGTCGTCCTGCAGTTATGTAAGCCACTGGCCAAAAAAGGGGTTGAAGTTTACTTCGACAATTTCTTTACAAGTATAAACTTAATGCACATTCTCCAGCAAAATGACATTATGGCATGTGGAACTATTCGATGTAATAGAAAGCACATGCCAAAGAATTTGCCTGCGGATAAAGATATGAAAAGAGGGGACATAAGTTACTTCATGTCGGGTAGCATTTCCGTTGTAAAATGGATGGACAATCGAGGTGTCTATCTCTCCACAAATTTTATTGACCCAACAGCGGTAATCAAGGTCAAGCGACGTGTTGCTGGACAAGCTAGTAAAATAGATATTAATTGCACCCTGATTATACAGCACTATAATAAAGGAATGGGAGGCGTTGATCTAATGGATCAAAAAAAAGTATATTACGAGTACGATCGAAGAAGTAAGTGGCATTTTTATTTACGATTGTTCTTCGACTTATTTGAATTATGTTTTCATAATAGTTATATAAAAAACTCATATTGGAAAATAGTTCCTCAATTAACGTGACTTCAATTGAATTTCGAGCAGCTTTAGCCAAAGAACTAATAAGTTGCTTCAATTCAAGAAAACGTGGATTTTCAGCTTCATCCAAATTGGGAACTTACTTTATAAGCAAGCCCAAATCTCTGCATAAAATGGAAAAGAGTGAAAGTTGGAAACGCTGTTGCCATTGTGCATCCACTAAAAAATATAGTCGCACAAATGTTTTTTGCGTTCAATGCAATGTGCTCCTTTGTTTCACAACATCCCGTGATTGCTTTGGAATCTATCACGAACAACGTTAATAATTAAAAATTAAAAATTTTTTAAGATTTATTGTATTCTACTTTATGTTTTTAATAAAAAAAAAAACAAAATTTAAATCATTTTTACAATTACTTAATTTGGGATACAAAATTAGCTTTCAACCCATAGGCAACTATATTTTCCAAGCGAAATGGCGGACTTAGAGGACACCCAGGAGGACAATTTTTGTTTTCGTCACTACTGTTAGTCCACAGATTATGAAAATAAAACAAAAATTTAAATCGCTTCAGCCGAAAATGTTTTGTCGTCAAAGGGTTAAGCATTGTAATGACTATTAGTGACGTTTTTTGTTTTTTTTGTATAGGCAAGTAGTTTAGTTAGCAACAGCAGTAATATAATGAATAACAGTGTTGTTGTTGTTCTTTGTATATGCAGTCAGTTTGTATATACACACATACAAAAATAAATAAATATGGAATTGTTGTTGTTTATTTTTTAAAAACAAAGCTTGTTATGATTGTTTTTTTTTTTTTTTTAATTTTAAAATTTTCGTAGTTTGAAAAAATTTAGATTTATAAAGTGAAATAATGAAAGCATACGTTAAGGCGAAAATTTAATTATTTGTTGGTAAGATGGTGAAGGGTATCAATTTCATTTTTTTTCGAACATTTGTTCTGTGCCTTTGCACAGTGTGCGATTCAAAAAATGAAATGGAAATAATTATGGAACTTCGGAGCAAGTGTTCCGATTTCCATGAAATTTCACATGGTGATAGTAGAGGTGTAGGCGACCATATATACTTACAGGGGGCGAGTCGACAGGGTCCCAAAGTTGGACACCTCGAGTATAAAATTTTGTAAAAACGATCCTGATTCCTTATATCTGAACCGATTTGACATTTAAAGTTGAACTTTGAAAAAAGTTTTTCTTTTGCCAAAAAAAAAAGTGGTCATATTCTTTTGCTGTTGTTTAAATTTTTTTTTAAGTAATATACTATATAATATTTATATTTTTCTAAAAGATAACTAAACACAAAATACTTTAAAGCAAAAAGTACTTTTTAAAATAGATTTTTGCGAGAACCAGGGTTTCCCAAATTTGAACTATTTTTCCAACAAATTTCGAACTTTCGCATCAAAAATCTACACCTAAGTAGAAATATCATTCAAAACTATTAACAAGAATTTCATTGCATAATTAAAACGAGAGAAGAAGATATAGTCGGTCAAGCCCGACCATATGATACCCTACACCATTGTGTAGGGTATCATATACATTATAATTCGGGGGGGGGCCTTGACTTGGAGTCAGATGTGGACCGATACTCATAAGTGTAAAATAAAACATACGAATGCAGAATATTACGTTGATGCTGACATATATATGAATTTATTCACTTTTGGATGATTCCCGGAAGAGGGCCTTATATGGGAGCTATGGTAAATTATGGACCGATCTTTGTAAAATTTGGCACTATCATTTATGTTCATATAAAACTTATTTGTGTCGAATATTAACTTGATACTAACATTTTATTGGGATTTATGCCCGTTAAAGTGATTTTCTGAAAAGGGGTTTATATGGGAGCTATGGTTAATTATGGACCGATCTTTTTAAAAATCGGCACACTTATTTAGACATATATAAAACTTATATGTTCCAAATTTCATAAAAATATTGCTATATTTAAGGGATTTATGATCGTTAAACCCTTTTCCGGGAGGACATTTGTATGGGGGCTAGGTGAAATAATGGACCGATCATAACCAATTTCAATAGGCTTCGTCATTGGACTAAAAGATGTACCAAATTTCATTAATTTTGACTCAAAATTGCGACCTGTAGTTTGATTACAAGGTTTACATGGACGGACAGACGGACAGACGGACGGACGGACGGACATCGTTAAATCGACTCAGAAAATGATTCTAAGCCGATTGGTATAAATTAAGGTGGGTCTTAGACCAATATTTTTGGGTGTTACAAACATCAGCACAAACGCATAATACCCTCCCCACCTATGGTGGTGTAGGGTATAAATATGCAAAAAAATCACAAATCCATCTTTTCTCAGTGTTTTTTGCAAAAAGTCTACAACAAATTTTCGTATTGTAAAAATTTTTATATATATTTGAAAAGAGGACAAATCAAGTGTCATTTCAGATTTATAGCGAAAGTAATTTTATCGTGACTTTTTCCATACATATAACAATGTGTAAACAATAGGGTGTCCAAGCGATTAACCGTCATTCGGTTATCCGGTTAATTTTTTTCGATTAACTGTCCGAATAATGTAAAACTGTCTATTTTGAATAACGAATAAACCGAATAATTTCTTTCGAATAACCGGTTAACCGAAATGTAGTGTTTTTGAGTTATAAATTAGATTTTTTTTATTTTTATGATAAATTTATGTAAACTACATCTTATTGTTACATTACAGTAAAAATAAATAAAAATATTTTTTAGTGAGGTACTTTTTCTTCTGCTTTAGAAGTAATAAAACAGGATCTAATATATGTATGTATACAGAAAGATTTAAATGAATTGTTCTGATATTTGGATGTTATCTTTACAAAAAAGAAGAAAAAAAAAAACTGAAACAAATGAAACACAGATTCTGCGGCATGGGGTTTCTCAGTCAATTCGGACCCACGGTATGAATAAGTACTAAGCCTCTAATCCACATTTTTAGTAGATTAGAGGCTTAGTTCTTATTAATACCGTGTATTCGAATTGACTGAGAAACTCCGTGCCGCAGAAATTTGTTCTCATTTTGTAACTCTGTGTTTTCTTTATTAAAATAATAATAAAAATTAAAACTAATTCCCTTGAGCCGTTAAAAAAAAATTGGATATTCATTGCAATTTTGCACATCGTGAACATCACGCACTATTTTTTTATGGACATGACTAATATTATTCAGCGGCCACGCTATAAAATTCAAGAATGGTGAGTCAAATTTAAACTATAACTCAAGAACCGTTGACACGAAAATTTTATTCGCTCAAGAATTTCAGTTATGGATCAACATTTTCAACCTTAAAAAAAAAAATAAAAAATTCGCTACTAATTACCGAATAAGTACGGAAATATTAACTGGACAAAAAATTATGTAAATTCAGCTCAAAGACAATTTAAGTTTAAGCTATATATTGGTGTTAATTTACTTTAATAGGACAAACCGTTCTCGAGTTATACAAGTGTGACTGCCTAAAGGCGGGGTCATAGTAGTCATGCCCATTAAAAAAAATCAATATGTGATAGAAAAAAAGTAAAAGTTGATTCTTATTTAGAGCGTTAAATTTAAAAAAAAAATCGTGCATACCGTTCGCAAGTTATAGTGAAATTTACTCGAGTAATCGGCTTATTTAGGAAGCGATATTAGACACGCCCATAAAAAAATCTCGACCTGATGAAAAAAAAAATAAAAGCAGATTCGAGTTTAGCATGCGGAATTCCATCTAGTCCACATATTTTATTTATTTATTTATTTTTTTTTTTTTTTTTTGAAGGATCACGAAAATTTTTTTTTTTTTTTTGTCAACCAGTGCATTTAATCGATGACTTCATTCAACGTCCAGGAAGGAACATGTAATTGCATATTGTTGTTTCCCTGATTATGACATTGTCTTTTATTTGATGTATCATTTACCGAAATTATCATTTGTAAAATAGCATTTTTTGGACTTCGCAGATTCAAAAAAGGATCCGAGCTACATCATATTGCTTACATCGACTGAAATATTTACGTTTTAAAATTTAAAAAAGAGTCGTTTACACATTTAAAAAAAAAAATGTGTCCGAAATTTTTTTTTGGTGTTTTGATCTGATATCTCAAGACTCAAAATGTAAATGTAAATATATTTTTAAGACTTTGAAGAATCAGATCTCCATAGAGTGTCTCACATAAGTTAGTGAATTTTAATTTTTAAATAAAAAATGAGTTATTTTTTATTTATAACATTAGATAAATAAAAAGTAATAATTTTGTATGAATGGGATTTTTACCTGATTTGTCTTCTACCAAAAAGTAGAACAAAATGTTGAATCGTTTCCGAGAAATTGAGAAAAATAACACTAAAAAATATATATTTTTTTATGAAGATACTCAAAATACAAAAAAGGCAAAGAAAAGATATGTTTTTTTATATTAATTTATATTAAGTATCAGTGTTAAGCATTTACTAATTCTTTTTATAAATTTGGAGGTCAAATTTTGGGGAAATTAAGTGAAATTTCTTTACATGGATCTTACAAAAAAGAAAATTGGAATCGGGCAATTTTTCCTAAATTATGTATTTGTATAATTTAATTTGTTTTATTTGGAAATATAAATGGACTTTGTCATATCTTCGAAAAATAATTTATACTGCAAAATTTCTAAATATTGACATTCCAAGCGGTGTACATTGTTTTATTATTTAGTTATAAATGAAAAATCTTTAACATTAAGTCCATTTTAATGAAGTATTGGTCCACATTAGATGTCTGCAACAAATAAGTTTTCGCTGCATATGTGAATACCGACATCGAATATAATTACTAATTGTACTCTCTCTCTCTCTCAGAGCACAAGTACTGAAGTGTAGTTAACCGTTTTTTGTCAAATAACTACGAGTAAGTAGCAACAGAAAAACATGTTCCGAAAAAAGTGAACACAAACAAATATAATGAACAAACAAAAAGTACTACACGTATTTTGTTCACTTCATATGGTACCACGAGTATTTTCATTTTAGAGGGTAAAGCTGAAAATAACCCAGTTATGTTGATAAAATTATTAATGGAAATATAATTTGACGGGAAGTAATAAATAGATATATTTTATTATAATAAAATTTATGTTATGATTTCTTTGCACTGTTTTGTTTATGTTTTTATACCCTTCACCAAAGGTGTAAAGGGTATATATAAGTTTGTCATTCCGTTTGTAATTCCCACAATTTTCGTCGGAGAGCAAAAAAGTTGACATTTTCGGGATCCTTGTAAGAAATGATGAAGATAGGACCATGTCCGTCCGTCCGTCCGTGTGTCGGTTGAAATGGCGTTTATGAAGCCCACCGATAACTGACATATATAAGCAAGATCGGTTCATACAATGCGGAGATATGTTAAAAAAACCGGTTTTTAGAACCGGTTTTCCAGTTTCTGAAGCCTCTGTATATACTAGGGACTTCGTTTTTACAAAGAAGTCTCGAACATTTTTTTCTGAATTTTTGTTCTGAAAAAATGAAATAAATCGGTTCAATAATAACTGAGATATCGGACAAAACGGATTTTTTATTTTTTGAAGCCCTGGTTTAAGCTATAGATTTTTTATTTTTATACAGATCGGTCACAAATATTTTTTAAAAATTTCGGTTTTTTGAATCAGCAGGATCGGTTTGTAAATGGCGGAGATATGCTTTAAAAACCGGTTTTTGGAACCGGTTTTTCAGTTTCTGAAGCCTCTGCATATACCAGGGACTTCGAATTTTTAAAGGGGGATCGGAAATTATTTTCTGAATTTTTGTTTTGAAAAAATGAAATAAATCGGTTCAGTAATAACTGAGATATCGGGGAAAACGATTTTTTTATTTTTGAAGCCCTTGTTCAAGCTACAGATTTTTATTTTTATATAGATCAGTCATAAATGTTTTTATAAAATTTCGTTTTTTTTAATAAACCAAATTCGTTCAGAATCAACAGAGTTATGGACCAAAAAATAAATCTGTTAAGAATATAAATACACACACAAACATGTATATTAAGCATTGTAATGACTATTAGTGACGTTTTTTGTTTTTTGTATAGACAAGTAGTTTAGTTAGTAGTGTTTATAAACCGGTTAACCGGTTAACCGAAAAACCGGTTTTTTCTTCAAATTTCGGTTATTTGCGAACCGGTTAATTTGAAATATTCAAATTCGGTTAACCGGTTTACCCGGTTTTTCTGTGTCGTTTAACCGGTTTCAAAAATTTGCTAAAAATTTCACAAAATTTCGTCCTTTAGTTGCTTTTTTCTGAATTTAAAATATAAGAAAATATTTTTAAACTACTAAAAATGCTTGCTGTTTGAGTTAACAAGTAGCCAGGTTATATATATTTACTTGTTGGAAGTTAACTCTTTTAAAACTGTATGTATAATAAATCAGATAGATAATTAAGCATTCCATTTACAAAAACTTTTATTTCATGCGAATGAAATTTTCCAAAAGAAGAAAATACTTATGAAACATTACACCTACTAATGTATAGCTTAAGATAAAAGGAAGATTTTATATAGGATAATAGGAATAAAGACTTCAATAGTATGTAGAACTAAATAAGTGCAGCAAATGTACTTTTAAGTGATTAATAATCTTCTAGAAATCAAAAACAAATTTCTTTTTAGCAGAAATAATGTTAATTATTTTTTTGCAATTTTATGCAGATATTTTTATTACATTTTTTTATAAAAATTATATAAACTTTTCCTTGAGAGAAAAACTTTAAATGCGGTGAATATAAATCATAATATAAAGTACATTATCCTAGGTCTAAAGCTTCCTTTTTGTAAAGTTTCGATAATTTAATTTTATTTTTAACCTAGAAAAATTAAAAAAAAAAAAAAACTGAAAAATACTTTATAGAATAATTTTAGATCATTATTAAGCTTCAAAAGCTGTGCTAAAATATGCCATAAAAGTTGTTTTTATAAATTATATTAAAACTAGTCTAAAGGCTGAAAAAAAAGTATTATAAATTTTCGATGTAAATCAATCGCAATATATAAAGAACAGTGCAGTGCACTGTTTATTATTTGGTGCATGGTTAAACCAATAAGTTGAAATACTTTTTTAAAAAAAAACCGGTTTTTTAATTTTACTCAATTTTCGGTTAACCGTCAAACCGGCTTTTTGAAAAGTCGGTTTTTTATAAACACTATTAGTTAGAAACAGCAGTCATATAATGAATAACAGTGTTGTTGTTGTTCTTTGTATATGCAGTCTGTACAAAAATAAATAGATATGGAATTGTTATTTATTTTTTAAAACTAAAACATATCTGTTAAGAATATACATAAATACATACACAAACATGTATATTAAGCATTGTAATGACTATTAGTGACGTTTTTGCCTATAAGACAAGTAGTTTAGTTAGCAACAGAAGTAATATAATGAATAACAGTGTTGTTGTTGTTCTTTGTATATGCAGTCAGTTTGTATATACACACATAAAAAAATAAATAAATATGGAATTGTTGTTGTTTATTTTTTAAAAGCAAAGCCTGCTATGATTGTTTTTTTTTTTTCTTATTCAAATTTTCGTAGTTTGAAAAAAATTCAGATTTAAATATGTGAAAATATGAAAGCATACGTTAAGGCGAAAATTTTATTATTTGTCGGTAATATGGTAATATGATGTCGATAAGATAGTAAGATGGTAATATGGTGAAGGGTATCAAAGATTCGGCACAGCCGAATCTTTTTTCAATTTCATTTAGAATAAATAAGTTATTTAGTAATGATTTTTTTTTTTAAATATTTTTTTTTTAAATTTAGATTTTTTAATTTAAAAAAGCTGAAACAAAAATAGAACCAAAATATATAAATTCACAATTTATTTATTTTTTTATTTATAAAATTAAAGAAGGAAAACTAAAAAATATATATTTTTTTAATTTTATTTAAAAATCTTGTTGCATTTTTTGCATGCCTATTCCGTTTTTATTTAATTCATGACTCCGATATATTTTCTTTTTCTTTTATTTTGTTGTTTATTAATCATAAAAAATAAAAAATATTTTTTAAACTTATCATTTTTTATTTAAAAAATTATAACTTACTTCAGGATTATGAATTTTCGTTGAAAACCAAATGCCTATAATAAAAATGAAATTAAAAACACTTTTTTTTTTGCCTACCAATCTGAACATTGTACATGTAGTACTACGTTCAGCTTTACTTGCGCATCATACTCGACATGATCTTACTTGGTATGTTCGAATAAATTAAAACTTGCCCGCGGTGTTCATTATTAATTAACACAGGCAAATAATAACAATTACCCGCTTGACCTGATATAAGAAATTAGTGAATGTTCGCAAAAACGAGGAATTTTCGAAACAAATGTATTCGAAAAATTATCAAAAATTAAATAAAAAGTGAATGTTCGTAGCTCGTAACTTACTAGATAATTTCTCGATAATTAAGGTTCGAGAAAATTTCGAGAATTCTTAATATATCGGATTATCGCAATATTAAATTTTTTCGATAAAATTTCGAAAGTAAATGATTCGATAAATTATCTTTTCTTCTCAATTTCTCGATATTTTATTACTTAAAAAAAATACGCATATTCTTGTTTGTACATGTCATTCTTTAGACATAGTTCATACTGATCGGTTGTAAATTAGACTAAAGTTTAGGATGTAAATTTAACTTTAAAAACCCTTTCTGAAAAATAGTAAAAATGGTAAGTAACATTGCTACATGTCTAAAGACATTCGCTAAATAACATATTTATCTAAATGATCATTTTTTTCTTGCAGATTAATTCAGTAAACTTTGACGAAAAAAATGTGGATTTGGGCAACAGAAAAACTTATATTATTGAGACTTCCTCTGGGACCATCGACATGTATCACTATGTTCTAATTGTATTAGAAAGTTGACATTAAAATGTATTTTTGAATATTTGTTTTATTAAGTTCAAAATAAAAAATTGCTTTAAAAATTAAAAGAGCTTTTAATTTTAAATGGGAAACAAAATAAAAATGAAACAGAATAGTACTATTGTCAACGATTGGTTAGTAATTTCGATATCGAACAATTTTCGATATCGAAAACGAATATTTTTCCGTTTCGCTAATGATATCACTTATTATCCGATATAGATATCATAAACGAACCTTCGATATCGATCGATTTGCTGCCACAAACTGAACGACAGGTGAACTCTACGAGTTCATTCTCGAAACGCCTTCGATAGTCGTTCTCGAAGGTTTTGTTAGAGAAATGTTCGTGATTTATTCAAAGGTGACATCTTTATCGAATTTTATGTTCAAGCGGGTAGTTATTCGAAAGTTTTGTTGTTCACAAATATGTGTGCATTTTTTGTTTGCTATGCTTCGAGTAAGTGTACATGTTTCGGCAGTACACGTGTACTCTACATATACAAATATACTTATGAAGATCTCTAGTCCACATATGTTAACAAAACTTTCAGATTGTGTTTCTGTAGGTATTAGCTGTTATAAAATGGGAGACTTGGTTACCGGCTACAAAAATACAAAGTCAATTGGTGCCATAGTATAAAACGCGACAAGAGGTATATTTTAAGTTATATAACTATACGTCTTTCAAGCTTCAGGGACACTATAAAAAGGTAAAAGTACCCGAAAAAGTTTACTATTCTTTTAATATAACTTGTGTTGATGAAAAAAAAATTAAAATGTTCCGCTCCAACATTTCTGGAGTGCAAGATATTGATATAAAAATAATATGGCTATGTAATTAGAGAAATAAAACCAAGTACAATTATGTCGGGGTAAATTTTGGAGCTATATCGTAAATTCAGGTGTTTTGGTCTCAAAATTTATCAATGGCTATATATCAAGAAGATATTTCCCAAAATTTTGAAATAAATTTTTAATACGAAGAGTACCAAAAAAGGCTTGATATTTAATACATTATATTTTTAATGGTGCAATGCCTCATAATTAACGACTTGGATCCTTCATATATTGCGTTTTAACAAAAAAAAAAAAAACATATAAGGAACTAAATACTTATTATTTTTTACTATAGTGACAAAAAAAATTGTCATATTTGTCATTTATATTTATATACATATGTTTGGCTGTTTTTGGTTTTGATTGTGCATCGTTTGCCTTTTTTCATCGGTATCTTTGGATTGTTGTTTTCGCTTCTACTGTAATGTTGTCTAGATGTAGTCTTATGCGTGTTTCCTGAATATTGTATTTAGTGCTGGTTATTGGCGTTTACTATTTTTTAACTTGACATGCGATTATTGCTATGGCATTTGGTTTTTTTACTTTCAGTTTTGGATGTACGTGGATGTTATTTTGGTATAACTAAGAATAACTATAGAATATATATTTTGTGGTTGGTAGTTATTCAATTATTTTACAAATTAGTTTTACTTTTGTGGATTTGTTGTACTGTTATAATTGTTGTTTTGGTAACTTATAGTAATGGTATTTGTGTTTTGCACTGGTGTGTTGGATATTTCTTCTTTTAAATGATTTTGAGTTGTCGTGGGAATTTGTATTTCTTTGCTATCAGTTTTGTTTTTCTTGTAATTGGTTCAGCTAATGGCGTTTTATATTCCAGGTAAATGCCTTTGTAATCTATGATGTACTTATTATATCCTACACCACCATAGGTGGGGAGGGTATTATGCGTTTGTGCTGATGTTTGTAACACCCAAAAATATTGGTCTAAAACACACCAATCGATTTAGAATCACTTTCTGAGTCGATTTAACGATGTCCGTCCGTCCATCCGTCTGATCGTCTGTCCGCCCATGTAAACCTTGTAATCAAACTACAGGTCGCAATTTTGAACCAAAATTAATGAAATTTGGTATAGCCCAGTGACGAAGCCTATTGAAATTGGTTATGATCGGTCCATTATTTCACTTAGCCCCCATACAAATGTCCTCCCGGAAAAAGGTTTAACGATCATAAATCCCTTAAATAAAGCAATATTTTAATGAAATTTGGCGCATATAAGTTTCACATAAGTCTAAATAAGTTTGCCGATTCTTAAAAAGATCGGTCCATAATAAACCATATCTCCCATATAAACCTCTTTCAGAAAATCACTTTAACGGGCATAAATCCCATTAAAATGTTAGATCAGTCCATAATTTACCATAGCTCCCATATAAGGCCCTCTTTTGGGAATCACTCAAAATTGAATAAATTCACATAAATGTCAGCATCAACGTAATATTCTGTATTCGTATGTTTTATTTTACACTTATGAGTTTCGGTCCACATTTGATTCCAAGTCTAATAAAAGACCCCTCCCCGAATTATAATGTACACAATGGTGTAGGGTATCATATGGTCGGGCTTGACCGACTATATCTTTTTCTCTCGTTATTTCCTTAAGATCCAACAATTTTATTGCTTGGCTGATTGTTATTGTGTTGTTCTAAGGTGTTTGGAGCATTAGTGGTATCTTATTTACCTTCAATGTGTTTTTTACCTTTGAAATCGAGAACTGCCAGTTTTTTTGATAGTGTTTTTCTATTTACCTTGCATAATTGTGCTTATAATTTTTCTCATTGTTTGGATTTGAATTGCTTTGTATTGGTTCTTTTTTTAAATTTTATTGATTGTATGGTTGTTTATTATTTTTAATTATTGCTACTTTTATTTTTTATTACATAGGAGTTTAAATTGTTATAAATTTGTGAAAATGTAATTTATTTATTCTTTTTTTTAATTTCTAACCAACATTTTAATTCATCTTATTATGGTTAATTTAATTTATTATTGCTTTTCATTATTATGTTTAATTTATTACTTTTCATTATTTATTAAAACAATTTTCATATCTTATTTAATAATTGTTTTTAAACTGTATTATATATTTTTAAGTAGAAATTTGTAATCGATTATGGCCAATAGGCTAGGTTACTGATACATTGAAATAAATTAAACATCTGCATCAATTCATTTGTAAGTCATTTTTAATTATTCTCTACATTTTTAATTGTTTAATGCTGTTGTTTTTTAAACTTAAAATCAATTCTCTGTGTGTGCGTACGTAAGAAAAAGATAAAAAATATCAAAACAAAAATAAACAAAATCAATTGTGCAGAGAGTCATAAAAACACTTTAGTAACAAATCATTTTCAACTGAATTGAATTAAATGTAAAAAAGGCAAAAATGCAATACTGTCATTTGTTTGTTTTTTGTTTACAAAATTTGAAGTGAAGGAAATATTAAATTAAAAAATGTAAATAATATAGGTATATAATTAAAAGTAAATAAAAATATCACAAATAAAATAAATTTTATTTCACTTTAGATATAAATAAATATAATTAAAATAAAAAATAATCAAATTTTCTGAGCGAAAAAATTTAAAGCAAACGTAATTATTATCTGTTTTTTATTTAAAAATACAAAACTGTTACGTTCCCTGCATTTTTTCATATTAGATGTAAGGGAATGACAGTAACTCACAGTTTTGATTTTATTTTTTTTATTTAACATTACTGTTTTTGCAAAAAAATCTTTTATGAGAAATAATTTCTCAAAGAGAACATAACATGATTTGTTTTTGTTTCATCATTTCAATTCAACTCAATTCAAATAATTTTTGTTTACGTGGTTTGTTTTGTATTGTTTTGTTTTTTATTTTAGCAGTAATGTGAGAGCATACATTAAAAAACATTACTGTGAATTGAAAAGCAAATGATTTGATGCAGATGTTTAAAATAAATAAATAAATAAATAAATCAACCTTCTCAATCCACTAAATATAAAATTGGACTAAAAATCCCCCAAACTTTAACTCCAAATTGGGGAAATAAATCAGTAAACAATTAATGGTGATACTTATGACCTATTATAAAAAAAATTCAAGAATTTCTTATATTTTTGTTTTGTTTGACATCCTCAAATACAAAGGTGATTCAAAATTCAAATACTTTTTTAAGGTAAATTCGATGATTTTTCATACTATTTATGGAATAACTTGGAAGCAATGTAATATTTTTGATTGCAGTTTTTGGCATTATAAAGTTAACAAATATACAAACACAATTCAATTAATAAATCTAAGAAATATTTTTTAAATCACATAATAAACCCGTTTTTTTTATTAATTAAAAAATTCAAATACTTTAGTGAGACACTGTATGTACCTGTGTGGACCCGTCTGCAGAATGTAAGAAAAGGATAAAAACTCAGTTGCTATAATACATCTAAACAATAACAATAAAATTTTAAAATCTTTATAAAACATGGAGAGCTTCAGCTATAAAGAATTATCCAAAGAATATTAAAACTTAACAACTTAACAAAGCGCTACAATAAGTTGGATTGAGCAAAAATTTTATGCCATCTATGGTATAAAATCTTACTGTTCAAGTATCTTTAGAAAGTAAAAACAATCTTGGAAGAAACATTGGGGTATATATTCAAAAACTGGACCAAGATGTTGCAAAATTTATATAGTATAATATCAAATACAAATAACTTAAAAACTATAAGAGATAAATAGCACACGCAAATGTTTTCCATAGACTTTATTGAAATCTTTAAGATGATGTAAAAATATTTGAAATCGGATATGAAACAAAAATTTGACGATCGATGGACATTTTTCTATGTCGGAGGTACCTCATTCTGAGCTCTCATAACTCCACTCCTGATAGATGTACATAAAAGCCTAATTGACATTTTATGTAAAAAAGATAAATATAACTTGATTCATAAATTTTTTCGCTACTGAGACATTTAGTTTGGAAGTAGTAATGAAAAAATGCCTTTTAAATTCTTGTATATAAAGTATGCTATGCATTTCTGCCACATATATATTTAAAAAAAAAATTTAAATTTTTTTAGAATATCGGCTAATTATCAATCTTCTGGTGTAAAATACTGGTCATAAAATTATGTTTTTGGTACATTTATGGGCTGTAGGAAAATTTATTACTTTTATCAATACAAAAATTTTAAACTCAAACTTCAATGGACCAAAAATGTTTTTCAATAGGTTTCAGAGGTTAACTCTAAACAGGATAGTATACTTCAAGGCGTCATGAGTTAGTATCAATAAAATTCAGCTGCTACCCTTCTCATCACAGTAACCACTCAAAATTAGTATTTTTAATATTTTTAAAATTCAACGTTTTTTAAAATATGAATATGTAATATTAATCAGTCGCAATTCGTTCTCCAAAGAAGGAACATCTCTTTTTTGCAAATATCGCGTAAACGTTCTTACACTAACACAAACAAATCAATAACGGGATAAAAAAAAAATTAAAAAAAATCAGTCTTGCACTATCATCTGATGTGTAAAGTCATACTTTCTTTTGTTACTTTTGATCGACAGTCAAAAAGTGTACGGTATTTTCTTATTAACAAGTGTTGTTTTTTCTTTTTTTCATTATATTAAATATAAAACAAAATTAAGCGCAAAAACGTAGATGTTATTGTTGCCTCTCAAGGGCATAATATGAGCAAGAGACACGCACCGGCTAGTAGCTCTCAGAGAACTACAAATCAGAACTTTTTTACACCACTTCAAACCCTTGATGATGATGACAACGATGAAGTTGTTATCGAAAAACTGTTAAGGTTGCCATACCACCTATTACTATTTTGAAGTGTCAAATAGAACAGGTACATGAGATGTGTAGAATACTAAATGTAAAAGAATACTCTATGCGTAAAATTTCAATTGGATTAAAATTATTTTGCTCCAATAAAGAGGATTACGACAAATTCTGTGAGGCACTGACAAATAAATTTCAGCTGGAATATTTCACATATTCCCTAAAAAGTGAAAAACCTTATAAGGCGGTATTGCTATGACTAGATAAAAGCAATTCAGCCGTTATAAAAACACGTCTAGTACATTTAAGTCTAAAATGCACTGATGTAAAAATTGTAACAAAGTCTGCAGATAATTTCAGAGAACAAATCATCTATATCATCTATATTGTTTACTTAAAAAAAAAAAAATCCATTACTCTCAGAGAATTAAGGCAAAATTACTCTGTAATAAATTATATAAAAGTAAGATGGGAATACCAAAGACCTAACAAAGATAAACTTACACAATGTTACAATTGCCAGATGTATGGCCATGGCTCCAGTAAGTGTAAAGTTAAACCATTTTGTGCTAACTGTGCCGGAAATCATAAAACAGTTGATTGCTCTGTTACCACAATTAAATGTGCAAACTGCAATGGTCCTCATAAGGCAATGTCCGCAGAATGTCCAAGCAGAGAAACATATAAGCAAATCCGTCAACGCGCTCAACCAAAAAGTTTTAGGCAGACTCCTGCATTTAATATTACAAATAATATTAATATTACAACAGTAATTTTCCAAATACTCTTAATCAAAGTGGAAATCTCACAAATACACCGAGAATGAGTTATAACAAACCATTTACACAAACAAACAATAACATCAATAACAATATTAATAATGGTCTATTCTCCTTTGAGGAATTAAAAAATCTAACTTTCGAGTTGATAGTTAACCTCAAAAGTTGCAAAACTCGAGAAGAGCAGTTTCAGGTTGTTACAAACCTTGCATGTAAATTTTTATATCAATGAATAATAACATAAAGTTGATATCATGGAATGCCCGAAGTATTCGGTCTAAAAAGGACGAACTATTTAAATTTTTAGCAAAACATAACGTTGATATTTGTTTAATCTGCGAAACCTGGTTAAACAACAAAATATCAATTAAAAATAATAGTTTCTACTGTTATAGATACGATCGGCAAACAGGTGCAGGAGGAGGAGTGGCAATATTAATTAAAAAAAAAAATATTAAACATCAATTGTTACCACCTAAAAATACTGAAGTTATTGAAAATATCGGTGTGAGGGTAAGTTGTGGTAATGATTTCATTGACATATATTCATGTTATTTTCCAGGAGGAACACAAGGTTCAGACAATTCCAAACAAACACATTTTAGGTCTGATCTACGCAAGTTAATGAACAATAATAATAAATCCATTTTAGGAGGAGACCTAAATTGTAGAAATAGAGTATGGGGATATCTTAGAAACAATTCGTGGGGAAATATTTTATATGAAAAAAATACAGCTTAATGAAACTCAAATAGCTTTTTCTCATGAACACACGTATATACCAGCTGACCCTAATAAGCAACCATCAACTCTAGACCTCTTTTTAACAAATATACTAACCCACATGTCTGCTGTTAAAGTAATAAACGATTTAGGTTCGGATCATTTGCCTATTATGTCAAATATTAATCTAAGTTGTAAATTGGTTGAAAACTTAGATTATACTTTTAATAAAGCAAATTGGTCTAAATTTTCTAAATACATAAAAAGAAATCTTCCTACCCCTGAAGAATTTTATGAAATAACAACCTCCAATCAAATTGACGAACTGATAAATACTTTTAATGATGTCCTCAATGCAGCAATAAATGAATCTGTTCCCAAACAACGCATAAACAAACGTCAAAGCCGATACCTAATAATATTACCATCATGATACAAATGAGGAATGTTTTTAAAAGAAATTGGAAAAGGTTTAGAGACATCAGTGATCATAGAGCCATGTTGCGTCTTAACAAAAGTATTAAAAACGAATTAGCTAACTTCAGAAACAAATCTTGGAATATCAACCTATCAAAACTAGATAAATCATCTCCCCCATTTTGGAAAGTTTATAAAATTTTAAGGAAGAAACCGAGTAATATTCCAATTTTAAAATATAATAATTCAACCTACTATACTCCACTAGAGAAGGCTGAAATCTTGGCTCAAACTTTTAATTTGAATCATTTATCTTCAGCTCATCTTAGTGATAATGAAACTGTTTCTGCGGTAAACAATGTCGTAACCCAAATAAATAATACATCCATTTCTACACCACGCAAATATTTCATTTCTCAAGAAAAGGTGGCTACTATAATTAAAAGTCTTAAAAATAAAAAATCTCCTGGTCTCGATGGAATTAACAATAAATGTTTAAAACACCTGCCTAAAAAAGGTTTAAGTTACATCATTGCCATCTATAATGCCTGTCTTAATCTATGCTATTTTCCTTCAGTTTGGAAAATCTCAAAAACCATACCCATACCAAAACCAAACAAGCCTGCTGAATCTCCTCAATCTTATAGACCAGTCGTCTTTAAGTAAAATATTAGAAACAATTTTGAAAGAGAAAATTAATAACTTCATCGACAGCAAAAATATTTTACCACCTCAACAATTTGGCTTTAGAAGTGAACACAATACTTCGCAGCCTTTAATTAAAATAAGGAATCTGGTAAGAAATAATTTTAATGTTGGTAAATCCACTGGAATGGTGCTCCTCGATATAAAAGCTGCATTTGACTCGGTTTGGCATAACGGATTAGTTTTCACATTAAAAAAAATTTAATTTTCCAATTGAAATCATTAAGATTATACTAAGTTTTTTGCAAAACAGGTTTTTCGCCGTCTTTTTGGGTAAAATATTTTCTCAACGGATTTATATTAATGCTGGTTGCCCTCAAGGCTCATGTTTATATCCAATATTATACAATATCTTTGCTTCTGATGTTCCTCAATATAATAATTGCATAATGTCAATTTTCGCAGACGATACATCTATACTTTGCTCTGAAACGTATTCAAACTATATAATTGTTAATTTACAAATTGTTCTTACTGGTCTGAAAGATTATTTCAATAAATGGAAAATAATGACAAACCGCGAAAAAAACTCAAGCAATTTATTTCTCCAGAAAACGAAAAGACTGCTTTACTCCTCAAAGATCGTTGCGATTTATGAATGTAGACATATCTTGAGAAAATAACGTGAAATATCTTGGCGTTACCCTAGACATCAAGGTCAACTTTAACTGTCATATTCCATATGTTATAAACAAAATTAATAAACTAATAAGAATTGTATATCCGCTAATAAACAGGAGATCTAAACTAAATATTGCAAAAAAAAAAAATCATTATAAAGTCCATTTTCCACCCAGTTATGTTTTATGGTGCACCTGTTTGGTTTTCGTCTGCTAAATGTCATATAAAAAAGCTCCAAGTAGCGCAAAATAAACTCCTTAAGATGGTATTTAATTTACCGTGGCACTACTCCACCCGTCGTCTACATGATCTCTCTGGCTTCGAACTCGTTTATGATAGGCTTGAAAGACTGACTTCAAACTTCAACAGAAGATGCTTATCTTCACAACACCATCATATCAATGATATTTTGTCATCGTACAAACACAAATCTTTAAACTTCTCCAAAGGAGTAATGTACTCTTCTGACATATTTGGTATACCAAAAATACAACTGGGAAAATGTAATTTCAGAAATTTTTTGATGTTTCACAAAAATTGGTACTTTTTTTTTTTTTTTTTTTCTGAGTAGTTTTAAATAATTGTTATTTGTGTAGAAAGGATTTTTATATTAGGTTCTTAACCCTTTCAGTACATGTTTTTAATGCGTGGGTCAAAATGTACAATTTTTTCAGTTTTTATAGTTCTTGGCTGTAGTATTAATCCGTAACCAATTTCCAGAAAGAACCTGTGTATTTAGATTTTTTAAGGTAAAATCGAAAAACAATAAAAACGGTTCTACATACCGAAGAAAAATTGTTAAACTTATATTTTTTACGCTAAATATTAATACAAATTCTTTTCTGAATACTTTATCGACTTTTATGAAAAAAAATGTACACTTTTATCTACACTTTTTAAGATTTTAATAAAAATAAACGAAGCATTTGCTCGCTCCAACAGAGGTACAATATTAATACCTATCAGATATCGACATCAGATTTCTAAACGAAAATTTTTTATTTGTGCCATACGACTCTGGAACCAACTTCCGCGAAATATTCAAAATACAAGCAACGCAATACAGTTTAAAAAACTAATATTTGATTACTATGAACATCACTAAGATAATTAAAATAAATGTATTAGTAATTATTATTCCTTTATATCGTGTTAATTTTTGTTATACAATATTTTTTGATGTAAGTTATTTTTTCTATTTTAATGTTATGTTAAACTTTAATGTTTATGTTTTACTATATTATGTTAAACTTTGATAACCGAATTGTATTTGCTATTTTTGATGTCCGGTGCTAAATAAAAAGATATTTTATCTTACTGCACTGGTCCGTGAGGAGTCTTTACTTGTTTTTACTCTCATCGGACGCGTCCCCAGGTGGCGGATAGGGGGGTTCGGATGTAAGGTTTTTGATCCAATTGTAGTCAGTGAGTTGGAGATTATCTACCACTGGTTGCAGATCCCCTATGCACTAACTATAATCGGATCCTACGCATTACATCTAAACCTAGTAACTCATGGAAGTTCTCGCGGACCAAATAAATCAAGTGCACTTTTAAGATCAAGGTGAGTGGTAACAGTGCCGAGGATCTGCATGGTTAGTTAGTGCCTAAATAAACTAATCGCTAACAGCTCCCCTCCAACGCCCATGGCACGGGTTGGTTGTAACTTTGAAGCCTAGTCCGCGTATGCCGTCACTGAGCGAGATGGTCTACTTAGAACGTGCATTCTCGTGGGACCAAAATTAGTCAGAAAAAAGAAAATATTAAGGATGTGGAGAAGGTTAGGGCAGATTCAGTAGGAGTTTCGGACACTGACTCTGACCTTGTAGGAGTTCACAGCACCATAATTGCTCTGTAGGGACAGTGAGACCTAGTGTAACTCCCGTCGTCGACAGCCGAACAAAGGAGGAGAGAGCAAAGAATGGCGTCAGAGCTTCCTTGATCTATCTTAATAAGATGGCCAAGAAAGATCTGTCGACATTCAGTGGTAGGGATAAGTACCTTATCAAGAGGCATAGGAAGAGTGTTATTAGATTTGAAAAAATCTATGGCTCTATCACTGCTATCTTGGGAATGTCTTATCCCGAGAGACTAAATGCGATGTTTGACATCGTTCCGGAAAGTGCTCGTGAGAGTACAGGAACCGTGTCAGGGGTCGCATTGGAGTCTAAGAAAACTGGCAACGATAGCAGCCGACCAACTAAACGGAACGATCGGTTGAAACTGGGAAGCTGACTATCATCGCCAAACAGGGGGCTGATCGTAAACCATCCGGCAACTCTGGTGTATCATTCACTAAAGGAGCCAGGCCTGGAGACGACCAACCCTCGACTAGCAAGAAAGGTGCAGCAAACAACACTCCAAGCTCTCTTAAAGGTCTTCAAAAGAAGATGATAAAGAACGCTGGAAGTGGGGAGGGCCAGCACTTTTCTACATCGAAAGAGGCTGGTCATAAGCCATCCAGTTCTCTTAAGGATCCCCGTAAGGAGGTCGTTAAGAGAGCTAGGTCTGGCGATGACCAGCCAGTTTCGACCGCTAAGAAGGCGAGCCACACACCGGCTGGTTCTCTTAAGGGCCCCCAAAAGGAAGTCATTAAGAGAACTAGATCTTTCTACCTCAAAAAAGGCGAAGGAGTCGACAAAGCCGGCATAACTTCAGGCTACTGTCATAGACCGTGCTGACCCAGATGGGAGGATTAGCACGGATCTATGGAGGTTGGTTGAAGATAGGCTTATCGATGAGATCGCCTTAATGAAGGGAAGACCGGATGAAGTGTCCTTCAAAGGCGCGGACTGGTCAAAGGGTGTCAAAACTGTCAATTGTGGCAATGAGAAATCATTTGAATTCCTCAAGGCCACAATTGCCAAGTGCGGCAACCTTTGTCCATAGGCGAAACTGGATGTGATATTTGCGTCGGAGTTGCCCCTGATGCCGGTAGTGACAGTGTGGATTCCACCACCCATAAAACCGGTGGAAACTATACTGACAGTACTGGTCTACCAGAATGAGGGTCTGGATACAAGTCAGTGGAAGTTGTTAACTTCTCTGGAAGCTGTTCAATAGGGCGAAATTAACACGTAAGTGTGAGGATTGGAACAGCTATAGGGAAAGTTTAATAGGTATAAGGCAGACATCAAGAGAGCAAAGAGGGACTCATGGAGGAACTACTGTGAGTCCATCGACTCCGTAAATGAGTTATCCAGATTTAGGCGAATTTTATACAAGGATCCAAGTGCTCCTGGATATATTCAGCACGCGGATAACTCATGGACGGAGTCTTGCTCTGAGTTTACTTATAGAAACTCATTTTCCAAGCTGTAGGAACTTAGAAGCAGATACACAGTCAGGGGGAATCTTCAGATTCTCAGAATGTATATCTGATAGGGAAATTAGTGAAGTAGTCAGTGACATTGTCTCGATGGATAAGGTAGTATGGGCGGTGAATACCTTTGAACCTTACAAGTCACCTGGTCCAGACGGTATTTTTCCAGCCATGCTTCAGAACATCAACGACACGGCACTAACACTTCTAACGGAGCTTTTTAGTGTATGTCTCATTAGGAGATATATTCCTAGGAGGTGGAGAGAGGTTAAGGTAATCTTCATCTAAGGCAGGCAAGGCGAGCCACTCGAAACCTAAAGATTTCAGACCGATCAGCCTATCGTCTTTTCTACTGAAGACATTAGAGAGACTGATCGATCTTTATCTGAGGAATACAATTGACAACCAAATCATCAGCGGGGCTCAGCATGCTTATCTGAAGGGTAAATCTGTTGAGAGTGCTCTCCATGATGTGGTGAGTTATATTGAACGTGGCCTACAGTATAGGGAGTATACCTTGGCAGCGTTCCTTGATATAGAAGGAGCTTTTAATAATATTAAGATTGAGGCAATTAGAGAATCACTAGAATCATTATGCGTTCAAAACTTCCTAATCGAATGGATTATCTTGATGCTGAATAGCAGAATAATAAGTTCGAACTTGGAAGATGCATGCATAAGGAAGCTAGTGACTAGAGGGACTCCGCAAGGAGGAGTTCTCTCGCCTTTACTATAGCTCTTAGCCGTCAATGTCATTCTAAGACAATTTGATCAGCGACGTCATGCAGTTTGAACTTAACGAACTGTCTTCATGGGCTACTAGTAAAGGAGAAAACGGAGCTAGTTCTTTTCACCAGATGGTACAAGATTGAGCAGTTTAGGCTACCGGTACTAGGGGGAATTGAACATAACCTAGCAAATGAAGCAAAATATCTTGGAGTGTTTCTTGATAGTAAACTATCTTGGAAGAGGAATACACAGGAAAGGCTAAAAAGAGGACTCAACGCCTACTACACATGCAGGAACTCCATAGGTAAGAACTGGGGCCTCAAACTAATGGTAGTAAATTGGATTTACACATCGGTAGTGAGACCAATTCTTACGTATGGTTGTCTTGTCTGGTGGAAGGCAATGAGAATAGGAAGTCGTAGGAATCTTCTGTCTAAGGTTCAGAGATGTGCTTCGATTGGCATCACAGGTGCCATACGAAGTACACCACAGGCGGCGCTTGACGTCATTCTGCATCACCTACCCATTGAGGAGTTCGTGATGGGAATGGCTGAAAGGAGCTTGCTTAGGCTTAGTGAACTAGGACTTGTAGGATCAATCAGAATAGGACATTCCAAACTTCTAAACGAAATCAACCTCGGTGAACATACTCTAACTCCTTTAGGGTCCACGGATTATATGTGCACAGAGGTTGATTTCGGGGAAAATCCTACACTGAATATCCCTAATAGGTACCAATGGTCAGGAAAGAATAAACTATTCAGTGGAGCATCGGTATTCACTGATGGATCCAAAATGGATATAGGCACTGATGCAGGTGTTTAGCTGTTTGAGGAGAACGTCAGGGAATCGTACAGGCTCTCGGATAGTTGTAGTGTGTTCCAGGCAGATATTCTAGGTATCCTTAAGGCCACAGAATTGATAGCAAGGAACATAGAAGAAAATACGGAGGTAACTCTGTATGTGGATAGCCAGGCGGCGCTAAAGGCCCTGAAGGGACATTTTGTCAAGTCTAGGTTAGTTAGCGACTGTAAGAAGGCTCTTAAGAGATTGATGGGCAACTATCATATTAGACTCTGCTGGGTACCGGGTCATTGCGAGATAATGGGCAATGAGGTAGCCGATGAATTGGCTAGGAACGGCTCAGCTTTGGATGGTGCTGTAAGTGAAAGTGGTGTTAGACCACCTATAGGCTTTTACTTCAGGTTGATTAGAGAGTGGATTCAGGATAGAACCAATCATGCATGGAATCGTAGAGCGGACTGCAGAGTGTCAAGGGCCCTATGGCCAAAACTTGATATGGCAGATACAAATCTACTATTGAGCATGAAAAGGGGAAACCTGAAAACCATGATAGGTATTCTGACAGGTCATTGTCCTATAGGGGGAATGATGGCGAATTGGGAGATAAGTTCCTCCGGTCTTTACAGGATGTGCGAAGATAATGAGGAAATAGAGAAAGTGGAACATATTTTATGTTACTGTCCATGTCTACAACGGAGTAGGCAGAAATGGCTAGGCAGCCGATTCGTCGACGAGTTAGATAGCTTATCGGAAATGGATATGAGTAGCTTAATAGGATTCGTCATGGGAATAGGCTGGCTAAAAGGGTGCCGTTGGCTTACGGCGAATGAAGTAGGGCGGTTATATCTTCCTTCTATCCTAAATCTCTTTTCTCAATTCTTTTTTTGGTCTCAACTTTCTAATATCTTTTCATTTCTTTCTTACTTTCTTTGTAAATTCTTCGAAGGGACTCACAATGGACCTCTAGGTCTCCGAGTGGATGCACAGGAACCCTTTCGAGTACTGTGCAACCCTTCTCTACCTACCTACCTACCTACCTACCTACCTACCTACCTACCTACCTACTGCACTGGTATACAATTTTTAATAAACAAACATTTTTGACCAAAAAATTAATTTGTAGACAAATTTTTATACGCAATATTATACTTTTGTAGTTAAAAATAAAAAAATCAATAAATTTATTTATAAGTTATTAAGAAGGTTTAAAATAAAAACAATGAGTAAAATTTAATCTAAAAATCTGCTTTGTTTTTGATAAATGGCTTAAAACTGATAAGATGCCATATGGCATCAAAATACTGAAAGGGTTAAATTTAAATAAATATTACTTACCCATAACAGGCATTTTATGAGTAGCGGCATTCGTTTTATGTTGAAATGTACCACCCTTAGGACTAGTGATTTTAGATTTATCTTTTGGTGAATGAGTTTTCTGTTGGGCGGATGTTTTTTGGTGTATTTGTTGAAGTGCAAGCCCATCATCAGCAATACCATTTGCTGTTGGATTAATAGAGGAAGTTGCTGTAGTATGATTTTGGTCGGTACGATTCTTCGGATTTAACATTAAGGTAAGGGGAGATACACTATTATTGGAACCACCTGTATTATAAGCGCTGGAGGAATTGTCTTGGTCTTCGAGTTGGCTGTTACCAGGGATTGCGATATTAGTTACAAGACAGTCAACCGACCCATTCGTAAAAGTTGTTACTGCACTGCGAACTGTACCCGTAACACTTTTATTGAAGAATGCCGAGGAACGTCCACCTCCACAACTGCTGCGCACAGACTGACGGGGTGCGGTCGTAGCACAAATATCTTGTAAAGGCTTAATACCTAACCATTGTGCTACTCGTTGCTTTTGTTGCAAATGTTGTAAAGCATCTGTAATCGTCGAAGAAGAACAAGTGGTCATGGCGGTAACATAAACAGAGCTATCATAAGGCGAGCAATAAAATGGTTCTGATTCCGGATCTTCAGGAATCGTTTCATATATATGTTCAGTTTCATAGTCATCGTGTGATTTAACACCTGAACAAGTATCTGGTTTTGATAAATTTGACTTTGTTTGCTTCCCGCATTTGTTGCTAGATGATCCAGTTAACCAAGATTTCCGCTCATTTTTAGAAAGTTTGTCCTTTTGAACATCACTTGTACACTTAAGAGTACTACTCTGATATGCAGGATTTGAATGTATAGTGGAGGTAGTAGTAGTAGTATTAGTATTGAATTTATCTCTAGGCTTTTCAACTGTTTGCTGCAATTGCTCTTGTTGAACAACTTGTGACATTAAAGCCTTATCAAGTTCGTCAGTATCATTAATACAACAGTCATTATTTATCACACAGTTAACATATGTCATGTTATTTTCCTCATAAAATTCATCATCCTCATCGTCATCATCTTCATCGTCCTCTACAACGAGAACCTCATCCTCATCCTCGTTTGTGGAAGGGTCGTTAAAATCATCCTCATCCTAGTGAAAAAAATATATATATATTATATATGTCATTTTGAACAATTTTATGCAAGTGTGCTTACAGCATACAAATATCTGCTAACTAGTAATGTAACAGCATTATTATTTTCTGCAATTAGTGTCTCCGTCTCAGGCCGTGTTTTAATATCTTTGCCATTTATTTGCAATATTTGATCACCTTGCCTAAGACGTCCGTCGCGGCCAGCAACACTATCCGGATGTATATCACTTATATATACCTCAGTTAGTACCGTTTCGTTATATATTTCTCCGACTGTATTACCACCGCAACCTCCCTCCGCATACTCTTCAGCGTTGCTATAGCACACAGTTATGCCCAAACGTTCATTACTGTCCGACTTTCTCAATGTTATTTCCTATAAAAAAAAAAAAAACAAATCCATAACATAAATTTTAGAAAATTTAATTCCAATTAACGATATGTGTCTTACATACTACAATTAAATGAATACATATAACAGGAGAATAAAAACATTTTGTTTGCACAAGGGACATTTTCTATTGACTGTTTATTTCAAATAAAAAAAAGTTTGCCGCTTACATAAATCTTAATTTATTTTATTTTTTTTTTTTTTTTTTTTTGCCCCCAATCGTGAAGTAGCTCTGGGTTGGGGAACAACTCTCGCGGCTTTGTAATCATTTTTAAAACCAGGCGGGTTTTTTGTTCTTTGGCCTTCCGGAATTTTACGGCTCACTTTCGCATAACTGTTTTCACAGTTGGCGTCGTTTATATTACCACCTCAAATTGAAGCTATTTTAGGCTTTTGGTGGAGACCTTTTAAAACTAATTAAAAAAAAATAATCTGGTGGAGGACTATACAAAACTAATTTTTATTGGAGAAATACTCTATATGTATAAAATTACTAATTACAAAGACACTGGCACCTACTCACTAAGTTATTTCTCAAAACAGCTATCAAAACTATACGTAAAAGTACACTTATCCATAATATTAAAATAAAAATACATACAGTCGAATTGTTTAAATTAGATTTGTAGTTAGCCACTTTTTGCTAACAATTACAATCAAATATACTATTTTTAACAACGAAAGATTCTATTCTCACTTCCTTTTAGTGCATCTTTGTTGGAAGTATTTGACATTTATACCAACGAGTAAACCGTTGACAATGACTTAAATGTTGTTTGCCAGCAAACTACATTTATTTACAAATAAACAGGTCCCGATATCAGAACCCTTTTAGACGGAGAAATGCGTCTGGTTCTTGGGGACTTTAATGCTCACCATCAGCTCTGGCACTCTAATTTAGGGGAAGACCAGAGAGGTGGAGCATTGGCGGAACAAATCGACGAGTCCACCTTCTGCACACTTAACGATGATGCCCCCACAAGAGTTATGGGTAATTGCGCTAGCTCGCCCGACATATCAATAGCAAGTCCTGGTCTGATCAACTGCGCAACCTGGCGAGCAGTAGTTTCTCTAGGATCAGATCATTTACCCATTATCATCAGTCTGGATCGACCCAACGATTTCATCGTCTCTGAACGCCGTACATATATAAACCAAAAAAAAGCAGACTGGCACGGCTTCAGAGAATTCACCGACCGCCACTTCAGTGATCTACCGGTTCCCTCCAATGTTTATGACGCTGAGAGGAAGTTCCGCGAAACCATCACAACAGCAGCAGCTCGCTTCATTCCAGCTGGTAGAATACCCGTCGTGCGTCCACATTTCCCAGCAGAAGCAGCAGCATTAGCGGACGAACGTGATGAGATCCGAAACACTAACCCCGACGATCCAAGGATCGGACAGCTGAGCAGAGACATCAGCAGGTTGGTTAATGAGGATAAGCGGAAAAGATGGTTAGATCACCTGAAGAACTGCAACTTAAGTTCAGAAGAAGGTAAGTTGTGGTCAACTGTCCGGTCTCTCTCCAACCCCACGAAGAAGGATGATAGGGTCGCGATTAAGTTTGCAGATAACACCATATCCGACCCTAAGGGATGCGCGCGCGCATTTTGCCGGCAATTTATTGAGCACCCTGAGAGAGACAAGGCGAATAGAAGCATTGTTCGCAAACTCCACAATGTTCTAGCCACGGACACGCCACAGCACATTACACCAGCGGAAGTTGCAGAAGCCATTAACAGACGGTATATCCATGCTGATGTTAAAACACCTTGGTGAGCGGGGAGTCGAGTACCTGAATTGGGTTTTTAACCTGTCACTCAGGAGCTTAAATATACCCGGTGCCTGAAAAATGGGTCGAGTGATCCCAATTTTAAAACCCGGGAAAATCGCGAGCGAGGGATCATCGAACAGGCCGATATCCAGTAGCGAAAACACTCGAAGCTCTTCTCCTCCCCCAGCTGACCCGCCAACTACCAGCAGCTCATCACCAGCATGGATTCCGGAAAATGCACAGCACCACCACAGCATTAACCGCCATCACCACTCGGACTTCACAGGGCTTAAACCATGTAGCCATGCTACACTCTTCCAGGACATCCTGCAATCCACAATGACCAACAACATGAAGATATGGATTGTGAACTATCTGAGTGGTCGTCAGTCGTTCGTGGAGTTTAGAGACAAGAGATGAAAACCCCGTAGAGTTAAGCAGGGAGTGCCACAAGGCGGAGTCTTGTCACCACTCCTATTTAACTTCTACCTCTCTAAACTCCCTACACCTCCTCAAGGAGTAGAGGTGATTACATATGCGGACGACTGTACAATAATGGCAACGGGCCATAATGCTGACGACTTATGCGGTACTGTGAATGGTTATCTCAACCAAATCCATAATTTCTTCACTACGCGTAACTTGCAGTTATCACCAACAAAGTCTTCAGCAACACTCTTCACCATCTGGACCAAGGAGGTAAAACTCGAGCTTGGCATCTTTGTCGATGGAGTTCAAATTCCGGCAGTGAACCACCCAAAAATCCTGGGGGTCACCTTTGACAGCAACTTTACCTCCTCAGCTCATGCTACTGCAATCTCGCACAAATTGCGAAGTAGAAACAAGGTCCTCAAAGCACTAGCCGGCAGTACTTAGGGTATGGACAAAGAAACCTTCTTAGCTACATACAAAACGATTGGCCGGTCAGTAGTCAATTATGCTGCTCCAGTGTGGTCCCCTTCGTTGAGTGATACTCAGTGGAGAAATTTACAAAATGCAGCCTTAAGGACCGTCACAGGCTGCCTACAGATAACCTACCCACACCACCTACATGAGGAAACGAAGGTATTACCAGTCAAGGAACATAACGTAATGTTAACCAAACAGTTCCTCCTGGGATGTCATCGGAGGGGACACCCAAACTTCAACATCGCACAGTTGGATTCCCCCCCGAGGCATGTCAGGCATGACCTTCGTAAGTACAAGGAGAGCATACTAAGATATGTTCAGGATCCCTTGGACCGCAACTCGTACTTGACAGCTTTGAACGACATTCACAGAGACGCCATCGATTCCGCGGTTGCAAGTTACCGCTTGAATGTCGTTTTAGGAAAACAAGAGTAGTTCTGGCTCAACTGAGGTCGGGATGGAGCAAAAGGCTCAATGCCTACTGGTCTCGCATAGACCGTGCCGTCCCTAACTTATGCCCAGTATGTGGTGAAGGCCCACATGATACCCACCACATTTTCAACTGTCCTGCGAACCCTACCTCTCTTTGTCCAACGGATTTATGGACACAACCAGTGGAAGTAGCACAATTCCTCGGACTTGACCTCGATGCAGAACCCCCTGACTGAAAATTATTAAGATGTTCTAGCTGTTACAACAACAACAAATAAACAGAGATTTACGTCTCTAATAAAATTTAATTTGGTTTGTTTTATTTTATATATATTTTGGATTGATGCCCCAACACGCATCATAAACATTGCAACATCCTATTAAGTATCATTAGGATATAAACTGACTTTGCATATAGTTGATTTTTCATTTAGCTAATTTAAACAAAAATTTTATTTTTTTACACAAAAAACACAAAGGAATTGTTGTGTGAACGGCTTTGTCCCATAAAATACATGACTATAGCCCAAATTACAATAGCGCGTAGTCAGCAGCAGTGTGTGCTGCCATAATCAGCTGATAATTTAGAATGCACTGTTTGTTATGGTGTTGATTACATTTGGTCAGCAGCAGTTTGCAGTGCTGTTTCATTTAGCCCTGTTTCTAAATTCACTGCGCTGCTTTCAGATTGAGAGCGAGACAAAGAGAGTGAGCAAATAAATGAGAGGATAAAATACACAAGTAGAATAAAGTAAGATGATGGTTGTAAATTGTGGCTGCCTACGCTGAATTATAATTATAACAGCAGCAACATGTTGTACTGACAGTGAACAGCTGATAATTTTTGCAGATACTGTTGCTGACTACGCGTAAATGTAATTTGGGCTTAT
The DNA here is from genome assembly GCA_951394005.1 of Protophormia terraenovae. NCBI lineage: Eukaryota > Metazoa > Arthropoda > Insecta > Diptera > Calliphoridae > Protophormia > Protophormia terraenovae. Next base: position 3,126,564 of record OX596078.1, on the reverse strand, counting down.
GTGAACATGATATATGAATGTAATAGTGAAACGAAATTATATTTATTTTTTTAGATGCGAATGACTAGATAAGCTTTTAAAGGCTAACTTATCTCTAATGCATCTAAAGCACTCTAATTTAAATATAATTTTTCTCTTATTTAAATATAATTTTCCAATTTCTTTAACAACTTATTCTCCATCTGCTCAGTACACCAATTACCGACACAGCAATTGGTATCGCAGCACAGATCTGTATTAAAGTAATCGAATAGAGTTCCTTCATTTTCATAGTGGTTGAACACTATTTCCATTTCTGTGGCTACAATTTGTCCATACAAACGATATGGTATTCGTACATAAATAATTCTCACATTGAAATCTTCCAATAGAATCAATGGCAACTTTGTAGTTCATAGTTGAATAGCACGTTCTTGGCTTAAATAAAATTAAAAAAAAAAAAACTAATTCAACTTGTTCAATACAATCTTGTGGGAAAACCACCACAAAGACCCAAGGTAGCATTTCCTTCCTTTTCTGTCTTAAGTGGTTCCATGCCAACTGTGTTGGCATTACTCAAGTAAACTTTCATATCTTGAGCAACAAAATTAAATTTTTACAAAAGCGATTTAGCGATTTATTAATAAATGGATTCCCTAAGTATCAGGATCTTGTTATTAAAACCATCGAAGCGGTTAACGTGAATTTAAAACCATGTGTCATCAATAATTGTTACTTTATTAACAATGGACACACAGTACTTGTGAAACTTAACAGCATATACAAACGTAATGGAACGTGCTTACCATAACGTGAATTTTTGCAATATTGTCAATATTTTAATGATTACGTTTTATTTTTTTATTGATTATAAGCAGAACGGTAAAGTCTGTCCGTCCGTCTATACATTAAAGTTAAATGAGTCGAAAATTATGCATAATTCATGAAAACGTAATATCAACACTTTAATGATCACATTTAATTTTTCTATTTATTAGTAAGTAAAAAAAATGCATTTTTAGAATTATAAGATGTTTTTTGGCCGTCCATCCGTCTATACATTTGGGTTAAATGGAACGAAAATGACGCTTAATTCAGGAAAAGGTGATATCGAAATTTTTATGATCACGTTAAATTTTTACTATTTATTAGTTAGTAAAAAAATTAATTTTTAGAATTCTAAAAATCTTTTTGGCAGCATGGCAATGTCCGTCCGTCTATACATTTGGGTTAAATAGGTCGAAAATGCCAATTAATTCAGGGAAAGGTGATATCAAAATTTAAATACTTTCATTTTATTTTCATATTAATCAAGAAGTAGAAACAAATCCATCTGTTTGAAATTATGAAAGTAATTCTTAACAAATGACATCTAAATTACATCCAAAGTAACCAATAAAATTTTTCAACTATTCTAGTAGTTATTTTTAATATCGTTATAAAAATTACGGTTAAATTACTTCTTTGATCAAAATTTTCCTTGGATTTTAACACTTCTTAAACATTTATTCAGAAGAGCAGAAAAGTCTAAGAAACAAAAGGCACTTGGATAAATATTAAAAAAAATAATAATAATAATAACAATTTTGAATAATTTAAGATTTTAATTTCATCTTTTCTTTTTGCTTTTCCATAAATAAAAACTGAATTATAATTATTTACTCGTATCTTTAATAACAACCCTACTAAAATAATTTTTGGAGTCTGGATTTTTTCACTTGTAGTAGTCGTTTTTCCTCACATCTTAAATACAAAGTTAATATAAGTAATGATACTAGTTACAAATAACATCCAAGTTGTCAAAAATGAACAACATTCCACCAATGACATGCTTATGTTAAATTCATTGGTTTTTCACCCGAATTTGAAGTGGTACTGGTTACTAGTTGCGGTGATTTTATTACATCTTTCTCCTCACTTTTTTTGCTGGGTATATGCTAGGGTATTCACTCGAATATTGTTTGTTCGATTAATCGACAAATTAAATTCAAATAATTGTTCGATTAAATTAAAATCAATAATTTCGAGTATCAATTTATTCGAGCAAATTATGCCGATTAATCGAAAAATCCGAGTAAAAAATATTTTAAATATTTCCTTTCTTAACTACTTTTTAGGATGTTTTAATTTCAGTTTTCTAAAAAATTTTGCATAAAAACAATGTTTTAAAATTTGTATAGAATGTTTTGAATCTAAAAGTGGTACCACAAATTGGAATTTTATTAAAAAAAACTTATATTTAGTAAAAAGAACCGAATATATGCCTAAATTACAATACGTAGTTAAAGGTCGTTTTTTAATTACAAGAATTATATAAAAATATAAACGTCAAAATTATAAAGAAAATTCCATTAATTTTAATATAAATAAAATAAATAAGAAATAAATTGATAGATTTCAAACTTGATTTGGAAAAACATATCTACGAATGAAAGTACATAGTATGTAGTTTATATACCAATAAATGCTCAGTCTGGTGTAGAGCATATGATGGTGATGCTTTGAATGAAATTTGTAATATATAAGGAATTTGGATTTAAAATTAAGTTTAGCATATAAACTTGTTCTTTATGTTAAGAATCAATGAACTACTTTGTCTAAAAAAAGGATGGTCCAATGTGCTTTTTGTCATTTTCAAAATGCAATAACTCAGAAACTAATTTATTATTTTCTCCATTAAATGGAGAAGTTCTAACTAATTGTATATTTGACTAATTTATTATACAAGTTTATAGAATTTTTTATATTTTTACACTGATATTGTTAGAAAATTAAAAGTTGAAACATTTTTTCACAAAATTGAACTAAAATATTATCACTATAATACAAATAAGAGTAAATTATCTTAAAAACTGTATACATTTGTATAATTTTAAATGATCATCTTAACGCCTTCTAAATATTAAATATAATTGAACAATGAATTATAAAACATTCTAAAACCTTATACTCAAAATAAATCTGGGTTTAATAGATCTCCGATACTTAAAAATATTGTAGAAACATTTTGAAATATAACTAAAAACCACTGTTGTATACATGTTAGTATGTGTCCAAATTAAATTTTATAGCGTCACAAAAGTTACAAAAAGCACTTCGGACTACCCTTAATATAAGATTTGGTTCAAATTGATAGACCAAATTTGTCAGGCCTATTTATTTAACTATCAATGAATATATTAAATATGGAGAAATATCGGAATTATCAAAGCAAAAGAGACAAATATTCATAAATATTTACGCAAATTTTAATTATATATTATTTTGGAAAGACTATTTTTTATTTTATGCTATAATTTTGTTTTCTTTTTTAATAAGCATTGAAAAATCGATTACAATTTTAAGGTACAAATTAATCGAATAACTCGAGTAACTTAAATGATATACTCGATTATTCGAGTAATTTAAAAACTGCATTTTCGAGTTATTCGATTATTCGAACAATGAAAAAGTCGAGTAAAATGAATACTCTAGTATATGCGCTTTTTTATACGATTTTTTTTTTCATAATATTAAAGTGGGCAATATATACTATTTTTCAGAAAATTTTCAGAACAAACATCCTGTAACATTTTAAGTTGCATTCCATGAAAATTGAAAATTAGTGTATTTTAGGACAATTAAAAAAAAAATAACGAAAATATTAGGACAAAATATAATTTACAAATAGTTGAAGAAAAGTATACTTAAATATCTGAAATTGATGGTTTCATTTTAAATTTTTACCTTAAAAGACTTATTATTTAAAATAAATACACTGAAAGCTGATAAAAATTGAATTTTTTACTATTTTTCAAAAATATAAAAAATTCTTAAATTTGATAGCTTCTTATAAGAAAACAGCACAACCTAGCTTAAAGATTTTAATTGATATTGATACATAATTTTGTCTATTTTCATTTGGTACCCAATTATTACAAAATTTTAAAATGCGTCACAATTTAGTTTTTCTTTATATACATGTAAATTATTAAAGGTATTCACCTCAAAATTTTGCAACCCTTGCAATTTTTCACTGTTTTAACTTGACGTGAGCAACCAATTTTAAAAAAAGTAGATAAAGTTAGCAAAAAAAAAGTAAAAACTTTTTTTTCAAGACACTGAAAGAAGTAATAATTTATTTCAAATATATTTTTTATTTATATAATTCATATTAATAAGTATATTTCTTGATTTTTTTCTTTTTATATTATTTAATTAATTTTAACCACACTATTTTTTTTACGTTGAATTTAATTTTTCAGTGGTATTTTTTAGTTTAGAGATGATTTTTTAGTACTATTTACACATATTTACAGAGTGGCAACATTATAAAAATTGTTGCAACTTTAACTATTTTTTACTGACAATTTTACAATTGGTTTTACTCTGACAATTTTGCAAAAGTTGTGCAAAATATTGTTCTATGTGATTGTTGTTGTGTTTACAGAAATCGATGCAACTTTTCTGCTTTGCAAGGGTCTAGCAAAGTTACAATTGCTGAGGTGAATACCTTTATTATTTTCATATTTAAGTGACAACTAAGTGAGTTGACTCTTTACCTTGTCTGGGTTTAACTCTTGATAATCGTTTAACTTCCCAGCAAAAAAAGTGAGGAAAAAGATGTAATAAAATCACCACAACTAGTAACCAGTACCACTTTAAATTCGGGAGAAAAACCAATGAATTTAACATTAGCGTGTCATTGGTGGAATGTTGTTCATTTTTGACAACTTGGATGTTATTTGTAACTAGTATCATTACTTATATTAAAGTTGTATTTAAGATGTGAGGAAAAACGACTACTACAAAGTGAAGAAAATCCAGACTCCAAAATGATTTTCTTATGGTTGTTATTAAAGATACTAGTAAATAATTATAATTTAGTTATTTATGGAAAAGCAAAAAGAAAAGATGAAATTAAAATCTTAATTTATTCAAAATTCTTATTCTTTTTTTAATATTTATCCAAGTGCCTTTTGTTTTTTAGACTTTTCTGCGCTTCTGAATAAATGTTTAAGAAGTGTTAAAAACCAAGTAAAATTTTGATCAAAGAAGTAATTTAATACCGTAATTTTTATAACGATATTAAAAATAACTACTAGAATAGTTGAAAGAATTCATTGGATACTTTTGATGTGTTATACGTTACTGTCTGATTATTTTTAGTGGTACAACAGCATTAAGTATTAATCGTATAAAATTGGTTTTCAATCGAATTATTAGATACATATTTGGACTCAAAATTACCAAAACAGCCTAAAAAGTAAAAATTTTAATCTTTGAAGCTCAATATCTCTTAAACTAAAAGAGATAATATGTGCATGATGTTTTTGTAGATCTCGACTAGCAGAATCCTCCTATATAAAAATCTTTCAAATCGGTTCAGGTATAAGGAATCAGGATCGTTTTAAAAAAAATTTATACCCGAGGTGTCCAACTTTAGGACCCTGTGAACTCGTTTCCTGTTGGTCTACATGGTCCAAGTTCAAAACTTAAACTCGCCTGCACCTCTACTACTCTACTACTTATTTCCATTTCATTTTTTTAATCGCACACTGTGCGTTCGTACAGGGTGACTGTTTTCAACTTCCTAGCCAGGAATTCTATGTCGCAGATGCTAGAGGGATTATGGCAGAAAAATTTCGTGTATCAAAGAAATCAAAATTCACAAGAAAGCACTTCATTCTTAAAAAATGGTTGCATTAACACAGAAATATACGTGAATGAGTGTCTTTGGAAAATACTTTTGTTTTCTGGCCTGCTCCCACTTCTTCCCATTACAACAACAAAAAAATGGAGTTGTCATAAAGAAATTGTAAGAGTTTGTACCGAAACTCCATCAAGTTGTCCGAAACTCGTTGCAATTGAAAGATATTGGGCTCTAGTAAAAAATAGTTTAAACGACATTAAAAACTCAGCATAAAATGAAACTGAGTTTAGAAATAAGTGGATTTATTGGTTATAAACTTATAAACTTCACACATTGTGAAGTTTTTTTGCCACACATAGCAAATACGTATTACAAAAAAACAAACGAAGCACAGTGTAATTTTTTAAAGTTGAATTAAGCATTAAAAAATCTACTTATGTGTGAAATTTCATTCAAAAATATTCACTAACAAGAATTTTATTGCATTGTTAAAAATGAAAAATATGCAAAAATCCCAAATACATCCTTTCTCATTGTTTTTTGCAAAAAGTCTTTGACAAATTTTCGTATTGTATAATTTTTTATACATATTTGAAAAGAAGACAAAATTTCCTAAACATTGATGTACAACAAGTATATATTGGTATTTTGCGTTTGCAATTGAAGGATTATAAATTTATGATTTCAAGTAATTTGGCCAATTTTTAGTAATTTTTATATGAATGGTAATGCCGCTCTTGAAAATGCCGTGAAAAAAAATATTTTAATAAAGCTCATCGTTTTAATTTTTTCAGCATAGTGCTAAATACATATCCTTCTGTTATATCCGTAAAACAGATAAAAAATACATATTATATATCATTGTTTAGGAAATTTTGTCTTGTTTTCAAATATGTATAAAAAATGTTTCGATATAAAAATTTATTAAATACTTTTTGCAAAAAACAATCAGAAAGGATGGATTTGGGATTTTACGAATATTTTTGAATGAAATTTTACACATAAGTAGATTTTTTTAATGCTTAATTCAAAGCGCTATTCACTTTTTTAGACAAGTCTACAAAAATCCCGTAATTCCCAAAAAACGTTAAAAAATTTACAAAAATGAGATTTTTTACTTTTTTTGCTATATCTTTCTAACCAATAACGGGGAGCAAAAATTTCTATTGCGAAAAAAATTAACACTTGAGACTAAATAAAAAGTATGAATTTTTTTTATTCCAGCTTTGCGATTTGAGAAATTAAGCCGAAAATTCTAAATTAGTTGGAAAAATAGGTCAAATTTGGGAAACCCTGGTTCTCGCAAAAAATGATTTTTAAAAGCTTTTTTTCCTTTAAAGTATTTTGTGTTTAGTTATCTTTCTGAAAAATATAAATACTATATACAGTGGTGGCCATGAGGTTAGCACACTTGCTACTGCCTATCTTTAAAAGCAAATATTTCCTGTATTTCTTTATTTTTTTTTAACTATTTCTTTTATATACGTGTAACATGTCTTGTTAAGATCACATCACAATATATTCATTGTCATTCCTATATATATCTTTGCTGTTTTTCTTTTCAGAATAGAATAACCGTCAAAAAATACTGGACAGTATTTTAGCACAAAATAAAAAAAACTTATTCACATTTAAAAAAAGTAACTAAACAAAAACTTATTTCACTATAAACTTAGTACTTAGTTGGGTATCCATTATTTTTTATTACAGCTGCCAATCTCCTTGGCATACTTTCCACAAGTCCCATACAGCGCTCCACTGAAAAGCATACCAAGCTTTTTCTTTTTCTGTCCATAAATCGGCCAAATTTTTAGGTTTTGTCTCATTACGTGCTGCTTCACATCATTCCAAAGGTTCTTAATGGGATTAAGATCCGTAGATTGGGCTGGCCATTTTATTTATTTATTTATTTATTTATTTATTTATTTATTTATTTATTTATTCATTTACAGTAATATAACAAGCCTCCTAAGGCCAAAAAAACTTATATTACAAAGAAATAATCCTGAATAATTACTTAAAAATAATAAAATATATGCATATAAATCTATTTATATAAACCAAATATAGGTATATATGTATATATATATGTATAAATAACATAAACCAAAAAACAACTTATAAGTTCCCATGCCTAAAAAGTATTTACAATAAATATTGAAAGTTAAGGCAAATTGATCCCAATATAAACAACGAATGTTAAAATAAGAATAAAAAGATCAATAAAAAAATACAGAATAAAATTATAAAATATGCGACTACCGTACTTCGTTAAGAACCGTTAGTAGTTTTAACCGAAATGCATTATTGGAATGGGAAAACAAACGTAGTTCCAAAGGTAAGTAATTCCAACGACGTGCTACTCTAATAATAAAGGATCGCTCAAAAGAGCCATTATTAATTCTAATTTGTAACTTTTTAACGCTCTACGTAACATGTAAATATCAAGCCTGTTCTGGAATCACGGTGATTTCAAATCACGAACAATTTTGAAATCACGCAAGTGAATTTCAGCTGTTCTGGAAATAACGTGATTTTAAATTTTTCGAAGTGATTTTAATTTTAAGAAATCATTTTGTATTAAATAAAATTAAATATTTAGCCTTTTGAAATATAATATATTTAGCCTTTTATTAAAATGCCTGAAGCAACATTGTTGGCAATAATTGCTTTAAAAAGAAAGAAAATAAATAATGAGCGAATTAAAAAACGTTATTTGCGGAATCTTTCAAATCCTATGGAAACGGAAGAAATGTTGTAGGTACAAAATAATCTAAATTTTTTCCAAAGTACAAAAACTTAAACACAAAATTAAACTATCATAGCAAGCATTGCTCCCACAACATTATGTTATGGAGTTCTTCAGTTTTTCGGTCTCAACCCCTAGAAATATAGAAATAGCCCAGAAACTAAAAAATCCCAAGTTTTACTCTAAGTGGAAAACATTTAGAGGCTGCTCATAGCGATAAAATCTGCAAAAAACTATTTTTTAAATTTTGACTGTGAATATCTCGCAAAATCACCTATGATTATTGGTAAATGATGTATAAGAAGAAAAATATTTAAAATTTTTTTCAGTTTTAATATTTCGATCACTGTAAGCCACCTCTAAATTCTTTTCAATTTGCCTAAAACTTAAAATTACACGTTTTACGATAATTTTATTTTAATAGCTATTATGTTATTAGTTGTCCAATGTTCTTCATCTTAGGAATTTCGGAATGTGTGGAATTCAACAAGATATAAACCGAGAAATTTGCATTTAAAATAAATTTTTAATGATGGAAGAAAGGAAAAAAAATGTAAAAAGTCATCGTTTTCAAGATTCTGATCGCTTTGAGCCACCTCTAAATTTTTTTCAATCAGTTCAAAACATGGCATATTTCAGTTTTTCGACTAACCGAACATTTCCAGGGGGTGAGAACCAAAATCTGGACACTTTTTGTAGTGAGGGCCACCCTAATATACATATACATACCCAGCAAAATTTTTTTGAAGTAGTTCAAAGGGATGTAACATTTTCATTATTTCTTTAGAACTTATGCATTCAAATGCATTGTTAATTATTTCCTTAAACCTAATAAATTTATCATTTAATGCATGCATTAAACACTAGTTTTGGAATTCGACTTTAACTCGATTGTACTTGTAAGTTATTTAAGATTATGAATTTTTTATACTTAAATTAAATAATCTTTAAAAAAATTTGTGCTATTTATTTGTTTATAAATAGTTTGATATAATCTGCAGATTAATTTATGTCCGAAATAAACTTTTGTTATATAAATGTGCATGTATTAATAAGATCTCCATTGAAAAGGCGTTGTCGATTCATTAAAATTTCATTGGTTTTAAGCACTCATTTTAATGACGATCATGCATGTTTCACCTAAAAATGAACCAGTGCAACATCACGTGAATTCATGCATTTACTACTTCTTTTGCGTGGGGAAGATTTCACATTTCTATCGCGTTTTGTTTATTTGAAATTGATTTACCAGAAGCGTGACCACTAGTTTTACAGAAAAATTGTTAGCCGTTTGATCTTGCAAATGTTTTGTAAGAGAAAACATCGTCAAACAAGATTCGGAAAAATGTTAGATATGATTAATGATAAGTAAATAATATTTTTCCATTAAAATGGAGAAGTTAGAAAATGTTTTATATAGTGATTACGTCATTTTCGTCAAGTATTTGTCCAGTCTGAACAAACCTTAAGTATTTCATACAGTACCTGTGTGTTGAAATAGGATGACACTAAAAGTATTTCGATATGACATTAAACAACACTACAACATCAAATTTTTTAGTAGGACACTTTTAAGAAAAATTACTTCTTATGTAACTCTTTATTTTAAAGAGAAGCTTTTGTAAAGTTAATTTCAACTTAATACTTAAGAATTTAGAATATTTAAAGTGATAAAGTTACGTATTCTAATTCTTCAAAAGTGTGAGTTAAAAGAAATATCTTTACGATTAGCACTAAAAGCACAAATGGATGCTGATGACGATTTTTGTACAGATGGTGACGACAAAGTATGCATGTGTAAATTTAAAGAAACATACCAAACTACAATAATTTGGTAAATAATATATTTATTTAACTATAACAAGCTCAAATTTGTAAGATCTATGTATTCCCGAGGTAATAAAAATGTTTTGATAACAACATGTGATTTTTGAACAAACTACCATATTTTATTTATTCATTTTCGCCGCACTTAAAAACACAAATGGATTAGATTTATATTTAGATTTCCTAATTTAACTTTTAATTAGCATTTAATATAGAAGTGAAATGCTGGGTCTAAGAAAACCAAGAAAATCTTGGTTTTCTTCTTTCTATTATGTTAGCTTTCATGGTCACATGTATAAAAGAGCCACTGAAATTTACATCGCAAAAGTATGTATATCGGATATAACTATTGCGTAAAATAATATATTGTATCCAAATTATAATTAGTTAAAAGAAAACATATCAAATTAAACAGGGAAACACAGATTCTGCGGCACGGGGTTTCTCATTCAAATCGGATGCACGGTATTAATAAGTACTAAGCCTCTAATCCACTTTTTTTATACCCGTCACCACAGGTGTAAAGGGTATATACATATAAGTTTGTCATTCCTTTTGAAATTTCTACAATATTCATCTAAGACCCCAAAAAGTATATATATTCTGGATCCTTATTGATAGGGGATGTTCGTCTGCCCGTCTGTCTGTTGAAATCAGTTTTTAGAAAGCCCCAGTTATCGGATATATAAGTTTTACACAAATTGTAGGAAATATTCCTTAGAAAAACGCTAATAAAAATGGACAAAAGCGGTTGATAAATAACTGAGATATCGGCAAAAAACCTAAGATACTTCCAAAAAATCGTATTTGTTGTCGGCTTTTCATGGCTCCTACACAAGCTAGCGACATCGTTTTTGCACGAAAAATTCAAAATCCTTTTTCAATTTTATTCTTGAAAAAAATCGGTCCATTGGTATCCGAGATATCGGCCAAAACACATTTTTAGACTTTTTGAAGTTCCTATATAAGCTACGGGTTTCGTCATAAATATTTTTATAAAATTTCGGTTTTTTTAATCAACCAAATTCGTTCATAAACAACCGAGTTATGGGCCAAAAATTAAAAAAAAATTTAATAATATAATTACACACAAAAATATTTATATTAAGCATTGTTGTTGTTTTTTGTATGGGAAAGTAGTTTAGTTAGCAACAGCAGTAATATAATGATTAACATTGTTGTTCTTGTTGTTGTTTGAATATGTAGTCAGTTTGTATATATATACATACATACACACATACATACAAAAATATACAAAATTGTTGTTGTTTATTTTTTTAAAGCAAAGCTTGCTATGACTGTTTTTTTTCGTATTCAAATGTTCGTAGTTTGGAAAAATGTAGATTTATAAATATTAATACCGTGTATCCGAATTGAATGAGAAACAACAGGCCGCAGAAGTTTTGTTTCATTTTGTAACTGTGTGTTATTAAATTATTATTAAATATCCAGAGATTTTTCAATTTTGGATATGTTTTTTTTATTTATTTCAGAAATTGGGGTTTTACGGCAATTTATTTCATATCTTAGAGTCTTGGGGAGATAAAAATTTAATAATTCTGGAAAAATGTGTGTAATTTAAAGAATCCAAATTCCTACAAATAAAAATATATCCACAATTTAAAAATCTCTGGATATATAATAATAGTTTAATAATTTGACATGTTTTCTTTTAATTAATTTTAATTTGAATCCATTATATTATTTTACACAATAGTTATATCCAATTAATACAATGTCTCACATGCGATGTAAATTTCAGTGGTTTTCTTAAGTGGCCATGTAGAGATATACCATTAACTATAGGACCAATATTTTTTAAAATATTTTTATAAATAAAAAATCTAAAGTATGTTTGTATGAAATACAAAGCAGATCTACTTGCTTACACAAAAAACAACAATAATGTTGTTGCTTCGATTCCAACTAAAAAACGTTCATACATAAAACATTTTATAGTGCTATATTTGGCTGTGCCGAACCTTATGTACCCTTCACTCGTGTTGAGATGTTATATAAAATTTTTGTGAACTAAGATATTGACTGGCACAGGCGCGGATCCTCCCAAAAACGTTTGGGGGTGGCTTGGTGTTTAATGTTTTTTATTTTGAAAGTTTCCCGATTATAATCAAAATTTGCGATTCCTACAAATTTAAGTTGATCGTCACTGAAAAATATTTATTTAGCCATTATAACACTTTAAAAATAAATTTTTATATACAATTTTTGAACTGTGAAATTTTTGTATTTCTGTCACCGGAAAGAACTTGCTATTTCTATTTCCACTTTTCTATTTTTTGGAAAACTTTTTGTTTGTATTACATCAAATTATGTATATTTAAATAGAAATATTTCTGGCAATAATGATTAAAGGTGCGTTTTTATTTCATTGTTATCTTCTTAAGAATTTTAAATAAAATGATTTTCATTCAAATGCACGATCTGAAAACCCGTAAGGTATGTACATTTTGATAAGCACACTAACTATATCTTTGTTGTATTAGAAATTTTAAAAACTATTTTTTTAGGTTAAATGTATCTTTTTCTGATCTTTCATATCTAAAACTTACTGATCCAAAATTTGGTGATAATTTGATAAAAATCGATTGAGATTATAAAAGTATCACTTTATCATATTTTAAAAATTCTGGTTACACAGGGAAACACTTATTCTTCGGCTCGGGATTTGTCATTAAATTCGGATATACGTTATTAATAAGTTCTAAACCTCTAATCCTCTTTTTTGAATTTACTCTAGTTCTCGCAATACATCGCGATTTATAAAATTAAGGACGTTGCCCCATATATTAAAACATACAGTGGGGAGCGCAAATGAGTACATGTTTGTAATTTGTGCACTTGTCATTACATAAAAATTTAAATAATAAAACAAATCCAAAATTTTTTTCTTTAATTTACTTAATGTTTAGTAATTAACAAAATAATTTATAATTAAAAAAATAAAAGCATCAAGCTCAAAGAAAAAACAAACAAAACGAAAACAACTCGCATGTACCCAATTTTGCACCTGAGTAATTTTATAGTATTTTTTAAATATTTTTTACAACAATAAAAATATATTTGAATATAATATAGTGTAGTTTATAGGTAAGGTTCAGTATATTATTATAACATTTTTAGAATTTTAAATATACCTTTAAAATCGGGAGCTATATCCGAAGGACCGATTTTTCGGACTACGTGGATTTAAAATTTTATATCTAGAATACCAGTTGACCAAATTAAATTTTTTAAACTGTATTAAAAAGACAAGAAATTATTCTTTTCAAAAAGTATATACGAATTTAAATTAACAGCAAAACTATGTTGAAAATTTAAGACACAATTTCAGTTTTTTAATTTTTTCTTCTATTTTTTTAATTTATATCTATTTTTGACCCACACTTATAATTATTATAGTATAAAACATAATTATTTTAATATGCCATCTTATTCTATACTTCATTGGGAAAACAAAAAAAAGGTATGGCTTGATAAAATCGGATGAAAATTGTAGAACCTATGAAGTTTTTAAAATGTGTACAACTCATAAAATCTTGTTATTTTACTTTTTATGGCTTTTTCCATCACTTTTGATGCATGAAGAAGTGTAAGATGACCTCCTTGTTGTCAAACTTGTGCTCAACATGAATTTTATTTTTAAAATTTCCTAGAGAAATCGGTGGTAAAACTGTTGTTGAAAGAAGTCTGACCCTTAGCCAGTTAAGAAATATTTTTTTTTCGCGTACGAAAATTTACTAAATTTAGAAAGTCATTTAAAAAAATGGAATGAAAACGGAGAAAAGCGAACTGTAATCAAGCAACTTTCAAACAAAGCCATAAATTCAATTAAATCATAATTTATTGCAATTAAATTAAAGAACGCCATAACACAAAAAACTGATTTTGCAGAAATCGCATTCAAAGTTTTCAAATGTCATTTATCTTAATAGATAACTGAGGTCAGATTTTCTTCTCAATCAATGGCCATAAGTAAAAGATGTGTACACAATATTTTTAAGGGAACATTAAGCTTGAAAACCACGTTTTTTGAGTTATGACGTTCATGAAGTAAATGAGCAGTATTTATATCAAAAAATTTTTAAAATAAATGAAATAATTTAAAACATAAACATAAAACATCGTTTTATCAAATCTAATAAAAATAAAATGAAATATTTAATAAAGTGGTATTTACAAAATATAGCCTTAAGAGTAAAAGCACTCTTCATTCAGTCTGTAAATGTACAGCAACTAAGGTTTTTATCCCGAGAATTCCCGGAACGAGTTTCCCGGGAATTTTAGCAATTTTTCACTTCCGATTCCCGGGATTTTTTGTCGGGAATCCCAGGAATTAAAAACTACTACAAAATGTGCAATTTTTAAAATAAATTCTATAAAAAACGTTGATTTATGATAATAAAGCAAATACAATATTGCCGTACATTCAGTTCGATGTATATAAATACTACAACACTTCCTAAATATTTGAAAAATCCGAATTTGTTTGACAGCATGGAATTCATTATCTTACAAAACTTTGCATTACTGAATTTAAGCCCAAAATTTATCGATAGAAGTGTATTTCTATTATAGTATATTCAGAAATCAATTATCTGATAATGCAGTTAATGCATTACTTGTTTTAAATCGTCATTTCATCTCGCTTCGAAAATACTTCTATACATAATTTTGTAAATTTTCAAAAATCTGTATGAAAAATTTTAAGGGATATTTAAAGAAATAAGGAGATCTAATGAAATTGAGTTACAAACTCTAAAAAAACAAAAAAACAAAGCAAAAATCAAGATATAAATTACACAAATCAACAAATGTATCGCATATAATTTTACACAATTCTTGTTCCTTGTCTCAGATAAAAATAGTGTGAAGAATTTAAAAAAATTACAATTTCCCCTCAATCCAAATCAATAATTTTCTATACAAAACAAATCCTAAGTGACAAGAAATAATGTACACAAAATCGATTAGAAATCCGAGTACTCGGAAATATATTTGTGGGGTTTGAAAATACTAAATTTATTAATTATCCAACAGAAGTTGATAAAGGTCTGGAAATTAAAAACCCTAACAGCAACGAAAACGTTAACAGAAAAGTGTTGTATTCTGTATCATTCGTGATTAATAACAAATACCATTTTGGATTATGAATTTGAATAAGTAACTCAAAATTACCAGGCACAAATTTTTATAATATTTAAAGTAAATTTAAAAAATGTTTGTTCCTAATTGAAATTTCATTTGGTATTATTTAATATAATAATATTTTTTTTAAATTAATTTTAAAATGCTAACAAAATTATTTTACAAAATAAATATTTTTGTTTATTTTTTGAGAAAAAAAGGAAAACAAATTTTGAAAAACTATTATGCTGCTTAAGTACAACAAATATACTGTGCAAATTTACTTTAAAAGTGCATATTTTTCACAACTATGTCGTTTTCTAGCATTATGTGCACAAAATAAAAAGTAAACAAAGTGTTTTTTTTTTTTTTTTTTTTTTTGGCATGAAATAAAATATTATGTAGCAAATAAAATTTAAAAAACCGTGAAATATAAAAGCAATTTTTAAAAAATAGTGTATTATGTAAAAAATAGCTGTGTTTCATTTATGTAGAGATTATTTTAAGAAAATCCCTAAAATTCTCACATAGTTTAAAACATCACTTTATAAATACCTGTCGTTCCATTTGACAGTTAATTTTATGTTAAATGTTTTATAGAATAGGATTTTTTACGTTTTTAACAGTTTTTCATCAATAACAAATATTTAGTCTGTTAAATTTGAAATAAAATATTTGCAGAATACAAAAACCGAATTTTTGCTGTTATTGATGATAACAGAACGAACTATAGAGTTAAAGAATTAAGGCAATAGGGTAAATCACAAAGCATTTCAATTTCTGAACCACATTAATAAAAAACCGATATGGAAAATATAATTTGTCCCAATCTATTACTTTTCATTATATTCTCAGTATGGTGAATGTGTTTTATTTAAAAATATTGTTAAAAAAAAATATATTTATTTTTGGTTTTCAAATTATGATTTATGGTATTTAATGCCTTAACGAATTCAAGTTGTATTTTTAAATATATGAGACAGACCTCAAATACAGTATAAACTTGATAATCCGGATTATTCGGTAATCCGGACGTCATTTCCCATTTTATTACATACTCTATCCGGATTGATTGCAACTTTGTAATCTGAATTGAATATAAAAAGTACATTTTCTATTTAAATTTTAGCAAAGTTTAGAAAATACGATAAGAATTAGTGTAGGCCCAGAATACGGGAGACAGCGACACTAATTTTTCTCTCTCAAAAAATTTGACCCAGAATAACAGCGCACGGCGCAGCGCACTAATCCAATGATGTCTACTTTTAAAAAATTTAGTAAATTGAGCCGCAATATAAAGTAAAAAAATATATTAAATTCAAAGTTAAATATTTGATAAAAAGTTTAATTATTTTTGATGAATTAAAGATCAAACTATTTAAATTCTATATAATTTCTAAAGTTTAATGCAAAAAATATTTGATTTTACGAGGAAATTTATAGTTTGAAACTACTAAAAAATATTAAAATAATACTTTTCTACTTATACTAATTATGATATTGTTGGTTTTGATTTTCTTATTTAAATAAATAATGATTTTTAACATTATTGTTAAATCAAACATCTTTTAAATATGCAGTAATAATATAACATATTTTTTTTTTTTTTTGTTTAGTAACGTTTTTTAAAAGCTTCGATTACGACTAGGTAACCCTATTGAGTGTGTGTGGGAGAAAATTCAAGAGAATGAGAAGTGTCGCTTTGAAAATAAAATAAATTTTATTCCATATCGACATTGAGCAACGCTGTCTCCGGTATTCTGGGCCGACACTTATGATGTAAGAGTTGATTATAATTGAATTTCGATATTTTCAGTTAAGTATTTTTCTTGGAAGGCCATTACGAGACAAGTCGCTTACGCAAAATTCTGGCTTCTTCCCCTTCTGTCCCAAGTTACATACAGAAACCTTGTGACAGCTCGACAACAAATGGCCAAGAGACCTTAGATGTCTTATTGGATGCACATTTTCCTGGCAGTACCCCTATAACGGAGTGCTCTGCGGTAGTTTCAGATGACCATAATGACGCTCAGATTCAAATAACGGAAGATGAGCTAAAATGGGCCCTGAACTCCACAGGGTGGAGTTTTATCTCCACTTTTGTGGAATATCGCCATCAATACAATGCTCTTGGAACTTGATTTCTTGGACTACAAAACTGTCGCATATGCAGACGATTTTGCGGTGGCTGTATCATTAAAATTCCTAGATACCATATCCCACCGCTTCCAAACTGCGCAAGGCCTTCTCAGTAAATGGAGTATAAACAGCGGCCTTAGCGTGAATCCAGGAAAAACGGAATTAGTTCTCTTTTCAAGAAGATACAAGACCCCATCTTTCCCACTTCCCTGCCTAAATTGGATTGAATTAAAGGTGTCGGATAGTGCGAAGTACCTAGGCATTATACTGGACTCCATGTGTAGGAAGACCATAGGTAAGACTTGGGGGGTTAAATCCTAGGAATACGAAATGGCTCTTCAATATGGTGGTCAAGCTGATATTTATGTATAGAGCGTTAGTATGGTGGAAGGTGACGGAGAAACCCACATTTTGTGGAATCTTCAACAAGGTTCAGCGCTATTAATCACAGGCGCGCTTCATACAAAACCATCCAGGGCATTATTTGTTTTAATGAACTGGATGCCGGTTGATCTAATGGCCAAACGGATCGTCATTACGTCGGCGACTAGGCTCAACACCATAGGTGCATGGAACGGTAGGAACTATGGCCATGCGATCATCTTGGAATTCTAGTAGACATCCCTGACAATATTGACCATTGTATATCTAAACCCTTTCTGTACAAAGGATTCTCAGTATCAACTTTAGCTGATCCCACTATAAGAGCTGGATCGGTTGAAGTTTATACTGATGCGTCTAAATCTGCTTAGGGGGTTGGTGGGGTGGGGTGTTTACATTCCTGTATATGGAAAGTACATTTCCTTGAAATTGACAGATTACTGCAGCGACCTTCAGGCGGAAATCTCTAACGTACTATAGGATATTCGGAGTGAATATTCAAATCTGGATGGCGAGACATTAAAACCTGCAGTGTGGACGGGACGAAACTAAAGAAACAGCTGGTTGTTTATATGCACTGCTGGTGCTGCCAGATTGACGGCGGCGCTGGTACGCTGGCTTATGATGGGCTGGAGCTCGGCGGATGGGGTGGTTCTTGTCGCCAAATCTGAAAAGTTGTCCACATACAAAAAAAAATCATACCAGCTGTAAAATAAATTTATAAAGATAAAAACTAATGAGGCCCGAAGTAAGTCAAAACCAACGCCCTAACGCACAAAGAAATTAATGATTCGCTGGTGTTTTTGACAAAATAATACCCTCCCAATAGAGATAATCATCTCTCCTTAACATTTTTTAAAATTTGTAAAATGTCCCCGAACTCTACCTTCACCTTACCTTTAAACTCTTCCCTTATTACTCACCGCTATTAATTATATTTATCCGCCTTTATTATATTTTCTTTTCAGGTTTCTTTATTCTTTTAGTTTTTTCAGGTTTTTTTATATTATTTTTATACCCTTCACCAAAGGTGTAAAGGGTATATATAAGTTTGTCATTCCGTTTGTAATTCCCACAATTTTCGTCGGAGAGCAAAAAAGTTTACATTTTCGGAATCCTTGTAAGTAATGATGACGATAGGACCATGTCCGTCCGTCCGTGTGTCGGTTGAAATGGCGTTTATGAAGCCCACCGATAACTGACATATATAATATATATATCAAACGATCGGAAATGCTTTCGAGAATTTTGCTATTGGAATTCAGCAAGATCGGTTCATACAATGTGAAGATATGTTAAAAAAACAGGTTTTTAGAACCGGTTTTCCAGTTTCTGAAGCCTCTGTATATACTAGGGACTTCGTTTTTACAAAGAGGTCTCGGACATTTTTTTCTAAATTTTTGTTCTGAAAAAATTAAATAAATCGGTTCAATAATAACTGAGATATCGGACAAAACGCATTTTTTATTTTTTGAAGCCCTGGTTTAAGCTATAGATTTTTATTTTTATACAGATCGGTCACAAATATTTTTATAAAATTTCGTTTTTTTGAATCAGCAGCATCGGTTTATAAATGGCGGAGATATGCTTTAAAAACCGGTTTTTGGAACCGGTTTTTCAGTTTCTGAAGCCTCTGCATATACCAGGGACTTCGAATTTTTAAAGGGGGCTAGGAAATTATTTTCTGAATTTTTGTTCTGAAAAAGTGAAATAAATCGGTTCAGTAATAACTGAGATATCGGGGAAAACGATTTTTTTATTTTTGAAGCCCTTGTTCAAGCTACAGATTTTATTTTTATATAGATCAGTCATAAATGTTTTTATAAAATTTCGTTTTTTTAACAAACCAAATTCGTTCATAATCAACAGAGTAATGGTTTTTAATTTTATTATTTTGTTAAATTTTTAGCTTAAGTATTTAAAATTCCATTTTTACACCAACACAATAAAGAATGAGAAACCGGATTTGTTGTAGTTTCTTCCTCCTAATAGCCACTCTAACTCACCGTCACCAGGTCAAAAAGAAAAAGGAGAGACTTTTTGCTAATTGTCTCCCACGACATTTCTTTTCAAAAAATATGTCTGCCTAAGCCATTTTTCTGCCTAAAATTTTCAGCATTTGTTTACTTTTGCAAATTCTTCTTCTAGCTACATTCGTTAACAAATTTTTCTTAAAATAATTTTATAGCTGTCCCTTTCACTGGTTTGCGTTGCCAATTCTGTTTATTCTTTTACCACAGGGTGCACACGACAAACCTAGAGTTGATCTGGGTAAGGGGTCATTTAAACACCCCGGGAAATAATATTGCGGACGAACTGGTTCTCATCTTCGAAACGGGGAAATTGACCAACTGGTGGGTGTGCTCTACCTTGAGGAGGATATGGGCCCGGTATGATCACTCACAATCGAACATATTCTGGGATTGCATAGACGTCAGCTACGGATACTCGTAGCAATTGTCGCAGGGCACTGGGTAGCTGGTGCGCACGCTAGGAGATTAATACTCTTTAATTAATTGCTGACTTACCTCAATATCTATTTCAGGTGCTAAGCTTTGTTCAAATAAATTGTGCTCATGTTCTATTAATCGTTCCGTATCTTTTTGTATATTACGCAGGTGTTCATGTACATAGAACGCTATGTCTTCAGTCTGTGTGGATTTTGCAATACAGTATTGTTGAAGAGTGGAGTTTGGTAAGTGCAGATTTACTATTATATCGGAACCTATAGTTGTGGTGGAATTATTATCCTCGGTGTTATCCAAAAAAGGTGTATTATGATGAATTTTGAGATAACATAGTTTTTTGCTAATTTCAATATCATCGTAATCTATATCCTTGTTGGTAGTCCAACAGGATTTTCGCTTTAATTCCAGAACTACATTATCAGTCTCTTCATTTAACAGCATGCTTAAAGCGGTCCTTTGCTGCTGTTGTGGCAGTTCACCAACATCAATATTATTTATCTAAAAAAAAATTTTTTAATAAAAGAAATATTTTTAATGCTTTTAGAATTTTTGATAGAACATATATGTTATGTGTGTATTTTTATGTACATACATATTTAAAAATATTTAAACATAAGCTTTTTAGAAATATAATCTTACAGTTGTTGTTATTTATTTTATTTCTATTAAATATTCCCAGCAAAAAATTGAAAGTAATTCTTTAAAAAAATGACATCTAAATTACATCAAAAGTACCCAATGAATATTTTTAACTCTTCTAATAGTTACCCAGCAAAAAATAATGAAAGTCATTCTTTACAAATGACATCTAAATCACATCAAAAGTATCCAGTGAATTCTTTCAACTATTCTAGTAGTTATTTTTAATATCGTTATAAAAATTACGGTATTAAATTACTTCTTTGATCAAAATTTTCCTTGGTTTTTAACACTTCTTAAACATTTATTCAGAAGCGCATAAAAAAAAACAACAGGCACTTGGATAAATATTAAAAAAAGAATAAGAATTTTGAATAATTTAAAATTTTAATTTCATCTTTTCTTTTTGTTTTTCCATAAATAAAAATTAAATTATAATTATTTACTAGTATCTTTAATAACAACCATAAGAAAATCATTTTGGAGTCTGGATTTTCTTCACTTTGTAGTAGTCGTTTTGCCTCACATCTTAAATACAACTTTAATATAAGTAATGATACTAGTTACAAATAACATCCAAGTTGTCAAAAATGAACAACATTCCACCAATGACACGCTAATGTTAAATTCATTGGTTTTTCCCCCGAATTTGAAGTGGTACTGGTTACTAGTTGTGGTGATTTTATTACATCTTTTTCCTCGCTTTTTTTGCTGGGTATTTATGAAATCTTTATAAAAATTACAGTATTAAAATACTTCTTTGATCCACTTTTTTCTTCGTTTTTAACATTTCATAAACATTTGTTCAGAAACACAAAAAAGCCTAAAAAACGGAGGATACTTGAATAAATATTAAAAAAAATTTAAATTTTGAATTATCTAAGGTTTTAATTGCTTCTTTTCTTTCGCTTTTTGTTAAATAAAAATTGAATTATAATTATTTACACGCATATTTAATAGTAGCAAAATCATATTTTTAGTCAAAATTTTCTTCACTTAATTAATTCTTTACAAACGACATCTAAATCACATCAAAAGTATCCAATGAATATTTTCAATTATTCTAGTAGTTATTTTTAATATCGTTATATAAATTACGGTATTAAATTACTTCTTTAATCCAATTGGTTTTTAACACTTCTTAAACATTTATTCAGAAACGAGATAAAGTCTAAGAAACAAAGTACACTTGGATAAATATTTTGAATAATTTAAAATTTTAATTTATTTTTTTATTTATTTATTTATTAAATCAAGTAATATCTTTTTGCTATTTCATAAATAAAAGCTGAATTATAATTATTTACGGTTATACACTACATGTTCAAATTTTACGATCACAATTAAATTAGTAGTTGATACACATTCACCCCAAAAATGTTTTTTTTTTTTTTTCTTTATGGTTGTATACTTAACGTGACCAGAAGGTTTTTGTCAAAAAGCGGGACCCGAACGACTAAAAAGCGGGATTCTTAACAAAGTTTTATGAAAAAAGCGGGATATTGAACAGTTTCGTAAATAAAGAGAGATTTTATTTTTATATCTCAATTAAAAATCTAGATCAGCTGTTCTCTCACAAGCACTTTGTTCATACCCAATTAGGGCATTAAAAATTGAGAACGACCCATAAAAATTTTGGAACATCGAAATACAAACTGAAACATTAAAAATTATAATTTTAACGTATTTCTCTAAATGTTTTCAAAATATTCCTAGTTAAATTTCAAGATTGAATTCAAATACAGATTGATTAAAAAAAACATGGTACTTTTTGAATTTGATAGCAATAAATTTTGTTAAATAATTCTTAGACCCGCTATCAATAAAACCGAAGTGTAATTGAAAATATAGTTACTGCTAAAATATATAACCAATAACGCTAAAATACCGTTAGCCTTATTTTTGGGTTTAAGAAATATTATTATTTTTAATAAAGTTGAAATAAAACTGGTAATAAAGTTATGGCTACCCCAGCTCGTCATTATAATATTTTTCTGCAAATTATATCTTATGGTTCTGAACCGATATTTCGAAATTTATGAAACAATTTATGAATATTTAAATATTTAAACAAATTATTTAAATGGGCTATTACAAATGGGCTTTACACAAATGTTCTCACGAAATGAGTTTTTAAAATCTACAAGTCTCTTTGAAAGAACAAAATTTCTTCCTCCAAAAATGTATTTATATTTTATTCTAACATTCTTAAAATAAAGTTTTAAACCTATTTCTGGAAAAAAAAATCTAAACTTTTTTAGTAAAAATATTTACTTATATCAGACTTGAGATTTTTCATTCACTGGTAGAGAAAGAACTAAAGATATGTTAACAAATTTTTAATTTTGGGAGGTTTTCCTACATCGAAGTCATCAAAAAAAATACACACAAAGAACATTTAAAATTAGTCAGTAGAGATGATCAGCGTAATAAAATATTTAAAGCTTAATTATAAAAAACGACTTCTATTAATATTGGTATGAATGTTATAGAAAATGTAAATAAGAAAAGCGAATAAGTAATTGTTAGAGATAGAAAAGCGGGATTTCTTAATAAAAAGCGGGAAAAATATTTTAGGCGGGATCGAAGATTAAAAAGCGGGATGTCTGGTCACGTTATGTATACTACATGTTCAAATTTTACGAACAAACATAAACATTATAACAGTTCTCATTTTACATCCAACAAAGCATTTTATGCTGGCCTAAGGGTTTTCCCACTTATACTGATGATATTGCTGCAACATAAATAAATACTAACTAGAATGCCAAAAAAATATGTATACAAATTACATATCTATATGATTTTTAAAATGATGAATCTGCATATAACCAGTAATGCTAATAAAATATTTACTGATTCAAATCAGGGGTGGCAAATTGATTGCCATATAACAAAAATGTATTTTTTTTTTTTTTTAGTTTGTAAACTTTAAAACTTCACCAAAATTTATTGTTATAAGTAATTAATGATATTTTAAAATAATTCAAAAATATTTATAAATATATAGTTAACTATTGCTACAACTAGTTACATGTTATTTATCGCTATCTTTCAAACCGTTTAAGGACATATTCACAAGATTTGAAGTATTTCTTGTGAATATGTCTGAATTTTATTAAATCCAAATCTAATTATGTTGTAAAATTTTTTTCTAAATGTGCAATTTTTATGTTTTACATTATTTTTAAATATGGCTTTTATTCTTATTATTTGGTATTAATTTGTATTTACTAAATTCTTATGAAGTGTATAATTGTGAATAGATTAAGTAAAACGATTATGATCAATAGGCTAGGCTCTAATTTTATGGGTAATTAAAAAATACCATTACTTCCCAAATGTAGTAAAAATTTTTATTATATTTCTTCAATTCTCGAAAACTAAAACCTTATTATTATTTTTTGATATCTAATAAATTAATGTGAAGTAGTTACTAGACTAACAAAACTAACTAGAGACTTCCCAAAAGGACACCTCAGCTACACCTTCGTGTAAAAAGAATTTAACTCCCCGAGTTTAATAGTATCCCCTTATACTAATCTTTTGAGTTTTATATGTTACACCACCAATCCAATCTTATGACAAATGAAAAAACATCATAATTTTGCATCTCACTATTGACTAAATGTTTGGGTCGCATAACTGTTTATAACAATTATGAGACCAAGACCTTTAGTAAATAGAAAGACGCAAAATTATAGATGTCCAAATAACATAAACCCGCATGGCTGTATTTAAGAAAGAATTAAATCGACATGAGAATTTTAAATTTAGAAAGAAAAAATAATAAATATTTGAATCAACACTCCTAATAACTTTAAAAATAAATAAAGCGTTTACTTTGTTAATATCTAATATACACATATCAATATGTTAAAAAGTAAAAATTTAGTTTCTTATATACAAAAAAAAATCAAACAAAAACGCCAAATTTTGTCGATGTGTTTTTTTAATTTTCAAATTTTAGTTTTAAGATGATACGATACTAGCACTCTTAAATAAAAAAAAAAAAAAGAAATGTGTTTTTTAATCAAGAATGCATCATTTTACCATTAATAAGATATGCAGAAACTCATGTTTTTAATATATTTGAGTTTCTATTTCACTATTTCATTTTATACTTCTTGATGCTCCTAAAAATAATAATTTTTTTTTTTTTTTATGTTATATTTACAAAAATTCAATCAAAGCTAAATAAATACACATGTTTACACATTCGTCTTCCACCAAAATAATTTAATTTCCAACCAAAACGCTTTCGTTTTCCACCAAATAAACGAAAAAGGTTAGCGATTTATACAGATGATTGTTTTTTGATATTAATTAATAACTCTATTAGTTATTTTTTGTTTTCTTATAATTTTTTTAAATATTTTATTCCTTGAAAAAAATATTCACTTTAAAAAATTCCAGAACACTACACCGTTTGCACCGATTGCCGTTTTAAAATGCAGTTTAAGACTGTTTCACAATGAAACAAGCTTCTTTCAAAAATTTTTTAACTTAAAATGAAGCGTTTGGTTAATATTAAAAATAAAAACAACCTTAATTTTATTTTAAAAAGAAGATATTTTTATGTTTAATATGTTTTGCAGAATAATTTTCATTTCTAAAATAAAAATGATTTATTTTTAGTTTAAGTACGTTTTTTTATTACAGTTAAAAATGTTAATTATTATATCAAAAGAAAACATTTTTTAACAAGTTGAGCAACAAAATATTCTTTTTTTTTAATAAAAGCGTATATTTTTGTTTTAAAAGTGTTTTTTATTGTCTCATTTTACAAAAAACATTCGTTTTTAAAAATAGTTAAAAAAAATATGGTACATTTTTAAAACAAAAAAGCCAAATTTTTTTTAAGAATGCTTTTTTGTTCAGTGTAAAAGTTATATTTTTACAAATTCGATATAAAACTTTGAATTTCAGAAGTACACAAGATTTTAGACATAAGCAAATTTATTTAATCCTAGTCTTCGTATTTTGTATTTGTATTTTTTGGGATCTGTTTCACGCATTAGAGTCCAACTGTAGGAACTCATCATGACTACGTTTTAAAATTCTTGATATTATTTTTTAATTTCCACCAAATTCCATTCGTTTTTTAATTGGCAATTTAATTTTATAAATAAATACAAAATTATTTTTTTTTTTTAATGACATTAAAATTTTAATTCCAATTAATTAACTTCATCGTGAAAAGTTTTAACTGATTAAAAATGGAGTAATTGTTACGTAGTTGTTTTTTAAAGGCAAAGTAACTCAGGGTTGCTATTAATTAGGATCATTAACAAAATCTGCTTTTTTTAATAACTTCCTTTTTATCTTTGTTTTGCATTATGGTTGGGGAACCATTACAAGAATTAAAACTAATAATAATAGTAATTTGAATTGTTAAATGTATTATATATATTTTATCCTTAGGCATTAGTACTAAGTAATATGTATTTTTTGGCCTTGAAGGCTATATATTACTTGAATAAATAAATAAAATAAATAATTGTGTATGTTCTTCCCATTCTCGCTACACATACCGCCAAGATAGACAGATAGGGTTAATATGTCGAACACGGTTATAGCGAAAAGCGGTTATAATGAACTATGGCTATAGCGAACTTTTCTTATAAAGAACATATTTTTATAGTTCCAAGAAGAATATTTCGCACAAAAAAACAAATATATATGACTAGTATTTATATAAAAATGTTTCAAAATTATAAAAACTAGCAGAAATAACTTTTTTTTATTTCACTTTAAATTATTGGACAAATTGAAATATTTTTTATTAATTTCAATTGAAATGATCGGGCAAATAAAAAAGGAATTTTATTTTTCAACATAATGCACACATTTATCAAAAATAGCCAAAAATAAAACTGAAATTATAAGATTCCTCAGTGAAGATCTGAAAACGTAGTAATTTCAAAAACTAGGTCAATTAATTTATCTTAATTGACACTCGTTAAATGACTGATGAATGTAAAAAATTAATATAATGGATATTTAAAAATCAAAAATACAGCCTATTTTTAAAGGAAAAAAATAAATGCGCCTTAATTACAAATATGAATTAGTATTGTCATGCTCAATCTACTCGGTTTCATGTGCGAGGACGTACATTCTACAAAAATTAGACATGATAATCTTATTTTCCCTATCATACCGTGTCCCGTCGACACCCACCATCCTCTTTAAACTTTTCTTATTGAAATTCAGTAGATTAAACGTGCCTGCCTTGTCGAGTGCCAACCACTCGTACCGCCAAAGTTTAAAAAAATGCAACTTAAACGATATTCGAGCTAGAATTTTGTAGCAGTTTTGAAATAAACTTTCCAGTTTTTGCTTTAAATCTGAGAATTATTAAAATTGTCGTGAATAAAATTTTCAAATTACTTTCATTTATTGGATTTTAAACATTTATTAAAGATTCCGTCGGTCATTAGTTTTCATAATTCAGGTCTGAGAAATATTTCTTCTTTAAATTTTGCCATTCACGACCAAGTGCTTTGAAGAAGTTCTTGATAAGGTAAAGTTAACCTTGATAAAGTTAAGTTCTAAGTGAAGAGATGGCTTGCAATATACTGCCCACTTAGAAGTGATGAAAAGGTGAAGTTTCATTTTCGACTCAAATGACATCGAACACTGTATTCATCAAATCAAATAAATAGTTGATTTATCATGTTTTCTCAGGCACTCACGCGGTCCATATAAAAAAGGTTAAAACAAATTCAACTTCGAGACGCGTCCGCGTGTACCAGCATTGTCAGATTAAATCTATGAAAATGTTTTAAAATTTTCCTTTGTCAGTTTTTGTAAACAATTAATTGATTTCTCGTTGCGTAATTGGACTTCCACTATTAATGAGTGTTTCCGTTTACATTGACGTTTGTTAGAGTGTGAAACATTTCTTGATGATGCAATCAACTCTACTAATTGTTTTAGTAAATTAAAACTATGAATATAATCATACAGTCCAATTAGTGTAACATATAAACCAAACCCATACATGAACATTTGCAGATGATACAGCTATTTTAAGCACCCATAAATGCAAACAAGAGGCATCTCGAATTTTGCAGGACCATTTGATATTGAGAGATGACTAAGAAAATAGAAAATAAATATAAATCAACTAAAATGCACACATATAACATTTACCTTTCGTAGGGAATCATGTCCACCTATCCTAATAAATAACCAAGTAATACCCCAGCAATCGGAGGTTAAATACCTCGGAATACATCTCGATCGACGCCTTACTTGGAAATTCCATATTGATGCAAAGTTGACCCAAATGAAATTAAAAGTACTCCAAATAAATTGGCTAATTTGCAGAAATTCTATGCTAGATTGTAAACTACTCCTCTATAACTCAGTTTTAAAGCCAATATGGAGTTATGGGATTCAGTTATGGGGTGCGGCCTCTGCATCAAATATTGAGAAAATACATAGACGCCAACAAAATATTGCGAAATATAACCGCAGCCCTTTGTATGTAAGAAATACTAACATACATATATAAGGATCTAAACGTGATCATGAAAATACTTGAAAATATTGGAAATACACCCTAACCCACTAGCTCGAAATATACTAAGAAGAAACGCCGCAGAATTGAGCCGCAGTTAAACCATATGCATTAAAATCGCTTTTAGTCCGACGGTGGTTGGACTAAATATACATATATTAACATTAGATTTAAGATTTGATTAATTACACTGGTCGACAAAAAAATCCTCCCCCAAAGACGAATAGTTAACTTGATCCATTTTGATGTGCTAAACACGAATCTGCTGTCAGTTTTTTTCCATCATGTCTGGATTTTTTTTATGGCGTGTCTATTATTTCGCCCATAGTAAGACCATTACTCTAGTATATTTCCTCATAACTCAAGAACGGTGTGTACGATTAACATAAGTGATACACCAAAAGATGCGTATTAAAAATATCTTCAAATCATCCAAACTTTATTTTTTTATGTGCTAAATAGTTTCGAAGTTATTTTGAAGTAAGTGTCCAACAAAAATCTTTTTCATGCAAAATTTCACATTTTTTTGTTACTAAAGTTTCTTTTAATAAATGAAAATATAAAAAATGTTTCAGTTTATCATCTTTATTGTAAAGCTGGTAATGCTGCGAATAAAATAAAGTATGTATCAAAATTGATGCACAAATCTTGATTTTATTCACAGTTAAGTAAAAATACCCATGTTACATACAATTGAGTAGAAATACAGTGGTGGGCAAAAAAAATTGTTTTTGACGAGTTAAACAAGAATCTGCATTCACTTTTTTTCTATCACGTACTGATTTTTTGTATGGGCATGACTAATATCATCACCTTATTCAGTGGTCACACTATAAAATTCGAGAATGGTTTGTCAAATTTAGACTATAAATCAAGAACCGTTTACTCGATTTTGATAAATGATACACCATACGAAAATTGTCTTCAAGGTATGTCAACAATATTATTCGCGCAAGAATTTCAGTTATGGATAAAAATTCTCACCGTTTTTCAAAAAAAAAAAAAAAAGGAATTTGGAAGATAAGTCAAACATTTGTATAAAAGTGTAGAAAAAAATCTAAATTTATTCATAAATCGTACAATGTTGCGAATTCATATTCATTATATCTCCGCAAGATTGATAAGTATGAACTAGGGTGATCGACTCGGTTTTCCAACCGGTTTTTAAACCGGTTTTTTCAGTCAATGTGCTGTCGGTTTTTTCAAAATGTTCATTTTTCGAATGTCGAATAGACCGGTTTTTTTAAACACAAAAAACCGGTTTTAAAAATGGCTTTTTATTTCAAAAAACATTTTTATTTCAAAAACAATTTAACTGATATTTGAATCGAAATTTATGATTTTTTTTTTTTAATTCATAAAGTGTTATTTGTAATGTTTTAAAAATATTTTTAAATATATTCAAAGATTTTGTTTCACAAAAAGTTTCACATTCAGAATCTTTTTAAATAAAATTGATTCCGGCTTCTTCATATTAACCCATGGTTGTTTATGCTAAGTAAAAGCTAATTATCAGTTTTGATGATTATTTTCTTACAACATTTATACCCTACACCACCATAGGTTGGAAGGGTACTATGCGTTTGTGCTGATGTTTGTAAAAATATTGGTCAAAGAACCA
Source organism: Protophormia terraenovae (assembly GCA_951394005.1). Lineage (NCBI taxonomy): Eukaryota > Metazoa > Arthropoda > Insecta > Diptera > Calliphoridae > Protophormia > Protophormia terraenovae. The sequence continues at coordinate 3,096,456 of OX596078.1, read as the reverse complement.
CCTTAGTTTATATCAATCGGCTTTAAGTCGATTTAACGATGTGCGTCCGTCCGTCCATGTAAACCTTGAAATCAAAATACAGGTCGCAATTTTGAACATAAATTAGTGAAATTTTCTTATAGACCAAGGACGAACTGTATTGAAATTGGTTGTGATCAGTCCATCATTTCACCAAGCCTCCATAAAAATATCCTCCTGGAAAAGGGGGTTTAACGATCATAAATCCCATAAATGTAGCAAGAATTTTTGCACATGTAAGTTCCATAAAAGTTTAAATCTACGTGCGGAATTTCATGAAGATCGGTTCATAATTAACCATAGTATTGGTCCACAATCCCACAGGCCTAGAAAAAAAGATTCCTCCCCGAATTTTGATGCACACAATGGTGTAGATATTGTCGGGCTTGGCCGACTATATCTTTCTTTCTCGTTCTTAATGGGTTAATAGTTATTTCCAAAAATAATTATGTTTAATAAATTTTAACTTGAACAATAAAAGATTTATTGATTTTTTTTTAAGAAATGTAGTCTTTTGATAGAAATATTAACTTCTACAAAAAAACCGGTTAACCGGTTTTTTCTGAATTATTCGAAAACCGGTTTCTGCAAAAAATCGAATAATCAATCACCCTAGTATGAACTAAATTGACGTTAAGAATCGAAAACCCCAATTTCTACATATAAAAATAAATAATAAATTTTAAAATCTCTGGATTTTTAGTAAAATTTTTCATGTTTTCTTTCAATTAATTATACCCAAGACCTCCATAGGTGGTTGTTGTATTATGTATTTGTGCAAATATTGTAACGCAGAGAAAAAATCTTCCTACCCCCACCATAAAGTACTCGGTTCGACTCAGAATCACTTTCTGAGTCTATTTAACCATGCCGTCCGTCTGGTCAGCTGGCTGGCTGTCCATGTAAAGCTTGTGCGCAAAGTACAGGTCGCAATTTTAAACATAATTTTATGAAATTTGTAACATATGATTTTTTTTTTTTTGAAAAGGACGAAGCTTATTGAATTTGGTCATGATTTGAAAATTCAGGGTGGTCTATTTATGTCAAGACTTTTTGCAAAAAACAATGAGAAAGGATGGATTTGTGATTTTTTGCATATTTTTCATGGTACTCATTTACCTCCCTAATTCACTTAAAATCGTAAATATTTCCTATACTATTTATCCGATTGCAAAGATTAAGGTGTCAATTAAAAGCTCTTAAGGTTGCATTTACACAAATAAAATAAAAATAATATAAAAGTTTCATAAACATAACTTTTGAAATATTTTATAATTTCTTTTGAAAAAAAAAAAAAAAATTTGTGGAAATACTTTTTCTTAATTGCCGGCCTTCGGCCGGGCGGAAGGGTTTTTTCTCTGTGGTATGTCCAAAAGTGGCTTCGCTAACGAAATTCTTTCTTTTTACCCAACTTTTTTTATAACGAAAATTTTTTTGATACGAGTTTCTTAGGCAAATTCGATTTTCAAAGCCCTATAACTTCCAAAATATTTATTTGCGGCCATCATTATATTCACCGTTAAAAGTACTATCAATGTGAAAAAAATCAAATAAATCGGAGCTGAATTAGGGTGGTCTATTTATACCTTTTTCATTTTTAATTATGCAATAAAATTCTTGTTAGTGAATATTTTTGAATGAGATTTCACACATAGATTTTTTGATGCTTAATTCAAAGCGCTATTCACTTTTTTTAGTTTCTTAGGAAAATTAAGTTTTCAAAGCACTATAACTTTCAAAATATTTAATTGCATTAAAAATTTTTTACATCATTATTTTCACCTTTAAAAGTACTATCAATGACGAAAAACTCAAATAAATCGGAGCTGAATCAGGGTGATATATTTATACCAAAAAATTTATATAAAAATGGGATTTGAATTAGGAAACTCGTTTATTTCTCCAACTCAAATAAAATCGTAAATATTTCAAATAATTTTTATTCGATTGCAAAGATTAAGGTGTCAATTGAAAGCTCTTAATGATGCGTTTATAAAAATAAAATTAAAAAGATATAAAAGTTTCATTAACTTTTTTAAATATTTTATATCTAGTACAAAAAAAATAATGTGGAAATATTTTTCCTTAATAGCCGGCCTTCGGATAGTACGGCAGGGTTTTTAATTTTGTGGTATATCCAAAAGCTAACACAATTATTCCTTTTTACAAAACTTTTTTATAACAAAAAGTTTGATTCATATGAGTTTCATAGGGAGATACGATTTTCAAAGCCCTATAACTTCCAAGCTATTGGATTGCACATCATTATTTTCATCGTTAAAAGTACTATCAATTACAAACATCAATTACATTGTACAAAATTACCTACATACACATGTACAAATGTATATGAATGCATATAATTGAATATCTACAATATCATTATTGCCTTTCTTTGTTCTTTTGATAACATTCTTCTACAAACGTCCTTTTTGACAGTCAAACAATTTACATCGTTAACCATTTACATTTCATATCAAAGGAATTTTTAAATTCCTTCACAAACCAATGAGTGTATGTATAGAATTTCATGGTACGCACCTTTAAAACGACAAAATTTACGTTGGCCATCATTATTGTTGGAGTAACAGGAACGTTAAGAACACAAATAATTATGATAACCTTTGCTATATGGAATATAATTGTCCCAAAGGTAAATTGCAACAATTCTTATACTTTATTAATGAATGAAGTAAAACAGAAACACTTTCTACAATTTCTCCGTGAAATCATTGTCACAAACACAAAATTAATTTTCAAAATCAATTAAAGTTCGTAATTCATATACTTTGTTTACTGGAGTATCAATTAACGTTACTTTTCTAAAGAACTTATTAAACATGTCAAATTATTTTTCCAATAATTTTATGTAGATTTTTTTTCTACATAAAAACAAAAAGTTCTGTTTTATGTGCTAGTTAATATTGCCAGACTCACGATTTCTTCTTCCTTTAGGAGTTGCCAAAAAACAATAATTATTTCAAACTAGACTTGCCAGATTAAAAATTCTTACTTCGTGATGGTTGCACAGATGAAACAAAAGTCAACTTATCGGCTTTTCAATTTTAATATAAACGATTTTTGAATTTTTAACACTGGGGCTACACATGATTTTTTTATATCATAATATGTAACGAGAGTGTCAAATCCGCTCTCTGAGAGAATTATCTCACGTGTAGACTAAAATATTAGTATTATAAGAAATATTATTAGACTGTTGTGATAAGATTTTTCTACACAACTATCTTATAATATTTACTCTTAAAAAAAATACACATATACGAAAGTTTGTTTGTGTGTGTGAATGTGTATTTTTAAAAGTACTTAAAACAATATTTTTTGTAAAATTATTTTATATTAATGGTTATTCTACATTCAGAAACATATTTTCATTAAAATTGTGCTAACAAATTTCGAATTTCTTAAATAAAAAGTACATTTTTACTCCGTGACTGAATGAAAATAGTGAAATATTATGAGATTTATTAGAATACATTTACCCCTTGTTTAAGATTTAACATAATATAAACAAAATGTTTACTCTCTGCTGAGAGCTAATTTGGCAATATCTGTTACATATTATGATATAAAAAAATCCTGTGTAGCCCCAGTGTAAATACTCGCATTTCGACATATGGACATTTTCGGAACTAATCAGGATAACGGGAACTAATAAAATTAATATACAATTTTTTAGGATAATAATTTTTTTCTGGTGTTGTAGCCTCGATAAGTAAGCTTTTTTCGGATATCAAAAATAGATTTCAGTTCCGGCCTTTTTATAACTAGGTATTTGTATGTGCTTTAAATACATATAATTAAGATCGGACAGTTATTAATAAAGAAACAGAAACATATTAAAACTTTTAAGACCTATAATTCGTAAACTGAGAAAAAGCGGATAAAAACTATTGATTTTATCATTATAGTGATATACAAATTATATATATATATATATATATATATATATATATATATATATATATATTTATTTATTTATTTATTTGTTTGTTTGTTTATTTATTTATTTATTTATTTTTATTTATTTATTACTCTCATTTGGTTCTCCAACCAAACAAAAGTAAAAGAATATGCCTCAAGTAGTACTACATTTAGAAACCCCAGCATTTATAGCGTTTATACGCACCTCTCACTCGCAATAAAAATTATTGCATTATCTTTACGTCGAGTTTATATTAGAGACATTTGTATCAAGACAAACGGTAAATTTTTGACAGAGATAATTTTTTATCTCTGTCAAATATAGGGGAAAACGCATATCATAATAATATGTATGCTAGCCTGTAAGAAATTGTAATTTCATTGGCTATTCAATTAAATAAATAAATAATAAACCATGCAAAAAGTACCAACAACAACCAAGATGGCGTCTTTTACCAAGCATTATCAAAACAAAGTTGTCAGAGCTCGAGCGCTGACAATTTTCTTTTTAACGCTTCAATAAAGCACAAATTACAATAGCGCGTAATCAGCAACAGCATCAGCTGATCACTGTCAGCACAACATGTTACTGCTGTTATAATTATAATTCAGCGTAGGCAGTCACAATTTACAACCACCATCTAGCTTTGTTCTATTTGTGTATTTAAGCCTCTCATTTATTTGCTCACTCTCTTTGTCTCGCTCTCAATTTGAATGCAGCGCAGTGAATTTAGAAACAGAGCTAAATGAAACAGCACTGTAAACTGCTGCTGACCAAATGTAATCAACACCATAACAAACAGTGCATTCTAAATAATCAGCTAATTATGGTAGCACACACTGCTGCTGACTACGCGCTATTGTAATTTGTGGATAATACTGACAAATTCAGTCTACATTAGACAAATTTTTATCATGATAAAATTTTGACGTTTGTCTTGATAAAAATTTGTCTAATGTAGACTCAAAGTTATAACTCACGAAAACTAACCGTGATTAGTGAAACTAATGTCCGTAAAGATAACAAACTTTTTCTTCTTCCTTTTTCAGAGAGTAACAAACTTCTCAACAAACTTTTTCAACAAATTCTCTTGTGCAGACTAAAAATGAGAAATTACAACTTTGCAGACAAAAATTTAAGTTTTATGAATTTTGTACTAGTTTTGTGCAAAAAATGGCAATACCATTGCATATATATGCTACATGTAAAAGTTTGTTGAATGAATTCCAGCAAACTTTTCACATAAAATGCTTTAAATATTTGTTTAATAATTTTAGTTAAGAAATTTATAGAATAAAAAACAAACATTTATCTTATTTTAAGTTTTAACCATTATGTTTATATAAATTAATACTATTTTATTGCAATTAATGGAACAAACTTTACCATATTGTTCGACCTACTGGGTCCAAACAAAAAGATGTGACAAAAATCGGTAAGTGGGGTCTGATAGAGGAAGGTCTTGGCTACATTTCCTCATATTCCGTTTTTTCCGGTTAAGTTGTGTGTACCAACAAAATTTTCAAAAAACGGTTTGAACAAAATTCACTTATGACATTGTTCGACCAATAGGGTCCAAACAAAAAGATGTGACAAAAATCGGTTAGTGAGGTCTGATAGAGCAAGGTCTTGGCTACATTTCCTCATATTCCGTTTTTTTCCGTTTAAGTTGTGTGTTCGAACAAAATTTTCAAAAAACGGTTTGAAAAAAATTCATTTTTGACATTGTTCGACCTATGGGGTCCAAACAAAAAGATGTGACAAAAATTGGTTAGTGGGATCTGATAGAGTAAAGTCTTGGCTACATTTCCTCATATTCCGTTTTTTCCGTTTAAGTTGTGTGTTCGAACAAAATTTTCAAAAAACTGTTTGAAAAAAATTAATTTTTTACATTGCTCGACCTATGGGGTCCAAACAAAAAGATGTGACAAAAATTGGTTAGTGGGGTCTGATAGAGTAAGGTCTTGGCTACATTTCCTCATAATCCGTTTTTTCCGGTTAAGTTGTGTGTTGGAACAAAATTTTCAAAAAACGGTTTGAAAAAAATTCATTTTTGACATTGTTCGACCTATAGGGTCCAAACAAAAAAATGTGACAAAAATCGGTTAGTGAGATCTGATAGAGGAAGGCATAAAATTTGTATATATCTGTAATAGAACCACATTTGATTATATTTTCTATAATTTATAGCTGTATTAATGAAAGCAATTAAAGAACATAAATGTCAAAAAGATTTAATGCCGGTTAATAAAATCTCAGTTAATATTGATAAATATGTATGTATTTACAAATTTTGCACAAAATTGTATGTAAAATATTTTCCAGTTTAACAAAACTAGAAATATTTATTATAATAATTTATTTTAAAATTTAATAAAGTGAACAAAATATATGAAAATGGTGTATTTCGATTTTTGGCACATGTCCTTGTTTTTACGCTGTAGGTAAAATAGTGGTATGAGTAACGTTTTCTGAACCAGTGTTTTGAACATTTTGTGCGAACACATAAGTTTTCCCGCAAAAACCAAGTATGAGGAAATGTAGCCAAGACCTTGCTCTATCAGACCTCACTAACCGATTTTTGTCACATCTTTTTGTTTGGACCCCATAGGTCGAACAATGTCATAAGTGAATTTTGTTCAAACCGTTTTTTGAAAATTTTGTTCGAACACGTAACTTAACCGCAAAAACGGAATATGAGGAAATGTAGCCAAGACTTTACTCTATCAGATCTCACTAACCAATTTTTGTCACATCTTTTTGTTTGGACCCCATAGGTCGAACAATGTCATAAGTGAATTTTGTTCAAAACGTTTTTTGAAAATTTTGTTCGAACACACAACTTAAACGGAAAAAACGGAATATGAGGAAATGTAGCCAAGACCTTGCTCTATCAGACCCCACTTACCGATTTTTGTCACATTTTTTTGTTTGGACCCAGTAGGTCGAACAATGTCAAAAGTGAATTTTGTTCAAACCGTTTTTTGAAAATTTTGTTCGAACACACAACTTAACCGGAGAAAACGGCATATGAGGAAATGTAGCCAAGACCTTGCTCTATCAGTCCTCACTAACCGATTTTTGTCACATCTTTTTGTTTGGACCCTATAGGTCGAACAATGTAAAAAATGAATTTTTTCAAACCGTTTCTTGAAAATTTTGTTCAAACACACAACTTAACTGCAAAAAACGGAATATGAGGAAATGCAGCCAAGACTTTACTCTATCAGACCCCACTAACCAATTTTATCACATCTTTTTGTTTGGACCCCATAGGTCGAACAATGTCATAAGTGAATTTTGTTCAAACCGTTTTTTGAACATTTTGTTCGAACACACAACTTAACCGGAAAAAACGGAATATGAGGAAATGTAGCCAAGACCTTACTCTATTAGACCCCACTAACCGATTTTTGTCACATCTTTTAGTTTGCACCCCATAGGTCGAACAATGTCATTAGTGAATTTTGTTCAAACCGTTTTTTGAAAATTTTGTTCGAACACACAACTTAAACGGAAAAAACGGAATATGAGGAAATGTAGCCAAGACCTTACTCTATCAGACCCCACTTACCGATTTTTGTCACATCTTTTTGTTTGGACCCAGTAGGTCGAACAATGTCATAAGTGAATTTTGTTCAAACCGTTTTTTTGAAAATTTTGTTCGAACACACAACTTAACCGGAAAAAACGGAATATGAGGAAATGTAACCAAGACCTTGCTCTATCAGACCTCACTAACCGAATTTTGTCACATCTTCTTGTTTGGACCCTATAGGTCGAACAATATGATAAAGTTTGTTCGAGTAATTGCAATAAAATAGTATTAATTTATATTAACATAATGATTAATACTTAAAGTAAGATAAATATTTTTTTTTTATTTATTCTATAAATTTTTTATCTAAAACTATTAAGCAAATGTTTAAAGCATTTTATGTAAAAAGTTTGTTGGAATTCATTCAACAAACTTTTACATGTAACTCATGTATGGCAATGGTATTGCCATTTCTTGCACAAAACTAGTACTAAATTCATAAAATTTAATTTGGTAGCACTTAAATTTGTGTCTGCAAAAATGAAAATTCTCTTTTCTAGTCTGCACAAGAGAGTTTGTTGAGAAATTTAAATTTTTTTTGTAAAGAAGAGTAAATTTCTCTCTCTCTCTTCAAATTGTGCAGAAATTTTGTTGGGCCAGTTTGTTATTTTCTCGTGCGTATATTAGTTGTACGTTTCTCATGCAGTACGGCAAACGAGGAATATAAAACCAAAATTACATTAGTGCATAGACACAATCAGCTGATATTTTAGGATGCACTGTTTGTTATGGAGTTGATTACATTTGGTCAGCGGCAGTTGGCAGTGCTGTTTTATTTAGCAGCAACATGTTGTTCTGACAATGAACAGCTGATTATTTTTGCTGATACTGTTGCTGACTATGCGTAAATATAATTTCAGCTTAATTTTTTATACAATCTGAGCATAAACAGTGAGTTATTTAGTTGTAATAGGAAATTTTTCCTTAACATTACGTAACGTTTTCATGATAACATTTCCATCAACTCTATTTTCATTAAGTAAATGCATTTTTTTTACTTTTCCATTGTTTTCGACTTTTCCCTACTATTTTCAGCTTTTTGTCTCATGATTTTTTTTTTTTAATTTGTATAAAAACTTAAATAAAATGTATACTACAGAATTAAATTTGTCTATTGACAAATTCACAGACAGTGTACTCAATGACTGCGTATACTGTCTATTGCAGGGGTTCTCACAAGAAGTTGCTTCGCGACCCTCTTTCGACATTGCAATGAAAGCGCGACCCACTACAATTTTGATTCATTCCCACAACAGCCGGATCTACGCACCGGAATGACCCGAGATATCTCGGCCAAGGGCTGTCAACTCAGAAACAACCAGTGATGTCAGATGGAGGGCATTTTCCCTTTTTGAAGAAATTTTTAAGGCAAATTTTAACCGAAGGGAAAAAGGCAGGGAATTTTAATTTTTTCAAGATAAAGGAAATTTTTAATAAGTCTAAATTTATTTCAAAAAGCAACATAAATTTTAAATAAACAAAAAATGCAATATTATCACATATTATTTGCCAAATGGATATTCTCAGTGTTCTTGTTATTTGTTTAAAATATTTTTTATTGAATTACAAACAAAAACTTAATTTCAATGCATTTTTTACTAAAAATTTTTAGTTTTTGCTAATAAAGAGCGATTTTAAGGAGGAGGGAAAAATGAAGGGACATTTAAAAAAAAGGAAAAAATTCAATTTTTCAACTAAGCAGAGGGATTTTTCTTAAATTTTATATGGCATCACTAGAATCAACATATCTTACTGTTACAACAACAACTTTGACTAGTTTAAAAATCAGAAAACGTGTTATGTGGAGATAAAGTAATGAAAAAATAATATTAAAAATAGGGACATTGTTTTTACTTCATGAGATCTTTAATAATAATAGACTTTCTGATAATGAATATCTAATATGATTTGTTTTATGGACAAAAGAGCGATGATAGTTCCATATAAAAATGAATATTGGAGAAAATTTGTCTAATATTTTTGGGACTTCGGAGCTAACAAGCAGATAAACTTTGCTATATTTCAACTAAAATGCTTTTAAAACTGTTGATTTGGAATTGATACACGAAATACATGTTAACTCTTTTTGAAATTAATGTGTAAAGAACTTTTCCGTCATTAAAATTATAAAGTCGTTTAAGCAAAATTTTTTTTAAATAAACGAGCAAACTTTTTTCCGAAATAAATGTTTTTTGTACTCAGCATTGAAAAGTCGCACCAATCGAGCAAAAGTTAACTAAAATAAAAGTTAAAATTTGGAAAGAGCTTTAAAAGTCTTTATAAAAAAGGCATAATAATTACAAAATTGTCAAAAATGAAGTTTTATCAAATTATCTTCTTCAATATTTTCCTTACCTCATCGTAAAGTTTATATTTATAACGTTTCATTGGTTAGCATCATATTATTTATTGGATCATTTCTACCTCAAGCACGCGTTCATTGGTTTTTCTTGCAGCTAGTACAAGTTGACTCTTAAAAGAACTCATTTTAGAAAAAAAAAAAAAAAAAAAAAACATTGTTTTCTTTGCTTCTGTCTTTAATATCTTTTTTTCAAAGACATCTTTCCATTTTTAAATAGTTTCATTATTCATTGGAATTTTTATTTAAACTTCAAGAATATTTTTCAGAAATATTTTTCAGAATATCTTCGCGACCCCCTACGAATGTTCTTACGGACCCCTTGTGGGTCGCGGACCCCCATTTGAGAACCGTTGGTCTATTGCATATACTGTAATAATATGTTATATATTATAGTGTTTAGACACACCTCTTACTCGCAATTGAAAATATTGCGACATGAAATTTTTGCCATATAAACGGTGAGTTAAGGCCGGGTTAGTTGGTTATTTATGTGATGTTGGTGTCCCTTTTATTTACGGGAAGAATTTTGTACAATTATCCAAAATTAATAACATGACATATGTTTGGAATTTGTTAGCAAAAACACAGAGTTACCATAAATTATTTACTAAAACCTAAAAATGCAACTCTAATTGAAATTAAAGCCCAAATTACAATCGCGCGTAGTCAGCAACAGTATTAGCAAAAATTATTAGCTGTTCACTGTCAGTACAACATGTTGCTGCTGTTATAATTACAATTCAGCGTAGGCAGCCACAATTTACAACCATCATCTTACTTTATTCTACTTGTGTATTTTATCCTCTCATTTATTTGCTCACTCTCTTTGTCTCGATCTCAATCTGAAAGCAGCGCAGTGAATTTAGAAACAGGGCTAAATGAAACAGCACTGCAAACTGCTGCTGACCAAATGTAATCAACACCATAACAAACAGTGCATTCTAAATTATCAGCTGATTATGGCAGCACACACTGCTGCTGACTACGCGCTATTGTAATTTGGGCTTAACCCTTCGTCATACAGATATTTCAACTGTCACATTCGTAACAAATATAGTCTGGCCAGCCCAGCTATGTAAATCTATATATATCAATGGAAATTTTGGTGATTTTTTTATATTATTACATTTGTATAACTATATTCTAGCATCACTACCGCATAACTTTGCAAGATATAACCTTTTCCCATCGATACACTTAATGTTCTTCTCCCTGTTTTGGGTCTAAAAACGCATACAATATTTCTTTTAAAACATTTGAGGTTTTATATGTATTATAAAATAATGTGTTTAAACTGATAAGATAAGAAAATACAATATAAGAAGAATGGATAGCATAGTCAAACTACTAAGTTTTAATACAAAATATAACTGGTCCAGCCAGACCATATTTGTTACAAATGTACACCATTTTATCCTTATAACTGTCCTTGTATTAGATCTTTCATTCTGTTCTATCATTCATCGTTAGAAAACAAAATTGTGAGAGGGTACCTGAAATTTCAAGTCTCTAGCTTAATTACAAATATATGAAATTTACATTTAAATCTGCAATTGGTCTGCCCAGACCAGTTTGAAAGACGAAGGGTTAAACATGTCAAATATTTATCTGTTTAATTGTTTGTGAATTAAATTATTTTTGTTCATTTATTTCCTTGTTTATTTAGTGGTTTTTTCTTTTTACTTCGTTAAGTATTTGTTTATTTGTAAGAAAAAAGTAAAGCCCAAATTACAATAGCGCGTAGTCAGCAGCAGTGTGTTCTGCCATAATCAGCTGATTATTTAGAATGAACTGTTTGTTATGGTGTTGATTACATTTAGTCAGCAGCAGTTTGCAGTGCTGTTTCATTTATCCCTGTTTCTAAATTCACTGCGCTGCATTCAGATCGAGAGCGAGACAAAGAGAGTGAGCAAATAAATGAGAGGCTAAAATACACAAGTAGAACAAAGCTAGATGGTGGTTGTAAATTGTGGCTGCCTACGCTGAGTTGTAATTATAACGGCAGCAACATGTTGTGCTTACAGTGATCAGCTGATAATTTTTATTGATACTGTTGCTGACTACGCGCTATTGTAATTTAGGCTTTTTTGTTTTCAACAGAATCAGATATCACTTCACATCAACGTCAAGTTTCTATAACTTTGAGTCAACATTAGACAAATTTTTATCAAGACAAACGTCAAAATCGATGCGAATCTGTGCAAGGTAGCCTCAGTTAAACAGCTGATTATTATTTTTGGTTGTTACAGCTGTCAAACTGCATACATAAAAAACATTAATCAATTCGCCATATTGTTTTTTTTGCACAATTGTTGACACCTTCCATAAATTCGAGTTCATTTTGACGTTTGTCTTGAAAAAAATGTGTCTAATGTAGACTCAAAGTAATTGTTACCTTTAAGCCCAAATTACAATAGCGCGTAGTCAGCAACAGTATCAGCAAAAATTATCAGCTGATCACTGTCAGCACAACATGTTGCTGCTGTTATAATTACAATTCAGCGTAGGCAGCCACAATTTACAACCACCATCTAGCTTTGTTCTACTTGTGAATTTTAGCCTATCATTTATTTGCTCACTCTCTTTGTCTCGCTCTCAGTCTGAATGCAGCGCAGTAAATTTAGAAACAGGGCTAAATGAAACAGCACTGCAAACTGCTGCTGACTAAATGTAATCAACACCATAACAAACAGTGCATTCTAAATAATCAGCTGATTACGGCAGCACACACTGCTGCTGACTACGCGCTATTGTAATTTGGGCTTTACAATACATGCAATATAAACGATCAGCGTTTTCCTTCGCGGGAGGAAACGTCACATAAACTGATAGACTGATAGTAAAGAAATACAAATTCCCAAGGCAACTCAAAATCGTTTGAAAGATAAAATATCCAATACACTAGCGCAATACCCAAATATTATTACTATAAGTTACAAAAACAACAAATTCACAAAAGTAAAAAACATTTGCGAAATAATGAAAATAGCTACAGATCACAAGATCCATACCTATCTAACTTATAACTTTTTTTCCCATCTGCAAGTATTTTTATTTGAAATAATCGTGCGTATAATCGTAATATATAATAAACGAGCTGTTAACCCGCTACTTCGTTAGCGGAAATTTTTTATAAAAACCATACTATAAAATAAATTTAAAATAGGATTTTCGAAAAATACAAAAGGCATGTTTGATAGGGTGCCAGTAAAGTACCAATTTTTAACACCTTTAACATTCGAAAGTGAAAAAACTCCCAAAGTATTCCTATAATTATTTTTTAGTATATCGGAATCGAATAACAAAAAAGTACCACAAAGTCCCCTCTTATGGATTCTTATTCATTTAGGACCACATATCTATAATTTCATGTTTCTAGGTTAAATATTACAGGAAATTAAAAAAGTACCATTTGAAAAACAAAAAAGTACCACAAAGTCCCCTCCTATGGATTCTCATTCACTTAGCATAACATGTCCATAATTTCATGTTTCTAGGTTAAATATTACAGGAAATTAAAAAAAAATACCATTAGAAAAACAAAAAAATACCACAAAGTCCCCTCCTATGGATTCTCATTCACTTAGCACCACATGTCCTTAATTTCATGTTTCTAGGTTAAATATTACAGGAAATTAAAAAAGTACCATTAGAAAAACAAAAAAGTACCACAAAGTCCCCTCCTATGAATTCTCATTCACTTAGCACCACATGTCCTTAATTTCATGTTTCTAGGTTAAATATTATAGAAAATTCAAAAAGTACCATTAGAAGAACAAAAAAAGTACTACAAAATCCCCTATTGTGGATTCTCATTCATTTAGGACCATATATATTTAATTTCATGTTTCTAGGTTAAATATTACCGAAAATTCAAAAAGTACCATTGGAATAACAAAAAAGTACCACAAAGTTCCCTCTTATGGATTCTTATTCATTTAGGACCACATGTCTATAATTTCATGTTTCTAGGTTAAATATTACAGGAAATTAAAAAAAGTACCATTAGAAAAACAAAAAAGTACCACAAAGTCCCCTCCTATGGATTCTCATTCACTTAGCACCACATGTCCTTAATTTCATGTTTCTAGGTTCATAATTATAGAAAATTCAAAAAGTACCATTAGAAGAACGAAAAAGTACCACAAAATCCCTTCTTGTTAATTCTCACTCACTTAGGGCCACATATCTTTAATACCGTGTTCCTAGTTTAAATATTATAGAAAATTCAAAAAGTACCACTATAAGAACAAAAAAGTACCACAAAGACACCTCTTATGGATTCTTTCCCAGATCGGACCATGCATATTTAATTTCATGTTTCTAGGTTAAATATTACAGAAAATGCAAAAAGTACCATTAGAAGAAGAAAAAAGTACCACAAAGTTCATCCTCTTGAATTCTTACCCACAGGATGTTTCTATGTTTAATGTAATGGAAAATTCACTATTAAGTTTGAATAATATGTAATTTTCCGCCTTTACCCCCTTTTTGGTACTATTTTCCCATAGAATTATCAGAAATTGTATTCCAATGAGTTTCTAACACAGTATACATACAGTAGTGTAAGAAAATAGATACAGAAAGTGTGCACTATTGCCTATCACTCACACAAAAATGCTCTAACTTGTTTGTGTTTTGATTATTCATTCTCGATTTTGTCGAGTTTCTTTAATTTTAATTCTACCTTTTGGCCACATAATTAATATAAAATTATCTATTTATTAAACTAAAAGTTATTATTTATGTGCTAAAAACAAATTTCATTTGACCTATTACATGCTGAAAACAAATTTCATTTGTGGAAATATTGTTTTATTTCACATAAATATAAATATTAAAGACTTGCTTGTTAAATAATTTTTTATGTAGAATGTGATTTTTGTTTGTTTTGTTTTGGTTTTCTGCTTCGTTTCAAAATTCAAAGCAACATAGCGCATCACTTTTACATTCGTAAATTGTATATTCATGCAACATTTCTATCTCTTTCTCCCGCCATATTCTAAAAAACTGATTTTGGCAAATTTGAAGCCTCGATATGACGATTCTGTTCTACTTTATGGTTTCTAAATTATAGTGAGATCCCATATTAAAATACGGATATAAAAAAATGTTTTATGAAAAAAGTACCAAAACTAGGTACGATTTTTACCCCATAAACGTTCGAATTTCGAAAAAGTACCAAATTTATATTTCTAGTTTTTTGATAAGTTATGAATACGGCATAAATTTTATTTGTATGTTGATTGGTTTCAAAGATACATATGGTGACAAAAAAGTACCAAAATACAGTTTTACCCGTTTTCTCCCTAAAAGGTCCGATTTTCAAAAAAGCACCAGACACCTGTCCGATTATTTTTTCAATAAATAACGACAACTATTCAACTTTTTGTGCATCTTTATTAGTTTGGGAATTATATAGTTACCGATTTTACCCGTTTTTACCCTTTTTTACACCCTAAACATTCGAATTTCCAAAAATCCCGTCTTAGTGGATCTATACAGAGGGAGACCTACCTACGTTCCAAATTTCGTCTCTCTAGCTTCAGCCGTTTGGGCTGTGGGATGATGAATCAGTCAGTCAGTCAGTCACGTTACTCTTTTATATATATAGATTATTCACTGTTTATATGAAAAGTAGATTTTTTGATTACTCGAAAGTCCGGCAACACAGCGGAAAATGTATAACTGTTAACATGGGGTCTGCACGAGAGTTTTTTTTATCATAATATGTAGCAGAGAGAGATTCAAAGCCTCTCTCTGAGAAAATTATCTCACGTGTAGACCAAGGTAGATTAATAGTGGAAGGCCAATGTACGCGTCACGCGGTAATGAGCGGAAGCTTAAAAAATAATCAATTGTTTACAAAAAACAAAGGAAAATTTGAAAACACTATCATAAATTTAATCTGGCAATGATGTTACACACGGCCTCGCATCATACATTGGCCTTTCACTATAAGGAGGTAACGACATTAAAACAGCTGAGAATTTTTTTCTTTTTGAAATCAATATGGCGGCTTGTGTTTTAAAATTTAAAGTGTCAAATTGTTGTTTATATCATTTTTTTTTTTGCATTTTTTGTTTAATTTTGTGTTGTGAATTTCTCCTGTTTTTTATTACATGAAATGTCAAAAAATGTATTTTTGGATTTTGCAAAGAAACATATGAAATGACAAAATTAAATTTGACATAAGAGATGTTAACGCAAAAACAAATTGCCGTTATCTTCTTAATCTAAGTTGGTGTAGTCTAATACATTAGTATTAAGCCCAGCAGTGTGTGCTGACACAATCAGCTGATAGTATAGAAATGCACTGTTTGTTATGCTGTTGATTACATTTGTTCAGCAGCAGTTTGCAGTGCTGTTTCATTTAGCCCTGTTTCTAAATTCACTGCGCTGTCTTCAGATTGAGATCGAGACAAAGGGTGTGAGCAAATAAATGGGAAACTCAATCGTACAAAAGCATTTCATAGATAACGTACATAGATATTTTCCTAAACCCCTACTTGCAAATTCAAGTAACGATTTTCCATTTTTCTCTTGTTTGAACCATTTTTCCCTCCTATTTGGTGCACTGATTTTTCTTCCCATTTTCTGTGTCAAAATACTATTTGTTTATAAAATTTTAAACCTAAATGAAACTTTTCTTATTCTATTATGTAAAAATAATCAAAGGAATACAATAGAATTCGATTTAATATAAAAAAAAATTAGAAATAAATTAAATGTATCTATTATTATTTTTGGTATTTAAATCGAAAACGTATGTGTAAATTAATTTTTATGAATATTCTTGCTATATTTTTCATTAAAGTATCATTGCCAGATCAAATTGTTTACTAAAAGAAAAAAATTCGAAGTATTTCTGAAGAATAATCCAAAGTTATCGTCACTAATATCATCCCACTAGGTGTATCTATTATTTTGAGCAGATGTTTATAGCACTGCCCTCCATACGCACGTTTGCCTGACTAAACAAATGTTATTTATTTTTGTACTTTTTCGCTCGCACAAAACTTTGTCAGAAAAACTGCAAAATACAAATAAAAATTTAATGAGTCCTTCATATGTTAAACGGAACTATTAGTTTTTATTAATATACATAAGAAATGTACTTAATTTATGTAATATGAGCTGTTAACCCGCTACTTCGTTAGCGGAAATTTTTTATAAAAACCATACTATAAAATAAATTTAAAATAGGATTTTCGAAAAATACAAAACTCATGTTTGATAGGGTGCCAGTAAAGTACCAATTTTTAACATCTTTAATATTCGAAAGTTAAGAAACTACCAAAGTATTCCTATTAGTATTTTTTAGTATAGAGCAATGTGACTAATAGAGCTTGAGAATTCTCATTCATAAATAACAATATCTCTTAAATATTACATTTCTAATATTAGAATAACGAAAAATTATTTTAGAATAAGGAAAAAGAACCACAAAATCACTTTTAAGGATTCTGATTCACTTAGGACCTTACATCTTCAATTTTATGTTTATAGGATGTATATTACAGAATATTCAAAAAGTATTATTAGAAGAACGAAAAAGTACCACAAAATCCCTTCTTATGAATACTCACTCACTTAGGGCCACATAACTTTAACTTCATGTTTCTAGGTTAAATATTATAGAAAATTCAAAAAGTACCATTAGAAGAACAAAAAAAGTACCACAAAATTCCCTATTGTGGATTCTCATTCATTTAGGATCATATATCTTTAATTTCATGTTTCTAGGTTAAATATTATAGTAAATTCAAAAAATACCATTAGAAGAACAAAAAAGTACCACAAAACCCTTATTGTGGATTCTCATTCATTTAGGACCATATATATTTAATTTCATGTTTCTAGGTTATATATTACCGAAAATTCAAAAAGTACCATTGGAATAACAAAAAAGTACCACAAAGTTCCCTCTTATGGATTCTTATTCATTTAGGACCACATGTCTATAATTTCATGTTTCTAGGTTAAATATTACAGGAAATTAAAAAAAAAGTACCATTAGAAAAACAAAAAAAGTACCACAAAGTCCCCTCCTATGGATTCTCATTCACTTAAGGGGGTTTTACACTATAATACTTTGTATTAATACTTATCAAAATTTCAACAAGTATTATAGTGTAAACACAAATTATACCATGTGTTAATACTGTATTATAAAATGTATAACGAAAATCAAACGATTTTCTTTTTTGACTTTTCGTTAGGTTTTTTTAAAATTTAATTTTCATTATTTAATTTTCATGAAAAAAAAAAGAAAAATAAATAAAAAATGGAACAAAACGAAATTAATTTTTTTACAATTAAGGTAATTATTTTAACAAATTTGCAAAAAAAAAAGATAAATAACGTGCCTTTAAATAAGAGAAAGACTCTGTTTTAAAATTAATAAACCTGTGGGAAGAGCATGCTTGTTTATATAACCCGAGGAATCCGTTGTACCACAACAAGCATGCTAGAAATGATGCATTGGAAAAAATTACTCAAAAATTACAACACCAAATCCCGGGAATTAAAATAAATGATGTAAAAGTAAGTTATACAATATTAGAAACAATTTTCCAGTTAACATTGTTTAAATTATAGCTAAAAATAAACTATTTAAGAAGCCAGTATGCGAGGGAAATCCAGAGGCAAAAAGACTTTACAAAAAGTGGAATGGGTACGGAAGAAGTTTATATACCTTCTGTGTACTGGTATAATGAATTAAAGTTTTTGAACGAATTTATAAAAATAAGAAAAGGAAAAACCAATTTGGATATGGTAAGTATGTAGCCGATTCTAAAAAAAATATAGTTACACAAACGGCAGATTTAACAGATTTAACTTCCCAAATTATTTTTTTAATAATTTTAGAGTCAGATAACTTGCGATGATCCCTCCCCAGAGAAAAGGTCCAAAACTGGCAAAGATATAGAAACTAATCTCAATGAAGTTTCTGAGGAAGATGCTGCACTAAAAGCTGCAACCGAAGCTCTTAAAACGTTGACAAAGCCAAAACAAACAGATCCATATATAGAGAGCTTCGGAAACTTTGTGAAAGGTCATCTATTTGCAATGGATAACGTTCAAGAAAGAAAAAATCTTATTAAAAAAATTACCATGATTATGTTTGAAAATTAATTCAAGTATATCCTTTTTATTATTTGTGTTAAATTCATAATTTGTTTTTTTATTTCTTGATTTTTATAAATAAATATATAGTTAAAAATATTTAATCTGATTTTTATTAAAAGTTGAATTTTTTTATAGCATCATCTTGCCAGAAAACTTGTCCCTCATTGTTAAAATAGTTTCTAAAGATGTCTCTGATTTGAGATGCCTCATCTGGTAAACCATTTTCCAAAGCATATTCAAGAGATGTTAATGATGTGTATGGTTGTGGACATTCAATATAGCTTCCCCTTTTGCATTCTATTTTCAAAAAATTATGCAGAACACAGCATGTTATTGTTATGAGTTCTGCTTTCTCAACTTCTAAAACAATTTCTTTTAAAAGAATTTGAAATCGATTCACCAGCTGACCAAAACAATTTTCAGATACTCTTCTTGCTCTTGAAAGTCTGTAGTTAAAAATTTTGTTCTCATGTAAGTTCCTTTGTGAATATGGTTTCAAAATGCGTGTTGAAAGGCGAAAAGCATCATCAGCTACAAATACATAAGGCACCTTAAAAATAAGATGTTAGTTTATTATGTATTTATATTTAAATTTAAATTTAATTACAAAACCTTTATATCTGAACCAGGTAACATTTGATTTTCAGGAAAATTTAGCCTTTCCTCTTGAATAGCAATTCCTATCTGAGACTGATTAAAAACTGATGCGTCATTAGCTCTTCCATTTGTGCCAACATCAATAAATATAAACTTATAGTCCGCGTCCACAAAAGCCAAAAGAATTATACTATTAAATCCCTTATAATTATAATAAAAGGATCCATCAGACTTTTTAGCTCTAATTGCAATGTGTTTCCCATCTAATTAAACAATGGTACAGCAAAATATACAATAGTTCAGCAGTATAAGAAAAATAGATTAATATAAATCAAACCTATAGCTCCAAGACACATTGGAAAGTTCCATTTATTATTAAATTCATTAGCAACTTTCAGCCACTCATCAGTGGTTTTGCATCCCTATCAATAAGTATTGTAGTAAAAGGATATAAATTTTTGAACACAAATATATATATACTTTTAAGTAACCCGGTTTCAAATGATCGTATATAGTTTTAAGCGTTTCTGTGACTATTTTTGATATGGCTGCAACTGAAACTCTAAAACTATAGGATAAGTTAGTAAACGTATCACCAGTTGCCAAAAAGCGGAGAGTAATCAGTAGTCTATTTACGGGATATAATGGATTAATGGATATATCTGTATAAAGGAATGAAGGTATGTACCTAGTGCTAGATGAAATTGCTTCCCTTAAAATTGTATCCTGCTTTGATATTGATGGTCCAATAATTGCCAATAATTTATGGAATAGGTTTTTTGGTAGTCTACAAAAATTCTCAAAACTCTTCTGATCTTCTAACTGGAGTTCTTGCATTGCCATATATGCCAAGTCATTACCTGAATTTCTTCTTTTTAGCCACTGACGACACCAAGTAGATCTTTTTTTCATCTTCTTTTGTTTTAAATTGTTTTTTCTTTTTTGCTTTTTTATTAAACATGCTAAAACTGTAACCACCGCAACTTTATCCATTTCTTTTGCACATTCCAATTTAATAAAAAGAAAATTGACAAATGAAAAATTTATAAATTGTATGATAGTGTAAAACTTCAAAATACTTTCTTTAATATAAACTAAACTACATTTTGAAATTATGAACGACTTTGTATTATGAAAAATACAACACTGGTCTTAATACAAAGTATTATAGTGTAAAACCACCTTTAGCACCACATGTCCTTAATTTCATGTTTCTAGGTTCATAATTATAGAAAATTCAAAAAGTACCATTAGAAGAACGAAAAAGTACCACAAAATCCCTTCTTGTTAATTCTCACTCACTTAGGACAACATTATTAAGTTTGAATAAAATGTAATTTTCCGGCTTTACCCCCTTTTTGTTACTTTTTTTCCCACAGAATTATCAGAAATTGTATTCCAATGAGTTTCTAAAAATACGCATATGGTTATGTCAATAAATATAAAAAAATGTTTTATGAAAAAAGTACCAAAATTATTTACGATTTTTACCCCATAAACGTTCGAATTTCGAAAAAGTACCAAATTTATATTTCTAGTTTTTTGATAAATTATGAATACGGCATAAATTTTATTTGCTGATTGGTTTCAAAAATATATATGGTGACAAAAAAGTACCAAAATACAGTTTTTACCCGTTTTCTTCCTAAAAGGGCCGATTTTCAAAAAAGTACCAGACACCTGTCCGATTATTTTTTAAATAAATAACGACAACTATTCAACTTTTTGTGTATCTTTATTAGTTTGGGAGTTATATAGTTACCGATTTTACCCGTTTTTACCCCTTTTTTACACCCTAAACATTCGAATTTCCAAAAATCCCGTCTTAGTGGATCTATACAGAGGGAGACCTACCTACGTTCCAAATTTCGTCTCTCTAGCTTCAGCCGTTTGGGCTGTGGGATGATGAATCAGTCAGTCAGTCAGTCACGTTACTCTTTTATATACAGTCGAACACGGTTATAACGAACACCGGATATAACGAACTGGCTATAGCGAACACTTTTTCTCGGTCCCATTGATTTTACACAAAATTTCCATACAAATAACTGCGTTTATAACGAACACGGTTATAGCGAACTTTTTTTATAACGAACACATTTTTATGGTCCCAACAAGAATTTTTCATACAAAAAACTACGTTTATAACGAACTCCCACAAATATTTGTGTTAGATAAATAAATAAAATTACACATTTCAAAATGTTCAAAAATTAAAAAACTAACAGAAATAACATTCATTTATTTGTATTTATGTATATTATTGGGTAAATGGAAATAATTTTCATTAATTTCTATTTAAATTATCGGCAAATAAGAGATGAATTTTACATTTGTATTTGTTGGCCTTTTTAACATAACATACATTTATCGAAAATAGCTAATAATAAAACTGAAATTATTTGAGAATTAAACACTAAATATTAGAAAATAGCTATTTTAAAAAAGTTAATATCTTAAAACATACCAATATAAAAACATCGGGTATAAAAGAAAACATTGAATTAATATAAAAAATATAATTTCTCAATAAATTATATTATAATGATCTATAATGATGAATATAAAAAAATATTATTCCTGATATATTAATTATATATGTATATTTAAATATTTAATTATATAAAGAATAGAAATATGCTTTAATTCCAAATATTAGTATTGTAATGAAATACGTGTATTTTATTAACAAATATTTTTTTTTTTAATTTTACGGATATAACGAACTACGTTTATAACGAACTAAATCTGTTGGTCCCTTCGAGTTCGTTATAACCGTGTTCGACTGTATATAAATAATACAAAAAACAATTTGAGCCAACAAATAAGCCGCCGCCGCCGACAATTTCGCGTCGGCTTGGATCTCTGACTCAAATACACAAGTAGAATAAAGCAATGTCCGTGAAGATAACAAACTTTTTCAACAAACTTTTTCTTCTTCTTCCTTTTTCAGAGAGTAACAAACTTTTCAACAAACTTTTTCAACAAACTCTCTTTTGCAGACCAGAAATGAGAACTTTCAACCTTGCAGACAAAAATTTAAGTGCTACCAAGTCAAATTTTATGAATTTAGTACAATATTCTATATAAAAAATGGCAATACCATTGCAAATATAAGAAATATGTAAAAGTTTGTTGAATGAATTCTAACAAACTTTTTACGAAAAATGTTTTAAAACATTGTAAATTAATTTTTGTTGAAAAATGTATGGAATAAATAAATTACATTTCTTTTATTTTTTTTATTCAAATAAGTATTATTTTTAGCATTGAAATTGCTCAAAAAATCTGTTTTATTACATTGTTCGACCTATTGAGTCCAAACAGGAACATGTGACAAAAATTGGAATATACCATCTGATAGAAAAAGGTCTTGGCTACATTTCCTCATACTTGGTTTTTCCCGTAGAACCCTTGTGTTCATACAAAATTTTCAAAAAACTGTTTAAAAACACGTTACTTATACCACTATTTGACCTACAGCGTAAACACAGGGACATGTGACAAAAATCGGAATACACTATCTGATAGAGGAAGGTCTGGGCTACATTTCTTCATACTTGGTTTTTCCCGTAGAACCCTTGTGTTCGAACAAAATTTTCAAAAATCTGTTTAAAAACAAGTTACTCATACCACTTTTTGACCTACAGCGTCAAAACAGGGACATGTGACAAAAATCGGAATACACCATCTGATAGAGGAAGATCTGGGCTACATTTCCTCATACTTGGTTTTTCCCGTAGAACCCTTGTGTTCAAACAAAATTTTCAAAAATCTGTTTAAAAACACGTTACTCATACCACTCTTTGACCTACAGCGTAAACACAGGGACATGTAACAAAAAATCGGAATATACCATCTGATAGAGGAAGGTCTTGGCTACATTTCCTCATACTTAGTTTTTCCCGTAGAACCCTTGTGTTCGAACAAAATTTTCAAAAAACTGTTTAAAAACAAGTTACTCATACCACTTTTTGACCTACAGCGTCAAAACAGGGACATCTGACAAAAATCGGAATACACCATCTGATAGAAAAAGATCTGGGCTACATTTCTTCATACTTGGTTTTTCCCGTAGAACCCTTGTGTTCGAACAAAATTTTCAAAAAACTGTTTAAAAACACGTTACTCATACCACTATTTGACCTACAGCGTAAACACAGGGACATGTGACAAAAATCGGAATACACTATCTGATAGATGAAGGTCTTGGCTACATTTCCTCATACTTGGATTTTCCCGTAGAACCCTTGTGTTCAAACAAAATTTTCAAAAATCTGTTTACAAGATCGACAGTTCATAAAGATTTAAGATTTTTAAAAGAAAATCTGTAAAACAACTAGCCATACCCAATTTAAAGTTATACAAATTACATATTAATATCTGTGAAATAAGTAGCCGTAGGAACAAGTATATTCTGGGTGCTTTTTGGATTAAAATTCCATCACTCCGGCTGCCGGCATGAGAACCCCTATGTTCGCCACAATCGCATATGTTCAACATTTTCATTGCTTTTTGTTACCACGTAATCCTAGATTAAGATGTAATTAATCTATCATATCAACTCCAAGTTAAAATTTATGCATATAAACAGAAAAATGATAAAAATAGTTAAATTCTATCAAAATTTCAACAAATTATGAAATAGTGATGCTGATTTTATCACAGAGTGTTCGTTATTCGGATACATACAATTACATCCAACAAAAATAAAATAAAATTATTTCTTTTATACATTAGTATATTTATGTAAGCTAAATAAAGGTTTTTTTCCAAAATAAAAAAACTTATTTATCGTCAAAAACATACTAGAATATCAAAATTAATAATAGAATAAAACAGTTAACGAATAATTTATTCTTACTGCTAACAACACTAACAATAGGAATGCGAGAGAAACTGAGAAGGGTTGCCACATAAACAAAAAAAAAAAAAAAAAACAGTTTTTAGTTAATATAGACAGTAAATAGTTTTTTGAATACGATTTTCTTAATAAATACATATAGAGACAAATTAGCTAGTATGTGTATTAAACATAAATTAACAAATTTTTTTGAATACGGCTGATAATATTTAATAATCTAATTAATTTGAAAACAGATAAAATATACTCCGAAGCAATCTAAACAATTTTTTTACAAAGGAAGGAATACTTCGAAATAATAAATTGGAACATAGTTCGACAACATATTTTTATTCTAAAAATTATTGATTTTTTTTTTTTTTTAATAATATTACATTGTATTTATAAAAATGTATGATATGTTTAATGGTTATCTATGTAAAAATAAAATTTCATGTGTAGTTTTTCTTCAGATGTGTAATTTGGACATCGGTTATGTGTAGTTAGCAACATTTTAGATGGCAACACTGTTATACATTTCAGAGAGTAACAGATTTTTAAAACAAGCTCTCTTTTGCTGACTAGAAATGAGAATTTTCAACTTTGCAGACAAAAATTTAAGTGCCACCAAGTCACATTTTGTGAATTTAGTACTACGTTTTGTGCAGTGTTGTTAGTAGTAAGAATAAATTATTCGTTAACTGTTTTATTCCATTATTAATTTTGATGTTCTAGTATGTTTTTGACGATAAATAAGTTTTTTATTTTGGAAAAAACCTTTATTTAGCTTACATAAATATACTAATATGTAAAAAAAAAATAATTTTATTTAATTTTTGTTGGATGTAATTGTATGTATCCGAATAACGAATATTTTGTGATAAAATCAGCATCACTATTTCATATTTTTGTTGAAATTTTGATAAAATTTAACTATTTTGATCATTTTTCTGTTTATATGCATAAATTTTAACTTGGAGTTGATATGATAGATTAATTACATCTTAATCTAGGATTACGTGGTAACAAAAAGCAATGAAAATGTTGAACATATGCGATTGTGGCGAACATAGGGATTCTCATGCCGGCAGCCGGAGTGATGGAATTTTAATCCAAAAAGCACCCAGAATATACTTGTTCCTACGGCTACTTATTTCACAGATATTAATATGTAATTTGTATAACATTAAATTGGGTATGGCTAGTTGTTTTACAGATTTTCTTTTAAAAATCTTAAATCTTTATGAACTGTCGATCTTGTAAACAGATTTTTGAAAATTTTGTTTGAACACAAGGGTTCTACGAGAAAATCCAAGTATGAGGAAATGTAGCCAAGATCTTCCTCTATCAGATAGTATATTCCGATTTTTGTCACATGTCCCTGTGTTTACGCTGTAGGTCAAATAGTGGTATGAGTAACTTGTTTTTAAACAGTTTTTTGAAAATTTTAAAATATTATCTTTTTTATCAGAAATATATCAAACATGTCTTTTCAGTGTTGCCATTTTAGCACTTTCAGTGCTAGATTTGGCATTTGAAGAGGTTAAAATGTACTGGCAATTTATAAAAATATGCTAAATGCTTTTTAGCACTTTCTTACAGCAATTTTTAATTAAATACTTTTGGATTTTTTTTAAGGAATTTCTTAGTAAATTTGTCGTTATTAATTGTCAGTTTTAAAATATAAGCCCTATTTTGGCTTTATTTTCCAATATTACCATTAACTCTGAAGAAAACATTTCTATAAGTTGTCATTTGAACTATATTAATTTTTCTTTACAAAACAATTTAGCATTGTCATTTGCTGCTGTAGAACAATTTAGCATAGTTTTTTGGACGTTATAGCACTTTACCAATTATATCTTCTGGCAACACTGTGCCTTTTGTACTTTTCGAAAATCCTATTTTTTACTGTAATTTTTGGTAGTTTTTTAAGTAAAATATTTAAAAAGTTTATTGTTGTTAATTCCGACACAACACCATTATTAAAAATGTTCCCACGGGAGTTAAGAATCTTAGTTTAAATTTATTATATAGTATGTTTTTTATAAAAAAAAGTTCCGCTAACGAAGTAACGGGTTTACAACTCGTTTTTTAATAAAGCATAAGTCTATATTAGTGGTATTATAGCATAAAGCCTAATATTTAATGATATCTTTTTTACAATCTCAACAAAAATACACTTCAATTTAAATAGATCTTCATAATTAAGTAAATTTTATAGCGGTTTATTCCGATTTTTGGCGTATAACATGACCTAAATTTTTATTTTTTCATTAATCTTTTAAATGCTTTCAAAACGTGATTAAAGTAAAAGGGACTCTATTATTTTGATAAGTAATCATTTCTCTTTAAACAGATGAATGGCTTTATATAATTATTTCCGGAACTTTCATTCAGCATCCTTACAAAAATTAGGGTAAGGATAAATTAATTTCTTCTTTGATTTTTCACATGTCCCTGTGTTTACGCTTTAGGTCAAATAGTGGTATGAGCAACGTGTTTTTAAACAGTTTTTTGAAAATTTTGTTTGAACACAAGGGTTCTACGGGAAAAACCTAGTATGAAGAAATGTAGCCCAGATCTTCCTCTATAAGATGGTGTATTCCGATTTTTGTCACATGTCCCTGTTTTGACGCTGTAGGTCAAAAAGTGGTATGAGTAACTTGTTTTTAAACAGTTTTTTGAAAATTTTGTTCGAACACAAGGGTTCTACGGGAAAATCCAAGTATGAGGAAATGTAGCCAAGACCTTCCTCTATCAGATGGTATATTCCGATTTTTGTCACATGTCCCTGTTTTGACGCTGTAGGTCAAAAAGTGAGTAAATTTTTTATAAACAGATTTTTGAAAATTTTGTATGAACACAAGGGTTCTAAGAGAAAAACCAGGTATGGGGAAATGTAGCCAAGACCTTCTTCTATTAGATGGTATATTCCGATTTTTGTCACATGTCCCTGTGTTTACGCTGTAGGTCAAATAGTAGTATGAGTAACTTGTTTTTAAACAGTTTTTTGAAAATTTTGTTCGAACAGAAGGGTTCTACGGGAAAAACCAAGTATGAGGAAATGTAGCCAAGAACTTCCTCTATCAGATGGTATATTTCGATTTTTGTCACATGTCCCTGTGTTTACGCTGTAGGTCAAAAAGTGGTATGAGTAACTTGTTTTTAAACAGTTTTTTGAAAATTTTGTTCGAACACAAGGGTTCTACGGGAAAAACCAAGTATGAGGAAATGTAGCCAAGACCTTCCTCTATCAGATGGTATATTCCGATTTTTGTCACATGTCCCTGTGTTTACGCTGTAGGTCAAAGAGTGGTATGAGTAACGTGTTTTTAAACAGTTTTTTGAAAATTTTGTTCGAACACAAGGGTTCTACGGGAAAAACCAAGTATGAGGAAATGTAGCCAAGACCTTCCTCTATCAGATGGTATATTCCGATTTTTGTCACATGTTACTGTTTGGACTCAATAGGTCGAACAATGTAATAAAACAGATTTTTTGAGCAATTTCAGTGCTAAAAATAATACTTATTTGAATTAAAAAATAAAAGAAATGTAATTTATTTATTCCATAAATTTTTCAACAAAAATTAACTTACAATGTTTTAAAACATTTTTCGTAAAAAGTTTGTTAGAATTCATTCAACAAACTTTTACATATTTCTAATATTTGCAATGGTATTGCCATTTTTTATAAAATATAGTACTAAATTCATAAAATTTGACTTGGTAGCACTTAAATTTCTGTCTGCAAAGTTGAAAATTCTCATTTTTAGTCTGCACAAGAGAGTTTGTTGAGAAATTATATTTTTTCTGTAAAGAAGAGTAAATTTCTCTCTCTCTCCCACCGAATTGTGCAGAAAGTTTGTTGGGCACGTTTGTTATTTTCTCGTGCGTAATAAAGCAAGATGGTGGTTGTAAATTGTCGCTGTCTACGCTTAAATCCAGTGTTGCCACTTCATATGTAATTACACATATTGTGTGTAATATTTATTTACATGTGTAGCCTATGTGTAATTAGTTTCATGTGTAATCTATGTGTAATTTTAAGTCTCAGTGTAGTTGTTAATTTTTCCTTCTTAAACATTAGTTAATTTGCCAAATTTTCTTTTTACAAACAACACTTACATGAAAAACAGTACACTATACATACATCCATTTATACTGGCTAACAGTTTTCATTTAATGAAAGAAAAATTAAAGAAAAAGTAATTCAGTTCATTTTAATTTTACATCAGCAGAAAGAATATTTAGTTATCTTATTAATTTGAAAACAGATAAAATGTACACTGAAGCAATCTCAGAATTTTTTTTAGAAAAGAAGGAATACTTTGAAATAATAAATTGGAACATAGTTCGACATAATATTTTTATTCCATAAATTATTGGATTATTTTTTTAATTACATTGTATATATAAAAATGTATGATATGTTTAATGGTTATCTATGTTAAAATGCCTTATCTATGGTTAAAATAAAATTTCATGTGTAATTTTTCTTCAGATGTGTAATTTGGCCATCGGTTATGTGTAGTTGGCAACATTCTTGGTGGCAACACTGCTTAAATCATAGTATTTTTAGAAAGTACAATCGTAAGAACAGCTGTTTTACAATTTTTGCATTGACATGTTTTGTATTCACATGTAAAATTTTTTTGAGTATTTTTTTGCTCTTTGCCTCCTTCATTCGCTCATTTTCTGTTCATATCATTTTGACATCATATGCAGTAGTTTTACGCTAACAAAAATACAATGTCCGTGAAGATAACAAACTTTTTCTGCAAACTTTTTCTTCTTCTTCCTTTTTCAACAAACTTTTTCAACAAACTCTCTTGTGCAGACTGAGAATTCTCAACTTTGCAGACAAGAATTTAAGAACTACCAAGTCAAATTATATGAATTTAGTACTACGTTTTGTGCAAAATATGGCAACATCACTGCAATATAAGAAATTCGTAAAAGTTTGTTAAATGATTTCCAACAAACTTTTTATATAAAATGTTTTAAAAAAATTTTTAAATAATTTTTATCGAAAAATTTATGTAACGAATATAACATATTCTTTTATTTTAATTCTTTTGCGTTAAATAAATTAATATTATTTTAATCATTCAAATTGCTCGAAAAAGAAAAAGATTTTTTATTACATTATTCGACCTAGTCCAAACAGGGCCATGTGCCAAAAATCGAAATACGCTATTTTTTAGAGGAAGGTCTTGGTTACACTTCCTCATACTTGGTTTTGGCCAAAATAGTGATGAGTTGAAACAAAATTTTCAAAAAACTGGTTCAACATAAGTTATTCCTACCACTTTTTGACTTACAACGTAGAAAAAGGGACATGTGCCAAAAATCTAAACACATTGTCGGATGGAGCAAGGTCTTGGCTACATTACCTCATACTTGTTTTGGCCAAAATAGTGACAAGTTCGAACAAATTTTTTAAAAAACTGGTTCAAAAAATGTTACTCTTATCACTTTATGACTTGCAGCGTAGAAACAGGGACATGTGCCAAAAATCTAAATACACCGTCGGATGGAGCAAGGTCTTGGCTACATTACCTCATACTTGGTTTTGTCCAAAATAGTGATGAGTTGAAACAAAATTTTCAAAAAACTGGTTCAACATACGTTATTCCTACCACTTTTTGACTTACAACGAAGAAAAAGGGACATGTGCCAAAAATCTAAATACACCGTCGGATGGAACAAGGTCTTGGCTACATTACCACATACTTGGTTTTGGCCAAAATAGTGACAAGTTCGAACAAAATTTTTAAAAAACTGGTTCAAAAAATGTTACTCTTATCACTTTATGACTTGCAGCGTAGAAACAGGGACAGGTACCAAAAATCTAAATACACCGTCGGATAGAGCAAGGTCTTGGCTACATTACCTCATACTTGGTTTTGGCCAAAATAGTGACGAGTTCGAACAAAATTTTTTAAAAGCTGTTTCAACATTCGTTATTCATACTACTTTTTGACTTACAGCGTAAAAATAGGGACATGTGCCAAAAATCGAAATATACCATTTTTTAGAGGAAAGTCTTAGCTACATTACCTCATACTCGGTTTTTGCGGGAAAACCTATGTGTTCGAACAAAATTTTCAAAAAACTGATTCAAAATAAGTTACTCATACCACTATTTGACTTACAGAGTAAAAACGTGAAAATAAAAATTGATAATGAGAATTTTGTTTGCGGTTTGAACTTTTCTTAATCATTTTGAATTAGAATCTGAATATATCTCATACAAATTTTGTTATCTCAATGCAGTCTGGAGAAAAAAGCCATTGAAGTTAGATTTTTAACAGTTTCCCTAGATTTAAAGACAGGCATGAACAAATTTTAATTTTAAAAAGTGCAATAAACATCGTTTTTAAAGGTTTTAATAATTTTTGAGTTATTGATATGCTAATAATGATTAATACAATTTCAATTGGTTTAACATTTTTTTCGCATGCAATTTTTTTTTTTTTTTATTTAATTTATAATTTTAATGTTGAACACATTTTCTTCCTTTTAGTAAAAATTCCTGTTATTTGAAATTTCTAACGATTAAAAATGGTTCAGCCAACCACAAAATTTCGCTTTTTTTATCTCCTGATTGGTATGATATCATAAATTTCACATATTGTCTATTTTTTCCGAACATATTATGTTTTACTTCTTTAATTTCCAATAAACAAAACGGGCTATATAAACATTTTATAACAAACATTTAAAATAATTAAGACAAAACATGCTATCTACAATAACTTCGCGAATAATGGAGTTAAAAGATTTATTTTCCAGTGTTTTTAGTAGGCGTAATATTAATAAATCGTAGAAGATAATTTTATCATAGTTTTTAAAGACAAAACTTGAACTAGTTTTGCTTTGTTTTAAATTGAAATATAAATAAAAAATAAAATAAAATTATCACGTTAATTTTTATTTCAGTTCAGAATGAAGAGTTATTATAAGATAACTAATTTAGAAATAAGTAATATTTTAATAAACTTTCCTTATTTAGAAAATTTGGAAAATAATAAAAAAAATAAAATGTTTTTTGAAACTATTATAGATACTTTTAATGAAAAAAGATCTAGATATAATAAAATTAAAACAAGTTCAAAAATTTGTAAACGAATTTCTATTATTGCAAAAAGAATTTTAAAATCTAAAAATGCAGTAAGTACTGTTTTAAGAATAATATCTGAAAGAAATGATAAAGTATTTACAAATAAAATAATTGATAAAGAAAATGGCATAAATTTGTCTGAGAAGGAATATTCTCCAATAGAAAAAGACAATTTGTCTAATGACTTAACGAATTGAATCATTTGCCAAGAATATTTTTCTGAAAATAATTGTTTAGAAAATGCTATAAGTGAATTACAAGAATCGTCAGTTTCAAGAACAAAATGTTCCGAAAAAGATAAAGTAAATTGTTTAGAATTACAAAGTTTTCCAATGGAACAAGTTTATTTGTCAGCTTTGTTGTCTGATATTGATGAGAGCTTAGAATGTATAAAAACTAAAATAAGTCAATAAAATGTGACGATTTTGCTTTTCATGAAAATGTTCAAAAGGAATCGCAATCTCATCAAAAAATTCTGAAAAAACTGAAGAACATTGTAAGAATAATGTTGAAAATTTGTTAACTTGTGGATCTCACAATAATTCTAAAGAATTAGTTCAAATTCTGAATGACAAGGCTGAACAAATTCTTAATGGTTTATATAAAAAACATGATGATTTCGCACAAAGTTTCAAATCTATTGTTTGCGATTTAAATAATACCATTGAAAAAATGTCTACAAGCAGTAATACTAGCTTTAATGCAATTATAGTTCTTTTACAAGATATTGCAAATAATAATAAATTAGAAAAAAAGTCTAATATGACAACTTCGGTAAATGAAGATCAGAACAGTAATTTGTTGGAAAGTTCTGCCAAATTATCAAAATTGGCTAATGAAAAAAAAAAAAGATAATTTTCTTGGACCTTTTGAAATAACAGATGATTCAATAAATGTGTCCAGTTTTTTAAAATACAGAAAAAAACTAAATCCAAATGAAAAATGCAACAGAAATGTGATTCGTTCAAAATCTGAAAGCATAAATCTAAAAAGAAAATTTAAATCTATTTTTTTGGATTCCACTTTCTAAGTCTATCACAACAGTAACCCAACAATTTTGTTGAGAAAAAAAGCAAGAGGTATATTTGGTGATCCAAAATAATAGAAATAAAAATTTTAATAATTTTCTCTCAGATTCGAGTTTACCTTATAGTGCTTCTTTGTGAAATCAGTTTTCCAAATTCCATTTTTTAATTAAATTAAACCAAATTGACTGATGATGCCGAAAGAATTTTACAAACATGGGCGATTTATCTAAGGAGGTAGAATATGTGATATTTAAATATTATGAACACAAATTACAAAAAGACATGGATATTCATATTATAGACTCAATTATTTCTATTATTATTGTTTGGATTCTTGTTAATAAATATGTTTAAAACAATTTCATCTTTCAATTGCTGGCAATTGAATTTGGAGAAAATTGACCACCAACAAGGTTAAATTGAAAAAAAAGCAAACAAAAAATCGGTATGTTACTTAATACTGTATGAGGGTACAATAATTTTTCATCATTTTCTTTATTTTATTTTTAAACGAATCAATTAATTAAATAATAAAAATAAATATACATTCAAATATATGTATATGGTCATGCACGATACTAGTATGATAGTATGTATATTAAGGTTTTTTATTCTAGCAGTAGGAATAAAAAACCTTAATATACATACTAGTTTTACGGTAAGTTAAGTAAATTTATAGCAATTACTTTTTTTATTACACAAAAATGTTTTCATTTCCAGTGGAACTATTTAGATGATATGATGGAAGTATTACTACTCTCTTGCGCCTGATTCTGCTGCGTCAATATATCTACTAAAATTTGTACCCAAATTAATTTTTTATTTTACAAATAAATCACAAAGATTTCGACTACATTTTGATAAAGATTTAAGGCAGTGAATAATATAAATGAATGTCGTTTATTAGCCAATACAAACACTAGTTACACTTGCTACATATGGGCAAAAAGTATATTGCAAATGTTTGTTTTAAAATGACATAAACTTACGCAACCAACTGAAACTGCCAAGAAAATATTACAGGTACATTTAATACTTTCTCAAAATTACTTAAAAATTTCAAATTAATAACACATAATCTTGTTTTTTAAGGAAATGCAAATATTCATCATTTACAGAAATGCATAAAATTTGTAACATTGCCTATAGATTTATCAGTAATAGAACCACATTTGATTATATTTTTGGACAAATTTATAGCTGTCTTGATAGAAGCAATTAAAGTACATAAATGTCAAAAAGATTTAATGCCGGTTAGTAAAATCTCCGTTAATATTGATATACAGTGCACTCGCGAAAACGTGAAGGGCTCAGAACTGTGAACAAATTCTTTTACACAGACTATTCTAAAACGTGAAGCTCAAAAAACATGAAACATTTTTATGTAAATTGGAAAATCACCGAATAAAAATAAAATGTTTTTCTTTCTAATCCTCGAAGCATATTATACCTGTTTTTGGTCATAAAACAAAAAAGTTTTATATTTATGTTTACTAATCGAAAACGTGAACAATATCGAAAACGTGAAAATCATTGGTAAAAATTAGTTCAATTTTCCGCGAGTCTACTGGATATGTATTTACAAATTTTGCACATAACTTTATGAAAAATATTTTTCAGGTTATTTCATCGTTGTTGGAAACATATTATTTTCATCATCAAAAAAGTTTACATAAACTTCAAAAAATTGGAACATTTGAAAATTATACAAATAAAAAAGCTAAAAAATATTTATAATAATAATTTATTTAAAAATTTAATAAAGTGAACAAAATATGTCGAGGGCTTATATTAAAAACTCTTTATTTCCCTCATTGTTCAATATTTTGCTATCCGTTCTTCTACGATTTATTAATATTAAACCTACTAAACCCCACACTGGAAAATAAATCTTTTAACTCCATTATTCGCGAAGTTATTGTAGATAGCACGTTTTGTCTTAATTATTTTAAATGTTTGTTATAAAATGTTCATATAGCCCGTTTTGTTTATTGGAAATTAAAGAAGTAAAACATAATATTTACATAATACATAATATATGAAATTTATGATATCATACCAATCAGGAGATAAAAAATGCGAAATTTTGTGGTTGGCTGAACCATTTTTAATCGTTAGAAATTTCAAATAACAGGAATTTTTACTAAAAGGAAGAAAATGTGTTCAACATTAAAATTATAAATTAAATTAAAAAAAAAAAAAGAAAAAACAAAAAAAAAAATTGCATGCGAAACCAATTAAAATTTAAAAACGATGTTTATTGCACTTTTTAAAATTAAAATTTTTTCATTCCTGTCTTTAAATCTAGGGAAACTGCTAAAAATCTAACTTCAATGGCTTTTTTCTCCAGACTGCATTGAGATAACAAAATTTTTATGAGATATATTCAGATTCTAATTCAAAATGTTTAAGAAAAGTTCAAACCGCAAACAAAATTCTAATTATTAATTTTTATTTTCACGTTTTTACTCTGTAAGTCAAATAGTGGTATGAGTAACTTATTTTGAATCAGTTTTTTGAAAATTTTGTTCGAACACATAGGTTTTCCCGCAAAAACCGAGTATGAGGTAATGTAGCCAAGACTTTCCTCTAAAAAATGGTATATTTCGATTTTTGGCACATGTCCCTGTTTTTACGCTGTAAGTCAAAAAGTGGTATGAATAACGTATGTTGAAAAAGTTTTTTAAAAATTTTGTTCGAACTCGTCACTATTTTGGCCAAAACCAAATATGAGGTAAGACCTTGCCAAGACCTTGCTCTATCCGACGGTGCATTTAGATTTTTGGCACATGTCCCTGTTTCTACGCTGCAAGTCATAAAGTGATAAGAGTAACATTTTTTGAACCAGTTTTTTACAAATTTTGTTTGAACTCATCACTATTTTGGCCAAAACCAAGTATGAGGTAATGTAGCCAAGACCTTGCTCTATCCGACGGTGTATTTAGATTTTTGGCACATGTCCCTGTTTCTACGCTGTAAGTCAAAAAGTGGTAGGAATAACGTATGTTTTTTTTTTTTCGTGCAATTTGAATGATTAAAATAATATTAATTTATTTAACGCAAAATAATTAAAATAAAAGAAATATGTTATATTCGTTACACACATTTTTCGATAAAAATTATTTAAAAATTTTTTTTTAAAAATTTTATATAAAAAGTTGGAATTCATTCAACATATTTCTTATATTGCAGTGATGTTGCCATATTTTGCACAAAATGTAGTACTAAATTCATATAAGTGATGTTGCCATATTTTACACAAAAAGTAGTACTAAATTGATATAATTTGATTTGGTAGCACTTAAACTTGTGTCTGCAAAGATGAAAATTCTCTTTTTTAGTCTGCAAAAAAGAGTTTGTTGAGAAATTATAGTTTTTCTGTAAAGAAGAGTAAATTTCTCTCTCTCTCTCACCAAATTGTGCAGAAAGTTTGTTGGGCGAGTTTGTTATTTTCTCGTGCGTCAAAATAGAAGCAATTGTTGTTTTCGTAGATGTGCGAGCACTTTCTAATTACAGTATGATTAACGCAGAGAACCAATCCGAGGCATAATTGTCGGCGATGGCTGCACGGCATATTATGGTCGGCTACTGTGACATCATATGCATTCTCAAGACAGTATCCGCGGCGGCTTATATGTCGGTTTGAATAGTTTCTATCAGGGTTGTTAGATTTTTTTGAGCCAATTTGTTAATCAGAAATCGCCAAAATTAAATTATATATATATATATATATATATATATATATATATATATATATATATATATATATATATATATATATATATATATATATATATATATATATATATATATATATATATATTGGAAAAACTAAAAACAACTAAAATATTTAGTGCTTCAAATTTTATAAAATTTGAAAATGTAAATTTAGCACCAACAAAGTCAATGATAACTTCAGTACCTTATATTAATTGAATAAAAAAAATATTAATTTCAATACACTTTTCTGACATACATAGGTCAAGTTTATGTCAACAATTTTAAAAATTTATTATATTTTTTAACAGAATAATTCTAAAATTATATAATTATCCTATTAAACTTATAAATTGTTTCGAAGAATTAATTTATTCATAAACTTTTTCATTATGGCCCATAAAATCGTAATATTCATATTTGAAAGATGATGGAAAACAAATTGTCAAACATTTATTGAAGATATTTACAAATTAAGGATCTTTATTTTGTAAGTCGGGGTTCATAAACAGCAATTTTTCTTGCTGCAACTCGTAAACGAGGAAGGTAAAGTGCATGTAAATGTTTAGTATTCCCTTCTCTTCTCTCTTCTACAAACTCAGAATTAACATCAGGAAAAATTGCTGTGTGTGAACCCCGACTTAGATCAGGGGTTTTTACAAACTCTTATTTCGTGCCTTTAAATTGGATAATATTAAGTTATTTCTGAAAATACGTATGTTGAATTTCAAGTTTGAATAAATATGAATATTCATTTGAAAAAAAGTGATATTCTCAATTTCATATCAAATGTTATTCCTTAATAATTTTTAATCCAAAAATAAATTAATACTTAAAGATAAAAATGAATGGCATATTCTCAAATTGATACCAAATGCTTTTGTGAAATCAGGCTATATTTAAGAAAATAGTAAAAACATTTGATTTGAATTAAGTATAAATTAAAGATAAAACCTTTGCATTTAAAAATACTTAGATTTTAAAATTGCTAATAAATGTCTTACAATAGTTTTACAATTTTTGCTCTATATTTTTTGCAACTTTCTTTTATAAGTAAGGAGAAATTAATATACATACATATGTGTGTTATCTGTTTAAAGAAACACTTTTAATTTTATGTTCAAGCAAAAGGTCTTAGCGACCACCTAACAATCTTTATACGGACCCCTTGTTGAGAACCGACGTTATGGATAGAAAAATACTAAAGATATACGTTGGCTAGTAAGAAAAGGTAATAGTTTTACTATGCGAATACCTATTTAATAAAATTTAAAAAATTAGCCAAATAAATCGCCACCTTGTTAAAAATCGCCAAAAAAATTCTCCATGTCGCAAAACGGAAAATTCAGTCGCCAAGAGCACTTAAAAATCGCCACATCTGACAGCCCTGCTTTCTATTTGTATTTTGTTATTTTTCATAGAAATCAAGTTATTTTGGGAGCAAAAAAAAAAAAAGACGAAAACAACAAATTGTAGAAAAAGCTCATAAAATAAAATATTAATTGAAAAAGTATTGAATATTTTCATTTTAAATGCAAATTTATTTCAATCAAAATAAATATTTTTATTCTTTTTCAAAACAAATATTATTTTTTCCAAATTTGCGTTTTTTAGCACAATCACATTGCACAAATTATTTACTAAAGGAAATAGCAAAAAACCAAGAACGAATTCAAAAAGGCGCAACAATACACGACAATGTTTTTATTACGCACAAGAAAAATACGTACAAAATATATGTATATATATATATATATATATATATATATATATATATATATATATATATATATATATATATATATATATATATATATATATATATATATATATATATATATATATATACATATATGTGTATATATATATATATGTATATATATATATATATATATATATATATATATATATATATATATATATATATATATATATATATATATATATATATATCTATATATATATATATATATATATATATATACATATGTATATATATATATATATATATATATATTCAGGAAATGTGAGGATTTCATCATTTATTAATAATTCAATTTTATATGTTTTACTATCCTTAATTATAATAAATTTTTCATATGTAAGTAAAATTATAATAATGGATAGAGCCATAATGGATTTGAGCCGATGAAAGCGGTGGCGGCACACGAAGTAGAAAATTCCGCGACGGAAATTAGTATTTTTATCTTCGGCGCATACATGCCGGCTGCGAACACGGCTTGAAAAATTAAGCCGGTCGGTTTGGTTTTTTGCGCGTAGTCAGAAATAAAGAAACAAGCAGTATTATGCGGTCTTCACAAGCCTTTTTCTTGTTCGCATATCGACCAAAATTTTGTGCGCACATGCATTTGGTTAGTGTGGACCTACCTTGTTCATGTTTGTGCAAAAAATCAAAAGTTAAAAATTCAAGTGTAAATTTCTTTTTAACTGTAAGAGATAACTTAGGTGAGTAAGAAGAAATATAAAAATCTTTAAAATCGGACTTCATTTGTAGAAGTTTCGATTTTTTTTTTAACTTTTACATACTCGAGGTAGTCAAATTTGACACCCTGTAGCTGATCTTGTTAATTATATCACTTCAATTGATTTTTTCAATTTAAATCTCTAAAAATCTAAATTTTGAATAAAAAACAAGTAATAATAATAAATTAGCAAAGTACTTAAAGTTAAGGCCTAACCATACATCAAAAACAAAAAAAAAAAATAATTTAACGCCATCATTGTATTATTTTATTACTATTTTTTATTTGAGCAAAAAAGTTTATATATTCTGGATCCTTATTCGAAATAGGTCCATTAATGACCGAGATATTGCCAATAAATCTAAAAGGCCTCCAAAAAAAAAAAAAACGAATTTGTTTTCGGCTATATATAAGCTAGCGAATTTGAGATATCGGTTAAAACCCATTTTTAAATTTATGAGGCTTCCATAAAAGTTTCGGAATTCGTTTGTAAACAAATGTGTTCCAAATATTTTTTTTTTTTTAACTAACCAAATCAACAATAAAGTTATAAAAAAACGGAAAAATTATTAAAAATATACACAAACAAACATTTTAAGCATTACAATGACTACGGTGTTGTTTTTTTTTTTTTTTTTTTTGTAAGTCAGCAGCAATTGGAAGCGAATATTATTCTTCTATTAAAAAGTGTCTTTTAAGTCACTTTTAGATGTTCAAATGTAGAAAATATACAAATTACAATAACAAAACACAGTACCATCGAATTATGATCCAAAACTCTTGCTTTAGGCGACTGTTTACCATCCAGAACAAGGAAAAGAGAACGATGATTAGCTCAGTAAATGTACAACTTTTGAAATGTTCATGCTGTTTTCTATAGTGACAGATAAAATATAGATTAAATTAGAAAATAACTCATTTTAATTTCAGCATTTTTTTAAATATTTTATATTTAATTTTGTAGTGAACATGAATTCAATAAAATAACAAAATATTGCTATGTATGTTTATAAAAATAAGTTAAGTGTTTTTAGTTCTAGTTTATTTATCATATATTGTTCTATATTTATTCCACTTAATCTATTTTTATCATAAAAAAGAGATAATTTTTCGATACTTTCCTACAGTACTTTTTTCACTTCTAAATAACACTAATTCGACACTCCAAAAAATCACTAAAAAGTGTCATTTTAAAACTATTAAAACTGAGGCACGTTTTTTCCCGAACGGTGACTCCTTTTCGAAAAGAAAACGATATCATATTCGATTGTTAAGAAATACTTGTAGTAACGTTTTAGACTAAATTTCGATAGAAAATGTTGGCAGGAAACCGTGTTATTGTTGGTTTTGTATATGTAGTTAGTTTCCCTGCAGTCTATGGTGACTGCCCGAAACCAGTTACTTGACTGACTACATTAGGGCACCACTAGTCACTTTACTAGCTACGTGACTAGTCACTTTAACATGGAGATGTCCTAGGAGGAAGTGTACTGGCACTCAAGGACCAAAAGGTGGCGATATTTACTGGTTACATTGACAACTCACTTTAACATGGGGATGTCCTAGGAGGAAGTTTTTTTTTGCATGCTAGGACCAAAAAGTGACTATACAGTGGGTGTAGACACTTTAAATTAGTTAATTTGTGGCCATTTTCAAAAAAAAAAAAAAAAGATTTTTTTGCGTACATTTTTTTACTTCTTTTTTTTGTATTTTTTTTTTTTTTGTTATTTAATAATTATTTTTATTTTCTTTTCATATTATTTTATATTAATCACTTCAATAAATTTTTATATTTTTACGATTTTTTACGAACTCACATCCTTATCTTTTATAGCCATACGCGCTAACCACTCAGCCACAGAGCATTCTTACATAAATTAAACTATTTGTTGTTTTAATGAGCATGTTGATTTATTGACCCTTTGTAAGCTGGAGGTGCCTATTGCTTCCCCTTTAGTCACCCTTTGGAAGTCGTTGTTTTTACTAGTTACATTGAGTCAGTCAACTGACAAACTTTTTAACTAGTCACTTTTATAACTACGTGACTAGTCACTTTTACATGGACATGTCCTAGGAAGAAGTCTGTTGCCAGGACCAAAAGTGGCGATGTAATGACTAGTACGAACAAGTCAATTTATGAAAATCTTTTTAGTGGTTACACTGAACCAAAAAAAGAGCAGTAAATACGGTGAAATGGGGTGTAGAATTGAAGAAAAGTAGGTTAAATATCAACCAACAAAATCTTTATCTTTAAATCGACGAAAATTCGTCAATATGACTAATTCAGTTAGTTAATTAAAATATAGTTAATTTGACAAATTTTTAGTAAAATTGAAGAAAATATTATTCAAATTAACTAAATTTTTTATTCATATTGAAGAATTTTTATTCAATTTAACTAAATTAATTTATTTGATTCTACTAAATTTTTGCTGAATTGAATAAAAATTTATTCAAATTAACAATTTTTTTTCTTCAAACTGAAGTATGTTTATTCAGTTTAACATTTCAATTTTTGTCGTGTGCACCCTGTGGGGGTTAAAATAAATGATTGGCAACTCTAATTGAAAATTTGACAGTTGGGCGAAAGAAAAACAAATAATAAACAAGAGAAAAAAAAAGTTGTAAATTGTACATGGATTAAATTGCTGAAAATATTTTAATTATGGCGCAAGGGAAGACATTTTGTGGCGAATGAGAGGTATAGTGTGAGGTTCCCCAGGGAAAGCTCTATCTTTTTGGTTTGGGCAGCAGAATGATGTGGCAGGTGGGGAAACTTACAAAAAAAAAAAACTAAAATAAGAAACAATTTAAATAAAAGTTAACTAAAGTAAAACTTAACAACTAATAAAAAAGAGAAACGAATTAAAGATTTTGTAAAGAAAATATAAAAAAGGTTGAAAACTGAAATTTTATTAAAAGAAAAATTATTTGAACCTTAAAACTATTTAGAATAAAAGAAAATAAAAAAAATTAAAACTTAAAAACTAAAATAAAAAAAAAGCATTGTGAAAGCTAAAAAAAAACTATTTGAAATAAAAAAAAAAAATAACAAAAAACAAAAAAAAAAAAAAAGAATTAAAAACTTAAAAACTAGTTAAATTAATAAAGAAAAGGAAAAACAAAAAATTTAAAAACTAAAGAAATGCTTTAAATTTTGATCAATGGTTAAAAAGAATACACATAAAGAAAACTAATGAAATTTAAGAAAAATTTAAACTAATGAAATATTTAAAATTTGAAGAAAAAGAAACAAAAAACCTATTCTAAAAAAAACGAAAGCAATTTAAAACTAAAGTTTAAAATCAAATAAGAAAAATTAAGTAAACTAAATAGAATATTCTCCACCTCTGCCACATCCAACGTGGGAACAACAGCACCAGCTATTCTTGCCCCAGCAGAAGATGGTATCGCCAGACCCGGACTGTTGAAACTGGTAAAAGAAAATCACATATATTTATAAATATTTTATTAAGAACAAAAAATTTTAATAAAAATATATATTAAAAAAAAAAATAAATAAAAAATAATAAGAAGATAAAGTATTTAGGGTTTTGTTTTACCTTTTTTTATACCATTCCCTTAGCAAAAAGGTTAAGGTGCGCGTCGTAGGGACT
This sequence comes from Protophormia terraenovae, assembly GCA_951394005.1. Classification (NCBI taxonomy): domain Eukaryota; kingdom Metazoa; phylum Arthropoda; class Insecta; order Diptera; family Calliphoridae; genus Protophormia; species Protophormia terraenovae. The sequence continues at coordinate 3,053,990 of OX596078.1, read as the reverse complement.
AAAGTGAGCTCCTTTTAGGTCCTTAATCGTAGTGTTTGTTGGGTATGTAGACGAGCCCATTTAGAAGCGCTTCCTATAGTTCCTATAAATAAAAAAAAATTAGAAAAGAATAATAAAAAAATAAAAAAAAAAACAGTTAAGTTATATGTGGTTTTTGTAAAATTTAAATTGAAACTAAACGTACCCCTCAACACGAAGGCGAGTTAAGATGCCTGCCAAAAGATCTATAGAAACGTAAAGAGAAGTTGTTTTCCATTATTTTGCATTAACCTTATTTGAAAATTATAATACAAAAATTTTTAAATGACCTCGTTTTTTTAAATAGTTTTTTGGCGTATAATAACTTACCTTCTTTTTTTGAGTTTTGTATAAATTTCGATAATTTACATTCCTTTTTTTTTGGTAAAAAGTTTTTTTTATAATTTCAATTTTATGATGTAAATAATATTTTATTGTATTACATTTTCTACCATATTTAACCTATGAATAAAAATAAGAGTTATAACGTTTTATGAAAATGAACTGAGTTTATATTTCTAAATATGTGGTAAATAAAATTATTGAGGTAAATGAATGGAAAGAGTAGTGTAGGATGAGATAGGGTAGCGTTAGGGGTAACAAAATGTCATTTAAGTTACCATGGTTAGGGCAATTTAGTACCCTTAGGGGAGGGCCAATTTTCCCGGCATAACATCTGCCGGAAGGGAAAGGAAATCCTGTAAGATTATCCCATTATAACTATAAACAAGAGTGAAAGCTCACTTCGGGTCCGATATAAACTATTAATTTGTATAATTTTTTAATACTTTTTTAGCTAGTATAATTTTGTTTTGGCTACCGACTGAGCAAAAACTCCACCCCATCTGGCGAGTTTTAGCCCGGCTTCCGGCAGATACCAGCGCCGCTCAGTCTGATAGCCCAAACTAGTGAATTGTTTACATGTTAATAAGCCGGTCGGTACATAAAATGGAGCCCAACGTGGGGCTCGAAGTGAGCGTTCCCAAACTAGTGATTATGGAAGTCTTTGTCGTAAAATAGTGTAACTTTTCGCAGTTTAGAGATTTCGATGCTCAAGAGTCTTAAGCAAATTTTAGTATGGAAACTTATATTTTTCTTTTAATCGCTAATGAGGATCGAAATTTACTATTTTAATTTTTTTTGGAATCTTAATAGTCTATGGGACTAGTCCTGATACAGTATAAGAAGGTTTTAAGTTTTTATATATACCCAGCTAAAAAAGTTATATATAATTATATATGATACATGTATGAAAATATATGCATATATATGAGTCCATATATTAAAATGCTTTCAATATATTGATACATACATCAGACCATATATGAATAATTTTGCCATATATGAACTATATATGATTCATATACAAAACAATTTTTCATATATGAAAATATGTAAATATGAAATTCGTTTTCCATATATAACTTCGATTATTTTATTGTATAAAAAACTGAATAACTTAATTAAAAAATATAGCAAAAAATATAAATCGTAAATCATATTTAATATATTTTTTTGTAATCACGCTAATTTTACACAAAATTCCATGTAAATATGACGGCATACGCCTCAACATCCCTACGTTGAAATTCTGTTTCTACGTTACAAAAATAAAAAACCTTTTGACATTTGAAAAAAATATTAAAATTAAAAAAATTATTTAAAATTTCAATTACGAATATAAATAAAATTAGATTTTGAATACAAAACTAAAATATTAAGCAAAAGATAAATCAAACATCAATCTTATAATTCTGCCTGAATAATAGGTAAGATTAAATTCTCTATGTGCTTTTGAATTCCTGTTTATTGATCACGAAAATTTCAGAATTCAGCATTGCATTCAAGTTGTGGTATTGAAGGTCATGGACATGTGAAATTTGTATTCATCTATGTATGAAATCAAATAAATCGTTAGGATTAAGACATTGAATTGCCAGCTAATCGAAATCTATCTAATGATCAAAAAAGTTTCTAATTAACATAAATATAGTCAATGTAAAATGGGTATTGTATATCAAATATTTCTATAAATAAAATTTGAACCATGATCATATATATATACATATGTACATGTATGTATATATTGAAAAATGTATGAATATGCATATATGGTCATATATTTCCATATATCCTCAATTTTCGGATCCAAACATATATGATACTTCATACATGCATAATATATGATACATACATAATTTTTTTAGCTGGGTAATAATAATTTTTATTTTTTTTTCAGTAACACTTTTGTAAAACAGAAGATCAGCAATTAAACTCATACAACCAGCTACAACAAACGCAGTTACCATAGCCTCAGCAGCATAATCAACCAACGTATTCCTATGATCAGCATGCACCACAAAATTCACAAGGGCAGTATCACTATCCACCACAGCGAGTAAATCAACCATTTACGGGTTATGATTCACCACCACCACATCCAAGTTGCATGCCAACACCCAATTACACTTAACCGATATCCAATAATATGGCCTTTTGAAAATCAACATAAATTCAACTTATCGAGATGGGGGATTTGATTGTACCAGCAAAATTTGATGGTACCAGCAAAACGATGAATGCTCAGGAATTTATTTTCCGTGTTAATGAGTTACAAAAAGACTACGGCTGTTCGGATAACGATATCCTCCGTAGTTTCCATCATTTATTAGAAGGACCAGCACTCGACTGGTATTGGAACCACCGCAAGCTCAACCAAGTAAGTTCTTGGCAAGAATTTGAAAAAGCCATTCTTACTCAATACCAACGTTTTGAGAATGAATATTAAATTCAAATGCAAATTTTGAATCGCCGACAATTACCCCAGGAATCGTTCGAGGATTTTTATAATGTAATTATAAAATTATGGAATCAGCAAAAGTGTCTTTATGACGAAAAATCGTTGGTGGACATCATGCGAGGAAATTAAAACCATCTTTGGCAAAAATGATGTTTCCAATCAAGCTGGAGAATTTGTATGAATTTTGCACGGAAGTTAAAAGAGCGGAAAATCTGTTGGCCGGTCAAAGAGGTTTATACCAGCAGTGATCGAATTTCGCTCGAGTGAATGAGTTGGAATATCTGCAATATTCCGAACTGCAACCCGACGCCGAGTTGAAATGCAATTCGGGACACGAGTAAGTGCACCTGCTGGAATTGCAAAGTGGTTGGTCACAGCTTTGTAGATTGTCCTTCTACAACGCGTAGGATGTTTTGTTATAAATGCGGAATGGACTACGTAGTTACTCCGAAATGTGCAAAATGCCAGAGTCAGGGGCCCGTCTCGAACTGGGGAGACGAGGTCAGCCGAAGTACAAACCCAGTTCTAGGACAACAATTGGAGTCAAAGGTAGGGAATATTAGAATTTAAAAAAACGAAAGAGTAGAGGCATGAACACAAATAGAATCAAAAGTTAGGGAAATTAAACCGTTACACGTTCGAATTAAAGAATATAATGAAGCTAGGGTTAGGATTTTCGACCAGGTATCTAACCGCATACGAAAGGCTCGGGAACGTTATAAAATTCGTAAACGTTTACGAAATGAAATTGCGTCCGCGTCGTTGTATGGAGGGAACGATTCGCGCTTTTATACAAGGATAAACATTAACGGTTGTGAGATAAAAAGTCTTATAGATAGTGGAGCGATGGTAACGTGTTTAGTACGAGGTTGCTTAGAGTTCGTCGGGAAAGCAGGTCTGACTTTACACGATTTCCAGACCGTAATTAAAACCACAGATGGTACAGGTCACCCTATTGTCGGTCGTGTGCGGGCAGAAGTTACTTTTTGCAACTTGTCGAAAGTCATTACGTTCTATTTAGTGCCTACTTTGAATCGTGAGCTTTTCTTGGGTGTAGATTTTATGAAGGCTTTCAATTTATTCGCCAATATATAAAGTTTAACCACTAATGGTGTAGATCTCTGCGAAGAGACCAATAATAATATAGAAGTAGTAACACATAATTTAAGTGCTGAACAGCGACAGAAATTAGATTTGTTAATATCGATTTTCCCTTGCTACAGTAAGAAAGGCTTGGGAAAAACACATTTAGGAATGCATACGATAGATACCCGTGATTCAACTCCAGTGAAAGATCGTCACTATCCAGTCTCCCCGGCTGTCCGGGGACCATGGACTTTCGCTAAGTCCATGGAGCCATCCAGTTACTCTGGTCCATAGGGGCGAGAAAAACCGGCTGTGCCTGGACGCACGTTACCTCAATGCTCTGACGGTCAAGAATGCCTATCCATTGCCTCACATCGAAGGTTCGCTAAGTCGTTTGGGAGATACGATATACATATCAAGTGTCAATTTAAAAGACGCGTTCTGGCAGATACCACTAGATTCATCAAGTAGAGAGAAAACTGCTTTCACGGTACCAGACAGACCACTCTATCCATTCACTGTCATGCCATTTGGGTTGTGTAATGCAGCTCAAAGGTTATGTCGGTTAATGGATAAAGTGATCCCAGCGGCACTTTGGGATAGTGTTTTCGTCTACTTGGATGATCTTTTGATAGTATCTCCAGATTTCGAGACACACTTGGAGTTGTTGAAATGGGTAGCTATTCGTTTAACAGAAGCTGTTCTACTTTGGAACTTCAATGTTGTTAAATCTAAATTCTGTTTCAAAGAGTTACGATATCTAGGTTATATAGTAGGAGGCGGTAAATTGAAACCTGACCCAGCCAAGGTAGAAACTATAACTCGTTTTACTTATCCTAAGTCAGCAAGACAGGTGAGGAGTTTCATGGGAGCAACAGGCTGGTATAGGAAATTTATACCAGACTATATCACCATCGAACGCTGAAGAAGGGTAAGCAATTCCAGTTTACAGAGGAAGCTAAGGTTGCATTTGATCGGCTCAAGAAAGCTCTGATTTCGAGTCCACTACTTAATCATCCTGATTTCTCCAAACATTTTTACGTTCAGTGTGATGTGTCAGACGTAGGTATTGGGGCACTTCTTTTTCAGAAAGACGATTCTGAAGTAGAATATCCCATTGCGTACTTCTCTCACAAGCTGACACCAGCGCAGAAGAATTATTCTGTGACTGAACGAGAATGTTTGGCAGTGGTCCTGGCGATTAAGAAGTTTAGGCCCCATATAGAACTGATGCCTTTTAAGGTCATAACTGAACATAGTAGCTTGAAGTGGCTTATGTCAAGGACTTGACGAGACGTTTGGCGAAATGGAGTTTGCACTTGCAATCGCATGACTTTTCAGTCGAACATAGGCAGGGGAAACAAAATGTAGTACCCGATACCCTATCGCGATATGAAATGGACGAAATCTCGTCAAATGTGGGTAACCTGATAAACCTAGACTCTAACGCGTTCCGATCTGAAGATTATTTGCAGCAAATCGCCGCTATTAAGGATCACCGCGAAAACTTGCCCAATTTAAAGTAATTGACGGTTTTGTATATAAGAGAACTCGGTATTACGATGGTAACGTGCAGAACGAAGATTTTTCTTGGAAACTATGTGTACTAAATGAACTAACCACGGATTTAATCGAAAAGTGCCAAAGTTCGCCACAATCATCTTACGGAGGCATAGGAAAAACCTTGTTTCGAGTAAAAGAATATTTTTATTGGCCTATTCAAAATATACAAATTAAAGACTTTGTCCGCAATTACCAAACGTGCAAGGAATCGAAACCTGCTAACGTAACCCTTAGACCACCAATGGGATCTGAAATACAAAGCGAAAGACCATTTCAATGAATTTTTGTAGATTGGGTCCATATCCGCGTTCCAAAAACGGAAATAGTTTTATTTTCATCGTTTTGGACCATCTGACGACGTTCGTTTTGTTAAAGGCGTTGAATAAGGCTAGCTCGAGGAATATTATAAAATTCATGATCTCGGAAACTATTGTATCCGACAACGGCAAACAGTTTATAAGTAAAGAATTTTCGGAGATGATTGAGAATTTCGGGATTAAGCATGTCGGAGCGCGTAAACCAATCTATCTTGGCGGCTGTACGATCGTATTTGCAGGAAGATCATTCGGAGTGGGATAAATATTTGCCCGAAATAGAGTTTTCCTTAAGATCTTCCGTGTAAACTTCTATAGGCGTTACACCATATTTTGCATTGTTCGGTACAAACATGATAGGACATGGTAGCGTATATAGATTGGCAAGAAAACTCGCAACTCTGAATGAATCAGATCTAAACATTATTCCGAAATCTGTGAAAATAGAATTATTGCGCCAGAAAATACGAAAAAGTTTGCATAAAGCCTATTTAAAGAACAAAAATCTTATAACACGCGAAGCCGACAGGTTAAGTTTATACCGGGACAAGAAGTTTATCGACGTAACTTTCAACAGAGCGATTTCAAACGCGGCTTTAATGCAAAATTCGCGCGTAAGTTTCTTAAATGCCGAATAGTGAAACCGGTTGGAAACAGCACGAGGTCGAAAATCTACAAAGGAAATCGTTAGGGGTTTTCAGTTATTCACCTTATCTTTAAGCTAACGTTTCTATATTGCTTACATGTGTAACCGGTCATTGGCCAAATAATGCAACCTCCTACGCCCTAGGCGAACTATGCCATTAAGAAGCTAGAGGTTGTTATTCACCTAAGCCAATAACTTTTTTTTCCGAGCCCGCATCTTACGGCGAGTTGAGATAAAAGTAAACAAATTTTGTTGGCATCTCGTATTTGTTTTAAAACACAAGATGTTTTATTACTACAGTTTGTTTCTCTCTGACGACAATATGAGTAAAAGATGTACAAGCTTCCAGTTTTTAACATTGTTCATACATACATAGATTAGCAAACATAATTCAACTTAAGCTCTGTTGAAGTAACTCAAAGGTAATCAAATATTTATAGAGTTAAAAAAAAGTTTGTTTGAGTTAAATTAACAAAGCTCTGCTTGAGTAGAAGTTTGGAAGGATTTTTTATACAAATAATCTAAGTATAATTAGGTTAATAACTTATATGCTAGTCACTCACCGATTTTATTCCATTTGTTGTTCATCTTCCTTTGATTTTGATTGTTGTTCTAATTGCTGGTTAGTAATGGGTGATACCTGTAACAAAATAAAACATTATTACTCATTTGCTTTACCATTTTGATTATATAGATCGATATATTGTATAGTTTTTATTTATACACTTGAAATAAATACTTGACCATCAGCTGGACTTTTATCTATAAATTTTGATTTTTTTCTTTCAGGAGAATTACAGGGGGTATTATTCGCCAGAGATTTAAGTAGAATACCTTGATATCTGTGGTGGTCTTAGTCCTTGTAATTCTACCATTTGAGCATGAAACTAATTATGAATTAAATTAGTCTCATGTAGTTGAATTTTGATTATAATATCATAGATTTTTTTGCTTACCTTTATCTATTACTTTCTTTTTGCAGGCCTTTATCTAGGCACTTGAATTTTCTGTGAAAAGGAGTAAAATAAGTTGTTTAATATCAAAGAAAATATTTCATAGAATTTTACCTTTTTTTTTGCGAAGTTTATCCGTATAACCTGTGGAATAAATAGAATAAATTAGTAAATTACACTGGTCGACAAAAAAATTTTTTTTGAGCTCCTTCGAAAAAAAATATGTAGACTAGATGGAATTCCGCATGCTAAATTCGAATTTGCTTTCAGCTTTTTTCCGTCAGATCGGAATTTTTTTATGGGAGTTTCTAATATTGCGCCCTAAATAAGCCGATTACTCGAGTATATTTCACTATAACTCGAGAACGGTATGTACGATTTATATAAATAATACACCATATGTGGAAAAACATTGGCTTTAAGTCGTTTTACCATCAAATTTTTATCCGCTCAATAGTTTAAGAGATATTTCGAAAAAAGTGTCGGAAAAAATTTTTTGTCATGCTAAATTCATGATTTCTTTTTTTACTAAAACTTCTTTTTAAAAGTAATAACATCAAAAATATTTAAGTTTATTACCTTTATCTCAAAGCTGGCAAAACCACGAGTAAATAAAGCCACGTATCATAAAAATTGATGCACAAATCTTGATTGGATTCACAGTTAAGTTTGGCTACCCATGCATACCTCTATCTACGGGGGAAATACACTAGTGGGAAAAAAAAATTTTTCGTCTTAAATAAAAAAATAGGTGGATTGGATGTAATTCAACGTGCTAAATGAGAATCAGCTTTTATCTTTTTATACCCACAATCAAAAATATGGGGGGTATATTGATTTTGTCATTCCGTGTGTAACATGTCGAAGGAATCATCTAAGACCCCACAGAGTATATATTTTCTGGGTCCTGGTTTGATTCTGAGTCGATCTAGCTATGTCCGTCTGTCCGTCTGTTGAAAGCAGGATAGGGCTCGAACGGGACAACGTAGGGGAACGAAATTTAGACCAAATGTTTGTCTTATATAAGGTTTGTTTGGAATTGCAAATGGGCAAAATCGGTTAACAAACAAAAAAGTTATAGGCTAAAAACTAGAAACACAGGGTGTCCGTTTTATACTTTTCTGCTGATATTTCTTCAACAAAAGCATGTATGACAACGAAATTTTCTACGTATAGTTCGGGGATCGATATAAAATCGGGAACAAAAAATGGGTGTGGTCCGCCCACTTTACCGCCCACCTCCCATTTAAGGTGAAAATCAACGAAATTGTGTTCAAATATTTCAAGGACCAATGTAAACTCGGAAACAAAACATGGGCGTGGTCCGCCCACTTTACTGCCTACTTTACCGCCCCCTCCCATATAACGTAAAATTTTAAAAAGTTGATGGTGGGTATATAGATTCGGCCGGGCCGAATATAACATTCGCGCTTGTTTCTATCACGCATTGATTATTTTTTATGGGTCTGACTACTATGACCACGCCTTTAGACAATCACACTTGTATAACTCTAGAACACTTTGTCCAATTAAGACAAATTGAACTTTAATATATAGCGACCTAAATTGTCTTTGAGCTGAATTTATATAATTTTTTGTCCAGTTAATATTTCCGTAGTTATTCGGTAATTAGTACCGAAAATTTTAAAATTTATTTTTTTGAAAAGTGGTGGAGATTTTGATCCATAACTTTGAAATTCCTCAGAGAATAAAAAATATTGTGAACATACCTTGAAGACAATTTTTGTATGCATCTTTTGATGTATCACTTATCAAAATCGTGCAAAGGGTTCTTGAGTTATAGCCTAAGTTTGACAAACAATTCTCCAATTTTATAGTGTGACCGTTGAATAAGGTGATGATATTAGTCATGCACATAAAAAAAATCAGTACCCGATAGAAAAAAAGTAAATGCTGATTCTTGTTTAACTCATCAGAATCCACCTAGTCCACCTATTTTTGTTTCAAGAAAAAATAAAAAAAAAAAATTTTTTTGTCCACCAATGTATTTCTACTCAATTGTATGTAACACTATGTAATAACTGTGAATAAAATTACTTAACTGTGAATAAAATTTAGATTTCTGCATACATTTTGAAGATACATGCCTTATTTTTCCCGCAGTATTGCCAGCTTTAAGATAAAGATGATAAACTGTAACATTTTAGATGTTTTCATTTATTAAACGATATTTTAGTAACAAAAAATCTAAACTTTTGCATGAAAATGATTTTTTTCGGACACTTATTTCAAAATAACTCCGAAACTATTGAGCACATAAAAAAATTAAATATGGGGAATTTGAAGATATTTTGAGTACGCATCTTTTGCATTTTAGTGTATCACTTTGATCAATCGTATACACCGTTCTTGAGTTATGAGAAAATATACTAGAGTAATGGCCTTACTATGGGCGAAATATTAGACACGCCCATAAAAAAATCCAGACCTGATGGGAAAAAACTTAAAGCAGATTCGTGTTTAGCACATCAAAATACATCAAATCCAACTATTTGTCTATGGGGGAGGATTTTTTTTGTTGACCAGTGTTATCTTTTAAAGAAACATTCAAAGAGGATTTTTTTATTTTTGAATTTATATTTCCTTTTAGAAAGCTTAAAAATTTTATTTTTAGGGAAACACAAAGGATATCTCTCGCCATAGATTTTAGGTTTTCTCCTATCAATCTGTGGTGAATTTAGTCTTTGTTTTTCCCAGGTTCAAAAATGAGTGAAAAGCCTATAAGCGCTGTTGGCGTGGAATATTACTATGCGCTAATATATTTTACGTTCATATTGGAAAAATAAATTAATACGAAAAATTCAAAAAAATAAAATAGGAAATAAAATTGAAAGGATTTGTTTTCAAGTAAAAAATAGGATATATTTTCAAATTAGTTTCAGACTTGAAATTTGATAAAAAGTAATATTTGAAATGAAAATATTAACAAAAACTAAAAATTCAACGGAAACTATATTTTTAAAAATTAGATCTTACATCAAATTTTGAAAATAATTATTCATTCCTTTTTTTATATTTATATATATATATATATATATATATATATATATATATATATATATATATATATATATATATATATATATATATATATATATATAAATAAATAAAATATATATCGTCCATTCCATGAAAGAACGCCCAAGAATATTTTGTATGTCTTCCGATTTTAATAATATTTGGCATACGCATACCCATGGAGCCATTTAAATATCTCCATTTTTATTTTTTTTAATTTTGAAAAATTCGCGGATTTATTCGCGATTTTAATTTTTCAAAAAGTGAAAAAAATTACAAAAGTGTCTAACTTTAAACACTAATATCTCTAAAAGTTTTTAACGGATTTTAATGATTTAAATTGCATATTTAAGAAGAATAAGTCCACTATAAATGTGGTAGTTTAAAAATAATATTATCATTTAAAAATGCATTAATAATGCAAATGCAATTTTTGTATGCATTTTTGAAAAATTTCTACCCTTTAAATTTTTTTCTTCTTCTGATATAAAAAACATTATTATATTTGCTACAAATTGCAATATAAATTGTTCTGGGACAAATAAGTTCACTATTTTAAAATATTTTTTTTAAATATTTCTTCAAATTTTTTCATACAATTTTTTTTTTTTTAATTTTTGTATTTTTTAATTTTTGTGATCTTATTTTAAAATTAATTTTAATCATAATATTTCATAATTTGTTATTTGTGATTGAAAACCTATTTGTCCCAAATTAAGTGCTAATGTTTTATTTAAAAAACATATTTGTCTTCAATATTAAGCAAAAATATTTAAAATGAAAAGGGTAGAAATTTGTTAAAAATGCATCCGAAAATTGCATTCTTTTCTTCAGTGCATCTTTAGCAAACAAATTATTTTTGATTTGTACAATATAATTTACAATATTTGTTGTAATAAGCTTTACACTAGTTCTTAAATCAATAAAATCCCACGTATACTTAAGGAGTTATAAATATTTAAAGTTACATATTACTAAAAAAGTATAACCAAAAAAATTAAAAATCAAAATTTTTTAAAAAATCTAAATTTTCGTATGAAAAATATGATTGAAATTTTTTGAAAAATTTAACAAAAATAGTAGATTTTATTGTCCCAGAACAGTTGTTTTTGCATTTTATAGTAAAGATATTGCTTTTTAACATATTAAAAGAAAATTAAAATCAAAAGGGTAGAAATTTTTCAAAAATGCATCAAAAAATTGCATTTGCATTATGAATGCATTTTTAAATGAAAATATTATTTTTAAATTACTGCATTTACAGTGGACTTATTCTTCTTAAATATGCAATTTAAATCATTAAAATCCGTTAACAACTTTTTGAGATATTGGTGTTTAAAATTAGACACTTTTGTCATTTTTTCTCTTTTTGAAAAATTAAAATCGCGAATAAATCCGCGAATTTTTCAAATTTCCAAAAAATAAAAATGGAGATATTTAAATGGCTCCATAGGGTATGCGTATGACAAATATGAACAAAATCGAATGACACTCCGTAAAAAAATTGGTATTTTTTATAAATCTTTCGTGGAATTGACGATATATAAAAAAAAAATATATAAAAATATATATAAAAAAAGGAATGAATAATTATTTTCAAAATTTGATGTAAGATCTAATTTTTGAAAATATAGTTTCCGTTGAATTTTTAGTTTTTGTTAATATTTTCATTCCAAATATTACTTTTTATCAAATTTCAAGTCTGAAACTAATTTGAAAATATATCCTATTTTTTTACTTGAAAACAAATCCTTTCAATTTTATTTTCTATTTTAAAAGTAAATTTTTTTTATTTTCTATTTTAATAATAAAATCTATTTCAAGACATTTATTTTTCTTATTGATTAGTATAAAACTTTTGTTTGTTTTTGTTTGAAAAAAAAAGTAAAATAAGTTAATTTAAATAAAAAAATTTTCAAATTTTTATTTGAATTTTCGGGGCTGAATTTTTTTTTTTTTTTTTTTGAGTTTTCATTGAATAAAATTATTCAAAGTTTTTTTAAAATTTTCCATTTGAATGGATGGATTTCAAATAAAAATCACAAAAATGTTAGATTTTTTTTAATACATATGAATATTATTCAAGGTTATATTAATCAAGTGGAAAACTTTTAATTATCTTTTTTTTTGAGGAATATTTGGTTTATCTTTGGTTAATGAACTATTAGTTTGGAACCTGAAAAGAATAGAAAAAAAGAGAAAGGAAAATTAGTTATAAATTTAAATATTTTTATCTTTTTATAAAGTGTTTATTATTTTTTTTCAATGTTAAAATTTTAATATTTGTTTTTATTTAACATTGTATCAAATCGCACAAATTTCGTTCACAACATTCACTTGTTTTTTTTTTCTTCACTGTAACTCCGTTTCGATATCACTATTATTACATTAAGATATTTAATTTTCAATAGTCACTTGTTGTTATTACCTTAAAAAAAAAAAAAATAAATTATTTCACACAATTTTGACATACACTGTTAAAATTTAAAATAGAAGTTCACTTTTTACAATAAAAGAAAAAAATGCTTGCTAGCCACTGTATTTTCCATAAATTTTTAAATTTCTATTTCACTAAATTTATAACTCACTCTTCACTAAAAATTTTTTTCTTAACACTTTTTTTTTCACGCACTGTAATTTGTTTTCCACTCAACTTATTATACACATTTTCATTACACACTAATTAAAAAAAAAAAAATTTGCACACAACTTTTTGCCACACCCTTTATTTATTATATTTTTCAAAAGAAAAAAATAATATTTTTTTTTGCCATATATAATATTTTTTACACAATTATTTTTTTTTCACGCACTGTAATTCTTTTCACTAAATTTTTTTTCACACTTTTAGTATACACTATAATTTAAAAATTTTTTTTTTGCACACCACGTTATGTCACACCTTTTATTTTTATTCTTCCAAAAACCATATTTAATTTTTTACAAAATAATTTTTTTTTCACGCACTGTATTTTTTCCACCTTTTTTATACACACTATAATTACAAAAAAAAAAAAAAAAACATTTACACACCACTTTTTGTCACACCCTTTATTTATTTTATTTAAAAATAATAAATTTCTTTTTTGTATTTAATTTCTTTCACACAATTATTTTTTCACACGCACTGTAAAATTTTAATTTAACAGAGTTTTTTTTTTACACGTATTAATTTTCGAATCATACCGCATTGGGTTTTATTAACGAAAAATATAATTTGTTTAGCACACTTTTTTTACACACGATTTTGTCTTCATATTTTTAATTTTTAATTATGCAATAAAATTCTTGTTAGTGAATATTTTTGAATGAGATTTCACACATAAGTAGATTTTTCTAATAGCGCTAATTCAAAGCGCTATTCACTTTTTTAGATTTGTCTACAAAAATCCCGTAATTCCCAAGAAACTTTAAAAAATTTACAAAAATGAGATTTTTTACTTTTTTTGCTATATCTTTTCAACCGATAACGGGGAGCAAAAATTTCTGTTGCGAAAAAAATTAAAACACTTTAGACTAAATAAAAAATATAACTTTTTTTATTCCAGCTTTGCGATTTGAGAAATTAAGGCGAAAATTCGAAATTAGTTGGAAAAATAGGACAAATTTGGGAAACCCTGGTTCTCGCAAAAATCGATTTTTAAAAGCTTTAGATTATTTTGTGTTTAGTTATCTTTCAGAAAAATATAAATACTATATATGTTACTTGAGAAAATTTTTATAAAACAGAAAAAGAATGTTACCACTTTTTTGGCAAAAAAACGGGAAAAAATCAACTTTTTTTGAAAGTTTAAATTTGTCTCCATAAATATTTCTTCAGAATTCTCTCTTTACACAATTTTTCTATTTGTTTTTAATGAAATAAGAAAAATTAAAAAATGGGGCTAAAATTGGACCCAAACTGTAGCGAAAAAACTTCACCAAGACAGGCTAAAAAGTAAACTTTTTAATTTTTGAAGCTTAAAACCTCTTAAACAAAAATAGATAATACAGTTAAGGAAAGAACTCTACATACACCCTTTGATTTTGTCGTTATAAGGACTTTTCGAAAAATAAAATAAAATTACTTCATTATGTAAGAAATTAATAAATAAGTTTATTTATAAAACAAAGTGCTCATTCATAAGCATAACAATAACAAAAATAACAAAACAGCCAGAAAATATAAATATTAATTAAAAATTTTGTACATAAACAAATTAGAAATAAAAAAATTAGTATTTAGTTGGACCACCTTGGGCATTAATTACTGCTTGAAATCGGCGGGGCAAGGACCAAATTCTCGGTGATATCGGGTGTTATTTCGGTCCAGGCACGATTAAGAGCGGTTTTCAGAGTTTTGCGACTTCTGATGTCATATTTTCGCACCAATTTTTCCAAAATATCCTAAATGGGGTTAAGATCTGGTGACTGGGGTGGTGAATTTAGCTGTCTTGGCGCATGATATAGAAGCCAGTATCGAACAACGTGCGCAGTATGCTTGTGATCGTTGTCTTGCTGGATAATCCATTGATTTCCCAGGCCCAAGCTTTCAACAGACGCCTTTAGATTTTGTTCCAATATGTTCTTATACTGATACCGGTCCATATTACTTTCGACAAAAACCAAACGACCCTCCCCCGATCACGCCATAGCTCCCCAAACCATAACATTTCCTCCACCATGTTTCACTATAGGTATAAAATTTTTTTGAATCGAGGGCAATGTTTGGTTTTCTCCAAATCTTTGATCGGCCATCATTTTCAAAAATGTGTACTTACTTTCGTCGGTGAATATAACAGATTTCCAAAAACTCATATCCTTATTTAAATGAGCTTTAGCAAATTCAAGGCGAAGTTGAAGATTTTTTGCTAAAATTAATGGCTTTTTGCGTGCCGTTCTGCTTCTAAAACTGTTGTTTATTATTGTTCTGGGTGTGACAGTAACACTAGAATGTCTTTCAAGGTATTCCGCCAATTTAGGAGCACTAATTTTTGGTTCTTGGTTAACTTCTTTAAGGATAATGCTTACATCGCACCTTGAAAGCTTCCTAGGTCTCCCCGATCGTGGCTTATTTTCGCTACTATTTGTGCCTTCATAGTTCCTAATAATGGTTGGAACAGTCGACCGACTTGGTTTTAATATTTTTTCAATTTCACCATATGATTTATTTTCACTACGCATTTTTACCACTAAATTTCTAACTGAAAGCTGTATTTCTTTTCTATTTTCCATTTTCAAAGAATAAAATTCAAAGAAAGATTGCTTTAATAATTACTTTCTGTACTTGAATGATAGTAAGATTTGTAAAATGAAGCAATTTAGGAAAACTAACGTGTTTTTTCCTTTCTTTGTTACAATTTTTCTGTTTCAGACTTTTTTCGCGTTAATTATTATGTTTAATGCTAGTAACTTCTATTCTATTCATATTTTTTAGGTTTTTTTTTCTTCAGATAGTCTTAAATATTATTTAAACTATAATTGATATATACATTTTTTATATTTTCATCAACAATGCATTTAAATTTCAAAATCATAGGGTGTATGTAGGGTTTTTTCCTTAACTGTATAAGCATAAAACGATGTTTCTTGTAGATATCGACTAGCAGATCCTTCCATATAAAAATCTTTGAAATCGGTTCAGATATAAGGAATCAGGATCGTTTTTAATAAATTTTATACCCGAGGTGTTCAACTTTGGGACCCTGGGAACTCGTCCTCTGTAGGTCTATATGGTCTAAGCTCAAAACTTAAACTCACCTACACCTCTTCTATCACCATGTGAAATTTCATGGAAATCGGAGTAGCCGTTCCAAAGTTCCATAATTATTTCCATTTCATTATTTGAATCGCACACTGTGCGGTATGTCTACTTCTTTAAGTTTGTGTGCCGTTGAGACAATGTTACTAACATCCTAACGTCCTCAATACTTTCGGATGAAGAAAAATCAGCTGTTATTAACTGACGCAATAATCCAACTCCCCTTGTAAGGTCAGAATCCTGAAAAGCTGCTTTTAACAAGTTCCACACTTCTTGCGATGTTTTGGCGTCTTCGATGTGAACTTAATTTATTTTGTCAATCAGCAAAATAATTTTTGTTTTGGCTTTAGTGTCCAGTTTAACATCGGTTCCAGTTTCAGGATAGTTACCTTGCACTGTATCCCATAGTTCCTCATGTTGTAGCAGGTTCTTTACAGCAAACGACCACGTTGCGTAGTTTCCACGACCAATTAATTTTTCTACATTAAAGCTTGTTGCGATTGACATCTTCTAATAATTACTTTATTTTCTATTTACGCTGTTCTATTACAATTGTTCAACAATCATCAGGGCCCATAACCTGTTGGGATGTTATAATTAAAACAAGATTGTTATCGGAACAAATTTACAAAATAATAAGCATTATTTAAGTGTGTAATAATAATAATAACGGAAATGTGTATAATAAAAAGGAATGTCAAAAAGAAGTATAATAGAGATGCACAAAAGTGTAATAGATCACTACTAAAAGGATGTCAGATTTTCTTACTCCAACAACCTTAGCTGAATTTACCCAGCACCCCTGGAGTGGTGGCGCTTCGCTGCTTCTCCCACGGTGGATGAGACCCTTGTTGCTGTGGCTTGTTTTTTTCTGGTTTGTGTCGTTTATTTTAATAATTTAGTTTTAACTTTAGGTTTTTAAATTTTAATGTTACTTTTTTTTTAACTTTCTGTATCAATATAGTATGATATTTATTTAACGTTTTGCTTTTTGTTTTTTTATTTATTATAATTTTTAATTTTTTTTTTTCAGTTTCTACGATTTTAAATTAATTTTTTTTTATTGATTATTAGTTTAAAAAATCAGTTTTAGAATTTAAAGATTTTTTAGCAGAGCGGTAATGTCTGTCCATCCGTCTATACATTAAAGTTAAATGGGTCGAAAATTATGTATAATTCAGAGAAGGGTGGTTTATTTTTCATGTTTATTAATAAGTAAAAATGCATTTTTAGAATTATAAGATGTTTTTTGGCTGAACATTTGGGTTAAATGGGACGAAAATGATGCTTAATTCAGGAAATGATGATATCCAAATTTTGATGATCACGTTCTATTTATACCCTACACCACCATAGGTGGGGAGGGTATTATGCGTTTGTGCTGATGTTTGTAACACCCAAAAATATTGGTCCAAGACCCACCTTAATTTATACCAATCGGCTTGGAATCACTTTCTGTGTCGATTTAATGATGTCCGTCCGTCTGTCCGTCTGTCCGTCCATGTAAACCTTGTAATCAAACACAGGTAGCAATTTTGAACCAAAATTAATGAAATTTGGTACAAGGGTTTCTTATAGCCTAGTGACGAAGCCTATTGACATTGGTTATGATCGGTCCATTATTTCACCTAGCCCCCATACAAATGTCCTCCCGGAAAAGGGTTTAACGATCATAAATCCCTTAAATATAGCAATATTTCAATAAAATTTGGCGCATATAAATTTCACATAAGTCTAAATAAGTGTGTCGATTTTTTCAAGTTAGTATTCGACAGAAATAAGTTTTATATAAACATAAATGATAGTGCCAAATTTTACAAAGATCTCTCCATAATTTACCATAGCTCCCATATAAGGCCCTCTTTTGGGAATCACCCAAAATTTAATAAATTCACATAAATGTCAGCATCAACGTAATATTCTTTATTAGTATGTTTTATTTTACACTTATGAGTTTCGGTCCACATTTGACTCCAAGTCTAATAAAAGACTATATATGTACTCAATGGTGTAGGATATCATATGGTCGGGCTTGACCGACTATATCTTTTTTTCTCGTTTTTCTATTTATTAGTTAGTAAAAAATGCATTTTTAGAATTCTAAAATATTAATCTAATTAATATTCTATAATCTAATTAATATTAATAATATTAATCTAATTAATCCTATGTCTTTTATCTTGTCGCTAGAAAACTTTGATAGAAGACAACATGTAAGATGTTGTCGCTCTTCTTGTCTTTAATATTGTATATTGTCACCTATGTTTATGACAAAATGCAAGACTTTGACACTTATCGTGTCGTTAACGATAACACTGGTCGACAAAAAAATTTTTTTTGAGCTCCTTCAAAAAAAAAAATATGTAGACTAGATGAAATTCCGCGTGCTAAACTCGAATCTGCTTTGAGTTTTTTTCCCTCAGATCGGGATTTTTTTTATGGGCGTGTCTAATATTGCGCCCTAAATAAGCCGATTACTCGATTATATATCTCTATAACTCGAGAACGGTATGCACGATTTATATAAATAATAACATTGGCTTTAAGTCGCTTTACTATCAAATTTTTATCCGCTCAATAGTTTAGGAGATATTTCGAAAAAAGTGTCGGAATTTTTTTTTCATGCAAAATTCAAGATTTCTTTTTTTTACTAAAACTTTACTAAAATATTTAAGTTTATCACCTTTATCTCGAAGCTGGCAAAACTGCGAGTAAATAAAGCCACATATTGTAAAAATTTATACACAAATTTTGATTGGATTCACAGTTAAGTTTGGATACCCATGCATACCTATAGCTAAGTGGGCAAAAAATAAGAAAATAGGTGGATTAGATGGAATTCAACGTGCTAAATAAGAATCAGCTTTTACTTTTTTTTCTATCACGCATTGATTTTTTTATGGGCATGACTACTATGACAACGCCTTTAGGCAGTCACAGTTTGTCCAATTAAGATAAATTGAACTTTAATATATAGCGACCTAAATTGTCTTTAAGCTGAATTTATATAATTTTTTTGTCCAGTTAATATTTTCGTAGTTATTCGGTAATTAGTAACGAAAATTTTAAAATTTATTTTTTTGGAAAGGTGGTGAAAATTTTGTCCATAACTCTGAAATTCTTGAGCGAATGAAAAATATTGTTGACATACGTTGAAGACAATTTTCTCATGCATCTTTAGATGTATCACTTATCAAAATCGTGTAAAGGGTTCTTGAATTATAGCCTAAGTTTGAGAACCCATTCTCGAATTTTAAGTGTATCCGTTGAATAAAGTGATGATATTAGTCATGCACATAAAAAAGAAGCAGTACCCGATAGAAAAAAGTGAATGCTGATTCTTGTTTAACTCGTCAGAATCCACGTAGTCCACCTATTTTTGTTTCAATAAAAAATATTTTTTTTTTTTTTTGCCACCATTGTATTTCTACTCAATTGTATGTAACATGGGTATTTTTACTTAACCTTATTTTATTTGCAGCATTGCCAGCTTTAAGATAAAGTTGATAAACTGTAACATTTTAGATGTTTTCATTTATTAAAAGAAATTTTAGTAACAAAAAATAAAAAATTTTGCATGAAAATGATTTTTTTCGGACACTTATTTCAAAATAACTCCAAAACTATTGAGCACATAAAAAATTAAGTTTAGGGAATTTGAAGATATTTTTAGTCCGCATGTGGTGTATCGCTTTGATCAATCGTACACACCGTTCTTGAGTTATGAGGAAATATACTAGAGTAATGGTCTTACTATGGGCGTAATATTAGACACGCCCATAAAAAAATCCAGACCTGATGGAAAATGAAATTGAAAAAAGATTCGGCTGTGCCGAATCTTTGATACCCTTCACCATATTACCATCTTACTATCTTATCGACATCATATTACCATATTACCGACAAATAATAAAATTTTCGCCTTAACGTATGCTTTCATATTTTCACATATTTAAATCTGAATTTTTTTCAAACTACGAAAATTTGAATAAGAAAAAAAAAAAACAATCATAGCAGGCTTTGCTTTTAAAAAATAAACAACAACAATTCCATATTTATTTATTTTTTTATGTGTGTATATACAAACTGACTGCATATACAAAGAACAACAACAACACTGTTATTCATTATATTACTTCTGTTGCTAACTAAACTACTTGTCTTATAGGCAAAAACGTCACTAATAGTCATTACAATGCTTAATATACATGTTTGTGTATGTATTTATGTATATTCTTAACAGATATGTTTTAGTTTTAAAAAATAAATAACAATTCCATATCTATTTATTTTTGTACAGACTGCATATACAAAGAACAACAACACTGTTATTCATTATATGACTGCTGTTTCTAACTAATAGTGTTTATAAAAAACCGACTTTTCAAAAAGCCGGTTTGACGGTTAACCGAAAATTGAGTAAAATTAAAAAACCGGTTTTTCGGTTAACCGTCTACTAAAAAACCGGTTAAACCGGTTAACCGACATTTTAATAATTGGTCTAATTTGAAGCTTAATAAAAATATTTTTGGTTAAAAAAGTATTTCAACTTATTGGTTTAACCATGCACCAAATAATAAACAGTGCACTGCACTGTTCTTTATATATTGCGATTGATTTACATCGAAAATTTATAATACTTTTTTTTCAGCCTTTAGACTAGTTTTAATATAATTTATAAAAACAACTTTTATGGCATATTTTAGCACAGCTTTTGAAGCTTAATAATGATCTAAAATTATTCTATAAAGTATTTTTCAGTTTTTTTTTTTTAATTTTTCTAGGTTAAAAATAAAATTAAATTATCGAAACTTTACAAAAAGGAAGCTTTAGACCTAGGATAATGTACTTTATATTATGATTTATATTCACCGCATTTAAAGTTTTTCTCTCAAGGAAAAGTTTATATAATTTTTATAAAAAAATGTAATAAAAATATCTGCATAAAATTGCAAAAAAATAATTAACATTATTTCTGCTAAAAAGAAATTTGTTTTTAATTTCTAGAAGATTATTAATCACTTAAAAGTACATTTGCTGCACTTATTTAGTTCTACATACTATTGAAGTCTTTATTCCTATTATCCTATATAAAATCTTCCTTTTATCTTAAGCTATACATTAGTAGGTGTAATGTTTCATAAGTATTTTCTTCTTTTGGAAAATTTCATTCGCATGAAATAAAAGTTTTTGTAAATGGAATGCTTAATTATCTATCTGATTTATTATACATACAGTTTTAAAAGAGTTAACTTCCAACAAGTAAATATATATAACCTGGCTACTTGTTAACTCAAACAGCAAGCATTTTTAGTAGTTTAAAAATATTTTCTTATATTTTAAATTCAGAAAAAAGCAACTAAAGGACGAAATTTTGTGAAATTTTTAGCAAATTTTTGAAACCGGTTAACCGACACAGAAAAACCGGTTAAACCGGTTAACCGAATTTGAATATTTCAAATTAACCGGTTCGCAAATAACCGAAATTTGAAGAAAAAACCGGTTTTTCGGTTAACCGGTTTATAAACACTACTAACTAAACTACTTGTCTATACAAAAAACAAAAAAACACTAATAGTCATTACAATGCTTAATATACATGTTTGTGTGTGTATTTATATTCTTAACAGATTTATTTTTTGGTCCATAACTCTGTTGATTCTGAACGAATTTGGTTTATTAAAAAAAAACGAAATTTTATAAAAACATTTATGACTGATCTATATAAAAATAAAAATCTGTAGCTTGAACAAGGGCTTCAAAAATAAAAAAAACCTTTTTCCCCGATATCTCAGTTATTACTGAACCGATTTATTTCATTTTTTCAAAACAAAAATTCAGAAAATAATTTCCGATCCCCCTTTAAAAATTCGAAGTCCCTGGTATATGCAGAGGCTTCAGAAACTGAAAAACCGGTTCCAAAAACCGGTTTTTAAAGCATATCTCCGCCATTTACAAACCGATCCTGCTGATTCAAAAAACCGAAATTTTTAAAAAATATTTGTGACCGATCTGTATAAAAATAAAAAATCTATAGCTTAAACCAGGGCTTCAAAAAATAAAAAATCCGTTTTGTCCGATATCTCAGTTATTATTGAACCGATTTATTTCATTTTTTCAGAACAAAAATTCAGAAAAAAATGTTCGAGACTTCTTTGTAAAAACGAAGTCCTTAGTATATACAGAGGCTTCAGAAACTGGAAAACCGGTTCTAAAAACCGGTTTTTTTAACATATCTCCGCATTGTATGAACCGATCTTGCTGAATTCCAATAGCAAAATTCTCGAAAGCATTTCCGATCGTTTGATATATATATTATATATGTCAGTTATCGGTGGGCTTCATAAACGCCATTTCAACCGACACACGGACGGACGGTCGGACGGACGGACGGACATGGTCCTATCTTCATCATTTCTTACAAGGATCCCGAAAATGTCAACTTTTTTGCTCTCCGACGAAAATTGTGGGAATTACAAACGGAATGACAAACTTATATATACCCTTTACACCTTTGGTGAAGGGTATAAAAACTGAAAGAAGATTCGTGTTTAGCACATCAAAATACATTTAGTCCAACTATTCGTAATAGGGTACATGTCTTGCATAAATCGTCAAAGACATTGTCGTCTAAGACCATTTGGCTAAATGGGTATGTCTATATTTTACTTTTTTAATGAATGTAAAGAGTTAATTCATATAGTAGTTAAAAAATATTCTTAAAAAAGTAATTAAAACCTAGAAATTAAAGTTATTAAAAACTTGAAACTCTCAGTTACATAATTAAGAAATATGTATATGTCTAGTATGATTACTTAATACCTTGGATTTTTAAACTTTAGTATGTCTTTATATTTTAAATAATTTTAGTTTCTTAATTAATTGTTTGTTCATAAAAAATCATTAACATTTTTATTAAAATTTTAATTTTTTAATTTTAATTCGGTAATCATTCAATATTTCATTTCAAGCTAATGCGAAAATTAATAAAAATAAAAGGAAAATATAATAAATTTTAAAGTAATTAATATCCAAAGACTTCCAAATTTCTGATTTAATTTTACCTGTGAATTTTTTTTAACAGATACTCGTACGAAAATAAAAAAAAAATTAATAAAATAATTTTGGGATATCCAATTCGTGTATTAAATACACACAATTAGCAATTTTATTAATATATTTATTATTATTTTGATCATAAATCACAGCAAAATTAACGAGAGAAAAAGATATAGTCGGTCAAGCCCGACCATATGATACCCTACACCATTGTGTACATTATAAATCGGGGAGAGGTCTTGACTTGGAGTCAGATGTGGACCGATACTCATAAGTGTAAAATAAAACATACGAATACAGAATATTACGTTATTGCTGACATTTATATGAATTTATTCACTTTTGGGTGATTCCCGAAAGAGGGCCTTATATGGGAGCTATGGTAAATTATGGACCGATCTTTGTAAAATTTGGCACTATCATTTATGATCATATAAAACTTATTTGTGTCGAATATTAACTTGATACTAACATTTTAATGGGATTTATGCCCGTTAAAGTGATTGTCTGAAAAGGGGTTTATATGGGAGCTATGGTTAATTATGGACCGATCTTTTGAAAAATCGGCACACTTATTTAGACTTATATAAAACTTATATGTTCCAAATTTCATTAAAATATTGCTATATTTAAGGGATTTACGATCGTTAAACCCTTTTCCGGGAGGACATTTGTATGGGGGCTAGGTGAAATTATGGACCGATCCTAACCGATTTCAATAGGCTTCGTCCCTGGACTAAAAAAAACCTGTGTACCAAATTTCATTAATTTTGGTTCAAAATTGCGACCTGTAGTTTGATTACAAGGTTTACATGGACGGACAGACGGTCAGACGGCAGACGGTCAGACGGACAGACGGACGGACGGACGGACATCGTTAAATCGACTCAGAAAGTGATTCTAAGCCGATTGGTATAAATTAAGGTGGGTCTTAGACCAATATTTTTGGGTGTTACAAACATCAGCACAAACGCATAATACCCTCCCCACCTATGGTGGTGTAGGGTATAAAAATTTTCTTTTAAACTATAGTTTTGCTTATGAAAAACATTTACACAGTTATGATCGCAAACACACATACATATGCTGTTCATACAAAAACATGCAAAGAAAACTGAAAAATTCTTTCTTTTTTTCCTATTGAAACAAACAAGTGGTAAAATGTCTTATATTATTTGAGTGTCGCACTCTCATGTCTTGTTTGGTCGCTATCACTTTGAGTCTACATTAGAGAAATTTTTATCAAGACAAACGTCAAAATCGGTGCGAATCTATACAAGGTAGCCTCAGTTAAACAGCTGATTATTATTTTTGGTTGTTACAGCTGTCAAACTGCATACATAAAAAACATTAATGAATTCGCCATATTGTTGTTTTTTGCACAATTGTTGCCACCTTCCATAAATTCGAGTTCATTTTGACGTTTGTCTTGATAAAAATTTGTCTAATGTAGACTCAAAGTCATAACACACTCAAGATTTGTTCATTAAGTTGAACCGCACAAGCAGTATTTATTGCTCCGCTCACACACTGATTTAAAGCACTTGAAAAAACAAGTGGCTTGCAATGTCTTATAAGACGTAGTTTGCAGGGCTCTAGTATTTACTAAGCTCACTTCACATTTAAACATTTTTGAACTGTATTATCGAAAATGTAAATTTAATAATCCAAATTCACAATTTCATATTTTTTTAAACGGGCTTACTTAAAAGTTGGTGAATTTGGTAACATCAAATCACATTTGCCAGATATTTCGAATTGTATTAACTTTAAGGTGCGTGAATTTTTGTTATTAGATACACTGCCGGTCAACAGAATAGGTTCAAGATTTTCGTTATACTCTTGTTATTTTTAAAATAACAATGAAATTAATATATTTTTTCATAACAAGTTTTAAAGTACTCAATTCTAAGATATTTACAAGCAAAATAAATGTAAGAACTAAGTAAATTTTTTGGGGTCTTCATAATAGGTTACACATTTATTATTCAATAAAACAACAAGATGTTTGGATTAATTTGGTAGTTTTTTTGTTTTATTATATTATTAGGAAATTATTAATAATGAAATTAGCATTTGTTTTATTAAATTTTGCTCCAACTTTTTGCAATCTTTTCAGATAATGATATTTTGTCCTCGTATTGTCTGTCCAACTCATAAACATTACGTGACAGCAATTTCTATACATTTGCTATTATATTAAGTTCAAGAGAGTATGCTGGCCCCTCCGAGGTGGTATTATTTTGACTTCGAATGCATTGTTTTACCGATTTTGTGGTGTGAATAAACGCAAATTGATTTTATTCTTAATGAATATTCAGATGACCCAAAAAATTACCTTGTTAGTTGTTTGTTGCAATTAAACATCTTTGAATTCAAGACTTTATAAACTAAAATAAAAAAATATAATCATCTTAATTATATTAAAAATAATCCGCTTTTTAATGTCAGAATAATCTTGAACCTATTCTGTTGACCAGCAGTGTACATAGTTACAGTTTTTACAAAAGTGTTGGAATCAACTAACATACTAAACTAGGTACCACTAGTCTGGGAATCTTCTAACGGCATCACTCTGTTTGATCGAAACGTGTGTAGAATTTAGCTAGGTTTAGCAAAGCCAACAACCATGCGACATCCCATTGTAAAGGCAGCACTCACACATATAAAGAAGTGCTGGAATTTACTAAACTTAGCAGAATCGCCATCCAGTTACTTATGTTACTACTCAACGAACATTTTATTTCATTTAGTAAACTGTAGTGCGATTCAGTAACTTTTAACGATTCGGCAATCGCAAAACTTGTCAATAGCATTTGTTTTTTGCAGTAACGATTGTAAGATTCACTAAGTACTTTTAAACGTTTCTAACTATTGTTGTCGCGTGACATCTTTACACAAGGAAATGAGGGAAAAAAAGTAAAGTTCAAACCAAATAAAAAAGAAAATCAAACAAATTTGAGACAAATGCTTCACTTAATTTTTCTTTAAAATGACCACTACTCCTAAAACAAGTTGTTCAAACGTGTGAACATGGTCTATAACCTTAGAAGCACATATTACAACCGCAAAAGAACGACTAAATCATAGAGTTGATTTCTTGGATACTTTTTTAACAGCACAAATTTTTTTCTGACATATAGAGTAAGTTCGGGTAATATGGTATAGGCGGATAATATGGTATAGTTGACTTTTTCTGAAAGTATAAACATAGGAATAATAATACCAAGCTATAATGATTGGTATTCTCAGCAAAAGTCCATTTGGTTTTTGCAAGTTATGCAATAAGTTAATTGTCAAAAATCAACGAGGTCGTGTGATCGACTTTTTTCCTATTCAGATAAAAATTGATTTTTTTTTGGAAAAACAAGTGTTTTAAACTGCAGTAAACTAATTGACGTGCGCCAAGATAGCAACGAAGGTTAGCAACGAATTTGAAAATTCTACAATGGCAACACTTTTTTTGCATATTTTTAAACAATTTTTCATTCTATATATCTTCCAATCTAGTCAGTCCCATGATACTATCTATATGGAAAATAAAATAATACTCCTTAGAGAATATAAAAAAGTTCCCGAGCAACAAATTCCTCGATTAGTTTTTGAGAAATCTTAGTTCATCCACCTTGGCCATAGATTCTCTTATTTATTATTTTCTCAAATACTTTAACCAATAGGCTTAGAATGCTGATTGGTCTATAGCTGGACGGCAATTTAGGATCCTTCTCTGGCTTAAGAATTGGGATAACTTTAACCTTCTCAAAAATCTTAGGGAAATATCCTTCTATTAAACATGAATGGAATAGTTTACTTAAAATTTCCAAAAAAATAATCAGGCATATTTTTAAGAATAATGCTGTTAATGTCATCTAACCCCGGGGCTTTATTATTTTTCATTAAAAGTACAAACGATTTAACTTCAACTAAATTGGTGAGTTTGACGTTCGATCTGTCCAGAATTTCATTATTAAGATCATGAATGATCCTTGAGACAGTTGTGTCCATAAGTGAAGAATTATTTAAAGTAATGTCATGTGAATTACCAAATACGACAGCTATTGAATTTGCCTTTGCAGTGCCTGTTTTTAAAACTTCACCGTTTACATGAAGGTTATGAATTATGAATTTTTGTTTCCCTTAAGTGCTTTTGTCACTTTCCAAAAATTTTTAGAGCCGGAAGGCAAATTATCAATCAATTTCGACCAGGATTTATTTCAGTCTTGATTAAGATAGACATCAATAAGATTATTTAATAAGTTCACATACATTTTAATTAATTTTTATAGTTTAAATCCCTACATCCTTGAAATTTACGTTTGTGCTTATTTCTCCGAATAATTAACATTTACTAATATGTTAGAGATTTCTCTTTGTCAAGAATTTTTAAGAGCTACATGTATTTTGTTAAATGCTTCTTTAACTATAGATATTAATTTATAAAAATAAAGATCTAGATTACTTGAAAATAAAATATTCGTTTGAAAATGAGGTTAATTTATCCAAATCAGCTTTAAAATTGGTAGTATGAACTGGATTATAAGCTGAAGTGAATGTTACTTCTATTCCTTCTATTAATCATAGCTTGTACTGAAATACTTTCACAATACTTGTTTTTGTGTTTAAGTTTACCTTTAATTGCAATAAGAAATCCTCGGCTATGCGTAGATCGATCATTTCTATAAATTTTATAGCCACCAAGTTGAAATTTGTGGTATGGTTTCAAAAAAGTCTCATTTAAAAGGACAATATCGATTTTCATTTTGTGTAAAACGTATGCCTTGGGCATTCCGTACTTATTCTGACAATTTTGGATTGTCGTACTTATTCTGACACGTTTGCAAAGCATCGACAGCATCAAAAAATATTTGCATAAGTTTTTCATTAGAAATATCATTGTTATTGTTCCTTTCGTAAATTTTGCTTTTTGCTACTTCAGAATATAAATTACCATGTTAACGGAAATAACGTGCATCATTTTGGGGTGCTTGTCTTGGCATTATCGTCTTGATTAAAATACGAAACAGTTCTAATGTCACTCGATGTCGGATTTCCAAATATTCTTGACGACTTGGGCACTTTGTATCATCAGCTCTATTGTTGACGCTCTTTAAGTTCTTCTTTATATAGTTGTTATAGATTACACTACCATCACTATTAACTTTGTTGAGTGTACAAACCGCATAATCGTGATATCCGGCGCAGGCTGAACACTAAGATACGGTTACAATTTCTAGCACCATATCCATACACAGCAAACTTGAGCATTGTGTGGAACCTTTGTTACCCTTTAGGTGTTTCTCCAATAAACAGAAATATTACAAAAATATCTAATTTTCTTAATTTTTTGTTTTGGAAACATGCTGACGGTCAAAGTCGATTATTAGGTCTTATATTATGCGAGTTGACAAATTCCTCGCGAATATTTTTGTATCTAATTTCGGTAGTCCAAATAAAACCAATTTAATAGCCTGTCCCACGATTTCGAACGTAAAGTAATGCGAACGAAAGCCAGTCACTCACTTTCGATTAAAAATACGTCCCACTATCTTTCGACTTATCGTTCGTCTGATTTACGTCTTAAAAATATTGAAAACATATTCTTAATGTATTTAATTTGTCAACAAACGAGTAAGTACATGATAATACATACATATATGTGATATGATCATATGTGATATGATCAAATGTTTGTTGTAAATATATTAGATTCGTTGCAAATTTCCGCGTTTCAAAGAACATATTTGCACTTATTTTGGATATGTTGAAGGATAAATGGACACCAGCATCACGAAGCTCAAGAATTCACCCTGACATTAAGGTAGCAACCTTTTTGAGGTTCTTAGCTACAGGAAGTTACCAAAGAACATTGGGTAATGAGAGTGTTTCCTCCACATCAAAGTCAACCGTGAACCGAATTATTACCAAATGTCTGCAGTTATTTGAGGACTGGATTTGTACAATATGGATAACAATGCCCAGCCCTGAAGAAGAACATGAAATAAAGGAAAGCTTTTATGGTCGCACAGGATTTCCAGGGATTATTTGATGTGTAGATGCAACACACATTCGTATTAAGTCCCCAAGCGATAACATTAAACGTTTATACTATGATAGAAAGGGGTATTATAGTATAAATGTAATGATGGTAAGTAAAAATGTGATGATATCATATTATTAAAAAGTATTATTGCTATTTTTAGATTTGTGACCATCATGTTTGTTGACTCTCGGCATCCCGGCTCCAATCATGATGCGTTTATATGGGAACACAGTGCTGCAAATAAGCTACAAAATGATTTTCAAAGTCGAAAACGTAATTCTTCGATACTTGGTAATATATATTGAAATACAAAAAATATTTTCGTTATTACTTTCATTTTCGTTTAGGTGATGGGGGATACAAGTTATGTCCATTTTTGATGACCCCATACAGGAACCCAAAAGTTATTCAGGAGAGGCGTTTTAATAAAAAGCATACTAGTACACGCAATGTTGTAAAGCGGTGCTTTGGATTGCTGAAAAATAGATTTCGGACAATTCTCGGCTCAAGAGGTCCCGAAAAAGCCACTCAAATTACTAACGCATGTGGTGTCGTGCACAATATGTGTATTAAATACAAATTATTCGATGAGACAAATGATGAACCAGTGGTTGAGGATGTGAAGAAGAGAGTACAGCCGTAGCAATTAGAAGATGTATTGCAATAAATTTATAAAAGCTTGTTTTATTTACATATATGGATATACATATGTATTTTATATTTTTATTTACATATTTACATATAAAATGAATTTGTATATAATGTTTTTAAAATGGTTTGTTAGATCTATTTGCAGTGCTTCAATTGACACAAATATTTTATTTTGTAACTCTACTCTATTTTGTAGTCTGTTCTTTGGCTACAGCCGCAGTTTGTTCACTAACTCTCAATTGACGACGAATGAGACAAATTTGCTCGTCAGTTGTATTTTTTTTTTTTGCCGAGAAACAATTATGCGGCTCATCTTCGGACTCTTCACACTTTTTTGTGGTTGGATATCTTCTTTTTCTTGAATACGGTGCTCTAACAGGTCATGCTGTTTCTCACAGGATGGCTGGTCATGGTTTTTGTTTTGTTGCTGTCTTGAAGGTGTTATCACAGCGACAGCTTTATTAGTTTTAGGTGGTGATATTATTAAAGATATGAAACAATTCTCAATGTCAGTAATTCCTGAACCGTTGTCGTCCGAACACCCAAATACCCTGCCGCTGGACAAAAAAAGTGTTCGATCCACTATTTTTTCTAATTCTGAAGGGGTGTTCATACGGTAAAGACCTCCACCAGTTTGGCTCATACTTTTTTTGTTTTCCGCAAATTTTCTTTTTGGTACGTAATTTCATATCGCTCAAGGTCTGTATATAACTATAAAAAATAAAAATTGTATTCCATCAAAAATGAAGTACAAACAAAATCTCCAAAGTAAAAATACTACTTATCTTTTTCCATTCAACTACGATACGAATAAAAGGTACCATTGAATTCATTTTTTTTTTGCTAAATTTATCCATTGCTCTTTCATAGTAATTTTAGTGCTTCCAAATGTAGGACATCCTCTAGCGAATTCAGCATGATTCTCCATAAACTCCACCAGAGCCTGCAACTGCCGCACAATTGATTTCTTTATGCTGGAAAAGATATTAAAATAGCTGGAGATAAAAGTGAATATATACATATATATTTTACTTACCACTTATTTTCCACAATGATTTTTCAATAAATTCTTATATTTTTTTTTTTTTATTTTATTCGACAAATAAAAAACATAAAATACAAAAAAAAAAAAAATTTATTGGGACGCAAATTTGAACTGAAATGTTTACGTTTTCGTTCGAATTGTCGAACTAAATGTCGTTAGAGGGACAAAAACATGATAATTATCGTTAAGAAAGCTTGCGAACGAAATTGTTCGAGATCGTGGGACAGGCTGTAAAAGTTTTTGCGTCCTTCAACTCATGCGTATAAAACTGTAATTTATTCTCTTAAGGACAGTCGGGTAGAATCCATAATTATGGGTGGCATTTTTTCTTTTAATCCAACTACTTCTTCGTCTTTAGTTAGAAGCTGAAATCTGTTGGCAGTGTTGGGACCGTCTAAAGTTCTTAGCACCTTAAATTTAGGGCTATTGCCCCAATGCTTTCTTATTTTTTCAGCAAACATTTCAGCAAATAATGTTAAAGAAAATTAAGGAGTTTTTTGCATTTTTTAATTTAAAAATTCAATTAATTCCGTCTAACAAAAATTAACACGATGTTTTTATCTTGAGGCAGAGATGTCAAATGAATTTTAAAGCATTTAAAAGTCTAATTAAAAACAATTTTTTCGAATTATATTGTAATTAATAATATCAATTACAATTACATGTAAAGTAAAATGTAATCATTAACACCCCAGCCCTGATTGGAAGTGTTTCTCAAATCATAAAATTTTAGACTCATGTTAAAAAATGAGTCTAAAAATATGACGGTTTAAAAAAAGAAAAAAGCTTAAAACTATACAAAGGTATGTTTTTTAATTTCTAATAACTTCTGAATTACAAATGTAGATATCCAGTTTTTGTTTCATATTAAAGACAAAGATATGCTGAGTTTTTAATGTTCTTTAAATTACCTTTCACTAGAGTCCTATATCTTTCAATTGTACGAAGTTTCGGACAATTTAATGGATTAGCCTTTATCGGTACAAACTCTTACAATTTCTTTGTTACAACTCCATTATTTTGTTTTTGTAATGAGAAAAAGCGGAAACAGGCCAGAAAATAGGGGATATACTGAATTTTATTAGGAAAGGGAGAAGTATTTTCCAAAGGCACTCATTCACGTATATTTCTGTCTTAATGCAACCATTTTTTAAGAATGATGTGCTTCATTCCAGCGTATGCATATCACTTCCCAAATCAAAAACTTTGTTGGGAATTTTGATTTCTTTGATATTCGAAATTTTTCTGCCATTATCCCTCTATCAGCTGCGATATAGAATTCCTAGCTAGGAAGTTGAAAAAGTTAACATGTACGAACATTTCATCGTTTACTATACAGAAACAAAATTTCCGAAAAAATTCGTCCGAAGAACATTCATGTTATTTATTTCCTCCAAATTCTTGCTTGCGTTTCTATTAGGATTTTTTTCTTGCTTTATAAGTCTTCAGGCTAGACTTCCTTTCAAATTTTCTAATAATAATTCAAAGCAATTAACTTTTTGTGACACTTTTCCAACAGAGATGAGGTGAATTTCTCTCAAAATCCTTTCTATTTTGCCTGAGTCCTACAGCCTGAAGACACTATTTGTCTTCCATTACCAGGTTATCATTCAGTGATCATGACTTTAATTATGTGTTTATCAGTTTTTTGTTAAACTTCCATTTTAAGAAAAACCAATTTTGCTATTACCATGAAACTAAGCACATGCCAAGTGAGCATAATGGCAAATACAAACCAGTTAACAGAATTATTAATTTTTCACCACATCAAAAGTTATAAGCCCAGAAGCATGCACGGATTTTTTAGTGCACAGTCCTTATATAATGTTGACGTAACTCTTCTTCGTACGCACGTAAAGTCATGTATAAAATCAAATCAAAAACATCAAAAATCAAAAACAATAAATTTTTAGTTTTGGTATCATTTTAAAGGTGAATAAAGATATGGCATTCAAAATGATATATAGTGAGTTGATTTAATTCGAAAGTTCAAAGATCAAAATTAGACTTATAAAAATTAAACCTTAATATCTCCAAAAACGATATTTTTAAAATTCTTAAAAAATTTTACAGTAGGCCTCGATTATCCGTGATTCGATTAACCGGCCACATCGATTATCCGGGAAAGAAAATTTGTAACTGTTTTATTTTTTTCCATCCATTTAATTTTTGTTGCATCGATTAAACATGATTACCTTATTATCCGGGATTCTAAGCAAACATTTTTTCGATTGCTTTTGAAAAATCAAACACAATGTGAATAGAACGAAAAAGGGGAATTCCCTTGAGCATAAGATGAGCAAGATAAAATCCAAGTTTACCGCATTCATAAATAGCTAGTTAACGAAAATATGAAATTAAAAATGAGTAAACAAACAACATTACATAATTTTTTTTAAAGAAACTACGTAAAATTAAATCCTTAATTTTTTTTTAAATCACAATGCACCCGGTTTCGACCATTACGGATAATCGAGGTCTCACTGCATAATGTTAACATATTCATATTCGTGGAAAATTTCATAACAAAATATGAACAAAAGTCAAATTTAGTTTATAAAATTTCATTTTACAATAAAAAAAATACTTTGTAAATATTTAAAATTGTTACATACAAAAAGATTGCTTTTTATCATATTTTGCTTCATAACATAAAAAGGTATTTTAATAAATGAAGTACATTAAATGATATTCATATTTTCCAAGAATTTATTAATTTAATGTATGAATCCGTTGTTTCAATGAAAACATTCATTAAAATTCAATGAAAAAATTAAACTATTATGAACAATACATAAAATAGATAAATGTTATTTGATTTAATGTAATAGTTCATTGATTTAATAATATAGTATACATAAAAATATTAACTCAATGTATAAGTATACTGAATTCGTTGATTCAATGTACTAATACATTGATTTAATTAAGAAGAAGCAATACATAATGAACAAATACATTGAATCAATAAAATATTTCATTAAAGTATGTTTAAAAAAAACGTAATCATTCAATAATTTTTAACGGGAAATATAGTAAAACGAAAACAACTCAGTTTGTTTATATCACTTAACTCGTTTTAAACAAAATAAAATTCAGTGTTGGGTTAAAAACGAAAATAATTAAAAAGTAAATAAATTAAAAAGCATGGACGTTCGAATTATTAAAACACATAAATATAAATGTATTCAGACAGAAGAAGTCGAGCAGCATAATTAAGTACACCAAATTAAATAAATTACTCAAAAGCAGGAACTTGGACACTTGCCTTCTTAACATATAAGTTTAATAATGCACAGTGGGGCCAAAAGCAAAGTAAATGGTAATAAGTCTGGAACTTTGAAACCACTGAACCGATTTAGATGAAACTAGGAACATCGATAGATAGGCTTTCATAATATTTTTGTAGCTGCAGTACGGACGCCGTTACAGTGGGCCAAAGTTGACCACCTCGAGGGTGAAAATTTTGAATTTTCCTAAGGAAGACAAGGAAAAAACATGCGTATTGTGCTAAATTATCTCGTATTGTTTAAAAGATATTTAATTTAAACAAATAAATTTCTCATTTTTAGCCTTGACTTCCAGATATAAGGAATCAGAAATTCAGAAAAAAACCTTTTAAATTTGATTTTTGCGAGAACCAGGGTTTCCCAAATTTGACCTATTTTTCCAGCAAATTTCGAATTTTCTCCTTAATTTCTCTAATCGCAAAGCTGGAATGAAAAAAGTTATACTTTTTATATAGTCTAAAATGTTTTTATTTTTTTTGTAATAGAAATTTTTGCTCCCCGATATCGGTTGAAAAAAAGTAAAAAATACCATTTCTGGAAATTTTTTAAATTAAGCGTCAAAAAATCTAGTTAGGTGTAAAATCTCATTCAAAAATATTTACTAATAAGAATTTTATTGCATAATTAAAAATATGCACAAATCCATCCTTTCTCAGTGTTTTTTGCAAAAAATCTTCAACAAATTTTCGTGTTTTAAAATTATTTATATGTATTTGCAACGAAGACAAAATTTCTTTTTTTTTATAAGAAATCAAGATCGTTTTTAAAAAATTTTATAACCGAGGTGTCCAACTTTGGGAACCTGTGGGCTTACCCCCTGTAGGTCTATATGGTCCAATGTCAAAACTTAAACTTAAACACCTCTACTGTCAACATGTGATTTTATTGAAATCAAGGGTGTGTGTCTCCTAAGCTAGGGGTAATTAAGAAAAGTCAAAAAAATAATTATGTCTGTTCATGTTATTAATATATTTTATTATTATTAAGTTCCATAAACACAAAATATTTTTGTAATTTAAATTTTTTTTTTTTAATATTTGGTGTATTTTACTGACCACAGAAAAATATGTGCTGTGTTTAGAGTTAATTTTACTCGACTTTTTCATTATTCGAATAAACAAATAACTCAAAAATGCAGTTTTTAAATTACTCGAATAATCGAGTTAATATTTTAAGTTACTCGAGTAAATTATATAAGTGGAAATGTAACCATATACGGACACCACTACGCACAGTGTTCGATTTTCAAATTTAGCTGGCCAAAACCCCAAAAATGAACTCTAAAGGAGGAGAAAAATTATATTCGGGTATTAAATAGAAAATTCAGTTAAGACATTTCCGTACTCATTTTAGCTGAAATCGATCAATGAATGCTTCTAACGATAACATGAATGATGGGTAAAATATACAAAAGAAAAATATTTTTTTTTTTGCTCGAAAATTAGTCAAACTTTGAACATGAATAAAAAATTTTCTATGGCATATTTTTAAAAAATTCTTTTTGTATATGAAAATATAATTCCTTTAAAATATAAAACAGGTATCTTGTATATATTTGAATGAAGATAGTTTTAGATATTAAAAGATATAATAGGGAAGCTCTTAAAAAAAAAAGTCAAAAACAAAAATGCATAGACGAATACTTTTTTCTGTTATCAGCTGGGGTCTAACTTTTGATTGTTTTGAGAACTAGGGATACTCCTTTAATAGAAACTAAACAAAATTTTTGCCCGAAACTGCCCCTGCCGAACAAAGTATTCAAAACAAAGATACACCATTCTTCTAAGTGGAACAAAAAATTGAATACCATTTTATTTGTAAGTTGCTTTTAAAGAATGTGTGTTTTAAATGAATACCTTTGTTTAAGTTGTGAGCTTACAAGATCGTGGGTGAATAATTCCATCTAGCAATTAACCGTTATATAGTGGAACTTTTCTTTGCTAGAAAAGGAACTTATTTTTGTTTAAGATGTCACAAAAGTAATTCTTTATTTATAGAACGATTTACAAGAATTAAAAAATTAAAAAAAAAGTAGTCGGAGCCAGAGTTGAACCCACAACCATCCGGATGCTACCCAATTGCTCTACCCACTATACCACTGGTAGTGTACTGCCTAGTTATTTTAAAGTGCATCAATGGTTTTCACAAAGAAGTCCCGTTTTCTTTTCTTTTTTTCTAAAAATAAAAATTTGCATATTATTTTATTGTTTATTTTAGACTTTACTAATTACAACGTAAGTTATTAATAGAATCATTAATTCTAGCTTTGGTTTAGGTAAATTATTTATGCTGTATTGTTGTTGGAAAATTTAATAATGCAATATATTTTTTATTTTTTATTCTGTTTTGTGTAAATTAAACTGCATTTTAAACAGAAACTTTTAGGTGTGTCCTCTGATTATTTTTTTTATATTGTGATGGAACTCGGATGGAACTTTTTGACGTATGGCTATCTAGTGTTAAAAATGAACGTTTTGATTGTTTAATTGACTTTATTTCATCTAATTTGGTGAGCGGCTCAACAACAAAAATACAGTTTGATAAATTGAAGTCTTTTTGTTTGAATATGTGGAGCGAGTTTCAGAAAAAATGGACAAAAGCTAAAAGAACAAAACCCCGATTCCTACATGACAATAACGATTGGCTAGCAGTTTTAATAGATTATTCTAGTTTTACAGTAAATACTGCAAAAGACGATCATAAGGTGGGCAGGCCAAAAAAGGAGTTTGAAGATTGTAGCCAAAGAAGCAAGAGAAGAAAAGTAAAAGAATTAACTCATTCAGTAGGTGCCGAACAAATGGTGATGGCGATTAAAACACATCTGCATTCCTCTGGAAAACGCTGTTCAGCTGAATTGGTGGAAGAGTTAGCTTTGTCTTCACCAGAAGGGGGTAAAGCCATAACGAAGTTAAGGTCAACAATTGAGGTAACAAATGGTCTTTCAGCGGATGAAGCTTTAGCTATGATTTTGGATTTAGATTTATCCTCAAACAAGTATCGAATGTTTAAACAACATATAATGAGTTATAATCGATCCTTATACCCTTCTTATGAATTAGTTAAGAGGTCAAAAGAACTATGCTACACAAAAAAAATAGCAGTAACAGAATCTTATGCTGAAATTAAATTACAATCCCTAATAGACCACACGATTTTAAGACTATATTCAAGTTATAGTGATTTTATAAAAAATCACATAAGTACATATACGGAAATATTCGCTTTATTCAAATGGGGATGCGATGGATCTAATCAAAATCTTTATAAGCAAAAAGGGATACAAGAAGGTAGTAGTGATGAAAATTTGTTTAGTATTTCTCTTGTACTAGTACAAATATATTTAATTAATAAAAATGAAGAGAAAATTATAATTTATGAAAACAAAACGCCCAACTCCTCTCGATATTGTCGTCCTATAAAATTAATATTTGCAAAAGAGACAACAGACTTGATAAAAAAAAGAAGTACAAGGTATTAAGGACCAAATAGCAAAACTAGTTGCTACTGAGGTTAATATTGTCGTGAACAATATCCAAAATACTGTTTATATAAAACCGAAATTAATTTTATGCATGATTGATGGAAAAGTTTGTTTTGCTTTATCGAATTACAATTCGTCACAAATATGTTATGTATGTGGAGCTAAGCCTTCCGAAATGAATAACTCTTTAGCCCTGTTACAAAAAACCTTAGACCATGGAGTTTTGGAATTTGGCTTGTCGCCTCTACATTCCTGGATACGATTCATGGAATGTTTACTACATATAGCTTACAGGATAGATATAAAAATGTAGCAAGTTAGAGGTGAAGATAACAAAGTAAAAGTTTAAAAAAAAAAAAAAAATTTATTCAAGACGAATTTAGATCAAAAATGGAGTTATTGATAGACATGCCTAAACAGATATCGGGAAATACTAACGATGGCAATACAGCCAGGCGATTTTTTAGAAATGCGGAAATATCTGCGCAAATAACTGGGTTAAGTTTAGAACTTATTAAACGTTTTCATGTTATATTGGAATGCTTAGCATCTGGGTATACTATAAACGTGGAAGCATTCGAAAGTTATACATTTGAAACAAGAAATCTTTATTTGAAACTATATCCCTGGTATTACATGCCTGTCTATGTTCACAAAGTTCTTTGGCACGGAAAAGCTATAATTGAACATTGCATCCTTCCTATTGGTCAATTATCTGAAGAAGCTCAAGAATCCAGGAATAAAGACAATAGACGTTATAGACTGCAGTTCACGCGGAAAACTTCACGGACCGAGACTAATGCAGATTTAATAAAAAGGATATTAATATCATCAGATCCTTATATTTGCAGTTTCAGGAAAACTCCACTAGTTAAAAAACGAACTTTAATGCCAGATATATTGAAACTACTAAAAAACGCATGTTATAATATACAAGAGTCTGGTAGTGAAAATGACAGTGATATTGGTGCAGATTCCACATGATTTTGTTTAATGTAAGTAATCACTATGCCAAAAATCACTTTTGTACGATTTATAGTTTTTGTGTAATTAATTTTGGCCACCTAAATTTGAAAATCGAACACTGTACTACTTGATAAAAGACCAAAAAATAAGACCCGTGTCTCCCAGTTTTGCCCAAAGTCATGCACTTTTTTTATGGGCCTCAAAAAATTTGGGGCCTCGGTGTCATTTTTGTAAAAAAAAGTGATAATTTTCTCAGGCTCATATCTTACAAACCGTTCGGAATTTTGATACAAAGTTGTAGCTTTTGTCATAAAGAACAAAAATTGTGAACATATAAAATCAAAAAAACTTTATCTTCAAGATCAAAATCGTAAAAATCGTTAAAAAATTAGATTTGTTTTACCTTCATTCCCCTGTTCAGGTCCATAGGTAGCAAGCCGTTCACAAGTAAAGGAATCAATCAACTACAAAAATGTACCTAAGATCTCAATAAACAACTCACGCGATCACGCACCGAAAGCAGCAGCACAGGCAAAGCAGTAAGCTCAGCACACGCATCAAGGGACGTAGCACACAATATAAAAACGATACGACGCTCACCTGACAATTTAAATATGCAGCGTGAAAAAATTTATTTATTTTGCTACATTTGCGGTCATCAAATCAGAAAAAAAGTTCTACAAGATTTCAAAAGGAAAATAATCTTTTAAATAGTGAATTCAATAGAGCATATAAGTTGTTTTTCGAGGAAGTAGACTTGACCGGTGAAAAATACATACCTAATACTGTGTGTCGCCATTGTTATAACAATTGGGACTATCGAAGTGACTTGTCATATTTTTGACAGCGTTTTTAAAGCAAAGAAAACTCACACATGCTAATGTTAACTCTACGGCGTACCGCAAACGGCAAGCTGAATTTCAGAGCCTCTACATTATAAATGATGACAATTCGTTCGCTTACTGCAACGATATAAAAGCTTTGGTGGAAAAAATGGCAATGAACTACATCGCTAGTGAGTGGAGATTATTTATTGATGGTTATATTTTAAGCTTGAAAGCAGTGTTGTTGCATGTGTCGAACTGAAAATCTTCCATTTCGCTAGCTATGTTTATTAACATGAAAGAAAGCTATGAAACATTGAAAGATATATATATATATATATAAATATATATATATATAAGATAAAAAGATATAATATAAAATCAAATACTACGAAAATAAATGGAAGATTTGTTGTGATTTGAAGGTCACCAACATTTTGCAATGGATCATCCATAAGGGCGGCTTTCCAAAATTCTTTTGTTTTCTTTGTAATTGGAATTCGCGCTCATCTCTAAATCAATTCCAATGTAATTCGTGGAGATCAAGAGGAAGTGTGGAGGAACAAATGAAACAACATAGACTGAAGAATGCACCTTTAATTGACAATACTCAAGACGTCTTGCTGCCACCGCTCCACATAAAATTGGGAATTGTTAAAAAATTCAGCGAAGTGGCCGTTGTAAATTGCCCAAACGCATTCGACTATTTGAAAAGCATTTTCCCAAAAAAGCGATGACAAAATTATAAAAGGTATTGTATTAAATTTAAAACGATTTTTTGTTTACCTCATTGTACTATTTTCAATATGTTAATGATTTCTATTCTGTCTTTATTTTTATACCCTTCACCATACAATGAGTTATATATATAGAAAGGGTATATATAAGTTTGTCATTCCGTTTGTAATTCCCACAATTTTCGTCGGAGAGCAAAAAAGTTGACATTTTCGGGATCCTTGTAAGAAATGATGACGATAGGACCATGTCCGTCCGTCCGTGTGTCGGTTGAAATGGCGTTTATGAAGCCCACCGATAACTGACATATATAATATATATATCAAACGATCGGAAATGCTTTCGAGAATTTTGCTATTGGAATTCAGTAAGATCGGTTTATAAATAGCGGAGATATGCTTTAAAAACCGGTTTTTGGAACCGGTTTTCCAGTTTCTGAAGCCTCTGTATATACTAGAGAATTCGTTTTTACAAAGAAGACTCGGACATTTTTTTGTGAATTTTTGAATAAATTAAATAAATCGGTTCAATAATAACTGAGATATCGGACAAAACGCATTTTTTATTTTTTGAAGCCCTGATTTAAGCTATAGATTTTTATTTTTATACAGATCGGTCACAAATTATTTGTAAAATTTCGGTTTTTTGAATCGGTAAGATCGGTTTATAAATGGCGAAGATATGCTTTAAAAACCGGTTATTAGAACCGGTTTTTCAGTTTCTGAAGCCTCTGCATATACCAGAGACTTCGAATTTTTAAAGGGGGCTCGGAAATTATTTTCTGAATTTTTGTTCTGAAAAAATTAAATAAATCGGTTCAGTAATAACTGAGATATTGGGGAAAACGAATTTTTTATTTTTGAAGCCCTTGTTCAAGCTACAGATTTTTATTTTTATATAGATCAGTCATAAATATTTTTATAAAATTTCGGTTTTTTTAATAAACCAAATTCGTTCATAATCAACAGAGTTATGGCCCAAAAACAAATCTGTTAAGAATATAAATACACACACAAAGTGACGTTTTTTGTTCTTTTGTATAGACAAGTAGTTTAGTTATCAACAGCAGTTATATAATGAATAACAGTGTAGTTGTTCTTTGTATATGCAGTCTGTACAAAAATAAATAGATATGGAATTGTTGTTGTTTATTTTTAAAAACTAAAACATATCTGTTAAGAATATACATAAATACATACACAAACATGTATATTAAGCATTGTAATGACTATTAGTGACGTTTTTGCCTATAAGACAAGTAGTTTAGTTAGCAACAGCAGTAATATAATGAATAACAGTGTTGTTGTTGTTCTTTGTATATGCAGTCAGTTTGTATATACACACATACAAAAATAAATAAATATGGAATTGTTGTTGTTTATTTTTTAAAAGCAAAGCCTGCTAGGATTGTTTTTTTTTTTTCATATTCAAATTTTCGTAGTTTGAAAAAAATTTAGATTTATATATGTGAAAATATGCAAGCATACGTTAAGGCGAAAATTTTATTAATTGTCGGTAATATGATGTCGATAAGATGGTAATATGGTGAAGGGTATCAAAGATTCGGCACAGCCGAATCTTTTTTCAATTTAATTTTTTGTCTTCATTTAACAGGCGTGCTTAATGGCCCTGACATTAGAAAGCTATTCAAGAGCAACTTTGATTCATCGCTTG
Source organism: Protophormia terraenovae (assembly GCA_951394005.1). Classification (NCBI taxonomy): domain Eukaryota; kingdom Metazoa; phylum Arthropoda; class Insecta; order Diptera; family Calliphoridae; genus Protophormia; species Protophormia terraenovae. The sequence goes on along the minus strand of OX596078.1, from coordinate 3,012,066 downwards.
ATGAAAATCATTCATGGCATGGATTTACCTTCAGCGTATATGCACCAGAGTCTTGGGAGGGGATCGAGACGCGGAACCGGAAGCAAGAGAATGGGTGAAAGAAATGCTGTATTATTTTGAGAAAATCGGCACATCGATGACATTAAAGCTGCATTTTCTTCACTTTCATTTTGATTTTATCAAACAACTCCCTATTGAATCCGATGAGCAAGGAGAAAGGTTTCACCAAACCACAATGCCCATGGAAAAACGGTACAAAAGCGAAAAACTCGACGCATTGCTTGCAGAGGTTATATAATTTTATTGATGCATTGTTTTGCATTCCTTTTTATACCCTTCACCAAAGGTGTAAAGGGTATATATAAGTTTGTCATTCCGTTTGTAATTCCCACAATTTTCGTCGGAGAGCAAAAAAGTTGACATTTTCGGGATCCTTGTAAGGAATGATGACGATAGGACCATGTCCGTCCGTCCGTGTGTCGGTTGAAATGGCGTTTATGAAGCCCACCGATGACTAACATATATAATATATATATCAAACGATCGGAAATGCTTTCGAGAATTTTGCTATTGGAATTCAGCAAGATCGGTTCATACAATGCGGAGATATGTTAAAAAAACCGGTTTTTAGAACCGGTTTTCCAGTTTCTGAAGCCGCTGTATATATTAGGGACTTCGTTTTTACAAAGAAGTCTCGGACATTTTTTTCTGAATTTTTGTTCTGAAAAAATGAAATAAATCGGTTCAATAATAACTGAGATATCGGACAAAACGCATTTTTTATTTTTTGAAGCCCTGGTTTAAGCTATAGATTTTTATTTTTATACAGATCGGTCACAAATTATTTGTAAAATTTCGGTTTTTTGAATCGGTAAGATCGGTTTATAAATGGCGAAGATATGCTTTAAAAACCGGTTATTAGAACCGGTTTTTCAGTTTCTGAAGCCTCTGCATATACCAGAGACTTCGAATTTTTAAAGGGAGCTCGGAAATTATTTTCTGAATTTTTGTTCTGAAAAAATGAAATAAATCGGTTCAGTAATAACTGAGATATTGGGGAAAACGAATTTTTTATTTTTGAAGCCCTTGTTCAAGCTACAGATTTTTATTTTTATATAGATCAGTCATAAATATTTTTATAAAATTTCGGTTTTTTTAATAAACCAAATTCGTTCATAATCAACAGAGTTATGGCCCAAAAACAAATCTGTTAAGAATATAAATACACACACAATCTTGTATATTAAGCATTGTAATGACTATTAGTGAAGTTTTTTTGTTTTTTGTATAGACAAGTAGTTTAGTTAGAAACAGCAGTAATATAATGAATAACAGTGTTGTTGTTGTTCTTTGTATATGCAGTCTGTACAAAAATAAATAGATATGGAATTGTTGTTGTTTATTTTTAAAAACTAAAACATATCTGTTAAGAATATACATACATAAATACATACACAAACATGTATATTAAGCATTGTAATGACTATTAGTGACGTTTTTGCCTATAAGACAAGTAGTTTAGTTAGCAACAGCAGTAATATAATGAATAACAGTGTTGTTGTTGTTCTTTGTATATGCAGCCAGTTTGTATATACACACATAAAAAAATAAATAAATATGGAATTGTTGTTGTTGTTTATTTTTTAAAAGCAAAACCTGCTATGATTGTTTTTTTTTTATATATTCAAATTTTCGTAGTTTGAAAAAAATTTAGATTTATATATGTGAAAATATGAAAGCATACGTTAAGGCGAAAATTTTATTATTTGTCGGTAATATGATAATATGATGTCGATAAGATGGTAATGTGGTAATATGGTGAAGGGTATCAATTTAATTGGATTTCTTTTCTAATTAGAATTATGGTTTATTTCAGGTGTGTTGGTGGAGTCACAAGATCACCCTGTATGATATTTATTTTTTTATTTATTTTATTTATTTAATTATTGATAATCCCAATGTTACAAGATATAAAATCTTATGAGTAAAACATTAGTCATTATGAATGGGAAATTACAGAAATTAGATAAAAGTTTATAGAAAATATGAATAAAAATAATAATAAGAATGAATAAATAATAACGATAACATAATAACATAATTAACAATTTTTTTTTTTTTTTTTTTTTTTTTTTTTTTACGGAAATACAATACAATTAAGTTTTGAAATAATTAAAAAGTTTATTCTTAAAAGATGTTGCTTTAGGAATAAAATGGTAGTAATACGGCAAGGAGTTCCAAAGTTTTGTTGCGTTGATGAGGAATTGTCTGTCAGATAATAATCTAGTATAAGACAAAGGTACAATTAAGTTGTTACGTGCTGATCTGGTAAATTTAATTTTGTTATATATATAATCAGGTTCTTTAGTAAAAATTATTTTATGAGTCAGTATTAGTGTTCTTAATTTTAAGTAATTTTCAAAAGAGATTCCATAGATCTGATTAGTATACATGGATATACGATCATATTTTCTTAAACCAAACACATATCTTACAACAACATTATAAGTTCTTAATAGTTTACTTTTAGCAACGCTATCACAACTGCTGAACATTTCACATCCATAAAGGAGTATTGGTAATATAAAAGTTTTGGCAAGCAAGAGTCTAATATGCTGTGGAGTATAGTAATGAGAATGCCAAAGACTACGTACGATTCCATAAACTTTACCACATGCCTTGTTAATTTGTTCGCTCCATGATAAAGTATCGTTAAATATTATGCCAAGATTCTTTGCATTTTTAACATAATCGATGTTAGTGTTGTTAATATGAATCACTGGGAGCAAACTAGTGTCAAATTTCTTATGATTGATAACTAAGCATTGTGATTTTCTTGGGTTCAAAATTAGATCATTCCTACATGCCCATTCATACACATTTCTTAAATCCGAATTTATATTAAAAATGCAGCTCCGAATGTCTTCCTTTTCACAAAAAGTGTATAGTTGAATTTTAATAGTTGATATTAATGAAGTATTTGAAGAAGAAAAAGCTGATGATGGAGGGCATTCTAGAAGCAACGTGCCTGTGGAATCATAAGTTCTACCTAAACGGTATTAAGAATCATTCTTAGGAAGTTCATATGAAAGTTGTTTATTGAGATCTTAGGTACATTTTTGTAGTTGATTGTTTCCTTGAATTTTGAACGGTTTGCTACCTATGGACCTGAACAGGGGGAAAAAGGTAAAAAAAATCGAATTTTCGATCTTGAAGATGAATTGATTTTATATATACAAAATTTTTGTTTTTTATGACAAGAGCTACAACTTTGCTTCAGAGAGTAAATCAAAATTCCGAACGGTTTGCAAGATATGAGCCTGAGAAAATTATCACTTTTTTGCAAAAATGACACCGAGGCCACAATCTTTGGGGGCCATAAAAAAAGTGCATGACTTTGGGTAAAACTGGGAGACTCGGGTCTTATTTTTTGGTTTTTTATCAAGTAGTGGTGTCCGTATATGGTTATATTTTTTCGTGTTGCACTTTGATATACAAGCTCGTAAAAAATTTGTCAAAGTTTGTGTGAAAAATTATTTACACAATTATAAATATTTACGCTTCAATTTCAATGTGTAAAAGACTTCGTAAACTTTTACTTATGGAAAACCAAATTTGAAATAAACCAAAATTATGTTTTCAGAGTTTATTCAATAAATATTAATGGTTACACAATTATTTGCAAGGGAAATTCATGCAACACGATTTTTTGAGTATTGTGGTTTCTCTTGTTTTCATGATTACCAATTGAGATGAAAATAATGTTGGTAAATATTAATTATTGCATATCAAAAACTATTATAATGAAGGTCTTAAAACTTTGTGGAGTTAATTTTTTTTATACAATTCTACAATTTAAAATAAATTATTTTCTTAGTTGAGATGAGAATTGGGCGGGTAAGTCCGAGGGAGGTTATTGCCCCATATAAGGTAAATATTAGTTATCGCAGCAAAGGTTATAGCGAAGCACGCAGGGTTAAGCTAGTTTAATTATATAAACACGGTGATAGCGTATATTTAGTTTTATTATTAATTTTATTCTGTGGCCAACAAGGGTTTTCGACAAGTGCTTAAATTCTCACGTTCCGACTATCAACAAAGTGTTTTGTTCCAACCCATCAAGTGGAAATTAGCTTTTTTTTACAAAAGAAGGCAATTTGTTTCATTTTATGCCTTGTTCATTATAAATGATAAAAATAAACTATTATGTTTGTTTTAGGTATTATGTTGTATAAGTGAAAAATCAAGAATATGTAAATATATGATGCATTGTGGTTCATGCAACAAACAAACTTAGATAAATTTTGCCGAATAGGAAAATGTCCATTGACATATATATGTATATTCAAAATGGGCAAATTATATGTAGATATCTATATAATATAGTCTTTATAATGAATTAAAATATAAGAAATACATACATAGAATTAATGTTTGAATATTGATTTTTATTTATTAATTTTAAAAATGCAGTATTAAGTAATGTGTATGTCTTATGTTTCATTGTATACTTTCAGGCAACATATTAAGTTGTAAAGAAATACTTACATATGTATGAAAATAGTTACCATATATTTTTCAATCGTTACCACTGTTTATTGTAATAAAAAGTGTTTATTTGAAATGTGACATGGTTGTCACATACTTTTAAAGTGGAATGTATAACATCATAATCATCGAATCCAGGATTAGTAACACTGATGCTTTATACAAACAATATGTCATGAGTAAATAATTCCACCCCTCTTGTAATTGACACTTGTGTTTTGAATATCTTTGCTCCTTTATACCTATGTATGCATTTAGTAGAACAAAGAGAAAACATTTTTAAGTATTTTTTAAATTTATATTTTAATAATATTGCAATAGTTAATAAAAGAAAAAGAAGTGGTTTTTTAATTTTTTTTTTGGAAAATAAAAGTAGTTTTTCCATTTTGCAGCAATATACATAACTAATTGGTTGCACTGTGTCGTGAGTGTAGCCAAAAATTAAAAAAAAATAGATATTAAATTTTAGAAAAGAGGTAATTTTATTTTATAAAAGATATTTCAATTAAGAAAAATCACAAAGAATTTTCTTAAGTTTAAAGTTTTTGTTTGGTGTTTAATTGTTGTGAATAAATTAAAAAATAGGCAAATGCCAAAAGATTAATAAAATATAAAAAATTTTATTATAACATTTTAGAAATATGATTACAATCATTTTTTATAAAATTCATAAGTCGCATTTGAATTTAATCAATTGGAAAAGGTCTTAATATGAAATAAGTTCAAATTTTAATGGACAATAAAAAAAAAAGTCCCAAAAAGCCTTTTTTATACTTTAAGGGATTAATTTCACAAGTGTCTAGATTTCAAAAAAGTTATTTTTTCTTTGTCCTTTAATTTTTATACCCTTCACCACAGGTGTAAAGGGTATATATTAGTTTATCATTCCGTTTGTAATTTCTACAATATTCATCTAAGACCCCAAAAAGTATATATATTCTGGATCCTTATTGATAGGCTAGTCGATATAAAGTTGTTCATCTGTCTGTTTTTGAAATCAGTTTTTAGAAAGCCACAAGTTAAAAAAAAAGACCTAAAAAGGCTTTTTTAAACTTTAAGGGATTAATTTCACAAGTGACTAGATTTCATAAAAGTTATTTTTCATTTGCCCTTTAATTTTTATACCCTTCACCACAACTGTAAAGGGTATATATATAAGTTTGTCATTCCATTTGTAATTTCCACAATATTCTGGATCCTTATCGATATAAAGATGTCCGTCTGTCAGTTTTTGAAATCAGTTTTTAGAAAGCCCCAGTTATAGGATAAATGTTTTATACATAAAATTGTATGGAATACTCCTTAGAAAAACGCTAATAAAAATGAGCAAAATCTGTTGATAAATAACTGAGATATCGGCAAAAAACCGAGGATTCTTCCAAAAATCGTATTTGTTTGTCGGCTTTTCTAGACTGCTATGAAATCTAGCGATTTCATTGTTGAACGAAAAATTCAAAATTTTTTTGCTGAATAAATGAAAAAAAATCGGTTCTTTAATATCCTAGATATCGGCTAAAACATATCGGCATTTTTTGGCCCTTTTTTTAAGCTACAGATTTTTATTTTTATATAGATCGGTCATAAATATTTTTATAAAATTTCGGTTTTTGAATTCTCAATATATGCGATTTTTTTAATATTTAATAAAAACACACTACACATAGTTCTACTCAGACTCAAGTAATACAATTAATAACATAGGTCAACGCTAAAAAAGTATCTGGAAAATCATGTTGCAGATATTTTAGGTATAGTCATCCCAATCACCAGGAACATGTCGGTTTTTTTCCATCACGCCACATTTTTAACACATTGAGGACCAAAGAAAATATGGTTCCATGATGAGTTTTTAGGTTATAAAATTTTCTCAGTAATAAGTAGAGCAGATTAGTTACTCATGTTTTATAGCCAAGACATGGGGCTACAAAAATGTCAAGTCTCTTATCACACATAGACCCTAGAAGTCTTTAAAGTTATAAAAATAAAGAAATTTTCTATTAACCCTCATACAACCAATGAAAAATGAGGGATAAGGAGTGGGTGTAGAGAGAAAATTTGTATAACTAACAAAAGACCGTAGATCTCAAAAATGGTAAAGTTTTTAAAATCGCATGCGTAAAAATCGAATGCATAGCCATCAAAAATATGAAAAAAATAAAAATACCAATTTAAATAACAGAGTTAACAAAAAATTATAAGAAAAATATATTGTGAATTGGCCCAATTTTAACTGCATAGGCTAAAAATAGTGCAGAAATTTAAATAAAACATTTCCATGACGTCACAATTTTAAAATATATAATTTCTTTATTTTTAACTTCATTGAAAAACATAAGGATATTTTTTTCTTTAATTAGGATTTAAGAATGCATTACTTTTAATTTTTACTCATATTAAGAAGCAGCAATAGTCTGTCACGAAAGTAGGATTCCATATTTTTTTAGTGCTTTTAGCAATTTTAAAGACTTTTAGGTGCTATGGAGGGCATGTTAGAGACATTGCATATTCTGCACTTTTGTTGCATTTTTCCTTCTCTATAAAATACGGATTTATAATTTGCTCTAACTATTACCCAGAAAATTATATAACATAAAAATTTCTTAGAGGAACATATTTCATTTGGTCTTCAATGGGTTAAAAGTGTAATGTTTCATGTTACTTAGGAGTAAGAATTAAACAAAATTATTCATGTTATAGTTTTTTTCTAATTTTTTGTTAGCTTTGTTATTTAATCTTGGATTTTTTTTTTGTTTTTTTAAACTTTTGTTGTCTATCTGCGGTCTTGTATTAGTTATATTAAATAAAAATTTCCCTTATAGTACCACTCCTTATCCATTATTTTCATAGTATTATGAGGGTTAATTGAGAAATTCTTGATTTTTATAACTTTAATGAATTCTAGGGGCTGTGTGTGGGGTAATTCAACAAAATTTCGACCCAAAATTACAGTTTTAAAAATTTGGCATCTTCGATTTTTTTAAAATTTGGTGTGTCAATGGAAAATACTAACATTCCTCTTTATCATAGAGTCATAAAAGTTACACATCCTTGAAAAGTTACTAGAATTGCAAGGACATCTAAAATGAAAAAATATCCTTTATCCTTGGATATTCTGAAAAGGGTCTTTTTATTTTCTTTATTTTTCGTATGATGTTTGTAATCATATTGTTATAGTTCCATAAATTTCAAAATGGGATCTCAATGGGATCACAAGTTATTGCATTTTTTCTGTAACAGTTAGTACAATTTTACTAACAAATTAATATCATTTTAAATGTTCTTATAATTTTATTTTAAGTTTAGTATAAAACAAATAGAAAAGGATAAAATCAAGCAGCGTTGGTCAATACCCTACATGCGTGCTTAAAATCATACATATCCCTAGATAAAATAAATTCTATAAGAAATATGTGAAAAATTACAGAAACATATTCCCGTATTTTTGAGATGTTTGCAGGAATCCATTTAATATAAGTCAAAAAATGAAATAAACATTGTTTTTTTATTGACACTAAAATTTATTTTACTATTTTCCGTTTTCTTACTTTTTCAAGTAAAAGCTTGTTTCTTAGATTTTTTTTTAATTTATAATTTTTATTAGTTTTATTAGAATTTCAAACGAACAAACCTTATGTTTTGTTTTTAAAAATAGGAATAAACTTTTTTAATTGAAATATTTATAAACAATTTTTTCCCTATATTTAAAATGCGTATTCATATGAAATATCAATCCCGAATCCCGAAAAATCCCGGGATTTGCAAATAATGAATTTTAGTAATTTTGACCTTGTTACCAAATGTCACAGTGGTCCCAAAACGGATTTTTTTTGAAAATCAATAATCCTTAGATGTATTCCAATTGATTTGTAGGAGTACAGGTTCTTAGGAAGTCTGGGGGACGGGGGTGGACCTCCAAAGTTGGTGACCACGGGTATGAACATTTTTAAAAAAATCGCCAAATTTTATTTATGATTTGATTGCACATTGATAGTCCTTATAATTGTCTACAAAAAATACACTTACATGTGTGGGTTATATCTTTTACTTTAAGAGATATTTGGACCAAAAGTAAAATTTCGACCCATTTTTGGACATGTTTTTTTTAGTTTTTTGGACTTGGCGGGCTCAATTTGAGTTCTAAAATTTTTCTAAAATATTCTCCATATTCTGGACAAAATTTTAAAAAATTTTCGTGTAAGGATACCTATCTGGTTTATATAAAGTTATATTATTTTGAAATAGAAAATATGAAAAAAAGTGTGATTTTTTTTCAATCTATCATAATTTTTTTTATGTTTCTAAAAGAATGCTTAACATAAATGCATGTAAAACAAATCCGAGGGCAGTTGGGATAACAGTCTCCCCGCTAGCCCTATCAGAATGTCGTTAATTTTAACTTTTGTTTTTTAAATTTTTTTGTGGAGCTTAAAAATGTAAAAGCCAAAATTAAAAAAAAAAAATACCTTGAAAACTTACCTACATACATATGTTAGCTAAACACACAAAAAATATTTAATAAGCCACGCCTCTTATAAGGACAGGGTGACCATTTTACTAAAAAAAGTCAATTTTTTAAACAAGCTTTCCCCGAACTAGAATTTTGGGTATTTCGGAATAAAAAAGTGGGAATCTATTTATACTCTTCTTTTAAGGACAACCTTTTTTATATTATACTAAAATTTAATAATGACAGCTTTATTAATGTAGATTTTATATAAATTCAAATATTAATTTTTTTTGCAATATAACACTAAACACACAAATTTTAGGTTTTTTGATTAATTTAATGAAAAAATTTAATTTCAATACGTTACTATTTATATATTATTATTTTTCAAGTAATGACCTTTCCAATGATACCAAATACTTGCATAAATAAATTTCATTGAAATATTTTGAACGATTCAAAAGTTACACAAAATTATTTAAAAAAACACATTTAAAATTTTATGCAGAATCCAGAGAATATTTTAGAAAAATTTTAGGACTCAAATTGAGCCCGCCAAGTCCAAAAAACTAATAAAAACATGTCCAAAAATTGGTACACATTTTACTTTGGTGCAAATATTTCTTAAAGTAAAAGAGATAACGCACACATGTAAGTGTATTTTTTTGTAGAGAATTATAAGGACTATCTATGTGGAAAAATTTTTTTCAATCAAATCTTAAATGAAATTTTGGCGATTTTATAAAAAAAAAATTTCATACCCGAGGTGACCAACTTTGGAGGTTAACCCTCTAAGGACCTGTGCTCCTCCAGATCAATTGGAATATACCTTAGGATTGTCCATGCGAAATTTCATTCAAATTTATCCAGCAGTTCTAAAGTTACAGAATAATTAAAAAAAAAAAAAAATCAGTTTTGGGACCACTGTGCATGTATCAAGTATGAGTTATTATACCCTTCACCACAGGTGTAAAGGGTATATATAAGTTTGTCATTCCGTTTGTAATTTCTACAATATTCATCTAAGACCCCAAAAAGTATATATATTCTGGATCTTTATTGATAGGGAAGTCGATATAAAGATGTCCGTCTGTCTGTTGAAATCAGTTTTTAGAAAGCCCCAGTTATCGGATTTATATGTTTTATACATCAAATTATAGGAAATATTCCTTAGAAAATCGCTAATAAAAATAAACAAAATCGGTTGATAAATAAATCGTATTTTTTGTCGGCTTTTCTTGGCTCCTATACAAGCTAGCGACTTCGTTTTTACACGAAAAATTGAAAATCTTTCTTCAAATTGTTTTCTGGAAAAAAATATAATTAATATATGTAAAGCATGAACACTTGATATAATTTCAGAAGTATATCATAATGTCCAATGTTATAATGTCCTAGGATATTATGACACACAAAAAAGTGTCATAGTGTAACTTTCAAAAGTGTCATTATGTCCAAGACCCAAATGATACAAAGTCCATTAAATGCATTTTGTCATCTTATTGAGAAAATCTTTAAATTAGCGAAAATGTTGTTTGTAATACACCATAGCTTTTTGCCTATCCTAATGTGTATTAAGAATAGGAATAAATTGTAAAAATTTTGCATGGAAATAATACATTTTTAAACGATTTTTTACGAAGGGATGGCAGTAGTAATATTGTGCAGAAAAACAAATTTAATCGTCTAAAAAGAATAATAATTTATAAAAAATTACTAATTTTAAACTATTTTTAATAAATATTATACTTGAAAATAATATAGTTTGTATGTGGCTTTAAAATTATGTGTAATGTGATAAATTTCATATGTATCGGATCAGTAACGTTAACAAAAAAGGGCATGACATCCAAATGAAAAGTTGAATACATTTTTGTTAATTGAAGTAGATATTCTGTTAAAACTTAAACAAAACATTTCTTTAAAAAAGTGCTTAAATAAACAGGATTTGGTAACGCCTAAGAGTAATATATTTGTGTCAAATATAATGTGCATTTCTTCAGTAGTTTTGACGTGATGTCTCAAATGTGGCAAATAAATGCCAAAACTATACGCCGGAAAAGAATGCTTGGCATTTTATGAAATAGTTTGAACATGTACTACTTCAGTACTATATAAGTGTCATAAGCTGTATAAGTTACTCCTTTCTGAACTATATGTGTCCCAAATTTAGAACCGATAAAATGGTTTAGTCAAAAATTTAGAAAAATCAAGTAGAATCCAACATATAAATCTTATAAGTTTGAACGGTATGCGTGTCAAATTTCAGGTAAATCCATTGATTTAAAAATAAAAAATCAAGCCAAATAAGTTGTTAGAAAAAGTGGGCGTAAAAAGAAGCGTGGTATAAAATAAATAAATCGTATAAGCTGTAGTTGATTCAGAAATATATTTAACCAAATTTCATGTAAAGCGGTTTTGCAAAATTAAGTAATTATTTACAAAAAGTAAGCATAAAAAAGGGAGTGGCATCCAATAAATAGGTCTTTAAAGTATATCATATTTCATAATTATAAGTGTACAAAATTTACGTAAATGAATTAAAGGAATAGATAACGAATGAATTTAAATGAAATCAAATAAAATTTTCACAAAAAGTGGGCGTTAAAGGGGCGTGGCTTCCAACCAGGATCCGACTTAGCCTATAAGTTCCCGAAAATGAACCACTTTAGTGTCAAATTTTATGTTAATCCACCCATCAATTTTGTCGTGGAAAAAAAGCAAAAGGTGTCCTTTATATGTAAATTAAATTATAATTTTTGCAAAAAGTAGGCGCGAAAAGAGGCGCGGTATCCCGTAAATAGATCAGTTAATATTTTTCTTGGGAACTATTTTTTTGTGTCAAATTTTGCGTGACTGAATCCAGGGAAAGGGTAAAAACTAAGTCAAATATCATTTTTACAAAAAGTGGGCGTAAAATATGGCGTGGCATAAAATTTGGATCCGACATGGCTTATAGTTCATTCCCGAAAACGAACCATCTGTGTGCCAAATTTCATGAAAATCGATTCAGTAATTTTGCCGTGAAAGAATAACAAACAGTATATCTATAGCATATAATTTTTGCAAAAAGTGGGCGTGGCATCCAGTAAATAGGTAATTTAGTATTTTTCTTTGGAACTATTTTTGTGTGCCAAAATTTTGCGTGAATCAATCAAGGGAAAGGGTAAAAAACTTGGTCAAATATAATTTTTACAAAAAGTGGGCGTAAAAAGGGGCGTGGCGTCCAATTTGGATCCCATATAGCCTATAGTTCCTTCCCGAAAATAATCTGGGTGGCAAATTTCATGAAAATCCGTCCAGTAGTTTTGCCGTGTAATAATAACAAACAAATAAATAAACAGTCTCCTTAACAAAAAATGGGCGTAAGAATGGGCGTGGCATCCAGTAAATAGGTCATTTATGTAGCCTTTCTAAGGAACTATTTTTGGTGTGTCAAATTTTACGCGAATTAATGAGGTGATGAGTGGGCGTAAAAAGGGGCGTGGCTTCCAATCTGGATCCACCATAGCCTATAGTTCCTTCCCGAAAACGAACAATCTGTGTGCCAAATTTCATGACAATCGGTCCAGTAGTTTTGACGTAAAAGAATATCAAACAAACAAACCAACAAACAAACAGTCTCCTTTATATATATATAGGATATAGGATTACAGAATATTTTTAAACATTTTTTTCCTCATATATCTCAGGACTTATTCCGGAAAAACGAAAGAAAGTCGAGCCAAAAAATCAAAAATTCAAAATTCAAGTGTAAATATATTTTTAACTATAAGAAATAACTTGGGTGAGTAATAGAGTATTCATTTTACTCGACTTTTTCATTGTTCGAATAATCAAATAACTCGAAAATGCTGTTTTAAATTACTCGAATAATCGAGTAAAACTTTTAAGTTACTCGAGTTATTCGATTAATTTATACCTTAAAATTTTGTTCGATTTTTCAATGCTTAACAAAAAAAAATACAGCTTAAGATAAGAAATAGTCATTCCAAAATTAAAATTTCCGTAAAAATTTATGAATATTTGTGTTTTTTGCTTTGATAATGCTGTTGTTTCTCTATATTTAATATATTCATTGATAGTTAAATAAATAGTTGAACCAAATTTTATATTAAGGGTAGTCCGAACTGCGATTTTGTCTTATAACCTCACTTTTTAATTTGGACACACACTATGTAGAACAGAGGTTGGTTTCCAGTTATATTCAAAATGTTTGTACAATCTTTTTAAATATGGAAAGATCTACTAAACCCAGATTTATTTTTAGAATGTTTTATAATTCATCTTTCAATTATGTTCGATATAATTGGCTCTATTTTGAATTAAACCACAATTTCTACCGAAACGTAAAATATTTTATTTATCATTTCCTTTTATTTTAAAGAAGAAATGAAAAATAAGCACTATGGACTATCCTTTTCACATAAAGTAGTTCAGCGATTCTTAACATAAAGAACAAGTTTACATGCTAAACTTAATTTTAAGTCCAAATTCCTTCTATATAACAAATTTCATTCAAACCATCACCATAATATCCTCTACACCAGACTGAGCATTTATTGCTATATAAACTATGTACTTTCATTCGTAGAACCAATAATGTTTTTCCAAATCAAGTTTAAAATCCTTTAATTTAATTCTTATTATTTATTAAATTTATATAAAATTATTTGAATTTTACTTTATAATTAATGACGTTTATATTTTTATTTAATTAAAAATTAATTTAAAAACGACCTTTAAATATGTGTTGTAATTTAGGCATATATTCCGTTCATTTTATTTAATACATTTAACAAAATTAAAGTTTGTGGTACCACTTTTAGATTCGAAACATTCTATGCAAATTTTGAAACATTGTTTTAAGCTAAATTTTCTAAAAAACTAAAATTAGAACATCCTAAAAACTAGTTAAGAAAGAAAATATTTAAAATATTTTTTACTCGAATTATTCGATTAGTCGGCATAATTTGCTCGAATAAATTGTTACTCGAAATTCTGGATTTTAATTTAATCGAACAGTTGTTTGATTTTAATTTGTCGATTAATAGAACAAATAATATTCGAGTGAATACCCTAGTGAGTAAACTTATTTTTTCTTTATCTTGCCAAGCGCTTTACAGAAATATAAAAATCTTTAAAATCGGACTTCATTTGTATAAGTTACGATTTTTTTAAACTTTTACATACTCGAGGTAGTCAATTTTGACACCCTGTAGATTTTCTTGTGTAATCACAGGGTGACTACAAGATGATTTTTCTCAAAGCTTAGGTCCTCCTCTGCAACTCTTTCATACATTTCAATTTAATCCAACCAGTAGTTTAGGAGATACAGATTTATTACCAAAAAAATTTGCGTTTGACCCCACTGTGCACTGTTGGAACATATTTGACTTAGTTGGCTATGGACGCAATGCCACGACCAGTCTGTTACGTATCATGCTGAAAACTGGAGAATATTGTAGAATTAATATTTTGGTTTGAGATATGATTCAAAATAGTTGCTTGATTCTTTTGATCTAGCAACTAATTTTTATTATTTTATTTATTTTATACAATTTTTTCTTCTCTTTATACAATCGAATATGTTTTTATAATCACATATGATAAAATTAATTTAAAAGAAAATATACTACTGAAAAAATATATTATTAATGTAGCATATTTAACATTTATAAATAACTTTTTAAAACTTTTTAGCTTTTTTTCAGACACGGTTTAGCTGAAAAAATGTCACATCTCACAGTGGGGCCAAACGCAAATTTTTTGGTAATAAATCTGTATCTCCTAAACTGCTGCTCAGATCTAATTGAAGTGTATGGAAGACTTGTAGAGGAGGACCTCAGCTTTCAATCATCCTGTAGTCACCCTGTGATAACACGAATCAAGCTACAGTGTGTCAAAATTATCTCGAGTATGTAGAAGTTTCAAAAGATCGTAACTTCTACAAATTATTCCGATTTCAAAGACTTCTATATAAAAATAAGCCTACTCACCTAAGTTGCCTCTTACAGTTAAAAAGATGTGTGATTCAAAAAATGAAATGAAAATAATTATGGAATCTCGGAACGGCTGTATAGCTAATATAAATTTTATGCATTTCCTTAAAAAAAAAAAAAAAACAAGATTATATGTTATTAATTTGAAATTTTTAAGTAATTTTGAGAAAGTGTTAAATGTACCTGTAATATTTTCTTGGCAGTTTCAGTTGATTGCGTAAGTTTATGTGATTCTAAAACAAACATTTGCAAGACACTTTTTGCCCATATGTAACAGGTGTAACTGGTGTTTGTATTGGCTAATAAATGCAGATTTAACGCATGTGAATAATATAAATGAATGTCATTTATATTATTCACTTGCGTTAAATCTTTATCAAAAAACTCTTCGAAAATAAACAATTAATTTGGGAACAACTTTAGTAGACATATTGACGCAGCAGAATCAGGAGCAAGAGATATGTTAAGTAGTAATAGTTCCATTATATCATCTAAATAGCTCCACTGGAAATTAATACATATCTTTGTGTAATAAAAAAAGTATTTGCTATAAATTTACTTAACTTACCGTAAAATTATCGAAATTTTTATAAAAATTGGACATCTTATTAAACAATTCCATTGTTTAAAGGCTTCGTTACTCTACCGTAAATGTAAAAACGTAAATGTAAACGGAACGTAAGTGGATAGTTAATCAAAAAACGTAAATGTAGCCAGTACTTTGTTGTCGTTTTGTACACATGAATATTAAAGTGCCACACGAAAAAAAGTTGCAAATGAAATGAAGATTAGTATGTTTTTATATGATTCCCAAAATATTACATCTCAATGTTAAGATTTACGTGAGCTGGACCATTTTTAAAACACCTCTGAAATTACTTATTTATTTCAATATTTTTTATCCAAATTTTAGTTATAAGAAAATTAACTTCAAATAATAATAGATGCATAATACGACCTTCAATATTCATTGAAATAATTATTATGTCTCCTTTCAGTCGCGGAATATTAAGATTTTACTAACATTTTTTTAAATCATTTTTTCTTTTTTCAAACATGTAATATTATATATTTCGGACATTTTTCAAAATATATTATATTTTAATGTACCTGTTACTATTGAAGATAACACTTAATTAACCCATTATGGCCCAGAAGGTTAATTTTATGCATTTAGTTTCCAAAAGCTTAAATTTTAAATTTTTGCAAATAAATCGCATGGAAGTACTTGTTACTTTTAAATATTGTTAAATTTATGAAAAGCATAATAAAGTTCATTTAAAACCGCGACAATATAATATATAATTTTTTTGACAAAAAGTTAAAAATTGTGTATACTGTTGATCGAAAATCATATTTGTGGAGGTATTTTAAAAATGGTCCAGCTCACGTAAATTAAATAATTGAACCGAAATATTTATGGAATTAGTTTAAAAGATCAAGGCACTGTAATGAACATCAATGATACCAATTACACATATTTCCAGTAGATCAAATTCAAATTGAAAATCGCTAGATTTATTGGTTTGTATTTCAGCGATTTGTATACAAAACAAAATTTGTGCTTTTATAACAAACATTTTTTACTTTAAATGGATGATTCGACTCTACGTCTTACTTAAATTATTTTAACAATTTTTTAGTGAAGAAAACAGCAAAACAAATTGTCCAATTAATAAAACTTAGAGCAATTTTTACACAGATATAGTATATTGAAATAAAAAGCTGTCAACACTGTTCTTACAGCTGTCACGTAAAAACGTAAAGTAACTTAATTTGATTAGGTTGCTACATAACATTTACGTTTTTGAGTACACATACACATATAAATCTCATAAGCAAAACGTGTCAGCTGATTCGCTACATTTACATTTACGGTAGAGTAATGGAGCTTTAATAGAAATAATTGAGTCCTTAATATGAATATCTTTAAAAACAGCATCATAAATAACATTATGAATATTCATAGAACTAATATCATCACTAGATTGCAAATTTAAAATAAACGTACCATAATCAAAAATATTGATGTACTTAATGTTTTATAGTGCGTCTCATAACAGGATCTGATATTTAAAGCGACTGATAAGCAAAACATAAATAATTTATGGCTCATAATTTGATCAGGGCTACAAGCGTTTCTGAATCCTAACTAAAGTAAAAATGAGAATACAAACTAAAAAAAAAAGATTTGTATGTTACCTCTAAATACTTAACAAAACCATGAATTGCCCCAATTGTCTTTTCCATTTGTCTTTATGTAATTTGTCTTCATATTTAAAAATATCACATATTCTACCTTCTTATATAAACGTCTATGTTTGTAAAATTCTTTCGGCATCATTAGTCGATTTGGTTTCATTTAATTGAAAAATGGAATTTGGAAAACTGATTTCACAAAGCAGCACTAAAAGGTAAGCTTGAATCTGAGAGAAAATTATTAAAATTTTTATTTCTAGTATTTTGGATCACCAATGTACCTCCTGTTTTCTTTCTTTCGATTCTTCACCGGTCTCAACAAAATTGTTGGGTTGCTGTTGTATCCAGTCGTACAATAATGTTAATTGTATTTCTAAACATTTGTGATGGTATATTTAGATTTTTGGCACATGACCCTGTGTTTACGTAGGTAAAATAGTGGTAAGAGTTATGTATTTTGAACCAGTTTTTTGAATATTTTATTCGAACACATCATCACTTTTTTGGCCAAAACTAAGTATGAGGAAATGTAGCCAAGACTTTCCTCTATCAGATGGAATATTTAGATTTTTGGCACATGACCCTGTTTGGATTCAATAGGTCGAACAATGTAATAAAACAGGTTTTTTTTAGTAATTTCAATCATGGTACAACAATTTAACAAGGTATATGCATAAAGGCTACAAATACAACAATGCAATAATAGCAGCCATTTTTTCGCTATAAATAAGACTGAAACGTCAAACAAAAGAGAACAAGAAAAAAAGAAAAGCACGTGAAAAGAGCAAACAATTATTGTTGAAATCGAAAAATAATAAAAAGAAATTATAAGAAATTTATTTTTAATGCTTTTATAAATTTAAAGAAATTAAATATTTCATTATAGCACTTTTTTCCTTACTAAAAGTACAAAATTCACCATTGAAAATATTTACGTTTGTTTGTAAACATACCAATACATTTAAATTTTACATTTCAGTCTTACACCACAAAAAGAAGCAAAAAATATTCAGCTGATCTTACAATGACACCTTGTTACTCGTTTCACCATGATTTCAATGATGAAAATAATACTTATTTAAATAATATAATGCAAAATACAGGTAAACCTCGATTTACATGGCTTGTTGCGACTGGAGAAAGTACGTGTAAATTAAAACGTGCAAAACAAGATATAGAATAATTCAGTGTTGCCAAAAGTGCTAGAATTTACTAAGAAAAGTGCTAAAAATTAAAAAAAGTGCTAAAAACAAAAACTCGCTGTATTTGCTTAAAAAAAGAGATATATTAATTATTTTCAGAGTTAAAGCTAAAAGAACCTTAAATATAATTATAAAAATAAATTCTGAAATTGATTTTAAAAATTAAAAAAATTTTGAGTGGATTTTTTTTAAATTTCTAATTTTATCTTAAGTTAACCAAGTATGTGTTATCTGAATTATGTCATCAAATATTTAGCGGAAATTTGAATTTTAAAATTTCTTTTATTATTAAAAACCAAATACAGTATAAACTCGAGAATCTGAATAATTATTGTTGACCTAAATTCGGATTGTCGAAATGCTTTTTTCTGGTCCACCTTTGTTAAAATCACAATATATCTTTTATTTAATTTATGAAACACTTAGGGTATTGAGTTAAAATTTACTTCAACTAACATTTCATATTTTAGTTTTAGCATTTTTGAAACAAATAACTGAAAATGAAGGAATTCAACACACAAAAAATTATTGCCAAAATTTTTTCAATTAATCTGTTAATTAAAAATTAATTTGACTTTGATTAAAAAATTTAATTAATTCAATTAAACTTTTAGTAATTTGTAGAACTTTGCTCCAAAAAAATTGTCAATGCACACAAAAGTAGTT
Organism: Protophormia terraenovae; assembly: GCA_951394005.1. NCBI lineage: Eukaryota > Metazoa > Arthropoda > Insecta > Diptera > Calliphoridae > Protophormia > Protophormia terraenovae. Next base: position 2,993,002 of record OX596078.1, on the reverse strand, counting down.
GTTTTTTCAGTAAAACAAACAAATTGGCGACTTTTTCCTTTATTAAGTGCTTATTTGTAGTTTATTGTTATTAATGTGCAATACTGTTTCAGCTGTGTACAATAAAAATCAAAGAAAAAATTCAAAAACAACACTTAAGCATGAAAAATTCTTTTTGATTTAAAAATTCATCATGTAAAGTTGTTCGGTCAGGTCAGTGTTTATTCTTTAATTTACATGTACGCGTATGTGTGAAAAAATTTTTTGTATTTAAATTAACTGTACCAAAAGTTACTTTAGACACTTTAAATAAATATTAAGAAACAAAATAACTTTGCGTTTGTTTCAGAAAATAAATATAATAAATGTATATATGTATATATAATATATTATACTTTAAATAATAAATAACTAATAAAAAACAAAATAAATGTCTGTTTGCATCGTACAGTGCTTTGTTCCGTAGACAAAAATCAAAATAAAAACATTTTTCAAATTGAGTTGAAATATACGTTTTTGGGAACTTAACAATATAGATCATATAATTTAAAACGATTTTTTTGGAAAAACTTATTTTTGTGGCTACTAGAGGGCGCTAAAGTCAGAGAATTTAAAGCCAATATTAATGAACCAAAAAGCTGGTTTTAAACTATTTTATGAAAAAAAAATCGTCAACAATTGGTTTTTTGATGCAATGCGTCGAAGTTTCGTTTTTTCAATACCTCAGAATATTGGTAAATTAAAACTATTATTATCTTTTAAATATATTGTTTCGAATATATATATATTAATGCTCAAATTTACACATATTTTTTACTTAAAATCTAAAAATTCCTTAAATTTGATGAAGAATATAAAAAAATTATAAAAAATTATACAATTTTTTTTTTTACGGTTTATGTAAGTTTTTACAGTTATTTAATAGATTAAAAAAATAGTTAGAGCCTATTTTTTGTCACAACTTTAAAAAAAGTTTAATTGAAAAAGTTTCTTATTTTCCGTTTTTACTAAAATGTTAAAGTGTTCTCAATGTTGACGTAATTTATTTAGCTAAATTAAAATAAAATAATTATAAAAATTATTCCGAAATTTAAAAAAACTACTAAGGAATAGAAAAATACATTTTTTGGACCTAAAACATTACGTTAAAAATCCTCCAGATGGCGCTCATTATGGAGAATTTTTAAATTTTATTACAAAAATTACATGAGTTCGATGGAGTATTAAAAAAAATTATAAAAAATTATAAAATATGTTTGCTTGATTCTAAAATTTAGTATTGTTTTTTAATATATAAAAGAAGAATTGCGTCCTATTTTTTACCACAACTAAAAAAAGTAATAATTAAAAAAATTTATAAATTTCCTTTTATTACACAAAAGTCAAAAAACTATTTATGTTGAAATATTTCGTGTTGTTAAATCGACATTGCTTTAAAATTTAATAAAATATTTAAATACAAATTTTTGACCGGAAATCGGGCGAAATTAGGCAAATTAATAATTTACTGAACATAAAATGTGGGTGCAGAAATTAAAATAATATTTAAAAATTATAGGGCTTGGGGGAGTTAGGTATGCCCTTGCTCCTATTAAATAGAATATTGTCTGACCCATAAAAAAACCCATATCCAACAGCTATCGTAAACTTTGATACTGTTTTGACCAGTATTTTCTTCCAAAATACTGTTTGCACATTTTAGAATATATGGGAGGTAGGCGTATGGGAGGTAGGCTCCGGTTTTTTCAAAACTTTGTATATATTTACTTTGGGTCTAAAGTAATATATGTGCTAAGTTTCAATTTTCTGCGGCACCTCCTTCTATTTTCAGAAAATTAAAAACGGTGTGTTAGCCAGAAATGCGTTTTTCTCATTTCAGGATATATGAGAGGTAGGCGTGTTTTTGTTCCGATTTAAATAAAAATTGGCAGAATCATAAATAATCTATATTTAACAGCAATCACAAATTTTCTGACCAGTATTCATGAAGTAATTCCGTTTTTTAGTTTCAGGATATATGGGAGGTGGGCGTGCCCTTGCTCCGATTGAAAAATAAATTAGAAGACGTGTAAGCAATCTATTTCTAACGGCTGCCACAAATTTTGGTAAAGTTCAGATCAGTATTTTAGAAAAAAATAGTTTTTTAACTTCAGCATATATGGGAGGTAGGCGTGTCCTAGCGCCAATTTTTTCAAAACTTCGTATTTATTCATTCTAAGCCTAAAGTAATATGTGTACGAAGTTTCAATTTGCTACGACAACTCCTTCTATTTTTGTCCGCTCGTTGTATGGAATCAAAGCACTGTGCGTCGCCCGTATTACATGTTTCTTAGAGCCTATTTACATTGGGGATTATCGCAGCATTTTTTAATGATATTTTGTTTTGAAATTGCTTCCAAATCCCTTCTGCATTTACACATATAAATTTGTATTGTGAAATTTTTTCAAAAATGTTTGACAAAAAATAACAAATCATAAAAATTTAAAATAAATTTGAAAAAATTTCATGAAATTTTTTGGCTTTGCGACGACATGCAACTTTTCTTACCCCGCTTGCCTCTCTACACCTCTTGCCTACAAAGGTAAAAGTTGCGGCGATTTTTTCCAGGGAAAATCCCCAATGTAAATGAGCTCTTACTTAAACATTTTGTGTGTTTTTTTTTTTTTTTTTTTTTTTTTAAGTAGCAAATAAAATAGAAATAAATGGAAATAAAATGTTTTCTTTGTGAAAAAATGCAGGGTTCTGTCGAACACTATATGGCGCATTTAAAGGAATATGTTATTCCAACAAACTTTTTATATGAATGCACCTATTTAGGATGCTTTCAAAAATCCCATACTAAATATTAATTTAAAAGACATTTATCTAAATACTTTAAGTCAAATTGTGTAAGTAAAGTAAATGAAACTGAGTGTAATAGCACAGATCCTTCTTTCTAACATGTACCCAAATCAATTAATTCTTGCCTGTTTCTAAATCATTTAATTATCAAAAAGGTTTAGCAGAATATGATTCATCTTCTATATTTATTACAAAATTGCATTCGTTTTAAAATTTTTCACGTTCTGATGTAAATAACGTTAGACAATTTGTGGAAGATTTAATATTGAATCCTGTGCTTAATTTTATTGAACAGTGCCAAAATACTGAAAACTTGAAGGCAAAACCATTACCAAACGTTTTGGGCGACGTAAAAAATGTATTTTAAAATGTTAAAACGGATTTCAAATTTTAAAGAAAAGGGCCTTATAGGAAATGTTGAACATTTTTCTATTAGTAATAATACTAAAAGTAATAGTATACTAATGCCACTTCAAATTCAATTTAAAAATATTTTCGAAAATAATGATTACCAGTGATGTTTTAGAACATATGAAAAATTTAGAACAAAGTGATAAATTTGTTAACTTTATCCAGGGAAAGTTATGGAAAAAAAGTAAATGTTATACCCAAACGAAATTTTAGTTCCATACTTTCTCTACGTGGATGATTTTGGTATAAACAATCCCCTTGGTTACAAATCTAATAGGCACTCAATATGCAATTTTTACTACAGTTTTCCATCAGTTCCAGAAAAAATCTTCAAAATTAAATAAAGTTTATTTAACATGTTCAATAAAATCATCTGATTTTAAAAAATATGGAAATGATTCAATTGAACCTTTGGTTAGATTATTTGAATAAACTTAAATTAGAAATTGTCGGGGTTAATATTCAAACCAGAAATGGAACCAAAAATATAAAATTCATAATGCGACTGCTCCTTGGGGATAACTTAGGATTAAACGTTTCTCTAGGCTTTTCAAAATCATTTTCTGCACAGTATTATTGTCGTTTTTGTTTAATAAAAAATAATTTAAAAAAAAATATTGCTAAATTTACTAATGATTTCAAATTATTTAAAATAAAATTGATAGTTAAAACCACATCTGGACAAATAATTTTATGTTCCAATAACATTTTTGCAGAATTCAATACCCATTTTTCGGCCCATGAATATTTAAATATTTCAAAGCAGTATACGTTTATAAATATAAATGATATCGTTGGACCTCCGATAAGCCAAACTAAAACTTCGCAAGATAAAGAATTTTTCAAATTAAAAGAATTTTATAAAAATATTTACTAAAAACAATATAATATCAAAAAATACAAAAATGGACAACTTCGGCAACATAGAGATTCAAGAACTGCTGGCTAAATGGAAACTTCTACATTTGTATGAAAAATTTAAAGGTAATTATTGCAAATATTTCATTTTCTTCATTTATAACGTAAAATAATGTATTTTTTTTATAATTTCAGAAGAAAATATTACCATCGACGTTTTAAAGATTCTACATCCACATCATACAAAAAAAAAAAAAAAAAATTTCCACACTACCTACAGGAGATGAAGCAAAATTTGAGTTTGAACTACAAAATTAGAAAAAGACATTCGAACTGCCACAACAAAACAAGGTGGAAGAAAAGTTCCAAAATCGTGGTGGTAATCGTTTGAAATCCTTTCTAATACCAAAAGTGAAAAAGAAATTATAAAATTTTATGAAGCTAATCAGATTCTTCAATAGGAACACAGAACGTTATTAATTAACACAATCACGAAGTATTTGGACCTCAATGGCTGCGACTGTTCTCTGTCCATTTGTACTGAGTTGGAAAAGCAATTTGTTTATTTCTAGGCTTTTTACACTAATGGCAAAAGGGGAAAAATTTATAATAAATTGTCTAACTTAAAAAGGATGTCTAAGGAATTATTCAAACATCAAGATCTTAATACTGAGTAGCAAATGGAATGTGGTGAGTATAAAAATATTAAAAAATAATATATTAATTATAACGCTACATCTTTTTTTAATTCATAGATCCTTCCGAAAATTATGTGCTTTGGATTCAAACACTTAGAAGTAATAATGAAATAAATAAAGACGATTTTGACATCTACTGGAGAAAACGTTCGCCACTTCGATTTAAACAAATCTCGGAATCAAAACCGACTTTGGAAATATTGAATTTGTGGCCTGAATATAAAAATGCGTCAGCACTTCAACTTGTAAGTATCAAATCAAATATACCCTATAACTATTTTAAGTTAAGTATTATTATTTTTTCTTCTTTTTTTTTAGATTGATATAGATTTTACATTGAAATGCCATACGGAGAATATATTTTAAATATTCTCAAAACTAAGTCTGGCTGTTCCTCATTATTAAAAGATCTTCAAAAAACCGAGTCAAACAATGAAGGTAAACGTGATTTAATTTCATTAAATAAACATTTATTAAAAAAAAATCAGATTTCAAACAAGATATGTACACATTTTACATTTTCTGTTGAGGTATTGGTTTTCTGTTTCCACTAAGGCTATCATATCTTATATTCAATATTAATTATTTAATTATTAATAAACATGTATGTTTTTCTTTCAGAATCCAAAGCTTTGTCCACACTTTGGCACGCCCATAAACTTGTTCCCCATCAACAAAATTTTACCACTACTCCAAATGGAGAAAAAATAGAAAGAGATATTCCTTAGCCGAGATGAATTGGAAGCAAAACTAAAACTTCTCCATTTGCAAGGACGTTGCATTCAGCCAAGGCTTCTTATCATTGGCCATCTCTACGATATAAAAATAATTTATGTTTACTTTGATAGACTTAAATATCCAAGTTTGATAATTTTAGAAGCAGTTGACCATTTATTAAAAATATTTTTTTTTATACCCACCATCAAAAAGATGGGGGGTATATTGATTTTGTCATTCCGTGTGTAACATGTCGAAGAAATCATCTAAGAGCCCATAAAGTATATATTTTCTGGGTCCTGGTTAGATTCTGAGTCAATCTAGCTATGTCCGTCTGTCTGTTGAAAGCAGGATAGGGCTCGAACGGGACAACGTAGGGGCACTTGGCACAAATATTTATCTTATGTAAGGTTTGTTTGGTATTGAAAATGGGCAAAATCGGTTAATAAATAAAAAAGTTATGGGTTAAAAACTAGAAACACAGTGTGTCCGTTTCATACTTTTCTGCTAATATCTCTTAAACAAAAGAATGTCTGGCAACGAAATTTTGTATAAATAGTTCGAGGGTCGATATAAACTTGGAAACCAGAAGTGGGCGTGGGAGTTTCCACTAGAATCTGAAGTTTTTTATAATTTTATACAGTCCATATTGTATGACATGCCAACGTCCAAAAAATGTACAAAAGTTTATGCTTTAAAACATGAAATTTTAAAAATGTGAATAAATATTTATATATGCATTTTTTATGTATAAATAATTAATTATTATAATTATTAAATCCAAAGATTTATGTAACGATTTATATAAATTATTATATACGAAAATCTTATTATTGAATTAAAAATATAATTTTAAAGCTTGATTTTTTTAAATAATTATTATAATAATTTTAGTTTGAATTAATATTTTTTAAACTTTAAAAAAAAAGAAAAAATAGTTTTAATAAATGCAATTAAAATATTAATCAGTATTACATATATTTAATTGTTTTTTTAAATAACATTCAACAAATATTTTAACTGTTCCAATTAAAATTTAATTAAAAATTTGTTTGGTACAATTAAAAATTTAATTAACACAATTAAATATTCAATAAATTTTAGCTTAAATCCAAATAATTTTTTATTTGATTTGATTAAAAAATTAATCAAAAATTGGAAATATTTTGATTAAAACGTTAATGCAGATAACTAACCAATTAATTAATAATTCTAAAAAAAAAATAATTAAAAGTTTAATTGTTATTATTAATTTGTGATTAAAATTTATTTTAATTGATATTATCAAACGCTTAATTGACACAACAAATTTTTTTACTGGTGAAAATTTAACTAATTTTTTAATTGAAATTAATTTTTATTTTTTGGTGTGAACTAGAATCAACTTTTAGATTAAATTATATCATTTCTTATTGTATTTTCTAAGTTATAGCATAATTTGAAAAAGAAAGGACTTTTTATTGTTTAATTCGCATTATAGAGTTATGAAATGGAATGTTAGGAAATGCCGTCCGGATTACCGAATAATACAGATTATTGAGTTATTACATTCATGATATTGTTTAAAACATTTTCTCTTTAAATGAACCCCTCTAGCCTTAAAAGGGCTAAAATGTTTTTATTTCAACAACGAAGACAATAATTTCTTATTTATTACTTGAGTTATTACATTATTTGAGTTATTACATTCATGAGATTGTTTAAAACATTTTCTCTTTAAATGAACCCCTCTAGCCTTAAAAGGGCTAAAATGTTTTTATTTCAACAACGAAGACAATAATTTCTTATTTCCTATTATTAATTTTATTTGTATAGAATCATCCATTTAAGCATTTTTGTGTATTTAACCGTAAAAAAAGATTTTTTTATATTTAACAGAAATTTTCGACTGTGGAGCTTCACACTCCAAATCTTAAATAACTTAAAAAATATTATGGACTTATTTCTAATAGAAATTATTCATGAATATAAACCCCGCAAAAACTTTGCTTGCCAGGTAATGAGTTAAGAAGCTAATATAATGACTTTACACTACTTACACATTAGCTGAATAACCCATTATTTTAACACGGTGATGGCATTAGAGGCAAGTACTTACCCATCTCATTACTTGGGTGTCATTACAAGAACTAATTACTTTTAAGTTGTTCAACAACTCATTGATTTTAAAGTATTACTATAGTCCTTATAAGTTAAAAAAACAAGAGGAATTAGTTGTGTCTTTTAAATTTTATTAAAAATATTAATAACAAATCATACAATAAATAATGTTTGAAATAAATACAGTGGTGGCCACGAATTTAAGACACGACATTTCACTTATATATTTCTGATAATTTTTACATCTTATCGAACAAATTTTAGATCCATGTTATTTTTTAAAGATCCTAGTAATGTTATGAAAAAAAATCAACAATAGTTTGTTACCTATATTTAGTTTCCAATTTTTATTTACATATTATACAGATTAATACAAGTTTAAGCCTGGTCATGAATTTAGGACATAGGCAAAATAAAAGTTAATTCACAAAAGTAAAGCTCAGCTTCATAAAACAATATTAGTATTTGGTGGGAAATCCTTTATTTTGAATCACAGCAGCGCATCTCCTGGGTAAACTTTCAACTAAGGCCATACAGCGCTCCTTTGGAATGGCATACCAAGCCTTTTGAATTTCTTCCCATAAATCAGTCAAATTTTTTGGCTTTACTGCTCGTACATGCTCCTCAACATCATTCCACAAGTTCTCAATTGGATTGAGATCCGGGGATTGAGCTGGCCATTTCAGAACTGTGATATTATTTTCCTCTAAGCAACTCTTCACTAGGCGTGAAGTGTGCTTAGGGTCATTATCATGCATAAATTTCCACATTAGAGGCATGTTGTCTTCAGCGAATGGTATCATGATGCTTGTCAGTATGTTTTTGTAAATATGCTGGTCCATTTTATTGATAATCTTCTGAATGGGACCTACACCATGCCAGGAAAATGCTGCCCACACCATGACATTTCCACCACCATGCTTAACCGTTTTAAGGGTGTACTTTGGGTGATGCTCCAGGTTTGGAGGACGCCATACGTACTGTTTTCCATCAGAACCAAAGCGACAAAACTTCGACTCGTCGCTCCAAAGTATATTTTTCCAAAATGTCATCGGCTTATTGAGATTTTCTCTTGAAAACGCTAGTCGGGATTTAATATTTTTTTTTGACACAAGTGGTTTACGTTGTGCAATACACCCACGTAAGTTCTTCTCATTCAGACGTCTTCTTATTGTCCTGGACGATATATTAATACCAAAATCCGATGAAATCTCATTTTTAATTTTACTTGAGCTCTTTAAAGGATCTTTAGCAGCTGATTTATAAATTAAGCTATCCTCCCTGGGTGTAGTTTTTCGGGCTCTAGGGTGCTGTTTGACATTTTTGGTAGTGCCATGTTGCTTGATGTGTTCCAGTGCATTGTAAATCTTGGATCTGGAACATTTTAGTAGCTTGGAAATTTCCATTACTGTTTTTCCATCAGTATTCATTTGTTGGATCAATTTTCGCTCGGCATCCGAACTCCAAGTACCTCTGGCCATTTCTAACTAAATATTTTGATGTATTCTAACATTAAATGGAATAAAACATTCATTACTTACCTTTTAGCTTCAAAAAACACCAAAAAATCACTTAAAAACCAAATATTTCTTATATGTTTTAAATTCGTGACCAGCTTCAAAAGCACGTTTTTACGAAAATATAATAAAAACAGCAACAAAATGTATACACAAACAAAACCAAATAACGGTAATTGATCTTAACATTACAGGGTACACTGAAAAATTAACAAAATCTAATTTTATATTGCAGGGTTGTAATAATTATCACAACTTAGTTCGTTACATGTCGTGTCTTAAATTCGTGGCCACCACTGTACATAGAGATAAAATTTAAGCTTCTTTTAAATTCATACATACCATAACATCTCAACAGAGCTCTTCCAATTACTTTTGGTACGTGCCTAGTTGAATTAAAATCCAAACTATGGTTGTGCTCTGTTTGCCGAACCGACTCCTCATATATTATGGTGCCACTCTGCTTGGGGTAGTTCAATCTCAGTATCTGCTACGGGCTACGGACCTTCGCACAAAAGCTTCAAACTGAAAATGTTTAAGATTTTAATCTGTTTTAAATATTGTCCAAATGTAGTGATTGAAACATTCTTACCTTTATTTAAAACAAATCTGGGAAGTTATTTTTATTGACTTTTATCCTCCGGATTTAACAAATTTGTGCCTAATATAAGGAGAACAATAAAGATAACAAGATATTTTGCAATAATATTTTGATACTTACCATAATTTAACACGTACAATCAACAAATTATTTATAATAGTTAAATGTTTTTCATGTTTATTTTTATTTTTTAATGTCAATATTTGTTTTGAATATTTTGTCAAACATTTTGTTTATAAATGATATTATTATTATTTTTTTTTTTTTTTTTTTTTTGTAAATGTGTAAATTAAAAAGCAAGTTTTATCAAAGACACAAATTTATTCAGTATTCAAACCTTTTATACGAAATATAGTAAAAATAAAAAAAATTGGTTAATATATTTTTATATATGAAACGTACATGTATTTTCGTATATTTAATTCCATTTATGGTACTCTATTTTATATATGAATCCATATATTGAAAATATTTCCACATATGGAACCATATGGTACTCATTTATCTTTAATCGTTAATAGTTCCTATAATATTTATCTGATTACAAAGATTAAGTATCAATTGAAATCTCTTAATGATGCATTTTTAAAAATAATATAAAAAATAATAAATAAAATAATATAAAAAAAATATATAAAAGTTTCATTAACGCAACTTTTTAAATATTTTGTAATTTCCAGCGCAAAAATGTTTTTGTGGATATATATTTTTATTCAGTCATTCCTTCTTTAAATATAATAATTGGTAAACAGAACAAAAAACCAATAAAAAGTTGTTTTTTCAAAAACATTGAACACAAACAAGTAATTACTTACCGAGTTATACAAAAGTAGTTACCAAACTACTTCTATATAATGTAGAAGGTATGTTGTTGACATTGAAAAGTAACTACATCCGTAACTACATGCCATTACCAAGTTTTTGCTGGAAATATACAAAATATAAAAAATTCCTTTTTCATTAAAAAGGAATTTTAGTTCAAAAAATAACAAAAATCACTTTAATCACTTTGGATTATTTTTCAAATGGAATGTAATACAAATTGGTAGAGGATTTTTTTACGGTTTTTCATTAGGTCGTTTGCTGGCAGGCGTTCTATATATACAAAAAATTAAAGTATAAAATAAAATTACATTCTTTACTAATCAATTTTTCTACAATTAGGCTTTAACTTTTGGTTAAAATTTGATCATTAAACGGACCTAATGTCTTGTTATGATGTTTTAAATTAGGTAAATTATTGTTTAAATAAGTACAGCTGTGTGCAAAATAATAGTAGCGCCATATGTGGCATTTTTACATTCAATAAAATGATGATATTTTGTTGATTTCAAGAAATTTCTTTTGATGGATTTTATTATATATTTCCCATATTTTATAAAAATTAAGAAAATCTTAATATTAAACATCGTAATTCAGATAAAATACTCAAAGAGATTGAATACACAAGAAATTAGCTGTGCAAAATAATAGTAGCATTGATTAAAAATACCTGTAAAAATAAAACTGCTTGATTAAGTTTTTCTTTCTTTTGGCATATTTTGTTTATACACATTAATATTTTGTGGAACAATCCTTATTGTTTTTTTTTTTACAATTTACTCGTTTCTTAAGAAAATTTTCCTGCAAAAACACCCATTTGAGTGACATATTCTTCTCTGAATAAGACAACATGACTGTTCTTACTATTTCCACATACATTAGGGCATCCATATTACCTCTTATCCAAACTATGGACCTTGATATGAAGAACATCCCCAAATGTAGATTTTCCCAACATAATGCTTGACGGACTTGAAGATATTTTGTATCATATTATTTGTTATTTGGTCACGTCACATATTTTCTTGTCCCATTCGACCCATATGCACCAAAAAGAACTACTTTGGACGCATTTGTGAAGAGAATGTATGCCATTTCGTTTGCGGCCAGTCGGAGTAAAGTATTGCGAAATAAGGGTGAATGCGTACCTGTCTGTAGTTTAGTATTAGGACTTTCCTTTGGAATCCTGCTTACAGATTTTGTTTTTGGAGATGCCAAAAAGTAGTTTACACATCAACTTTTAGCTCTAAATCCCCTTTTGCCTTAGTGGAAGTCACAAATGTGTTTGGGTTAACCATTCGCTTTTTAAGCGTAAAGTCACTTAGATGACTTTTTTTTATTGGCTTGGATTATATTTTTTTAAGTTTTTAAAAACTGTGAGAGAACATTACACACAAATTTTGGAGAAAGTTGCAAGTTTTACCTTCAGAAAGTATTTTTACCAAAAAGGTACCGGTGCCAGAAATACTGTGCTTCCCTCAACCAATTGTAAATTTTTTTAAAAGCAAAATTTTTCTGTATGTACAGTACACGGCTATATAATTAATTTAAAAACTAAAAGAATCCAAAATAATAAAAAAATAATACTATTTGCCAATGTTTATCATTTTGCTACTATTATTTTGCACAGGAAAAAACCAAGCAGCTTAAGTAAAATAACGGTAACTTTTGAAGATGCATAGAAAAATAAAAATAATTTTTCTTGTAATTATTGTCCCTGTTAAAGGCTTTCATATAAACAAATTGTTTTTGAATTCCTTGTCTAGGCATTGAGCAGCAACAGAAAGTCCAAAGTATGTTTTAGTGCTACTATTTTTTTGTACACAGCTGTATGTACTTATAAATATTTTAATTTTCAAGGAAATTCAAAATTTATTAAAATTTCGTTTTATTTTGATTAATGACATCGATGCAAACTCGCTGTTATTTTACCATAATTATTTCTTATAACAAAAGAATTGTAGTTTATTATACTGCCAAATTTTTTTTTATTTCTTTGCTTGGTTACTTATTTGTAATTGTATTGGTTTATACAAAGTTTATTTTGCTAAACAAACTCCTTAAATCCCTTTAAACATTGGGAAGATAAATTTGTTGCTAATCTTCTAGACGCCACTTCTTAGTGACTTCTAGACGATTGTGTTTAGATTTTTCGAAAAATACAAAAACAAAATACATTGTCATTGCGCATTAATCGTCCAGACGTCCTTTCTTAGTCAATTCCAGATGATTGTCAGAAGTGTTTATGAAATTTACAAAAACAAAATACATTACTATCGTCCTTTCATCTTCTAATTGAATACTTTGAAGTCACTTCTGGCAGATAATAAAATTATAATGCAAATTTAACAAAAACAAAATACATTACCATTGCGCAATAATCTGGGCGTGTGTTAGGAAGATTGTCCGTTTTTTATGACAAGAAATCAACACAATAAAGAAGTCATGCATTTCAGTAGTAATTTAACTTTGGTACAGTTTGGCTGCAATATTAAATATAAGAGGAAAAATATTCCTATTAATTACATAAGTGTTTTTTATCGTTAATAATATCGTAAGTTGGAAATTATTAACAAAGGATAATTTTAAAAGGTAAGTAAACTTTTATTTGGTAATACCGGATTTTACTCACAATTTAAATTTATTTTAGGAAAAACCATCAAATAGACAAGTATTTGCATATTTAAAGAAATCCAAAACTTTGCCTGTAAAAGTGTCTTGTCGCATTCTTTGCACAAAAGTTAATTTAAATACAATTTAACTATACATTTATTATTAATATTATTTTCTTCTTTTAAAAGTATCGGATTTCAAAGTTTATAAAGAAGATTTTATTCTTAGATTTAAAAAAATTAATTTGTTGTGATATCATATATAAATAGTTGTGAAATGAAGATAATTATAAAATATAAAAAAAAACTTAAATTTAAATATAAATACAGAAATAAAAAAATGCAAAATCATTTTCTAGATGAGACTAAGACGAAACTTCTGTGATCATCTTCCGGGTGGCGACCTTCTTCGACACTTCCAGAGGTGTCTTCTTCGAGTCGTCTGGAAGACACTTCCACGAGGAACATTTATTCCCGATGGAAAATGATTTTAATGATACTTTGGCAATAGTTTTGGCGATGAGTTTCAACTTCTGGAAGACAGGGATATTGCATTAGTTGCCATCGCACAGTGGGGCCAAAACCAAAATAAATAGTAATAAGTCTGGAACTTTGGAACCACTGAACCAATTTATTTTAGGAAAAACTGAACCGATTTAGATGAAACTTGGAACATCAATAGAGGAGGAGTTAGGCTTTCAGAATATTGTTGTCTACAATGTTAATTGATTAATTTATTTTTTTTTCCTTTTGTTAAATAATTTTTTAAGATTATTTTATATTAGTATGTAAGCTATATTTACATAACTCAGGATTTTTACTGTGTAATACATATTTATATTTTGGCCTTGAAGGCTTTGTATTACTATGCTGAATAAATAAATTAAATTAAATTATAACTTTTACAAATATAAACCGATTTTAAATATTTTTACATTTTCTCCTAAGCAAGACAAAAAAAAAAAAAAAAACATTTCAAAAATTTGAGACTGAATAATTTCTAAATGTTTATAGGTATCAACATAATTTTTTCACATAATATAAAATATTTAATGGAGAATTGATAAATGTGAAAATCAGAAAAATATATATAATTTTACGATATATTTTTAAAGATCGAAATTTTCATTATTGAAAATATGGGTATTTTCGGAAAATTGCCTCGTGTGACTAAATTTGCCGGTAGGCTGTCATAATTTTTGCAAATTTTAAGAACATATTGAGCTATATAGTTCAATTGACAGAAGTACCGAAATCAACAATCAGTTTTTTTTACAAAATTCATAATTTTTGACCACTGTTGGATGTAGGGTGAACGTTCAGAACTTTTCAAAATTACACTTACACGTTTTCCTGAGGTCCCGTCTTTCAGAAAATTCCAAAAAATAATAAACTTTTTTAACTAAATTAAAAAAAAAAAAAAATTAAATATATAAAATTACCTTTTTGGCAAAAAATTAAAATTTTTGAGACCTGTTTTGAAATATTTACTTTGTAAATATTTTTCTTGTTATCGAATTGAGATAATAAAAAAAAGTTATTAGCATAATTTAGAAAATTATATAGAATTTCAAAATATTAAAAAAAAAAAAATTAGAAATTTTATTTTAAAAGTTATAGGGCAAAATGGCAAAAAAGTCAAGGCCAAAAATGAAAAATTTATTTTTTGAAGTTAAAAATATGTTAAACTATACGAGATAATTTAGCACAGTAAGCATATTTTTTTCTTGTCTTGCTTAGGAGAATTCAAAAATATTTGTAAAAGTTATAAGCCCCGACATGTTTTCCAACTTCGAGGTGGTCAACGATATGTTTTTCACCCTCGAGGTGTTCAACTTTGTCCCATTGTAGCGGCGTCCGAGCTGCAGCTACAGACTCTAGACAACCATATTCTGTAAGCCTAACTCCTCCTCTATCGATGTTCCAAGTTTCATCTAAACCGGTTAAGTGGTTTCGAAGATCCAGACTTATTACCATTTATTTTGCTTTTGGCCCCACTGTGCATCGTTAAACACATAAAAATTTAGCTTCAGTTTTAATTTCAAAAAAAAAAATGATTATATTTTTATATTACAAAACTACAAATTAATTTAAAAGGAAGAAAAAGTTTGTTGAAAAAAGTTTATGTTGACGGACATATACTAATGTAAGTATAAAGTTAATATTCGACACAAAAAATTTTATATAAGTAGTAACAACAATATATTTCAAAATAATATGCTGAAAGAATTTTTGAATTATATCAATTTGTCTAGACGTGAAAAATATTCAAAGTCAGCACTCTGAAATTAGTATGAAAAATGGAAATTTTTTAACAAAAATATAGTTCAATTCTTTAACTTTTTTTCAAAGTTCCGTTAATATTTTTTTTATATATATATTTCAAAAGATAAGACTTCATGGTTAATGTAGAATATTTTTTTTTTGGTTAATGTAGAAATTTTGAACTGATTTAGGTTCCACCCTACATCCAGCGCACAGTGGGGTCAAACGCAAATTTTTTGGTAATAAATCTGTATCTCCTAAACTACTGGTTGGATTAAATTGAAATGTATGACAGAGTTGCAGAGAAGGACCTAAGCTTTAAGAAAAATCATCTTGTAGTCACCCTGTGATTACACAAGAAAATCTACAGGGTGTCAAAATTGACTACCTCGAGTATGTAAAAGTTAAAAAAAATCGTAACTTATACAAATGAAATCCGATTTTGAAGATTTTTATATTTCTGTAAAGCACTTGGCAAGATAAAGAAAAAAATAAGCTTACTCACCCAAGTTATTTCTTACAGTTAAAAAGATATTTGCACTTGAATTTTGAAGTTTTGATTTTTTGGCTCGACTTTATTTCGTTTTTCAGGAATAAGTCCTGAGGTATATGAAGTAAAAATTTTTTAAAAATATCTTGCAATTTGCTATATATTTCAAAATATCATACAGATATTTTTTTGGATTATCTCAATGCGTCTAGACGTGAAAAATATTCAAAGTCAGCACTCTGTAACTGGTATGAAAAGTGGCTATTTTTTGCAAAAATATAATACAATTCTTTAATTTTTTTCTCAAAGTTTCGTTAAAAAAAAAACTTTTTTCTTTATATATTTCAAAAGATAAGACCTCATAAATGGTTAATACAGAAATTTTGAACTGATTTAGGCTTCCACCCTACATCAGGCATTGGTCGAAAATGGTGAATTTTGGAAAAAGTTAAATTTTTATCGATAAATAAAAAAAATGTCACGCGAGCTTTTTTAAATTTTTTGATGTTATTTCATAAAAAAATAAATTTAGAACTATTCTACACTAGACTGCTTCCCGCCCGTCCAAAAGCGAATGTAGGAGAGCAGATTTCATGAAAAAGTCAATTTTTTAAACGACTTTTTTTTAACTGCATAAAAAGCATATTAGCATAATAATTTCACATTTATTTCTTATGTAGAATATAAAATACATATCGATCTTTCTCTCCTGCAAAAAACATTAAAAAAGCTTAACAAATAAATTTTTGGCAATTTTTCAAAATTAAAAAATATAAAAAAGTTATAAAAACCAAAAATATAATGTTTTGTAAAGCAAAACTCCGCTTATTTTCCAAAAAATAATAAAATATTACAAGAATATAAAAATAGACTT
Organism: Protophormia terraenovae; assembly: GCA_951394005.1. NCBI lineage: Eukaryota > Metazoa > Arthropoda > Insecta > Diptera > Calliphoridae > Protophormia > Protophormia terraenovae. The sequence continues at coordinate 2,976,216 of OX596078.1, read as the reverse complement.
ATTTACCAATTCATTGATGTATAATATGTATATATAGATTGTTTTAAAATCATTACATCATGGTCTCAAAACTGACAACTTAGGTCAACTCTCACCAAATTCACTGATTTACAATATTTCCATATGTGCGTATACGTAACAAACAATTGTATTGGCACGTTTTGGTTGTTGAACGAGATAATATTCGCAATAATCGCTTACGTTTATTAAATATTGTTTATTTTTGAATAATTGCCAAAAATTTATTTGTAAAGTTTTTTTTAATGATTTTTGCAGGAGTGAAAGATCAATATATATTTTATACACTACTTAAGAAATAATGGCGAAAATATCATGCGAATATGCTTTTTCATGCAATTAGTAAAAGTCGTTTAATAAATTTACTTTTTTCATGAAATCTGCTCTCCTGCATTCGTTTTTGGCCGGGCGGGAAGCAGTTTAGTGTCAAATCGTTCTAAATCTATTTCTTTATGAAATATCATCAAAAAATTTAAAAAAGCTCGCGTGACATTTTTTATATTAATCGATAAAAAATTTAACCTTTTCCAAAATTCACCATTTTCGACCAATGCCTAATGTAGGGTGCAAGCCTAAATCTGTTCAAAATTTCTATATTAATCATTTGTGAAAACTTGTCTTTTGAAATATATAAAGAAGAATTTATTTCTTAAACGGAACTTTGAGGAAAAAGTGAAAGAATTGTACTATATTTTTGTTAAAAAATAGCCATTTTTCATACCAGTTTCAGAGTGCTGACTTTGAATATTTTTCACGTCTAGACGCATTGAGATAATCCAAAAATTCTTTCAGTATGATATTTTGAAATATATAGCAAATTACAAGATATTTTTAAAAAATTTTAACTTCATATACCTCAGGACTTATTCCAGAAAAACAAATGAAAGTCGAGCCAAAAAATCAAAAATTCAAAATTCAAGTGCAAATATGTTTTTAACTGTAAGAGATAACTTAGGTGAGTAAGCTTATTTTTTCTTTATCTTGCCAAGCACTTTACAGAAATATAAAAATCTTTAAAATCGGACTTCATTTGTATAAGTTATAATTTTTTTAAACTTTTACATACTCGAGGTAGTCAATTTTGACACCCTGTAGATTGTCTTGTGTTATCACAGGGTGACTACAGGATGATTTTTCTTAAAGCTTAGGTCCTCCTCTGAAACTCTTTCATATATTTCAATTTAATCCAACCAGTAGTTTAGGAGATACAGATTTATTACCAAAAAATTTGCGTTTGACCCCACTGTGCGGGGGTGCGCCATAAATAAAAATGTAAAAATATTAAATTGAATTAAATTGATTAATATAAAATAATATGAAAAGAAAATGAAAAGATTTTAATAAATAATAAAATATAAATAAAAATAAAAAAGAAAAAAAAAATTTACAAAAAAAATAAAATAAAAAAAGAATAGAAATAAAAAAATATACCAAAAAAATCTTTAAATTTTTTTTTCATTCTGAAAATCACTAATTTAAAGATTGACTTTTTCGAACTAGTCACTATATCGCCACCTTTTGGTCCTTTGGTGGCAATACACTCCTTCCTAGGACACCCCCATGTTAAAGTGACTAGTCAGGTGATTAGTAAAGTGACCAGTTAAAAAGATTGTCAGGTGACTGACTCAATTTCACCAGTAAAAGGACTAGTATGAATTGACTTTTTTGTACTAGTCACTATATCGCCACCTTTTGGTCCTTTGGTGGCGATACACTCCTTCCTAGAACATCCCCATGTTAAAGTGACTAGTCAGGTGATAGGTAAAGTGACTAGTGGTGACCCAATTTCGCCAGTCAAGTAACCGGTTTCGGACAGTCACCTTTGACTGCAGGGATGTTACTGGCATAAATATGAAATTGTTTATAAATTTCTTAGAGTTTTGTTTAGTACATTGAAGAAAAAAAATTGATACAAATTTATGTTATTTTATAATTTATTATAGTGCGTTTATAATTTAATTTTTATTGTAAAAACAAAACTTAGTTATGTTAGATTTTTATTTATAATTTTTTAGCATTTTAAAAAGCATAGCTAATTCTTAGAATTTTCTGAAAGATTTGTATTTATAAAAGTCTTCAAATATAATTTTTAAAAATTTTAAGAGCACCTTTGAGCAGAAATAATATAATTTATCGGTAAATGCTTATTTCTTTTAAATAAATCACCTTAAATTATGCAGAGGGAAACTCTTATTGTTAGAAGATTATACTTTGCTTTAGTTTACTCATTTAGTTTTTCCAACATCATCAGAGAAACGAATCTCAAATCTTCTCTAATGTCTGTCCGTTCGTCTGCCTGTCTGTCTATGTTAACCGTGTGAACTAATTACAGGTTGTAATTTTAAAGATATCGTAATGAAATTTTGCACGAATAATTATTTTGACATAAAAACGAAATTGTTTCACCTAGCCCCCATAAAAATGTCTTCCCGGAATAGGTGTTTAACGTTTATAATGGTAATATTTTAATGAAATTCTATGAAAAGTAGCATTAATTATAGGAAAAAAGCAACTGAAAAAGAGTTGAAAAAGTCATAAGTTTAACATTGTGTTGTCATTGGAAGGAAGTACTTAGTGGTGAACAAGAGCAGCAGAAGTTCTTTTTTAACCCATGGTTGTCATTGGAGGAATGTTCTTCTTTTATATTTCCTGTTCATTGCTTTTGAAGTACTTTCCTTTTAATTATATTTACAAAATTGTTTTAATAAAAATTCCGTTTTAGCCTTATTAAAAGGTTATAACAACGCTTTAAAATTTGTAAAATTTAAATCTTCTTAGAAATTTTAACACTTTTTCCACTAAAAATTCATTTATTTTCACTTTTTTGGAAGTAATTATTAAGAATTTCCAATAAAGTTCGAAATTTGCACTTTGTTCCACTTTTGAAGTGATTAAAATGTTCTTTTTTGGAGGCTCTTGACCATGTTTTTGCTGCGTGTTAGCATTAATGTAATAATCTACATTTGTATACTTTATTTTATTTTACACTTGGTAAAAATATCGATCCACAACTGGCCACAGGTCTAATAAGCACAGATTTACAAAAATAATTGATCAATTTTATTATATTGATTATAATGATAAGTTTTAAATTCGGAAAAATTAAAATGTTTACGATTAATATTGCATAGTGAAGCAAAAAAGGCATATTTGGTGCTTTTACAATCGAGCTTCGATTTGAACGCAATATAAGATTTCAGTTTTTCATTCATTAAATCGATTTTTCACAGAAATATAAAAAATTATCAGACCCCTTATAGTACTCCGTTCGATTCAAAATCACTGTGTGAGTCGAATTAACGATGTCTGTCCTTCCGTCTAGCTGACTGTCTGTCCATGTAAATATTGTGACAAAGTACAGGTCGCAATTTTAAAGATATCGTCATAAAATTTGGCATGAATAATTATTTTGGCAAAAAGGAAAAGCATATTGAAAACGGTTATTTGACCAAGTCCCCATACAAATATCTTCCCGGAATAGAAGTTTACCGATCATGAAGGCAATATTTTGAAAGACATTCGGTGCAAAGAAGTTTTATATTTTTGTGCCAAATTTCATCAAGATCGGTCCATATTTGACCATAGATCCCATACAAATCCCTCTTCCGAAAATCACTTATAGGTTCATAAATCCCATACAGATGTCAATATCAAGTAAACATTCGACACAAATGATATATTTTTAAGTAGAAATCACAGTGCCAAATTTTATGAGGTTCGATCAATTTATAATAGCCTTCATATGAACGCACTTTCGGTAATAATCGTAAAGCGTATTAATTCATATAAATGTTAGTATTAATGTAATATTCTGCATTTGTATATTTTATTTCACACTTTTTACCTTCTACAATTCATTTGTCTAACAATTGGTTAAAATATCTTATATACAACACAAAACCTTTATTTGAACAAATTTAAACCACGACCCTATTATGGAGGCCAAAAATTAATAAGTAAATCATAAAAGCACCACTTTCCGAAGAATTTTTCTTATATAAAGACTAATGAAAACATTGTCTCTATTCTTGCTTGTTTTTTCTTTATCTTGCCAAGTGCTTTACAGAAATATAAAAATCTTTAAAATCGGACTTGGTATAAGTTACGATTTTTTTTAAACTTTTACATACTCGAGGTAGTCAATTTTGACATCCTGTAGATTTTCTTGTGTAATCACAGGGTAACTACAAGATGATTTTTCTTAAAGCTTAGGTCCTCCTCTGCAACTCTTTCATACATTTAAATTTAATCCAACCAGTAGTTTAGGAGATAAAGATTTATTACCAAAAAATTTGCGTTTGACCCCATTGTGCAGCGTTGGTGGAGAATGGTCAGTTCTAGAAAAAAGTTTAATTTTCATTGATTAAAAAAAAAATTTCGCGAGATTTTTTAAATTTATTGACGATGTCAAAAAATTGATTTAGAACGATTTGACACTAAATTATATCCCTTCCGGCTAAAAACGAATCCTACTCGAGGTAGTCAGCTTTGACACCCTGTAGCTTATCTTGTGTTATCACAAGGTGACTACAATGAGTTTTCTGAAAGCTTAGGTCCTCCAAAGACAAAAAAGTTATTCGCTCTTTACATATTTTTCTTCCGGGAGCCATTTTCTCATTACATGTGACAAGAGTGTGATTTGGAAGCATTCTATAATATAAATCGGATTCGTCAGCATTGTAGATTTGATGAAGTGTTAACCCATGCTCATCAACGTAATTCTTAAATTCTTTCACAAATGGATCAATAAGGTGAGGTTTCGAAGACAATTTCTCGCCCGTAATTTTTAAAAATCTAATACCTTAAATTTCTTGGTTTGATAAATTTTGGAATATGAATGACTGGCTTTTGATCGTAAAATCGCTGCTGATATTAGAACATTTTTTTCCCTTTGTTTTACAAACCACTTATAAAGCATTTTTTTCACTCTTGGGTACTCATCATTCTTTTTAAGGGGCAACGTTTGCCAGGGCCACTTTCTGTTGTACGTACGAACTTTTTTAATGAATTTTATTGCTTTATAATGCTTTAAATAGAAGACTTATGAAACTTGCAATTCACGAAAATTTAATTTATTGAATCTCTACTTTTACATTTTTTTTTAAATCTCTAATTTCCCTTTTTTGGTTATAGACATTGTAATAAAATTAAAAAAAAAAAAAAACAGATAAAAGTCGCGAAAATAGAACCCGTTTTTCATAAACTGTCGCAATTATAGATCCTACAATTTTAAAAATTAAGACGTCGCACGTTGGGGTAAAATGTGTCAAAAGTGGCGCCTAATTGAATTTTAAAATTTAAAGTTTTGTAATAAAGTTGGGTACGGTTTAAAAGTAGACATAATTATGTAACAATATCAATTAAAATCTTTAAGCTAGGTTGTGTTGTTTTCTTATAAAGAGCTGTAAAAGTTAAGAATTTTTTTACATTTTTGAAAAATAGTAAAAAATTAAATTTTTATCAACTTTCAGTGTATTTATTATAAATAAAAAGTCTTTTAAGGTAAACATTTAAAATTAAACCATCAACTTCAAATATTTAATAGTACTTTTCATCAAGTATTTGTAAATTATATTTTGTCCTAATATTTTTGTTATTTTTTTTTTTTAAATGTCTTAAAATTTTCAAATTTCATGGAATGCAACTTAAAATGTTGCAAGATGTTTGTTCTGAAAATTTTTTGAAAATAAGTAACAGTCATAGTCATATATATTTACACATTTTAATTTTTTATACTTCATAATTATTTACACAGCTTTAAAAGAGTCAATTATTTACGCTTAACTTTGCTAAAGATAATCCAAAATCTTGTCTATAAGATAGTGTAAAATCTTTTGATACAAACTCAACTTTAATAAGTTGAAAAAATCTAAAAATAGTGGCAAAAATTAAATTAAAAAAAATCATTAAGAGCCAAGATGACATTTAAATGAAGGTTTAAAGTGGTACATCGTCATTACAGTTTGGAAAAAGGAATGGGAATTGTTAAAGGATGGTATAGTCCTTAGTTAGAAGATATAATTACCTAAAAATAAAGACAATTTAAAGATAATTTAGGAAAAATCTGTCCGAAAAATTTAACATCACTTAGAAAATGTTCAAAAATATCTGCAATCGTTGGTATGTTTGGCGAGAACTTATGATTTCTATAAAGGTTATGATGTTCTCATCACAGAAAGTGAAATTAAATATTTGCACAATCGTTTTTCTGTGATATAATATGCAATTTCTAAATATTACTAGACTACATTATTATTGATTTTACTTTTATATTGAATTTTATATGTAATTAAAATAAATCAAATTTTTGTACTTAAAATTTTTTCTAAAATCGCGAGTTTTACCGTAGAAAAACAACTGTGGAACCAATGAATTTCACTTTTTATAATGCGGATATCATAACCTATCTAAATATCATACTTTCTCGCCAAACATACCAACGATTGCAGAAATTTTTGAACATTTTCTAAGTGATGTTAAATTTTTCCATTTCAGGCTTTACAACAACGAAAGAACTTTTTCAAAATATTTTATAACAAAAATATAAAATGTGTAAACATATTTGACTATGAATGTATATTGCCCACTTTAATATTATGAAAAAAAAATAAAATAAAAAAATAAATCGTGCGCATATACAGCCTGATTTGAGAAAAAAAAATTTTTTTCAAAAAAACTCCAGTAGATTTCATGCAAAAAACAGCTTAAGTGCAGACATTTTCTTTGCTTTATCAAACATTAAACAGTGGGGAAGAATCGAAATAAATCTGTAACTTTCACACAGACGTAGCAAAGGATAGTATCATTTTAAGTTTAGAAGCAGGATCCAATATAAGCATCAGGAGCGGAACTATAGGGGTTCAAAATAGGGTACTAGTGTCATTGAAAAGGTTTAACCACTAGCGAATTTTTGTTCCTTACCCGATTTCCAAGATTTTTATATAAACTTAAAGTCTTTGATACATCCTTTAGAAAACATGCTACTTATCTTATATATTTTTCGAGTTATATATATTTGAAATTTCCAAAATCTCCATTTTACAAGATTTTGGTTAAGATTTTTCCATATATAGCCAAATACTTTCAACCGATTTTATTATATTTTATACTACATAAAATATAATAAAATCGGTTAAAAAGCAAAATTGCATATCGAACAAAGAAAATTTTAAGTTGTTGTATTTATTGATTCAAAAGTTAAACGATTTTGAATTGAAAAGTTTGCAAAAATTAACAAACAGACTTTCAAAAAAATCTTAAAATTCGAAAAATATTTTTTTCCATTTCTCGATTAATATGAAAATCAAATGAAAGTATTAAAGTTTTGATATCACCTTTCGTCCGTCCGTTTATACATTTAACCCAAATGTATAAACGGGCGGACGGACATTACCATTCAGCCAAAAAACGTCTTATAATTCTAAAAATTAATTTTTTTTACTTACTAATAAATAGGAAAATTAAACGTGATCATTAAAATGTTGATACCACTCTTCTCTGAATTATGCATTATTTTCGACCCATTTAACTCTAATGCATAGACGGACGGACAGACCTTACCGTTCCGTTAAAAAAAATCTTAAAATTCTAAAACAGATTTTTTTAAACTAATAATCAATAAAAAAAATAAAACGTGATCATTAAAATATTGATATCACCTTTCCCTGAATTAAACGCCATTTTCGAACCCTTTTACCCCAATGTGCGTCGCGATAACCGGGCCGTCACGATAATGGGTAGTCGCGAATACCGAGCTTGAACTGTATGTTAACTGATTTCTGAAATATAATATTTTTTTAAGACACTCTCACAATATATCGATATGTCTTGAAATTTTGCGGAAGAAAGGAAAATTTATTATTAATATGGTAAAAAAAATAATATTTTCAACTGAAAAATATTAAGTTTAAATTTTTGTTACACCATTATGATTTTATATTCAATATTAACAAAAGGATATAAAATAATCAAGTTCTTACCAAAAAAAAATCTTAACATGTAATTAAAATTTAGAAAATAATACTTTTATATTTTAAATATTTCAAAATCTAGCCAGTTACTCAGTTCAGTTTCAAATTATTACCTCATACGTGAGTATATTCTCCAACTTTGCTTAATTTAGAATAATAAAATTTAATTTGATCACTTCTACTTCTATATGTATGTTCAATATTTATAAACAATAACAATATAGTATTATTAATTATTTGTTACACTTACAATCAACTCAAATTTACAGATTTTTTAATATTAATTATTTTTTAATTTATCATGTTACATGTTTACATGGACAGCCAGACGGTCAAACATCGTGTTGTGTTACATCAATGTGGGTGTTACGTCGGCACAAACGCATAATACCTTTCCCAGGGTATAAAAATATTAAAATTCTTACATCAACTTTAACCAATTTTGGCCAAGCTCGTGACAGTGTGTGACGGTTCGTAGCGGGCTGAAATATGCATTCCATTCTGCAACTTCCAACATTTTCAAAAATATATTTTTTATTAATTATTACAGTAAACGAACTCCAGTCTGAATAAAAATTAAAACTGATATTTTAGATTTAAAACCTTTTTGTAAATAATTGTCCAGTAGTATATAATTAAGAACATACATAAATAGAAGGCGGATTTCAATGCATGTTTTTTCTGTAACATTTTAAAACTATATTATGTAGTTATCTATCTGAATCAAATATTTTGCAAAAAAATGATATCAATTTATTAGTGCATATTTTTGCATATTTACTCGAAAATGCATAATTTTCTAAATAGTGCATCGATTTTATTTTATCACTTTTTATACTATTCACCACAATTGTAAAGGGTATTTATAAGTTTGCCTTTCTATTTGTAATTTCTACAATATTCATCAAAGACCCAAAAAGTATATATGTATGTTATGGGTCCTTATTGGTAGGGAAGTCGATAAGACGATGTCCGTCTGACAGTCTGTCTGTTGAAATTTTTAAGAAAATCACGGAATGATTCCATGTCAAAGCGGACAGCAATCGGGCTGGACATCTCCGATGTCTATGAAATTCAGATGTTGGCAATTGGAAGTGTTCCTCAAATCATAAAATTTTAGACTCATGTCCCATTCCGATCAAAAAATATGATGGATTAAAAAAAGCTAATAATTTTACAAAGGAGTACTTGTTAATTTGTTAATAAATAGTACCCTTAGAATGATATTTACATATTTTTTTTTTTACATCAAAAGTGCAAAGGTCCACTTGTTCTAATGAACCCTTCTTCACATTTAATAAATTTCAATTGCTGTTTTGGCGCATCCTTTACGCTTTTTAAGACCATTGGTGGTATTTGGGGACTAGCGCCTACATCAATATCTGATAATTTGGATTTTTCCCATTCATTTCCTCGCTAGGAGGACTTACTTGACGATGGCGATGACGCACAGTGGTATGGGTTCATACATTTTTTTGTAAAAAGTATAAGGAGGGCTCCTATGATAATAAAATTTGGTACACTTGTCTAGATTTATATAGAAAAGCTAAATATTAAAAATGGTTCATATCGGATAGTCCCTAGGGGTACCTCTCATACAAGGGTCCTTCCAAAATAGCGTTGTATCAGTCATAAATTCTTAAATAATGCAGCGATCTTTTTTAAATTTTGCATATGTTAGTTTCAAGTGCCAAGATATCATACTAAAAAGTATGAAGAAAATCGGTCCATATTTGAACCTAGTCCATATATAGGTTCCTTTCTGAAAATAGTTCTATCGTTCAAAAATCACATAAAAATAATAGTATTGTGATGAAATTCGACATCAACAAATTTTATATAAACCCAAATCTATCTGTTAAGTTTCATAAGGATAGGAGCATAATTGCTCCTATCCCCCATATAACCCATTTTTCAAAAATGGGGTTTTTCGCAATAAAATTTATAAAATTCGAAATAATGGTTGGTATATCATGGTACTATATTCCAAAAGAATCAGTCAAAAATGGATGAAATCGATTAGTCCTATGGGATACCCTTCGTACCTATAATACAAATTAAAGAATAATTTTATTTGAGTATAAACAAAATGAGTAAAATTTTAAACTCATTTTAAACTTTTTATTCATCAATTATCATTTCTTTTACTACATCATCTAGACGTGGTTGACGTCTTATACTACTTATATAGGGATCAGATGATGCAAGCAAACGATGCAAAACATCAGTATTTGTTGCAGTTCTACTACATTTTCTGGAAAACATTAATCTATAATTTCTGTAATCCTTACTACCTGCTTCTTCCGCTTCCTCGGAGAGCATGCCTATAGGGAGCACTGCTGCTTCAATTATGTCATTTCCATGTATCAATACTTTATGGACAGTAGCTGGCATGAAGTACCAATTGTATTTACGAACGAATAGCTCAGTAGTATCCCACGAAAATTTCTTAAACTTCCCCGTATCAATGTTTTGCCCACATGTAATTATTTGGAGAATAATTCGGAAGCGATCTATTAGCTCTTCACTAATACCTGTTATATCTGCTACGAAAGCAGGATTAGAAAAGAAACGCCTTGAAGTATTTCCGTCATTCGATGACCCAGTTCCTTGTTGTACAGCATCCACTCCCAAGTTCATGCGTTCTTTAAATGCTGCTTGAATGCGCTGTTTGTTTTCTTGTTTTAATATCTTATTTTTTGATTCAATTTCAGACCACTTTGGAGTATGCACTCCATAAATTTTGTTCGAGTGTGTAATGATGAAATACCTAATTTACAAGCTTCACTATCAATGGTTTTTGTTGATATTACATCCAAATTGTTTATTTCAGAGGGCTTCGCTTTACAAATATAGCATACGGCTGCTGAAGCAGTATTTGTAACTGTCTGAGCCGTTTTGCCATCGTGAACATTAAATTGTGTGTTACATTGAATTGTTTGCCGCATACTATAACAGTCGTATTTCTTAAAGCGGTAATTTCGGACTTTATTTTCTCAACAACTGTTAAGATTTTTCTTTAGTCTGCTTAGCGAATTCGAAAGAAATTGGACGACAATATCTTGTTGATGATGGACTATTGTTACGCCAGTATTCGTCTTCAGAGGTTGCTCGTAAACTTAAGGACACTATCGATACTAATAGCAGGTTCTTGTCAGTAACATCAGGTGCTAAACTTTGATTGTACTCTGAATGTCCAGAAGAGCCATCGCAACCCCACTTTGACATTTCGTATGAAAAACTTTCAAATAAACGCTTAGTGGTGTGATCCATTAAACTTTGCAAATTTACTGAGGCTTCTTTTTCTGATATCTTAACTTCACTGGGATAACACTTTTTCTTCTCATCTAGCACCTTTGCATACGGAGGTAAAATATTGTATCCCTCTTTATGCAAAACATATTTTATAGTTTCGTACTGATACTTTGTTAAATTTGCATCCAGTAACAACGCCAGCGCAGTTGAGGGAGGAATATATGATTGCGATTTTAAATTTGAGCCTGCTAATGCACTTGCCATTTCTAAATGTTGTTTGCTATACTGGGACGCTAAATCAGCAGCTTTGTACCTTTTACTACGATCAGCGCAATCGCCGAATTCCTTGCTCATCAGCAAGTGATACTTCAAATATATCTAAAAATTTTCAATTATATATTTAAAGTACACATTAATTATTTTGTTTTGAAACGTACTTTTTAGCCAAGCATCATTTTTTTAAAGAAATATGATTTGTTTCTGTGGGATTCGGCCCATCGTTTAAAAAAGTGACTAAGAAATAGCTTCTGAACTGATTTTTTCACAATTTCAATTTCATTATTAGTAAGCACCATGTTTTTTTGTTTTTATGAAATCAGTTAATAAATCCACATTATTATCGCAATTTATAAGTTGCTTGCACAATTCACTATATGAAACACAAAATGAATTCATTTTAAAAATTAGTTACGTTTAATAATTTTCTTACACTTTTTTTGGCAAATATAATTATTTAAAATAACGGTTTAATTAATCATATGGTTTTGTTTTTCTTTTATTTTTTTGTTATGCACTTTTTCTACATTGCTGTCAATCAATTATTAAAAAGTAAAAGTAAAGGCCTAAAAGTATGCAAAACATTTTATTGTAAATATACATTGCAATTTATTGTAAATATTCATAAAAAATACGTGACTTTTATCACAAAATTTATAAGTTTGTTCTGCGATCGCAAAAAGTCGCAGAATTTTTTTTACATAAAATGAAAGAAAATATTCCAAACTTTCATTTAGTAGTAGTGCTAACACGGAGGTAGACCGAGCTAACTTATTTTTTTTCTAATGAAAACTGCAAATGCTAAAATTTTTGGAGCCATTTTGATTTGCTCAGATCTGTTAAACTATATATGTAATTTAAATATTTTTTCTTTCCTATTAAATTTAAAATACTATATTTTAATAAAAATGCTCTAAAACTATTGGTAGTTGAACCATATTTATTGTATAAACAACTGAAACGTAGTAAAATTTTCATCAGTTTTTGATGTATAGTATTTAGATAACTTTACCACACTCTTTTTGACACAAAATTTTATTTTTTTCAAAAACAAATCGTTGCTTTCTACTAATAAAACATTTCTCGACGGAATTGCATCATTAGATTTCTAAAGAATAACTGAAAAAAATAGACTTTTTGCCAAAAAAAAAAAAAAAAAAATACTACTGTGTGACGGTGTAGATGAGTTTACCGGGGTTTGCTGAGTAATACATCCATCGCCGGATATATTGTATCGTGACCCCTCAGAGCATTCGATGGGCTCAATCTGTCCATTGGCTTTACTGGGGCCGGGTTCCATTAAGTTCTCTTCCGTTTTTGTATTATATTCGATTGATTTCGCCAATCGCAAACGCTTCCTTCTTCATAGGAACCAGAGGACGTACCTTCATCAAGCGTTCATAAGATAGATAGGTTCGTCGTAGTTCTATGACCAGACTATCGTCCAAGCCTAATATTTTCAAGTATTCCTCATAGTCCGAACTGGGTAACTGATGAGTGTCTTCGGCACTGCATGGTTCTTCTTGCTCATTCGTAGTGTCGGAATTAACCGGATTGTCAACTACAGATTCAGCTTCATTATTGTTGGGATTCTTTTCAGTCGTGGTACAGATTCAGCATCATCATTGCTTGAATGTTTTTCGGTTGTGGTGTCGGAAATTATTGGATTGTCATCTAAGGATACAGTTTCATTCTGTGACACGGAAACATGTCGAGAACTTTGGGAAAACTCTCCGTGTGGTTGGAGATGGTCCCGCCATGAACGTTCTGGTATTTCTTCGACCCCGGCTGGTTGAAGGTATATCATCATCTTCTAGAAATATCGTCCGTTTTCTCTTCGCCTGTTCTTGATCCCAAGACTCACGAAACCTAAAAAAGGGAAGAAAAATAAAAAATGGTATGTTATTATTACATCTTGTTAATATAGTATTCGAAACATAAAAGGACAAACACAATTTTAACACAAATGTGGCTTTAATTCGCTGATATGATAACTAATACATGATCACCGATATTCGGTTTCCATTGGCGACGACGAAGGTTATAGTGACGTTGTTGTTCTACCGATACATTCACTAAATTTCTTTTCGTGATATTAAATATTTCCTGCATTTCTTTGGCACGTTTATCTGGGTGGTAATTTTCACCTCCGGTTCCAACAGTAACTTCGTCATACAGAGCTTTGGGTAGCCGAGGTTCCCGCCCTTGGATGAGGAATGCCGAAGAATAACCCGTTGTTTCTGATACACTGGTATTCATTGCTAATATAATTTCTGATAGAAAATCGTCCCACCTATTATGTTGATACTCTGCAAATTGTGCGATCATTGTTTTTATCGCATGATTGATACGTCACGTATTTAGCAAAAATACGTGACGTGAACTGGGTACCATTGTATATTATTTAACCTTTGGGGACTCCATATCGAGCTATGATGCGTTCTCGGAATGCCTTCACCAAGCTTTCTGAAGTAGCCTTTCTTAATGGTACCAGCTCGTTCCATTTTGAAAATTTATCCACGAATACCAGTAGCATTGTATACCTTTGCTTTGTGCGGGGTAGTGGTTCTACGAAGCCAGCACATACTGTTGCCCAAGGTTCCTCAGGGATTTGTGTAAGCATCTCTCCTGCGGCAGGAACGAACCTTCGGTACCATGATGCTATTCCTAGAAAATGACGCGCAGTATGAGACGCACAGTGTGGTGTTTTTATATAAGGAGTGGCCAAAAATAAATGGACTTGTCGTAGATGAATGAAATTGGCACTCATAATTTTTTTTTGATAAAAAAATGTTTTGTACGAAATTTGGAAAAAATTGGACCATGAACATGCCCAACTCCCATACAAATTTCAGATTCCCAAATAGGTAAAATCGGGAATTTCGAAAAAAAAGTATTTCATACAGCTTGGAATGTCGTACATAGCAATTAATATAATTTTTTCTCAAATCGGATGAATGAAACTATATAAATTTGTATATACGAAAAAATGTATTTTGAGATTTTTTGACATTTTAAACTTCAATTCCAAATATAATATTAAAGATATAATATATTTAATAAAAATACCTATTAATTCAATAATTTTAAGCAAAAAATAAAAGATAAGCTAACTTATTTATTAAAATAATTTAAAACTATCATGTTTATACAAGAAGCGAAATATTTCAACATTTGGATCCTTATTAAACAGATTGTTATTTTTATGTAATTCTTACTCAGAAACACTTTCTTGTGATAGAATTATTGAATTATCTTCTCGATTTATGAAAAATACAATATTTAGCGTTAAAACCATATATTTCTTCACAAATCGGGAGGAACGGCTAGCCTCAGTTCCGTCGTCCTCCTGAACGGTTTCCCGTATTTTGTGTGTTGTTGGGGCATCTATCAACTTGATGGCCTTCGCTGCCGCAAGAATTGCATTTGTTACGATGTTGTTTACTCGATGTAGGTGCTTCAAAGGTCATTGGATATTTTTCACGACTATGAGTAGATGTTATATGTTCTAAATCCTCGGCAAGGCCTATAAGTTCGTTTAACGTTGAAAAACTCTTCGACGAATATACTATTTAAAATCCGAATAAGCATTTCTAAAAATTCTCTCTAATTTCTGATCCTCGGTTAGATTTGAATGTCGCATAAGATTTTATAGATCGAGAACGTAATTCTTGAAATGTTCATAGTTAGCTTGTCTTCGCTTTTTGGTCTTATCTTATAGAATTTTGTAATAATTTATGGTCAAGAAAAACTTACAGAAATCGGGTTTAAAGTTATTCCATGTCTGCTATCGTTCGTTGTTATTTCGAAACCAGACTAGTGCTCGATCACATCTGGGATAATTCTTCAAGACGTTCCATGAATTCTAGAGGATCACGTACGACATCATATCTTAATCTACATTTCCTTACTTGATCTATAATATTACATATAGTTTCTATTTGGGGTAATCCTGTATTCTGGGTAAGCACATTACTTTTTTCATCACCGTTTTCTCCTTCACAGGTGATTTAACTAATTGACTATTACATGTTTGCACTACCAGATTTGGGGATGAGATATTAAATGATGTTTCGTAATTTGCTTGAATTTCCAACAAACGCTTTAATCGATCATCATCGTGCTCTACACCAAGAAATTTAGCCTAACGCCTTCTAAACTCTTCAACAATACCAGCAGGACCCAGTTGGAATTCATTTAAATATTTCATTAATTCATCCCTTTTAAGGGAATAAGCCCATGATGTTTATAACATTTTATATCACTCTTTTCTTTTTTCTTATATGTTTATTCCCGTTATTATAATTTTTATACCCACCATCAAAAAGATGGGGGGTATATTGCCCTCTTTACCGCCCACTTTACATCCTAAAAACTAGAAACACAGGGTGTCCGTTTTATACTTTTCTGCTGATATTTCTGCAACAAAAGCATGTACGATTGCGAAATTTTGTACATATAGTTTGGGGATCGATATCAACTCGGAAGCCAAAAATGGGCGTGGTCCGACCACTTTACCGCCCACCTCCCATATAAGGTGAAAATCAATGAAATTTTGTTCAAATTGTTCAAGGACTAATTCAAACTCGGAAACAAAAAATGGGCGTGGCCCGCCCACTATACTGCCCACTTTACCTCCTTCTCTCATATTACTTAAAATGTGAAAAAGTTGATGGTGGGTATATAGATTCGGCCGGGCCGAATATTTACGCTTGTTTTCTTTTATTTTTATATTGTCTGTCGATGAGTACCGTTACAAATTATACATAAACACAAGTACAGTCACGATTACACAATGTATAGTTTATTAATTTTCTTCGTAGTTTATAGTATATAATGTATAAATTTTTCTCTACTCTATTTTGCGTTGTTCATTTGCACTCTCTTGTTTGGGACTATTTGTTAATGTCCCTGCTTGGGCGCCATTGTAAAGACGTGTTTACACTATATGCTGGGGTGAAGCTCACGGCTTCCAGAGTTCGTTACAAATAATTTATTTTTAAGAGAGACAAACACAGAAGAAAAATTTCCTTTAAAAGTTCGACCGCCGACACGATTTAATCGGGCTGAATAAAATTCTATCCCAATTAAACCTAGCCACAACTACATAAACTTGTCTACGTTAAGCCGAATAAAATTCTAAATCAACGTGAACAACGTTTGCCGTAGTCATCGACTGTCTTTATTTGCCCAGGCCGAATAAAATTCTGTCCTGACCAAATAATGTTTCCCCACTCTGACTGTCTTTTTGGCAGACTGAACAAAATTCTATTCTGTCAAAACAACTCCAGAGCCTCAATCAACCTACTTAGCCGAATAAGATTCTGATCTAAGTAGATGGTGACTACTAGTTTCTTACCTTAGACCTTTTTTAATTAAGTCGAATAAAATTCTGATCTTAATTAAATGCTGTCCGTTTAAGTTGCTCGTCACGCACTAACTAACTTTGTTTTCCATCATCATCCTTCTTGTTTCTTTTGTCATTTAAGTATAAATGGCGTAGCATTCAGCTAACATATTGTCAGTGTGTACATCCAACAGAAGCCTCCTTCGCAAATCATCCACTCGATCGAAGGTATACGAAGGTATACGTTTATCCACGGGGTATCCATGTTACCTCTTATCCATACTATGGACCATGAACAATAATATGAAAAGCGTCTCCAAACTTTGATTTACCCACTACAGTGCTTGACGGACTTTAGAACAAACGTTTGACCATATTTTTAAAAACTGAATTTTTGGCATCTTTCCAAAATTTTAAATGGAGATCAGATATAGTGACTGGCTCCGTCACTTCAGAACACTACTTTTATTTTCGGAAATCCATTTTACTTGTCAATTTACTCGTGTTCTTAGAGGCATGTTTCCACTAAAACATCCATTTGTGGGGCATATTCTTCTCTGAATAAGACAATACGACTGTTTTTAATATTTCCACATATATTGGAGTATCCATGTTACCTCTTATCCATACTATGGACCATGAACAATAATATGAAAAGCGTCTCCAAACTTTGATTTACCCACTACAGTGCTTGACGGACTTTAGAACAAACGTTTGGCCATATTATTTGTTATTTGGTCCCCTCACATAGATCCTTGTCCCATGCATTTAATATATACTAAATAAAACTATGAACTTTGGACTCATCTGTGCAGAGAATGTTGCGCCATTTCGTATGGGGCCAGTCGGAGTGAAGCATTGCGAAATTAAGGCAATTTTAAAAGCAAAATTTCGATGTAAGTACAGTACTCTACTATATAATTTAAAAAGTCAAATGGAACCAAAATAATAAAAAACGAGAAAAGTATAGTCGGTTAAGGCCGAATATACGATACCCTACACCATTCCGATCCTCATAATTTTGTTTTTACTTATATAAACCTTATTTGTGTTAAATATTAACATAATACTAACATTTCTGTCGGCTTAATGCACACTTTTTCGGGATGGGGGTTTATATGGGAGCTATAGTCAATTATGGACCGATCTTTATAAAATTTGGCAAACGGTGCTTATATAAAACTTATTTATGATAAATTTCAATGAAATATTCCTATTTTTAAGGCATGTATAAGTGTTAATACTCTATTCCGGGAGGACATTTGTATGGGGGCTAGGTGAAATAATGGATCGATCATGACTAATTTCAATAGCATTCGTCGTTATGCCAAAATAAACATATGTGCCAAATTTCATCAAACTATCTTCAAAATTGCGACCTGTACTTTATGCACAAGGTTTACATGGACAGACAACCAGCTAGCCAGACGGACGGACGAACGAACATCGTTAAATCAACTCAGAAAATGATTCTGAGTCGATTGGTATACTTTAAGTTGAGTGTTGGGATATTATTTCTGTGCGTTACAAATATCAGCACAAACGCATAATACCCCAACCACCTTTGGTGCTGTAGGGTATAAAAAATAAGTCTATATTTTAGGGTATTCACTCGAATATTGTTTGTTAAAATCAAATAATTGTTTGATTAAATTAAAATCGAGAATTTCGAGTAACAATTTATTCGAGCAAATTATGCCGATTAATCGAATAATTCGAGTAAAAAATATTTTAAATATTTCCTTTCTTAACTACTTTTTAGGATGTTTTAATTTTAGTTTTATAAAAATTTAGTTTAAACATTTTTATAGAATGTTTCAAATCTAAATGTGGTACCACAAATTGGAATTTTATTAAAAAAACTTGTTTTTAGTAAAAAGAACCGAATATATGCCTAAATTACAGTACGTAGTAAAAGGTCGTTTTTTAATTACAAAAATTAAGTAAAAATATAAACGTCACTTCAAAAAATTATAAAGTAAAATTAAAATAATTTTAATATAAATAAAATAAATAATATGAAATAAATTAAAGGAAAGTACATAGTTTAATACCAATAAATGCTCAGTCTGGTATAGAGGAATGAAATTAGTAATATAGAAGGAATTTGGACTTAAAATTAAGTTTAGCATGTGAACTTGTTCTTTATGTTAAGAATCGCTGAACTACTTTATCTAAAAAAAGGATGGTTCAATGTGCTTTTTGTCATTTTCAAAATTCAATAACTCATAAACTAAGAAGTATATTTTCACAATTCTTTCACAGCCTAACGAACAAAAATCTAAATAATATTTGTGTAAAATATTAAATTTAGTCGTTTTTACTAAATTATAATAAAAATAGAAAGAAAGAAGAAATTAAATATTTTACATTTTGGTAGAAATTGTTGTTTAATTAAAAATAATTAATTAAAAATAGAACAATAAATTTGTCCATTAAATGGAGAAAAGTAAGTAGTTTTAACTAATTGTATATTTGACTAATTTATTATACAATAGAGTGTCCCGTAAACAAAAAATTTTCAGAAAGACCCCTAAAACGATGCGTAAAAATTAGCTAAATATGGGAAAAATATTAAAAAAATGTTTAAAGTTGATCTTCAGTTCCCTACCAGAGATTGATTGTCACGTGTCTAGAACATTTCATTCAAAATATAGTATTTAGTTTTGCCTTGAAATGGGTATTAAGGTCTTCCTACATCGAAATTTCAAAAAAGGCTTTCCTCGGGACACTCTATTATACGAGTTTACAGAATTTCTTATATTTTTACACTGATATTGTTAGAAAATTAAAAGTTGCAAACAATTTTTCCAGAAAATTGAACTAAAACATTATCACGAGATCACTATAATACAAATAAGAGTAAATTATCTTAAAAACTGTATACATTTGTATAATTTTAAATAATCATCTTAATATAACTGAATATAACTGAAGACCTCTGTTGTACATATGTTAGTATGTGTCCAAATTAAAAAGTGAGGTTATGAGACGAAATCGCAAATTATTCCAAAGTGGATAAAAACTCATCATTAATTTTAGTTCTTATCAAAAGTATTAATAATCACCTTTAAATGGGTATCGTTATTTTTTTCACAGTGTAAACACTAGTCACAAAAGTTACAAAAAGCACTTCGGACTACTCTTAATATAAAATTTGGTACAAATTGATAGATCAAATTTGTTGGATCTATTTATTTAACTATCAATGAATATATTAAATTTAGAGAAACAACGGCATTATCAAAGCAAATACGCAAATTTTAATTATATATTATTTTGGGAAGACTATTTCTTATTTTAAGCTATATTTTTGTATTCCTTTTTGATAAGCATTGAAAAATCGAGTAAAATTTTAACGTATAAATTAATCAAATAACTCGAGTAACTTAAAAGATTTACTCAATTATTCGAGTAATTTAAAAACTGCATTTTCGAGTTATTTGATTATTCGAACAATGAAAAAGTCGAGTAAAATGAATACTCTACTATATTTTGATATTTAATATTTTGGGAATAAATTTGTACAATTATTGTTCACGTTTATGACTTTTATATAAATAGCTTTTAAATTCCTTGCCTAGGAATTATCCAGTAACAAAAATTCCAAAGTATATTTTAATGGTACGTTTTTTTTTTACACACAGCTGTATATGTTTTATACATCAAAGAATCAGCAAAATCGTTTTATAAATAGCCGAGATATGGCCAAAAAAAACGAATATACCTTCAAAAGTCGTTTTTGTAGTCGGCTTTTCTAAGCTCCTATACAAGCTAGCGAGCGTTTTTGGATAATTCAAAATCTTTTCTTAAATTTTTTTTCTGCTGAATAAATGAACAAAATCTTTCCATTAGTATTCGAGATATCAGCCAAAAAGCATTTTTGGATTTTTTTAAAGCCCCAGCTACGCTCTTCGAATTTTTAAGTCAATTAATCGGTCCATATATTTCAAAATACCTTTTTTAATTAAATTTTATTCATTTGGAGTTGTTTTTTCATTAACCTTAAAATATAACGAATATATCGCTTGAGATCAGGTGTTCTAGCGACTTTTAACTTTTATTTAACGGTTATTAGGAATGAAATTATTAAGTGAGGGAGGACTTTAATAAAAATCAAATTATCTTATGTTTATCAGATGCTGTAAAATCAGCAAACGCCATTGAGATTTTTTATTAAAAAATTTTTCATGTAACCAGCTTATCACTTTGATTAGTTGATTTCATATGGAATACATATTTCAAAATTCTTCCTTAAACTTTTATTACGAGATGGCTTGATGCTATAAAATATTATGAACAATATTTATTATTTTAAATATATAAAAAAGTCAAACGAGTATATTGACATTAAGAAATATTAAAACTAATCTCTTATTTGTTTGTTCCAACTATGGACTTCTTTCTAAAACTTTTACTAAGTGCCCCCCTTCTGAACTACAAATATTTACAAATGCGCTTCTATCATTTCTTTTGATGTAGAAAGATCATTTTCTATGTATAAAAATTTGTACGATAAAATAGAAAATCATTTACTTTTACGACAACTTGGTAAAATTAAATGTTTTTTATATAAATAAAAGTACCTGAGTCTACTAAGGTTATCACGAATTAAAAAAAAAAAAGTAATGAAACTGAAAGAGTACAAATTACAAAAAATTAGCATTGCTTTTTTAAAAAATAAAAAATACATACTTACTTAGCTTTAAATGGACGTTTTTTTTTCCTATAGAATAGTTTTTTTATTTAATAAATATTAAAAAAAAAATAAGTGCATACTTTTTTAAATTTTTGGGCATATTTTGAATTTTTAAGTGAATTTTTTTACGCATATTTTCAAAAAATAAATGCATAAAATCCGCATCCTATACATAAATCTTTTTATAGTTGATAGCAAATTTTGTTTCGTAATATGTATTTTTTTAATATTTTACATGAAAAGCACGCCTTAAATCCATGTTGAAAATAAAATTAAGTTACACAGTTTTAAATTAATTTTTTAATGTAAATCAACCCTAAATGCAATCTATGGCCATAATTTACAAAAATCGTTCTCGTATTGCCTAAAAGTAATTTATAAAATTAAATTACTTCCAATTGACTGATTATAACGACTAGTTACGAAAATACTTACAAATAGTATGTGCCCCATCTCATTTGGTCTATAAAAATAATCTTTTCGTTAAAATGTATTGTTATTAAAGAACATTCATAAAAATGTGGAATGGACAGCAAGGGCTGGTACGGGAAAACATTATAAGATTAATAGCTAGTGTATGCTCATTGTACAAGGAATGTATGAATTATAAAATCATGATCTACTGTTTAATTTTTTCTCATTCAATTAAAATATATATTCAATTATAAAATATTTTCAAAGTTTTAGAAAATGGTTTGTTTTTCATTTATTTTATTAAACATCTAATTTTATTAAAAGTAGGCTTCAAATTCTTAATAAAATTTGATTCCACAAATTTCTAGGTTTTGTAAAAAATGTAGTTCTTTAGGATGACCTATCAATGACAGCGAGTGGTTGCATTTTTTCACTTTTGGATTTTTTTGTAAAGATGACCAAACACTGACTTTACTACATATTTCACTTAAAATTTAATTTATTAATCCAAATTTCCATAAATAATAATAAAAAAAGAGCTCTACTTTGATAACAACATATGATTTTTGCACAAACTACCATATTTTATTTATAAATGATTGCCGTTAAATATGGCAATACTATGAGATTTATTATCGGACTTAAAAACACAAATGGCGGATTAGATTAATAAAAACTGGCATTTAAACTACAAGTGAAAAACTGGGTCTAAAATTATAAGAAATAAAATTTGTGTAAATAAATTGAATAAATAAGATAATTCACTTAAAATCTATATATGCACACACTAACACATTCCACAGTGATTCCAAAAAGCTTTTTTTTGGAAATAATTCTGTATCTTTTGGATATATCTCAATAAAATATGCTCAAAGCTGAGGTGATTTCATTTTGATTTGATTCCTTTGCATTTATGATATGAAGGAAAAGAAATTTTATATATAGATAGTCTTTGTAAATCTCTACAAAACTTGGCGGTCTTAATATTGCTCCTAAAATTATTTTTTAAATTTTCGCCAGATTCGTTATATAAGAATCCGTTAAAAAGTTATATTAATCTGAAGTTGGAAACTTAAAAAAACTTTTTTTTTCAAAAAATTAGTTTTTCTTTAATTAATGTTTTCAAAAGAAATCAAAGAAATAATGCCCACATGCCCTTCTCCAACCTTTGTCAATTTTGATTTTTTTTAAGTTCTTAAATTGCAAAACTGGATCTACTTAAGATTATTTTAATTATATATCTCCATGTGTAAGGTAAACACCGAAAAAGTATTTTCTGACGGACGCCCTTATAACGACAGGATAACCATTTCAATGAAAAAAGTCAAGTTTTTAAACATGTTTTATACGGATTGGGATTTTTGGTATTTTCATGTAAAGAAGTGGAAGTTTTTTAATTCTTTGATTTTAAGACAAACTTATATATACATATTATACTGAAATTTCAATAAAAATATCGCTATTCGTTTGAATTTTATTTAAATTTTAATATTAAATTACTTAAAAAAAAAAAAAAAATGGTAAAATTTTAAGTCCTTCGAGAAATTCTGTGATCAAATTACATTGCACTAATCTTCCTCTAGCCCAATTAAGCTATTTTTCATACATTTGTACCGCAAATGTATGATATATACAATTGTTTATATCTACTATACATACAAGAATCAAGGTTTAAATATCCAGTACTAGCAAAAAATTTTTAATTTACGACTGTGCAATAAATATGCAAATGTTTCATTTATACAATCAGTACTTAACAACTAGAAATATCCACACTATAGCTTCGTTATACATACTAATAAAATTGTCACTCCCCAGCAGTTTTTTCGGTGTCAATTCAGCCTCTTTAGCACAGTAAAGTCCATTTGTGACTACCCACCTGACTCATTCAAATGTGTACGTTTTTTTATACACCCTAACTTCGCATATATTGTGAGCGATAGTTAAGCTATCGTACCTTTTATTGACTCTTTTTAAAGCGTTGAGGTGGCGATAGCACTATTTATTGACTCTTTTGAAAGCGTTGAGGTGGCGATAGCACCATTTATTGACTCTTTTGAAAGCGTGGAAGTGCCGATTTATACTTTATTGACCCTTTGGTGAGCGTGGAGGTGGCGATTGGTTTTTTTATAAGTCACAAAAACGTCAAAAAAGTGAATAGTTCATACATTGGCAGTACAGGTTGGGTTACTTGACTAACAGCAATAAATATATGGTAGGACATTTGGCTATGATGCATCTTTTTTAGACGTGTGTAGTGTCAAATATCAATGTATTGACTCCATGGTGCTTAACAGAGTCTTTATTATTTTACTTTGTAAGAAAAAAGTTAATTATGTTTATATATATATATATATATATATATATATATATATATATATATATATATATATATATATATATATATATATATATATATATATATATATATATATATATATATATATTTATGTTAACGACAAAAATTTGTCGTTAAATGTTACTCTGTAGTAAAATTTTACCGATCTTTGTCGTTAAACACATTGATAGTTAACGAAAACTTCGGTAAGCTAACTGCAAAAAAATAGCTGTCGTAAAACCATAACGATAAAGAAGCTGATTTTGGCTATTAAATATATTTTTTTAATTTTGATAACATTGTTTTATAAATAATGTAATTAGAAAAAATATAATGAATAATAAGTGCTTTCTTTTTTCGTAAAAGTTTTCGTTTATTAAATGTTTTTACTGAATTTTAGCAAAAATGTAGAGATTAAAATGAGAGTTTATAACTGAGTTTTTAGAATTTTGAAACTGATTTGTTATTCAGTTCTTAGTGATTTTTTTTATAAAAAAAATTTATTTTACTGAAAATACAGAATTTTGGTAAAATTTTTAATTTTTAATAAAAAATTTAATTTTAAGAAAAATTTCAGAATTTTTTAAAAATTTTGATTCTTATTACAAATTTCTCCTTTTTAGAAAACTTTAATTTATTTGCAAAAAAAATTTAATTTTTCAAAAATTAGAACTTTTGTGAGAATTGGTATTTTTAGAGGAAATAAAATATTTGAATAATTTGTTTAAACGAAAAATATTAAGGAGTTTTTAAACATAAGTTTCCATAGTTATGTTATTTTAAAATTTAAAGCAAATTTTTAATGAACGGGCCTAATATAAGAAACATTTAACATTAAATTAATTTTACAAATATTTCCAACAACATACCATACATATACTCATATTAGTTAATTGTTGGAAGACAATCTGCACACATTTATATAATATTTACACTTTTTTCACATTTTTTTTTTTCAAGACAATTGTTTTGTTTTTAAATAAAAATCCAATTAAAATTTAAATATTTTCAAATTATGACGTTCTATCATTTCTATCGATATTTGTCATTAAAATGTATTTACGAAAAAAATCAAAACAACCGAAAAATTTCGTTAATTTACGATATCGGTAGTAAATGAAAAAAGTTACGGAATTGCGGTACTAGTCTTGCTAATTAGGATTTTACAATTATTAATTGACTTTTTCGTACTAGTCACAATATCGCCACTTTTTGGTCCTTTGGTGGCAATACACCTCTTCCTAGGACATTCCCATGTTAAAGTGACTAGTCAGGTGATTAGTAAAGTGACCAGTTAAAAGGATTGTCAGGTGACTGACTCAATTTCACCAGTAAAAGGATCGACTTCCAAAGGGTAAATAAAGTGGAAGCAACAGACACCTCACGCTCACAAAGGGTCAATAAATCAACATGCTCATTAAAACAACAAATAGTGCAATGTATGTAAGAATGCTATGTGGCTGAGTGGTTAGCGCGTAAGACTATAAAACATAACGATGTGAGTTCGAGCCGGGGGTGCGCCATAAACAAAAATGTAAAAATATTAAATTGAATTAAATTGATTAATAATATAAAATAATATGAAAAGAAAATGAAAAGATTTATTAAATAAAAATATAAATAAAAATAAAAAGAAAAAAAAAAAAAAAAAAAATTTACAAAAAAAAAAAAAAGATATAAAAAAATATACGCAGAAAAATCATTCAATTTTTTTACATTCTGAAAATCACTAATTTAAAGATTGATTTTTTCGTACTAGTCGCCACCTTTTGGTCCTTTGTGATTGATATAAAATAATATGAAAAGAAAATGAAAGGATTTATTAAATAAAATATAAATAAAAATAAAAAAGAAAAAGAAAAAAAAAAAAAAGAAATCTACAAAAAAAAAAAAAAAAAAAACAGATATAAAATGAAATTGAAAAAAGATTCGGCTGTGCCGAATCTTTGATACCTTTCACCATATTTCCATCTTACTATCTTATCGACATCATATTACCATATTACCGACAAATAATAAAATTTTCGCCTTAACGTATGCTTTTATATTGTCACATATATAAATCTAAATTTTTTTCAAACTACGAAAATTTGAATATATAAAAAAAATACATCATAGCAGGCTTTGCTTTTAAAAAATAAACAACAACAATTCCATATTTATTTTTTTATGTGTGTATATACAAACTGGCTGCATATACAAAGAACAACAACAACACTGTTATTCATTATATTACTGTTGTTGCTAACTAAACTACTTGTCTTACAAGCAAAAACGTCACTAATAGTCATTACAATGCTTAATATACAAGTTTGTGTATGTATTTATGTATATTCTTAACAGATATGTTTTAGTTTTTAAAAATAAACAACAACAATTCCATATCTATTTATTTTTGTACAGACTGCATATACAAAGAACAACAACAACACTGTTATTCATTATATGAAAGCTGTTTCTAACTAAACTACTTGTCTATACAAAAAACAAAAAACGTCACTAATAGTCATTACAATACTTAATATACATGTTTGTATGTGTATTTATATTCTTAACAGATTTGTTTTTGGACCATAACTCTGTTGATTATAAACGAATTTGGTTTATTAAAAAAAACGAAATTTTATAAAAACATTTATGACTGATCTATATAAAAATAAAAATCTGTAGCTTGAACAAGGGCTTCAAAAATAAAAAATTCGTTTTCCCCGATATCTCAGTTATTACTGAACCGATTTATTTCATTTTTTCAGAACAAAAATTCAGAAAATAATTTCCGAGCCCCCTTTAAAAATTCGAAGTCCCTGGTATATGCAGAGGCTTCAGAAACAGAAAAACCGGTTTCAAAAACCGGTTTTTAAAGCATATCTCCGCCATTTATAAACCGATCCTGCTGATTAAAAAAAAATATTTGTGACCGAGTTGTATAAAAATAAAAATCTATAGCTTAAACCAGGGCTTTAAAAAATCTCAGTTATTATTGAACCGATTTATTTCATTTTTTCAGAACAAAAATTCAGAAAAAAATGTCCGAGACTTGTTTGTAAAAACTAAGTCCCTAGTATATACAGAGGCTTCAGAAACTGGAAAACCGGTTCTAAAAACCTGTTTTTTTAACATATCTCCGCATTGTATGTACCGATCTTGCTGAATTCCAATAGCAAAATTCTCGAAAGCATTTCCGATCGTTTGATATATATATTATATATGTCAGTTATCGGTGGGCTTCATAAACGCCATTTCAACCGACACACGGACGGACGGACATGGTCCTATCGTCATCATTTCTTACAAGGATCCCGAAAATGTAAACTTTTTTGCTCTCCGACGAAAATTGTGGGAATTACAAACGGAATGACAAACTTATATATACCCTTTACACCTGTGGTGAAGGGTATAAAAATATACGCAAAAAAATCTTTTAATTTTTTTACATTCTGAAAATCACTAATTTAAAGATTGACTTTTTCGTACTAGTCACTATATCGCCACCTTTTGGTCTTTGGTGGCAATACACTCCTTCCTAGGACACCCCCATGTTAAAGTGACTAGTCAGGTGATTAGTAAAGTGACCAGTTAAAAAGATTGTCAGGTGACTGACTCAATTTCACCAGTAAAAGGACTAGTATGAATTGACTTTTTCGTACTAGTCACTATATCGCCACCTTCCTAGGACATCCCCATGTTAAAGTGACTAGTCAGGTGATAGGTAAAGTGACTAATGTCGTCAGTCAAGTAACAAGTTTCGGACAGTCACCTTTGACTGCAGGGTCGTCTCTGTAATTTGCAGCAGCAAACACAAACCATTGCACACGAAGTAAAATATATTTCTGTAGAGTTGCGCACGCACAATTTTGTTGAACCCATATTCAGCAGTATTAATTATTTTCGTTCTGATTTTGCTGCTATACTAGTGCGTTTAGCAGTCTTTTTTTTGACTATTCCATTGCTGCTAGACATTCTTGTGTGAAAGAAAAACATAAACATACATACACAATAAAATACATACGAACGCACATACCAACATACATTCACTGTCGGACAAAATAAAGTGCTCTTGTTATTTATTTCAAAATAATTGCTTTCTAGGTTCATTATGGTCTACTTTTTTGCATTTCGAGTTTGAAATAAAAGTGTTGTGCTGGTCATGAATTTTGTGCGACAAAATAAAGTGACACTTTACCTAATTTCTTAAATTTGGCTTCCATTTTCGAATTTTTTGTTACAAAATTGAAGGCTTATGCTTAAAATGTGCTAAATTTTAATATTCTTTCCATTAAATTCTATTCTAATTATTATTACATTTGAAAAATAAGGATAGATCCGGACATATTTTCGGAAAGACGGAAATTTTAAACTTCAGATTTTTCCATGGAAGTTTCCAAAATTTTCTCAGTTTTTTTAAAGTTTTAATAAGATTTTTGTTTACTCATCCAAGTAACTGTATTTTAGAATGGTTCTGGGACTTTAACTGTTATTTTTCTATTAAAGGTCGCTTTATTATTATTTGAACAACAATGATGTCACTTTTACTTAGAATAGGTACTTTTAAAACTCATATATTTGAGTTTTTTCCTGGCAGTAAAAGCTAATATATTTATAATTTTTTCTTTCTTTATAACCTTAGATGATGAAACTCATTCTTTCTTGGCGACAATATTGATATCGTTACGATTTTACTTCGTAGTCTTAGGGTTTCTGCCCTCTCAATTTCTTCTAAATTTCGTTTCGAATTGTTATTTTGTATAAAGAAATGAATTTTTTAACCTCAGATTCTAAAATGTTGTATTTTAAAGTCAAATACATTAATTTTACCTTATTTTCCTTATCTGGAGTCAAGAAATCTTTCTGGATTGTGGTCGAAGACTTTTCGATAATATGGCCGTATTCATCCTCATTTTATAAACTTAATAATAATTTTAATATAATTTAATTAATATAATATTAAAATTTAAGCATATGCCTCCCGGCATGACGAATACAACACTTTTGCCCCAAACTCGAAATACACAAATTTCGAAAACTTTTTTTGTATATTAATTTAAAGAATACAATTCGACAAATACCTGGACACCAAAAAAATAGCTAATTATGCACCTAGAAGATAATAATTATGAACCAAATACTCTATTTTGTCTGACAGTGTATATACATTACGTTACATTTCAACCCTCATGCGTTTTATTCTTTCGCACAAAGCATCGAAATTGCAAAAAAAAAAAAAACGAGAAAGGATAGTCGGTCAAGATCGACCATATGATACCCTACACCATTGTGTATGAGCTAAAAATTAGACCTATGGCTAATTGTTGACCAACACTTTTACTCATTGTAAAATAAATTATATAAATACAGAACAATGCATTGATTCTAAAATCTATATTATTTTATGCCCTTTAGGGCGATTCCCGGAAGTGGCATTATATGGGCGCTATGTTAAATTATAGACCGATTCTCATAAATTTTGGCAATGTTATTTCTACATGTATAAAACTTATTTTTGTCGAATATTAACTTGATACTATCATTCGTATAGGATTTATGCACGTTAAAATGATTTTCGGAAGAGGGGTTTATATGGGAGCTATGGTCAATTATGAACCGATCTTGATGAAATTCGGCACAAAGATTAACACTTATATAAAACCGAGTTTCATTGAAATATTGCTATTCCGGGAGGACATTTGTATGGGGGCTAGGTGAAATAATGAACCAATCATAACCAATTTCAATAGGCTTCGTCCTTCTGTCAAAATAATTATTTGTGCCAAGTTTCATCAAGATATCTTTAAAAACCTGTACTTTGTTCACAAGGTTTACATGGACAGCCAGCCAGCCGACCAGACGGACATCGTTAAATCGACTGAGAAAGTGATTCTGTGTCGAACGGTATACTTTAAGGTGGGGGTCCGACAATTTTCTCTGTGCGTTACAAACATCAGCACAAACGCATTATACCAAATTATCAAAAAACTAAAGCTCGTAAATGAAATCCGACTGCTGCACACAGTGTCCCATTCAAAAAATAAAATGGAAATAAATCTGGAATTTCCGATTTCAATGAAATTTCAGATAGTGTTAGTAGAGGTGTAGGCGAGTTTAAGTTTTGAGCTTGGACGTTATAGGCATAACGGGGGCGGGTCCAGAGGGTCCTAAAGGTGGACACCTCGGGTGTTCAAAAAATTTAAAACGATCCAGATTCGTTATATCTCAGCCGATTTAAAAGATTTTTAAAAAATGTAAGCGTTTTTTTGTCATATCATAAATGCATTTTTGGCGATTTTTCAAAAAAATACATGACCGAGGTGGCCAAATGTAGAGGCCACCCACTACTCCCCTGACCGCTAGGAATCTATACTCTTCCAGATCAACTCAAAAACACCTTAGCTCTGACCACGTGAAATTATATTGAGATATCTCCAACGGTTCAAAAGTTACAGAGTTATAAAAAAAAAGCGTTTTGGAAAAACTGTGTGGTGTAAATTTGGTTCTATAAAAGATATTGACTTCATTTGTTTTAAAAATAATTAAGAATAATGTGAAATGGTATGCCTTTCTGCAATTTTATGTAAATCTAACCAGCCGATTTGAAGTTACAGATTTATTTCCAAAAAGTTTAGATTCTGCCAAACTAAGCATTCCTCATGCAGGTTTTTTTATATTTTTCGTTCGGTGCAAACTTTTGGAGGGTACATTATGATTTGTAATTTCCTGCAATAATTTATAAAGGGTTTCATTTCTTAATTTAAGAACAGGAATGTCTGCGGCAACAAAAGCTTTGCTCGGTTTTTCATTAAAAAGATTTTGGTTGGACTCAGGCAGGCGCGGATCCACGGGGGGGGGGGAAATCGGAAATTTCCCCCCCCCAAAATGAATTTTTGATCTTAGAAAAACTAAAAATTTACAATAGGAAAATGAAAAATTAAAAATTCTTTAAGGAAAATTTTCTTTAGTCAAAATAAATGAAGGCAGAATGAGTTTATCTTCAATATAGTCTAGGAATGGCCAAACTATGTTTAGAAAAAAGTATTTATCGTATTTTTTCTTCGAAAAATTTAAAGCAAATAAATGGGATTTTAAAAATAGAAAAAATATAGGAAATGCAATTCCTATATATTTTTTTCATTAAATTCAAGCTTAAACTTTACATACAATTAAAAACTTATATGTCAAAAAAAAAAAAAAAAAAAATATTGTATAAGTGCTAGCTTCACGTCATATTGAAACGAGAGAAGAAGATATAGTCGGTCAAGCCCGACTATATGATACCCTACACCATTTCGATCCACATAATTTTTTTTTTACACATTTGTACAACTTACTTGTGTTAAATATTAACATAATACTAACATTTGTATGGGATTTATGCACGTTAGTGATTTTCGGGAGAGGAGTTTGTATGGGAGCTATGGTCAGTTATGGACCGATCTTCATGAAATTTGGCAGACGGATTTTTGTTGATATAAAACTTATTTGTACTAAATTTCATTAAAATATTTCTATTTTTAAGGCATCTGTAAGAGTTAAAACTCTATTCCGGGAGGACATTTGTATGGGGGCTAGGTGAAATAATGGGCCGATCATAACCAAATTCAATAGACTTCGTCCTTGTATTGAAAAAAGCATATGTACCAAATTTCATCAAATTATCTTCAAAATTGCGACCTGTACTTTGCGCACAAGCTTTACATGGACAGCCAGCCAGCCGACCAGACGGACGGACGGACATCGTTAAATCGACTCAGAAAGTGATTCTGAGTCGAACGGTATACTTTAAGGTGGGGGTCGGAAGATTTTTTCTCTGCGTTACAACTTCTGCACAAACATATAATACCCCAACCACCTTTGGTGGTGTAGGGTATAATTACAATAACTAATGTTTTAATATTACTTAAAAATTTCGACTTCATGAAAAATATGTTTTATTTTATAAATCCGAATCTTTTCAAAACTTTATACGAAATAATTTTTTAACATCAAAAATGAACAAAAGCATTTTCACAGTAAAAATTTAATAACCATTTATTAATAAATAACACAAAATTTTCCCAGCTCTTTTATACAAAATATAATATTTTTTTAGATTTAATAAATTTTACATATGATAGAAATTTTGGTTCACTACACAGATTTAATTTATAAATAAAATAGTAAAGGCCTAAAAATTGTAATTTTTCAAGAAAAAACTTTAAACTATTTTTATTGAAAATATTCACAATTTTGTGTTAAGAAAAAAATTGTTTAAATAAAACTATTAATTTAACATTTTCCCAAGAAAATATCTACAATTTTCCTAGAGGACGATAACAAAAATAATACTTTTCGCTTAATATTATATTAAACCTTCTGAAAATTTCTCTTGCTTTCCTGAAGAGTTGTTGTACTTTTTTCGCACACCTGTATGAAAAATTTTCATATTCAAAAATTAATTTTTAAATACACCCTATAGCGTTGAAAAATTACTCGGGAAATCACATAAATAGCATCATAAATAAAGCCTATTAAATTTTGGAGTTATGCTTAAATTTTTTAGGTTCCTGTATTTTTTCTATTAAGATATTTTGAAAGTAGAATAATCAATTTTATTGTCGTATTTATTTCTTTGGTTTGAAATTTTTGGTGATTCAATGCATTAGAATTTTTCTGTAAAAGTCAACAAAAAATATGCATTCAATTTAAAAACATTTTTGTTGTAAATATAGCAAGATTTGGTTTTTTTTGTTAGATAAAAACTGAAGAACTTATTCGATTTTATGTGAAATTCCCCAGAAGGTATGCTACAAATAAAGCTTAAAATGAAATAATTTGCTTAAAGTAAATGAAAAATTTTTTGATAAAATTTTTTAGTTTTTAAACGATTTTAAATATTGACATCTCATTTTATTGTAAACAAAATATCATTAAGACTTAAAAAAGAAATACGTAAAATAGAAAAGTATTTTAATATAGTTAAAAGGTATGTTTTTCCTAATAAAAAAATCTAAAATTTGGGGAGTTCCGAGATTTTTAGTTCAGCAACTAATCTCAAAATTGTTTTTTCGAATTTTCTCGAAAATTGGTGATGTACTCAAGAAGATTGTTTTTTGAGTAAAACTACAAAAATATAAACATTCAGACTGAAATAGTATGAAATTTTATAAAGTGATTTATTTACATAATTTTCACTAGATTTTCTTCACGGGCTCCTCTTTGCCGAAAAAATTATTAGTGTATATTTTCCAGTTGACATATAATATATTCCAGTAAAAATTAAATTTAAATGAGATTTTATTTCACATTTAAATGTTTAATTCATTCAATCATCTACTTGATTGATTTAATCAATTTTTAATTAAAAAATGTTTTCTATTTTTCATTTTTTGTAGTTATTAGTGATTGATATAATAATTTTGGTGATTTATTGGATACTTGTTTTGGTGTTAGCAGATTAACTTCAAATTTTCATATAAGTAAAAAAATAAATTTTAAAAATTACTCACATAACGAAGAGATAGTTCAGTGTGCTTTAGGGAATGGTAAACAATGCCAAAACTCGATTTTCGATTTTACGATCAACTTTTTTATTTCGATTTTCAAAATCGATTTATCGGTCCCCAAAATCGATTTATCGGAAGTCGATTTTTTATTGATAAAGTCAAAAGTGTATCAAAAACATCTAAAAATTAAAAAATAAACCTATAAAATTATTTCAAATATTCAGGTCTCAAATATAAAAGTTATGTATATAATATATAAGAAATCTGTGAATATTTTATTTATCTATCAAACCAATCTTCTTCAGTAAAGCTTTGTAAAAAGGCTATGTTCACTACTAAGCCTGTTTCTTTGCTGGGTTATTATAAGGACATCCTTCAAGAATAGAAGTTCACACGGTACTGATATTCTCGAGCAATTTCATTAATATTAGGATAAATTGTTTTATTATTTCTTTTTTCCTTCAGAGGATTTAGACTATTGTTTTGCCAACTGCCCAGCTAGGAATGATATGTAAAAATACTAAGATCTTTTGCGAATTAAATATTGGGATTTTTTTTTTTCATTTTCTATTGGCAAACTCCACTTGGGTGCATTTTTAAATTGTATTCCCGCCAAATTATGTTTAAAAAAGCAGACATAACTTTATTATTACCAACCAAAAAATTGTAATTTATAAGATTTTTATAATTCTACATATTTTTTTAACTTTTTAAAACAAACACGATTTTTGAAACTAAATAATCGATTTCAGTATAAAATAGTTAATATAAAATCAATTGCAAACAACCGACTTTTTTCCCATGAAAATCGACTAAAATCGAAATCGATTTACCATTCCCTAGTGTGCTTGACATCCCATCCAGATCTAAATAGCTTAGCTTTTTGTGTTTTTCTAATGATGCACTCTTTATTTAAATTATTTTATTTTGAACTATTCAGTAGTATTACAGAAGTAAAAACACGGCTTTCATAATTAAAATCCTTTCAATATTCTCTGAGAAATGTTTATTTTAATACATATTTGTAATTTTGCATGTTTGTATGTAATTAAAATAATAATTATAAATAACCAGTTTTCTGTCAAAAAAAAAAAAAAAAAAAAAAAAAATTGGTTAAATTTTCATAGTTCTAAAACTATATATAAAAACATAATTTTTCCAGTGATGATAAAAAAATTTCCCCCCCCCCCCCCCCCCCAAATGCTTTGGCTGGATCCGCGCCTGGTTGTATATAAGTAAAAACAAAACTATGTGGATCTAAATGGTGTAGGGTATCATATAGTCGGGCTTGACCGACTATATCTTCTTCTCTCGTTTTTAAATAAAAAGCTGATGATATAAATATAAAAAATGAACCTAAAAATTAAATTAAAAAAAGGTGAAAAAAATGTGTTGGAAAGGTAAAAGTAAGAGAAATATAAAAAGATTAATAGAAATGAAAATAAAGGAATATGTACGTAGATTGTTTACGAAATGTAGATGAAATTGTTGATTTACAACCAATATTTCTATAACATTAGAGGAACATATGGATGAGACAAGTGAACATGTTATATTTCTTGGCAAAACAATTCAGGAAAAATTAAAAAGGTATATTAAAACGAGAGAAAAGGATATAGTCGGTCAAGCCCGACCATATGATACCCTACACCATTGTGTACAGTATAATTCGGGGAGGAGTCTTTTATTAGACTTGGAGTCAAATGTGGACCGATACTCATAAGTGTAAAAAAGACATACAAATACAGAATATTACGTTGATGCTGACATTTATATGAACTTATTCACTTTTGGGTGATTCCCGAAAGAGGGCCTTATATGGGAGCTATGGTAAATTATGGACCAATCTTTGTAACATTTGGTACTGTCATTTATGTTTATATAAAACTTATTTGTGTCGAATATTAACTTGATACAAACATTTAAATATGATTTATGGTCGTTAAAGTGATTTTCTGAAAAGGGGTTTATATGGGAGCTATGGGTAATTATGGACCGATCTTTTTAAAAATCGGCACACTTATTTATACTTATTTGAAACATATTTGTGCCAAATTTTATTAAAATATTGCTATATTTAAGGGATTTATGATCGTTAACCCCTTTTCCGGGAGGACATTTGTATGGGGGCTAGGTGAAATAATGGACCGATCATAACCAATTTCAATAGGCTTCGTCCCTGGACCAAAAGAAACCTGTGTACCAAATTTAAAATTTTTGGTTCAAAATTGCGACCTGTAGTTTGATTACAAGGTTTACATGGACGGACAGATGGTCAGACGGACGGACGGACATCGTTAAATCGACTCAGAAAGTGATTCTAAGCCGATTGGTATAAATTAAAGTGGGTCTTAGATCAATATTTTTGGGTGTTACAAACATCAGCAAAAACGCATAATACCCTCCCCACCTATGGTGGTGTAGGGTATAAATAGGCCCACAAAAAAAGCATTTGAAGAGTTATTGAAAATTCTTCATGAACAAAATTTAGACGTTCCACATAGCATATCTACATGAATTCCAAATAAAGTAAATTTAATAATAAAATAAGTTTTACCAGGGGTATACTCACATTTTGGTATTAGAAAACAATTGAATTGAATTGAATTTATGGGCAGTTTAGTTTCAAATTATGAACAAATTATAGTTGACTTAAAAGTAGATGGTATACCACTTTTTAAAACCTCACGCACACAATTGTGGCCATTATTGTTAAGAATTATTCCCAATTCTTAAAAATTATGTATATTGTCAAAAAAAAAAAAAAAAAAAAAAAAAACCTAACGGTGCACATTGGGGTTAATGGAGTCTAAAATGGCGATTAATTCAGGAAAAAGTAATATCAATATTTTAATTATTACGTTTTATTTTTTTTATTGATTATTAGGTAAAAACAAATCTGCTTAAGAATTTTAAGATTTTTTTAGCAGAACGGTAATGTTTGTCCGTCCGTCTATACATTAGAGTTAAATGGGTCAAAAATTATGCATAATTCAGAGAGGGGTAGTCAACACTTTAATGTTCACGTTTAATTTTTCTATTTATAAGAAAGTAAAAAATGCTTTTTTTAAAATTATAAGATGTTTTTTGGCTGAATGGTAATGTCCGTCCTTCCATCTTTACATTTGGTTTAAATGGGACGAAAATTAAACTTAATTCAGGAAAAGGTGATATAAAAGCTTTAATACTTACATTTGGTTTTCAGATTAATTAAGAAGTGAAAAAAAAAATTTTTTTCGATTTTTTTTTTTTTTTTGAGAGAATTATAATGTCCATCTGTCTGTTTGTTTATTTTTGCAAACTTTCCAATTCAAAATCGTTTAACTTTTGACTCAATGATGATAACGACTCAAAATTTTCTTTGTTCGATAGATATTTTTGCTTTTTAAACAACTGCATAAAATATAATAAAATCGGTTGAAAATATTTGGCTATATAAAGAAAAATCTTAACTAAGATCTTGTATAATTGAAATTTTTGAAATTTCAAATGCACTCGAAAAATATATAAGATATGAGTATATTCAAGCATGTTTTCTTAACGATTTATCAAGGACTTTAAGGTGATATAAAATTCTTGGAAATCGGGTAAGAAACAAAAATTAGTAGTTAAACATTTTCCATGACACTAATACCCTATTTTGAACTCCCATTGTTCCGCTTTTAAGACAATTTTCAAGCAAGCGCGAATGTTATATTCGGCTCGGCCGAATCTATATACCCACCATCTACTTTTTCAAATTTTACGTTATATGGGAGGTGGGCGTTAAAGTAGGCGGACCGCGCCTATTTTTTGTTTCCGAATTTACAAAGTATGAAACGGACACCCTGTGTTTCTAGTTTTAAGCCCATAACTTTATTGTTTATTAACCGATTTCGCAAATTTTCAATCCCAAATAAACTTTATATAAGACGAATATTTGTGCCAATGTTTAAGAGTTTTTTTTTTTTCTTACTTTCTATTGGAAATGAATGACATTATTGAGAATGGTTTGGAGTTCGGGCCAAAATTAGTAAAATTGAAAATTAGGGCAATTATTTGTAATTTTCCAGCAAAGCCTTCCTATGTGGCATAGCTAGGCATACATTTTCCCAAGGATGTACTAAATGCGCTCATGTTGGTAGACAAATTCATAACTCCCTTACATATTCACTCAGTCTGGTACCTTACTATTCAAAGTTGATTTCAGAAAACCGCTTTAAAACAGTTAGAAATACAAATGATATTCCAAGTGCCAAAAGAAAGTTTGCATCTTGTAGATTTAGGAGTAATGCGTAGGATGATTATGCGATTAATTCATAATAAATTTCTGAATCTCAAAAGAATAAATCAAACAAATCATTTGGAATCCCTTAAATGTTACATACCAAAGGAATTTGTACGAAGTCCTAGAAATTTGGATAAAATATTATTCTGGAAGGCCACTGAATTTCGTCAAATTTTATTATATACTGGTATTTAAAGAAAAAATGCCAGAGGATTTTTATTAGAAATATCTTTTGTTACATTGTTCAAGTAGATTGGTATCGATTGAACATAATTTAAAACAAAACACAAAACATGCGCGAAAAAAATTTAGATGAATTGCTTATAAAATTTCCTGAAATTTTTGGAGAAAATTCCGTTTCTTACAATATTTACAATCTTTTGCATTTAACGGAATGTGTAAATTAATTAGAAGTTTTACCAAAATTTTCTGCATATGACTTCCAAAATTACCTACAAACTTTAAAAAATTTTTTTAGACAAAGAATACTCAACGGGATTATCAATCAGAAGTTCCAGTGTTTCGTAACTATTTGTAGTCCAACTGCCCTCCGCTTTCTGAATGTAACCTGGAACAGCAGAGGCTTTTGATTTTACGGTCTGCCTGTCTCGGAGGAATTTTCTATACCACTACAGAAATCCCTCCAGGATTTGCGTTTTGCATTCCTGACTTGATTCTTGAAAGTTTGCAGAGATGCTTTGTAAAGTGACCAGTTGCCAGTCCTCCTAGCCTCATTAAACAGCTTGCGAGATCTCTTACGAGATTCGGCTATAATCAGCCACCACCAGAGCTGATTATAGCCTAGAGTTTACACGTGCGTGCTGTGGATACTGTAAGACTAGTCACAGCCATATCCAGTTTCTTAATATTATGAATGACCGGGGGCTATAAAAGAAAATTGACCAGGATTTGCTTTTGCTCCATTGAGGAATGGATTTGCAGAAATTGTCATTCGCTGAATAGAGAATTCAATATAAATACTCTCCAATTTCCAATTAACTGCTGATGTGTTGCGCTAATTATAGTAATGTATGTTTGCTAACTACAAAGGTAGGTTCTGACCCTTATTGACTACTACTAAATTATTACCAAGTAAGATTTCTAAAATACACTCACATCTGGTGATAGTGTCGGTACTGCCCAAATATGATGATGGGCCTTTGTATCAGCTCCGATAATAATGGGTCTGCTGATTTTTAGCTGTCATTTCCATGCAAAACATTTACAAATAAAACATAGTACCGACAATGCAAAATCGCCTGCAATATTCCAATACAAATTTGGATTATATTACATATGAAAAATTAACTAATGTTTTGAAGTGATTTTTCGTCTTTTAATTCCTCTTTGATTAATCATTTTCAAATTTTTTAGAAATTTTTCATTTCTATACGAATTTTTTTAAATTATATTCATAAATAGTATGTATGGCTAACAAAATATTAAAAAAAAAAATTATAATATAATAATTATAATTTTAAGAATGAGAAAAGCGAAAATTTTGAGGCTAAAATTAAAATAAAAAGGCTAAATTTATCTTTTTCAAGGCTAAGTCTAGCCTTTAATAACTCATATTGAAAATATGTTCGACAAACATATGTTCCCTATAACAAAAGAATCTGCTCTTAATGACATTAATAATAAAATAAATGAAATTCATTTTTTTATTTATTAGGTGGCGGCAATGAAAGAATTAATGAGAAGAATAATTATAAACAATTTAAGTCGAATTGTTAGTGAAGACATTTTATATAATTATGATTTGGAAGGCACACATGAAAAAAGGTTTAAAGATTTGACAAATCTTTACAGTGTTATTCAAGATAATTGGTTTCATAATTTCATAACTGAAATTTGTACATACATTAGGGTGGCCCTTAACACAAAAAGTGTCCAGATTTTTCTTCGCACCCACTGGAAATGTTTGAAAAATCAAAGAACTAAGATAAGCCAAGTTTTAAACTGATTGAAGAAAATTTAGAGGTGGTTTAAAGCGATCAAATTTTTAAAAATTATGACTTTTGAAAAGTTATTTCCTTTCACCGATCATAAATAATTAATTTTAAGTGCAATTTTCTGGGTTTATTACTTGTTAAATTCCACAGATTATGAGCTTTCAAAAACGCATAAAATCAGTAAGATTGAATAACTAATAACATAATAGTTATTAATTACTCATACTGAAAAACTAATAATAATTTTGATTGAATATAATTTTGAAATTAATATATTTTTTTTTTTATTAATTTTTTTTAATTTATTTGTTTATCTAATCAAACTTTTTTAATGAACAAAATTAAATATGTTTTAATAATATATAAGTTAAAGTAAAAACAATACATTAGTAAAACATGAAACGTAATAATTTATAAATTCACATAATTTCAACATCTCTTTCTAATAAATTAATAAAATTAATTTGTTTGAAATATATATTAGACTTTTTTTTATTAATATAGACTAAGTATAGGGTAGTTACAAAAGAGGTTCCTGTTCTATTAGGATAAGTTACATAGTAATAGGTACTAAACAGGTCCATTTAAATAAGATTTTAACATGTCCTTTGAGGACAAGAACCAGGACCAGTATTGTAGTAACCGGTAATGAACAGATTAATTTAGAACCGGTTTGTAACCTATCCTACACTACCTACATATATGGTATAAATTAGCCACCTCCAATGACAAGCCCATTAAAAAGTAACAGGTTCTTTTCATAAAAAAGTGCCGGAAGGGGAATTTCAGCTATTATATTAAGTATATTTCCTCGTTACTTTAAAGTAAATAAACATTAATGCAAATGAATAAAATGTTTACAGAATTTGAATAAATTTAAACGTATTTTTGTGAGTAAAAAGAAAATAATTATAAAAGTTGAAAATATAAAATAAAATTTTATTGAATTTTTAGGAAATGCCTAAAATTAAGCCAACAAAAACTGCAAAATTGAAGGCCATCACAGACGAATATCCAAACCTTCGGACAGAAGGAGGTATCATTTTTGGTAGTATCTGCAGTAAAGCGCTTCAGAAAGAACATTTTTAATTAAGCGGCAGTAAGAAAGTGCAAGGCATTTATAATTGAAAGATAGTCAAACCAAAAAAAAATCTTAATTGTTTTTGCCTGAGTCCAGGCGCGGATCCAGCCAAAGCATTTGGGGGGGGGGGGGGAAATTTTTTTATCATCACTGGAAAAATTATGTTTTTATATATAGTTTTAGAACTATGAAAATTTAACCAATTTTTTTTTTTTTTTTTTTTTTTACAGAAAACTGGTTATTTATAATTATTATTTTAATTACATACAAACATGCAAAATTACAAATATGTATTAAAATAAACATTTCTCAGAGAATATTGAAAGGATTTTAATTATGAAAGCCGTGTTTTTACTTCTGTAATACTACTGAATAGTTCAAAATAAAATAATTTAAATAAAGAGTGCATCATTAGAAAAACACAAAAAGCTAAGCTATTTAGATCTGGATGGGATGTCAAGCACACTAGGGAATGGTAAATCGATTTCGATTTTAGTCGATTTTCATGGGAAAAAAGTCGGTTGTTTGCAATCGATTTTATGTTAACTATTTTATACTGAAATCGATTATTTAGTTTCAAAAATCGTGTTTGTTTTAAAAAGTTAAAATAATATGTAGAATTATAAAAATCTTATAAATTACAATTTTTTGGTTGGTAATAATAAAGTTATGTCCGCTTTTTTAAACATAATTTGGCGGGAATACAATTTAAAAATGCACCCAAGTGGAGTTTGCCAATAGAAAATGAAAAAAAAAATCCCAATATTTAATTCGCAAAAGATCTTAGTATTTTTACATATCATTCCTAGCTGGGCAGTTGGCAAAACAATAGTCTAAATCCTCTGAAGGAAAAAAGAAATAATAAAACAATTTATCCTAATATTAATGAAATTGCTCGAGAATATCAGTACCGTGTGAACTTCTATTCTTGAAGGATGTCCTTATAATAACCCAGCAAAGAAACAGGCTTAGTAGTGAACATAGCCTTTTTACAAAGCTTTACTGAAGAAGATTGGTTTGATAGATAAATAAAATATTCACAGATTTCTTATATATTATATACATAACTTTTATATTTGAGACCTGAATATTTGAAATAATTTTATAGGTTTATTTTTTAATTTTTAGATGTTTTTGATACACTTTTGACTTTATCAATAAAAAATCGACTTCCGATAAATCGATTTTGGGGACCGATAAATCGATTTTGGGGACCGATAAATCGATTTTGAAAATCGAAATAAAAAAGTTGATCGTAAAATCGAAAATCGAGTTTTGGCATTGTTTACCATTCCCTAAAGCACACTGAACTATCTCTTCGTTATGTGAGTAATTTTTAAAATTTATTTTTTTACTTATATGAAAATTTGAAGTTAATCTGCTAACACCAAAACAAGTATCCAATAAATCACCAAAATTATTATATCAATCACTAATAACTACAAAAAATGAAAAATAGAAAACATTTTTTAATTAAAAAGTGATTAAATCAATCAAGTAGATGATTGAATGAATTAAACATTTAAATGTGAAATAAAATCTCACTTAAATTTAATTTTTACTGGAATATATTATATGTCAACTGGAAAATATACACTAATAATTTTTTCGGCAAAGAGGAGCCCGTGAAGAAAATCTAGTGAAAATTATGTAAATAAATCACTTTATAAAATTTCATACTATTTCAGTCTGAATGTTTATATTTTTGTAGTTTTACTCAAAAAACAATCTTCTTGAGTACATCACCAATTTTCGAGAAAATTCGAAAAAACAATTTTGAGATTAGTTGCTGAACTAAAAATCTCGGAACTCCCCAAATTTTAGATTTTTTTATTAGGAAAAACATACCTTTTAACTATATTAAAATACTTTTCTATTTTACGTATTTCTTTTTTAAGTCTTAATGATATTTTGTTTACAATAAAATGAGATGTCAATATTTAAAATCGTTTAAAAACTAAAAAATTTTATCAAAAAATTTTTCATTTACTTTAAGCAAATTATTTCATTTTAAGCTTTATTTGTAGCATACCTTC
The DNA here is from genome assembly GCA_951394005.1 of Protophormia terraenovae. Classification (NCBI taxonomy): domain Eukaryota; kingdom Metazoa; phylum Arthropoda; class Insecta; order Diptera; family Calliphoridae; genus Protophormia; species Protophormia terraenovae. Next base: position 2,933,084 of record OX596078.1, on the reverse strand, counting down.
TGGGGAATTTCACATAAAATCGAATAAGTTCTTCAGTTTTTATCTAACAAAAAAAAACAAATCTTGCTATATTTACAACAAAAATGTTTTTAAATTGATTGCATATTTTTTGTTGACTTTTACAGAAAAATTCTAATGCATTGAATCACCAAAAATTTCAAACCAAAGAAATAAATACGACAATAAAATTGATTATTCTACTTTCAAAATATCTTAATAGAAAAAATACAGGAACTTAAAAAATTTAAGCATAACTCCAAAATTTAATAGGCTTTATTTATGATGCTATTTATGTGATTTCCCGAGTAATTTTTCAACGCTATAGGGTGTATTTAAAAATTAATTTTTGAATATGAAAATTTTTCATACAGGTGTGCGAAAAAAGTACAACAACTCTTCAGGAAAGCAAGAGAAATTTTCAGAAGGTTTAATATAATATTAAGCGAAAAGTATTATTTTTGTTATCGTCCTCTAGGAAAATTGTAGATATTTTCTTGGGAAAATGTTAAATTAATAGTTTTATTTAAACAATTTCTTTCTTAACACAAAATTGTGAATATTTTCAATAAAAATAGTTTAAAGTTTTTTCTTGAAAAATTACAATTTTTAGGCCTTTACTATTTTATTTATAAATTAAATCTGTGTAGTGAACCAAAATTTCTATCATATGTAAAATTTATTAAATCTAAAAAAATATTATATTTTGTATAAAAGAGCTGGGAAAATTTTGTGTTATTTATTAATAAATGGTTATTAAATTTTTACTGTGAAAATGCTTTTGTTCATTTTTGATGTTAAAAAATTATTTCGTATAAAGTTTTGAAAAGATTCGGATTTATAAAATAAAACATATTTTTCATGAAGTCGAAATTTTTAAGTAATATTAAAACATTAGTTATTGTAATTATACCCTACACCACCAAAGGTGGTTGGGGTATTATATGTTTGTGCAGAAGTTGTAACGCAGAGAAAAAATCTTCCGACCCCCACCTTAATTTGGTTATGATCGGCCCATTATTTCACCTAGCCCCCATACAAATGTCCTCCCGGAATAGAGTTTTAACTCTTACAGATGCCTTAAAAATAGAAATATTTTAATGAAATTTAGTACAAATAAGTTTTATATCAACAAAAATCCGTCTGCCAAATTTCATGAAGATCGGTCCATAACTGACCATAGCTCCCATACAAACTCCTCTCCCGAAAATCACTAACGTGCATAAATCCCATACAAATGTTAGTATTATGTTAATATTTAACACAAGTAAGTTGTACAAATGTGTAAAAAAAAAATTATGTGGATCGAAATGGTGTAGGGTATCATATAGTCGGGCTTGACCGACTATATCTTCTTCTCTCGTTTCAATATGACGTGAAGCTAGCACTTATACAATATTTTTTTTTTTTTTTTTGACATATAAGTTTTTAATTGTATGTAAAGTTTAAGCTTGAATTTAATGAAAAAAATATATAGGAATTGCATTTCCTATATTTTTTCTATTTTTAAAAACCCATTTATTTGCTTTAAATTTTTCGAAGAAAAAATACGATAAATACTTTTTTCTAAACATAGTTTGGCCATTCCTAGACTATATTGAAGATAAACTCATTCTGCCTTCATTTATTTTGACTAAAGAAAATTTTCCTTAAAGAATTTTTAATTTTTCCTTTTCCTATTGTATTGTATTGTAATAAATATACCTTGCTTACAAGTTTACATTTGTATACTTATTACCTTTACTTTCCTTTTACTTACATACGTTCATTAGTATGGATATTATCTTTTTACATGATTATATTTACATGCGTTTTGTGTCTCGGCTAAATTACTTTGAAAGTAAAGCTAACAACAAATATTTTTACGAACCAAATAAAAAACTGCTGATTGCCAGCTGAATGAAAGCATATATTTTATTTTATATTTTTCATTAATTATTATTATTATTATTATTATTATTATTATTATTATTATTATTTGATCATTTTCATTAAAATTAACAAATGTCTATATGGGTATCTAATGATAGAATAGGATTTATAAATTCAAGCAAAATTATTTAAACTTTTCAGGACCTCATAATGTCAAAAATGTCCTTCAAGTACTTTGTTCTTAAATATCCATGAGATTTTTTCAACAAATAATTCTAAGATTATAATAATTTTAAACACTTCACAATATGTTTTCTTTATCTCACATTTTGTCCTTTTACCTTCAACAGTTCAAATTTTATAAATCAACACTGATCGCATGTGGTACATATTTTTGTAAATATCCACTAACAAATATTCGCATCGACGCTTATAACCAAAATAAGTACGACGGTGGCTAAACGTCGAATCGAACCCGGCTAAAAATCAGTGTTGTTTTGAAAATGACATGAAGTGGAAACAGAGTTGTTTTTAAATTTACCATCCGCTATAGTTGGTAATAATAAATTACATAATTTTTTCAGAAATATTTTTGCAATTCGGTTCCAAAGGATAGTTCCGATAATTAATAATTGGTATAAAAAAAGCATCTCACTTTTGCAGAATATTTTTTTCAAAAATGTTATCCATAAGGAAAAGGCAACACTCGGATTATTATTTATGGTGTATTCTCTTCCACTTCACTTGAATAACGTCATCGCAAAAACAACAACGTGGTTTTTCTACATTCCTATGTATGTGCTGTTAGTAGTGGTGGTAGAATACAGTGAATTTTTTTCGTATTCCCATCACCATCGACTTATCTCTAGATAACAGAAATAGTCACCGAATCTATCAAATCATGCACCAATTTTCCATGATCATTGGGAGAATCACCATGTTGCATTAATTATCAAAAAGTTTCAGTTCCATTGTACATATCATATTAAAAACCTACCAAATTTTTTGCATCTAATATTAATATATAAAAAATACTCAAATAAAAATCAATACCTTAAAAAATTAATGTCAATAATCTACAAGTTTAATGAAAATATCATACGTGATTTAAAATTAAAAGAACCCGAATTTAAAGATTTTCGGATATTGTTGAAATAATACACTGAGAAAAACAAAATGGCAACAACAAAACATGCAAGTAAGAAAATACTACTGCTAACATTTAACGCGGCACAAATTGGACTGAATGTTATGGCTTGAAAGTCAACATAGTTGTTGATGACAATAATATCTAAAATTCTGCGGTGTCCAATTTGTGCCGTACAAAAAACAATAATTTCGGAAAATTTTACTCATTCATTTAAAAAATATAGTGCATATTTAAAAAAACGGGAGTTTATGTTACTGAAATGAATTATACAGTAGTAGTAAAGATCATACACATATTTTTTATTTAAAAGTATATGTTTTCTGGGTCCTGGTTAGATTCTGAGTCGATCTAGCTATGTCCGTCTGTTGAAAGCAGGATAGAGCTCGAACGGCACAACGAAGGGGGACGTAATTTATCCTAAATATTTATCTTATATAATGTTTGTTTGATACTGAAAATTAGTAAAATCTGTAAATAAACAAAAAAGTTATGAACAAAATATTAAAAACACAGGCTGTCCGTTGAAGCTTAATTTCATACTTTTCTGTTATATCTCTCTTAAATAAAAGCATGTACTATAACAACATTTTCATGGGTCGATATAAACTTGGAAACAAAAAATGGGCATGGTCCGCCCACTTTACCGCCCACCTCCCATATAAGGTGAAAGGTCAAAGAAATTTTGTACAAGTACTTCATGGACAAATGTAAACACGGAAACAAAAATAGGCGTGATTCGGTTACCGCCCACCTCTTATACAACATTCGAGCTTGTTTACATTTGTAATGTTATTGTTTTTGTTGTTTTTCTTTGTATCACTGTTTTTGTTTAGAACTTTTTTTTTTACTGATTTTCGATTATTTTTCAACCAATTTTAAAAACAAAGTTTTTTTTTTTGGAAAGGTATTCAAATTACCTCTCTAATTGCTGAACATAGTTAGTACAAATTATTGCAGCTAGATGGCGAAAAATTCATTGTTTATTAAAATTGCATCAAAACACCCTGTATTTGCAAATATTATGAGTTCATATGTTCAGCAAAAATACTCGCCAAAGGATTTTGTATAAAGTTGCCAAACATCATTTGGTCGAGTTCTGGAAATTTAAAGGTCAAAATTGTGATTTTCTTCAATAACCTTAAAATAACGATAATTTTGCAAATAACCGAATAATGAAACAACAAGCAGAAAATAATCAGATGATCTTATAAGGTTACCTTATTTAAAATAGTTGTGCCACGTTCGCATAGAAGTGTGTTAAGCCCCAACCACTCAACTAAAAATCATCATATCGCAATCAGCTGTTTCAACCAGCTTTATGCAGATGTGTGTATCTAGCTATTGACGCAAAAATTCTAGGTAGCGTATCGCAGAAATCTACAGAAAATAGATTTTTACGTAGCTGTGTACGTTTTTAACAACCCTGTGGTTTATTTTGCTCACAAAATAACCGAAAAACAGGGTTGTTTACTCAGTGAATGTTCAAAAACATATGATACGTTTAATTTTGTTGACTGGTTGTACAAAATGTCTCACGCTACTTTTTTTCATTCTACGTTGCGATGGAAAGTTGACTGGTTGGGGCTTTAGAGAAATCCAAATCAGTTTTCGTTCGCTTAGAAGTCCAAAGAAAGCATACGTTCAACATAGAGAAACAGGCTATAAATTGTATATACATATGCATATACAGTGGCTCACAGCTTATGTTATGTAGAACATATTTTGATGTTTAACTTTCCATATCTACGCATATATGAGGAAAAGAAAAATATTAACAAATTTTAATTAAAAATAAGTATTTACAATTTTTTTTCTTCTGACAGTAACGTTGATATGTAGTTTTATTAATAACAATTTATGCATACAAAATCTGTTTGCGTTAATCATTTTTATCAATGCGCGCAAAAGTTGTGGAGGTGTGAATTTAAAACTTACAGAAAAATCTTTAAAATAGAGCTTTGGCTTTATCATAATCGAAACAACGTGATTTTATAGAACATCTAAAGCACTATCAGCACATGTCAAAATTATTACAGAATCTTCAATATTTATCGAAATACACCGAAAAGAAAAACTTGTAATTTAATTTTTTGCATAATTTCGTAAATAGCAATAAAATAATAAGTTTCGTAATATTATGAGTAATAAAAGACATATCTTCGGATCGTTTGCTGAAAAATTAAGTGTATATCGGCTTTACATGCCTATTCACAGAAAAATTGTGACTGAAAAATAGTCATAAAACACAAATTGTGACTATAGTCTTTAATTTTCTATTCACAAACAAAAATGTATTAATATTTCGTTTTCAAATTAAGACCTGATATGTAGACAGTCATAAGAATTGTGACTATCAAAAAAAGACATGTTGTAGAAAAAACAATGTATTCATACATATTTGAAACATTTGAGGGTCAAGGAGCGATAAAGAATATATACATCACACTCTTAATCACATTTCATGCAGATTTTCATCGGATTTTGTAGTATTATTTGCAAATTATCCATTCTTCTCTAAAAATTTCAAATTTTTTACAAAAAATTTAATTTTTAATTTTTATTTTCAATTGACAAGAAAAGTCAACATTTTTTAATGTTAAGCATGTTTGTGACTATGTTAACAGAATATGAAGTTATGACCGAGTCACAAGTATAGTCGTAACTTTAAGTCATAATAAAATTGTGACTTTTTTTAAGACTTTTTCTATGAATAGGCATGTTAGTTTGGAAAATATAGTCGTTTAAACATTACTACTCTTGATAGTATCTTAATAAAAAAGCACGATTTTAATTTTTTTAGAAATTAATTTTAGCAAAATTTTCAAATTGTTTCTTATTTGAGGATAAATTTTACATCGAAAATTTATTTTATTATTTTGAAGTTAAGAACATGTTTTTTAAAGTATTTTCAGTGTAAAACTAAAATGAGTCCAAAAATCCTCTCAAGTTTCAACTCAATTTTTTTTTTTACGATTTTTAGTGAGATTTTACGTGGCGATGTGCGGCAATCAGTTGTTCGTATTATATCTACATATTTGTTAAAATTTCAATTCGCTATATAAATATACAAAAACAAAAAGTGCATTTTTTGCGTAATTTTCAAAAAGTCCATAAAATGTTTTATGTAAAATATAAAGAAACTATGTTCACGCAGTTCCGTGTTATTCCATATGGAACTGTGAATGTGCCTCACAAAAATTGACTTTTTGAAAATTTTTCGCTCTTGTTTTCCAAACTTGACTACCCTATATTTAACTGTTGAAAGTCTGCACAAGAACAAACATGATGCAAAATTAATTCACAAAGTCTGGTTAGTTTATATAACATCGAATGGTACCAAAAAATTCTAATTAAAAAACGATTAAAACATAGTCGGTCAAGCCAGACAATTGGATACCCTACACTATTGCTTTAGTGCACTAAAATGATTTCTGAAATTTTCGGAAATGGACCTAATATCAGTCCTATGGCAATTTATGGACAGATCTTTATGAAATTAGTTAATATGATTTTTGCTTATATTATACTTATTTGTGTCAAATGATACCATAATACTTTCATTTATATGCAATTTTCGCGAGTTCAAGTGATTTTCGAAAATGGGCCTTATATGGAAACTATGCCTAATTGTAGATCGATCTTCCTGAAATTTAGCAGTTCGATTTATCTTTGCATAGAACTTATTCGCACCGAATTATTGATATAGTGACATATATAAGGTATTTTTTAGCAATAAAGTGTTACTGTACTCTGTACTCTGTGCACAAGGTTTACATGGACAGTAGGGTATTCAGTCGAATATTGTTTGTTCGATTAATCGACAAATTAAATTCAAATAATTGTCCGATTAAATTAAAATCAAAATTTTGGAGTAAAAATGTATTCTCTTAAATTTTGGCGATTAATCGAATAATTCAATTTGAATTTTAGTTTTGCTTGAAATGAACTGTTGGAAATTTTTATACAATGTTTATAATTTGGAATTTTATTATGAAAATTATATCTGGTGAAAAGAACTAAATATATATACATATATGCCTAAATTACAAGGCGTAGTTTCGTTTCGTATGTCGTTTTTCAATCACAAAAATCAAAAAAATATATAAAAAATTGTAATGTAATATTGAAATGATTTATGTTTTGTAATTTGGGTTGGAGTTGATAAAGAAAAAAAATTCAATTTGTATTAAATGTTTCATAAAGACAAATTGGAGGATTTGTAACTTGATTAGGAAATACGATATACGATCGTAATAACTGACATATTTTTTATTTTTTATTTTTTTGCAGTGGATTTGTCAAAGCTTGTATTTTAAGATGCCACATACAAATTTTGAAAATATGTATTTTTTTTATAAGAATACTCTTTAAAGACGTATGTCTTATAAAAGTCCATCTTTTTTTTTTAGGAAGGATTATCGTAATTCTTGGAATTACTTATTTCTTTACTACTTAAATATTTCTTGTAAATTAAGTTAATACAGGCATATTTTGTTTTCTTTTTGAATAAAACACTAACATAATATAGAATACTTGTTTTATTTCTTAGTTTACATAGTTTATATGTAAAAATATTAACATGTCAACTTTTACAATTTTTGGTTAATCGGCAAACACCTAAATTTCGAGTGACTGTTTAATTCGATAACTATTTAAAAATACTCTCTGAAATTATTCAAAATTTCATGCTACACCCTACATTTAGTACCAATATTAGTATAATAATTAAAAAATTGATACCCCAAATTCAGATTTTGGTCCATCTACCCTAATATATAAAGCAAATGTGATAAAACTTATCGATTTATAAAAACTACAAATCCTGCTCTACAAAATAATAAAAACCGTTTCTAGCAGGCTATTAAAACCAGGGATTTTTTAAAAAAAGTTCATGAAAAAATTTCTACTTTGATTGCTTATAACATCACAACAAGTCATAAAGGTATGTATACACGGTTGTCAGATCTAACAACGTTGGCAGAAAAATGTTCAGAAAATTTCTAACAACCGTGTAAACTTACAATTTATGTCTTACAACGTTGTTAGAAAAAGCATTGTCAGTAAATTGTAACCCAATAATATTGTTAGACATCTGACAATCGTGTAAACACATAACGTTGCCATTGCCAGATAATTGTCTGACAATTTTTATTGTCAGCTGTGCGAATTTTATGCATCTGACAATGGCGCCATTGTCAGATAAATCATTTGTAATGGCAACGCTGCACATTAAACAGCAAAGTTTATTCGTCTGACGACGGATCTGGTAACTTTTGCCATACAACAACCTGCCAACAGTGTAAACTGACAATTTTTGTTTGCAGATAAATTTATTGTCTGACAATTGACTGCCAATGAAATTGTAAGGTTTTCTTATGATCGTCTAAACTGGCAATTTACCTGTTGCTAACAATTTTTCATTGTCAGTACATTGCCATTACATTGTCAGATCTGCCAACATTGTTAGATCTGACAACCGTGTATACATAGCTTAAGTAGGCTAAAAAATTATATGTCAAAAATTTCTGCATTTTATTCTGAATAAAATAGCTTATATAGTATTTTATAGGAAAATGTTAAAGAGTTATAGCGCAATAAAGATATTAGTTACTTTTAAGCCTTGTTTTAGGACAAAGGTCAAAGTCGATTGGCCGGTTTACGACCGATCGACCTAATTTTTGCACTCATATTATTTTTTTAGCCCAATCTACCAGAAACTGCCGGTGGAGCAAACAAAATCAAAACTTGTAAAATCCATACATTTTATGGGTAATCTAATATACAGTGCACAGTGGGGCAGAATCGAAATTTTTTAGAAATAAATCTGTAACTTCTGATCGGCTGATTGGATTTGCATGAAATTTGGTATAGGCATAGCAGAGGAGTGTACAATGTTAAGTTTGGAAGAGGGACCAAACAGACCCCTAAAGGGCGGAGCTAAAGGGGCTTATATTTGGGTACCTCTGATATATAAATTTGTTAATCGCTTGCCAAATTTTTGTTTCTCTCTTATGGTTTTTGAGTTATTTGCATTTGAATTTTTAAGTACTTCAATTTTGCATGTTCTTGGTCCAGTTTTTGTCATATATATCCTAGTTTTTCTGACCGATTTCATTTGTTTTTTATTTAGCTAATAAAGAACAAAATTAACTATTGAATAAAAAAAATTGAAGTCGATATGTTTACCGAGTCCAAAAATAAACGATTTTGAATTTGAAAATTGAAAAAATTACTACTTTTTGTGTTTTTTTGGCCGAAAAAGTATCATTACTCTTTTTTCTCTAAACTAAAATTATCTTTAACAACATATAATAATTTTATACTTTTCTGAAAGGTATCTTCACAGAGAAATAAAAAGCAAGTCCAATAACTCAATTGGTCAAGGTACACACTCTCCCGAATTTGACCCATTTTATATGAAAGTTTTGACTTTAGTCTATATTTTCTCAAATCCCAAAGCACGAATCGGCAAACGGAATGCAGTTTAAGAATCCGTAATATGTTGTTAAAATTTTTCAATCAAAATCTACGAGACTTCGGAAAAATCTTAATTTTATAGCCGAAAATGTGTTTTTCCCATTTTTGGGATTTTCGGCGTTTTTTGGGAATTGTGGGATTCCATTTAAATAAATCTTAAAGTTTTTTCACTTTCTCATTTTATACAATAAAGTCTACATCCACCGAAAATTTCGTTAAGATTATATTACAGACAAACTATTTATAGTTTCTCAAAAAAACACTTTTTTACAAAAATTTTATTTTAGTTTCAAAAATCAGAAAAAGTATAAATTCGATTTTTTTTCATCTAAATTGCATTGCTTAGCTGACATAATTCTTCGTTATACAGAAAAAGATTGAAATCAATATCTTTTACAGAACCGAAACTATGCCAGTTTTAATTTTATCAAGTCTCGAAAAATTCCCAAAACACTGTACTATTGTGGATGTGAAAAAGCCATAACAACATAAATAATTTGTTCCCGTAGCCAATGTTCGAATGTGTGTTTGTACAAAAATACGCAAAAAATTGGATTTTCCGTGACTTAATAAACTTTAAAGTAACAGCAGACAATTTCAGCGCTTTGTTGTTTTTTTTTTTTTTTTTCTTCACTCATATTAATTAACAGAGCAGGTAAGATCAAAAGCAAAATATTATTCTCTCCCATACTTAACGAACCTCTCTTTCAAAATAGGATTGGAAATTTTACTATAATATTAACGGAATTTGGAATAGAGCTATTAGCAATCATCCACTTCAGTAGATTTGACGACCAGTAATACTACTCATTTGCGTATTAAACGTGGTTGCTTAAAAATTATAGAAATATATGTATAACGAGCTGTAAACCCGCTACTTCGTCAGCGGACATTTTTTATAAAAACTATACTATATAATAAATTTAAACTAAGATTCTTAACTCCCTTGGGAACATTTTTAATAATGGTGTTATGTCATCCATAAATAACAATATCTCTTTAATTTCAGGTTTATAATCTTAGAATAATGAAAAATAAATATCAGAATTACGAAAAAGTATATTAGAATAAAGAAAAAGGACCACAAAATCCATTTAGAATGAATGGGAATCCAAAGTCCTTTCTTATGGATTCCCATTCATTTAGGACCACATATCCTTATTTCATGTTTCTAGGTTTAATATTACCGAAAATTAAAAAAGTACCATTGGAAGAACAAAAAAGTACCACAAAGTCCCCTCTAATGAATTCTCATTCATTTAGGACCACATATCCTTAATTTCATGTTTCTAAGTTCATAATTATAGAAAATTCAAAAAGTACCATTAGAAGAACAAAAAAGTACCACAAAGTCCCCTCTAATGAATTCTCATTCATTTAGGACCACATATCCTTAATTTCATGTTTCTAAGTTCATAATTATAGAAAATTCAAAAAGTACCATTAGAAGAACAAAAAAGTACCACAAAAACCTCTCTTATGGATTCTTATTCATTTAAGACCACATATCTTTAATTTCATGTTTCTGGGTTAAATATTACCGAAAATTCAAAAAGTACCATTAGAAGAACAAAAAAGTACCACAAAGTCCCTTCTTATGGATTCCCATTCATTTAGGACCACATATCCTTATTTCATGTTTCTAGGTTAAATATTACCGAAAATTAAAAAAGTACCATTGGAAGAACAAAAAAGTACCACAACGTCCCCTCTTATGGGTTCTCATTAACTAAGGACCACATATCCTTAATTTCATGTTTCTAGGTTCATAATTATAGAAAATTCAAAAAGTACCATTAGAAGAACGAAAAGGTACCACAAAGCCCCCGCTTGTCAATTCTTTCCAACATCGGACCATGCGTATTTAATTTCATGTTTCTAGGTTAAATGTTACAGAAAATGCAAAAAAGTACCAATAGAAGAACAAAAAAGTACCACAAAGTCCATCCTCTTGAATTTTTACCCACAGGGCCATGTATCTTTAAGTACCACAAATTCCACTCTTGCGAATTCTTATATACATTTTCTTAATTTTATGTTTCTATGTTTAATGTAATTGAGAATTCATTATTAAGTTTGAATAAAATGTAATTTCCCGCCTGTACCCCTTTTTTGGTACTTTTTTTCACCCATCGAAGTAACAAAAATTGTATTCCAATAAATTTCTAAATTGTAGTGGTATCCCATATTAATATACTCATATGAATATTTCAATAAATATAAAAAAAGGTTTTATGAAAAAAGTACCAAAAATAGGTACGATTTTTACCCCTTAAACGTTTGAATTTCTAAAAAATACCAAATTTGTATTTCTCATTTTTTGATAAGTTATGAATATGACATAAATTTTATCTGTATGTTGATTGGTTTCAAAGATACATATGGTGCCAAAAAAGTACCAAAATACAGTTTTTACCCGTTTTCTCCCTAAAACGGTCGATTTTTAAAAAAGTACCAGACACCTGTCCGATTATTTTTTAAATGAATAACTACAACTATTCAACTTTTTGTGTATCTTTATTAGTTTGGGAGTTATAAAGTTACCGATTTTACCCGTTTTTACCCTTTTTTACCCCCTAAACATTCGAATTTCCAAAAATCCCGTCTTAGTGGATCTATATTGTGGGAGACCTACCTACGATCCAAATTTCGCCTCTCTAGCTTCAGCCGTTTGGGCTGTGGGATGATGAATCAGTCAGTCAGTCACGTTTAGGGTTTGGGGTCCGGGAATTCCCGGGCGGGAAATCCCGGGAATTCCAGGAAATTTTTTTCCAATTTTCCCGGGAAAACGGGAAATTTAATATTCACGTAGTTTTATAATCATATAGCAAAAAGTGTTACTGTTTATATCACCTCAGTGAAAATTTTACATTAATTTAAACATACTACTTACTAAAGGCATTTTTAGATGTTAATAAAATTAATATAAAATTCGATTCAAGTTATATTTTATTATTGAAAAACATTTCATCGGTGCGCTGATGAAGTCCTATTTTACTACTTTTCACTAGGAAAAAAAAAACGTTTTATTTTTGTCAGTTCACATTACGAATACACGAGTTTTTAACTAGGTTTTTAAGCTGTGTAAATAATTTTGAAATATGTACAAAAATTAAATATGTAAACATTTTTTATATGAAAAATGGATAAGAACTTTTCTTTTAACATCAGAAATAAATGCCGCTACTTTTTAAAAAATTATTACAATTCTACTTTTAAAATGTGTAAATATATTTGACTACGAATGTATTTTTCAAAAGTATTCGTATTGAAATGATTAACAATGTTTTTGAAATGTTAAATGAAAAATAATTTTTATCAGATTTCCGAACACTATATCATTGGACCTCAAAATATTGTTGGGAATCAATTTTAAAAGTGTTTTAGAATTGAATCAATACGATAAGAAAAACCATTTATACTAATATTTATGCCATAGATTAGGGTTTATCTTCTTTAAATTTTTAGCGTGAAAAGTATTTAACCTAAAAATCTGAAGTATACAGTTCGTAATTAAATATTAGAAATACTAATTTTTCATTCCATAACACCATTCACAAAAGCATACTTCTACTGACTCAATTTATAAAGAAGTCATTGATTTTTTTTAATTCAAATTTTCTGCAAATTGAATGGAAATATTCATATTTTTTTATTTATTTTATGTGTATTTTTTTCATCATATTTTATTTTTTAATAAGTTTGTTCCCGTACTTTTTGGATAAAATTAGAAAAACCTGATGTTTCTCTCAAAAATGTACAAAAAACTATTTGTTTAGCCATAAAGAAAACTCCAAACTATTTGGAAATTCATCAGTGAATGTTATTTTATTTTTTAGTATATATGAACGTTCTTAATTTTTTTAATTGAAACTTTCTTCTTAGTAACAAGAACAAAATATGTTTTATTTATTTTCATTCAAAGTTTTTATTTATATATTTTTATTTTTTGTTTATTTGACAATTTACTAAGTCTTTTCAAAGAAATAGTCTGGGCTGTTTCGTGCAAGAAGTTGAACATTATTCTCTCAAAATCACTCTTATTTCCTAATTTTCGAGTACGGGAACACTTTTCGGTAAAATAGGGATCCTGTATGCTCCCAATTTAGAGTACAGGAACAAAGTTAATATTTTACTAAATGAATAAAAAAATATTTTCTAAAGCTAATTCGTAATAGATTTGAATAGAAGAAAATTTTAATGATTCAAAATATTTTTTAAGCTTGAATTGTATAATTGGTAGTGAATTCTTTAAGCAATTAATTCTTGTGAAGTCAAAGAATTTAAGTATATGAATTAAATTGTTATGAATGCTTTAAAGAAATAACTGGGAAAATAAATTTAATTCGATTTTGAAAAGTGAATTAAAGAATTAAACCTATGGAACCTCTTCTTACAATAGGCACTTATTTTATTTGAAATTTTTAAAATTGTTTAAATTTTTAATTAGAAGTCATACTTCAATATTATTTTTTTTATGTTAAAAAAAATATTACTTTGTATTAATACAAAAATTATTTAAAATGTCTTAAAGCAAATTTCGGCACATTATTTTAGTTCTATTTGTGGTCAATTCTGTTAAATTTTTTGTTTTTAATTTTTTAAAAAATATTTTAATAAAGAAAATGAAAAATGTGACATTTAATAATACATTTTTTGATATGTATTATAGAAAATGAAACTCTGGTATTAATACAAAGTATTTATATTTTCTTTTGATAACAAAAAATTATAATTAAAAGTTAAATAGTTAAATATAAAAATTTAAAATATATACGAAAAGTAATATTGCACAGTGGTTAGTTCAAGAAAAAAAATTTGCTTGGTGGAAAATAAGGAGATAAAAATCTGAATTAATATTAAATAAAAAAAAAAAAAATACATATGAATATTCAACGGAGTTATTTTTGAAGAGAGTCAATTGGTACTAAATTTTCCCCGTCTACAGCTGCAACGCTGGAAGGCCTTTCAACACGCAGTGTATACGTAAGTCATATTTTCTTTTATTTTGTTTTATTCATTTTATTTACATTTCATTCTCTCGATGGTTAACAAGCAAACTAAAACAAAATTAAAAAAAAAAAAAAAACATTATTCTACATATATATAAATATATATTTTTTTTGTGATCTGTTTAATGCAGTTCAATAATTTTGTTTGTTTTGGCATTCAGCTTAAAATGTTAACTCGCGGAAGAACATTCAAACACTCTTATTAATGATTTTTTTTTTTTTCTAAATTTGGCTAAAATAAATTATTATTTTGTTTAAACGTAATTCTAAAAATATTTAAAAAATTAAAAAATATTATTTAAAATCTAAATTTGGAATCTCCTATAAAAAAATATATACATTTTTAATAATTTTTTTAATATCATAAATTAAAAATAAAATATATAATAAAATAACAAATTAAAATTCAATAACCAGATTTACAAATAGTTCCACGAAACAAGCAAATTTTTTTTACATTCCCCAACCCAATAGAAAAAAATATAAATAAATTAAAACAAATTAACTGGGATAAGTTTTCGAATGTAAAAATCATTGATTACTCTATAATCAACAATAAGGTTTTGCAATACATTTAAAATTATATAAATTTACATTAAAAGATTTACAATTTATTTATACAATTATATTAATTCTCAAACAATAATTCTAAAATATTTTTTTTTATATCTTTGAAATTTTGGCCACAAACGTTGATGTTATTATAATAAGATTTTTTTTATGAATGAATAAATTATGTGAATTTTTAATAATATAATAGGAAACTAGTATTCAATATGGATTGTTAGAATTTTCGGGCTTTTCCTTAGAGTGATGTAAGGATAATATCGGTTTTGGGTTCCATTAAAAATAGTGCTAGTTGGAACAAGGTGGGAGGGTTGAGAGCACACGGCAAACATCTGTCCGACTTTTATAATTTAAGAATTTAGCATACCTCCATATAGAATTCATTTCTGATAACTTAAGTTTTAGTAATATTGAATAGTATATTTATATCATCATAGTTAGCTCAGTTTTTTCTTTGTAGTCTTAGGGACTCTATATGAAAATTTGTAATGTTCTTTGGAATGTGACAGGTCAAGAAGCTCCCCAATAGCTGAAGTCTAGCCTCATTAAAGGGTCCCGCCGGCATATCTCATTCCGTAATATTGAGAAAAAAAATAACATATTTGGTTATTAAAATATCTCTGTTAGGTTATTTCTTAAATGTATCAGAATTTAGCAACCAAACATTTGAAGCAGCCAAGGAATATTTTTCGCATTACAAATCGGAATGACTCCGCCCCCAGTTGATGATCATCAATTTGTTGCATAGTGTTATTTATGTATTTTTAAAATGTAAAATGATCTCTTTCTTTACTTTAAAATAATATTTTTTTAAATAAAAAATGAATTGAAATGAATACTAGTTCTTATTTACAAAATATATTAATTAAAAAAAAATTAATTTATATATACTTTTTTAAGTATTAATATTTTTTTAATAACAAATGTTATGAAAAAATAATAAAATTTTCCTATAAATTTACAATTATTTAATAAAAACTGTTTTTTTACATAAAACCGTATTCGAAACCGGTTTTTGGAAAAGGTAATTTTTTTAATAACTCGAAAACTGGTTTTCTGAAATCGAGTATATCCATTGCTTTTTAGGATGTTTCGAGCTAAAGGATTTAGGTGAATTTCTCGCCTTCTAAAATATTTCTCTGTGTGTTCTCTTATCTGAGTTTTTGACATACCATGGTGCCAGAGTTATTATCCGCAAAATCTGTGTTGACGTCTCTGACTTTTCGCTATATTTGACGTCGAGGCCGTGCCCCATAACTGAATATCATAACCCTACATTGGCTTCAAAATTGAGTTATATAAGAGTAGTTTACAATCTTAAGTAAGTGTTGAGTTTCTGTCAATAAACCAATTTATTTTAAGTGCTTTCAGCCTCAACTTTGCATCAACATGGGATTTCCATGTAAGACGTCGATCAAGATGGATACCGAGGTTTTTGAACTCTGATTGCTGGGGAATAACTTGGTTATTAATAAAGATAGGTGACCATATTTCTCTACGCAATCTAAATGTCATGTGAATGTATTTTTGCTCATTTACCTTTATTTTCTATTTACGGAACCAATGTCTAATATATGGTCTTGCAAGAGCCGAGATGCTTTTTGGGAGCTATCATGTGTGCTGAAAATAGCTATGTCATCAGCAAATGTTGATGTATGGATTCGATTATTAGTTGGCATATCAGAGGTGTATATTAAGTACAACAATGGACCCAGTATAATATCTTGCTGTACTCCTGCTTCGATGGGCTTCGGATTACTTAAGAAGTCTCCCTCTTTAACAATAAATTTGTCGATAAGTTAAATAGCTTTTCAATAATTTATGTATATTATTGGGTGAATTTTACTTTATCTTATATATCATGCCATAGTGCCATACATTGTCAAAAACTTGCGAAACGTCGATAGAAAGACCAGAGCTATACTTCTTTTCTTCAAACGTTGAAAATTGGATATACATTGGTTTCGATTCAATAAAGGTGTTAACATATACATTAAGAGTTTCTCAAAGAGCTTTTACATATTTGACAAAAGACTTATAGGTCTATACGATTTTAATTTTGTGTGATATTTTCCTGGCTTAGGTATCATGGTAACCAGTGATATCTTCCATTCTGATGAATAATATTCAAGGCGTAATACAGCGCACAGTGGTCCCAAAACGAAATTTTTTTGGTAATAATTCTGTAACTTTAGAACTGATGGATGTACAGTTCTAAAGTTACAGGTTCTTAGTGAGTCTGGGGGACGGGGCAAAGTTGGTCACCTCGGGTATGAATATTTTTTAAAAAATCGCCAAAATTTGATTTATGATTTGACTGAAAAAAAATTTTGCACATAGATAGTCCTTATAATTCTCTACAAAAAATATGCTTACATGTGTGGGTTATCTCTTTTACTTTAAGAAATATTTGGACCAAAGTAAAATTTTGACCCATTTTTGGACATGTTTTTTTTAAGTTTTTTGAACTTGGCGGGCTCAATTTGAGTCCTGCAATTTTTCTAAAATATTCTCTGGATTCTAAACAGTTTTCGGGCAAGAATCTAGGTATATGTGGTTTAGATAAAAAGTTATATTATTTTGAAGTAAAAAATATTTTAAATAAATTGTGATTTTTTTCAAAAAGGTGGTAACATTTTTTCACTTTAAAATCCATTATTTTCCTCTGTACCATACACTTTTTTCATGTTTTTAAAAGAATACTTAACATAAATGCATGTAAAACAAATCTGGCAGTTAGGGTAACAGTCTCCCTGCTAGCCCTATCAGAATTTCGTTAATTTTAATTTTTGTGTTTTTAGTTTTTTGTGGAGCACAAAAATTTCAAAGCTGATATTAAAATAAAAATACCTTGGAAACTTACCTCCATATGTTAGCTAAACACCCACCACATGTAAGCGTATTTTTTGTAGAGAATTATAAGGACTATCTATGTAAAATTTTTTTTTCAGTCAAATCACAAACAAATTTTGGAGATCTATCCCCCGTCCCCCAGACGCGCTAAGAACCTGTCCTCCTCCAAATCAAATGGAATACACCATGTGAAATTTCATTTAAATACATCCAGCAGTTCTAAAGTTATAGAATTATTTCCAAAAAAATTTCGTTTTTGGACCACTGTGCAGCGTTAAAAATATAATACAGTGGACGTCCAGTAGTACGAACGCTCTTTATTACGAATTTCCAATAATACGAATGGCAAAATTTTTGCATTGACTACTCTATAGTACGAATAGATAGGCATTTTTTCTATTCGATAGTGCGAATGGTGGTTTGTTATAAGAATTTTTGTTTTATTTACGTATGAATGAAGTTTTTATTATGTTTTTACTTCATTCTTTCGCGGTCATCCACGTTTAGCGAAGTTATTGTGAAGTTTTTTATTTTTAAAAGTGTTTTGTGTTTTTAACTGTCAAAATGTTGCAAGTAAAACGATGTAAAAAAAGACAATTTCTTTGCAAGATAAATTAAAAATTATAGCAGACCACGAAAATAAAACATCGTTGTTTGAAATTTCAAATAAATATGGATTATCCAAATCCACAATATGCACAATCATTAAACAAAAAACGCAACTGCTGGATAATTCCATGAGTTCGTTAAAAAATCGGTATAGACTTACAAGTGGTGAATTTAAAAAAATGGAGGATGCACTTTACGAGTGGTTTTTAGCACAAAGAAAATTCCATATCACTGTCGGTGGAGAACAGTTAAAATGAAAAGCTGTGGAGCTGCACAAAAAATTCTACAATGGTCAGTTTTGTGCCAGTGATGGTTGGCTAACAAAATTTGAAAAGCGTTACGATTGTTAAAAGAGTCTGGTGAGAAATTATCTTCTTCTAAAGAACTTGTTGCGCCATTCGTTAATAAGTTAGCGTCTACCATTATGGAGCATGGCCTATCAAGCGAGGCAATTTTTAATGCGGATGAATCCGGTCTCTACTGAAAAATGTTGACAAACAAAACATATGTTCACAGTGGAGAAATATCTGCTCCAGGTAGAAAATTGTCAAAGGAGAGATTAACATTTTTAATGTGTGCTAATGCTGCAGGAACTAAAAAAATTAAACTTTTTGTAATAGGAAAAGCTCAAAAACCGAGATCTCTTCGGAACAAAATTCTTCCTGTTGAGTACGGAAACTCTAAATCTACTTGGATGAATGCAGCTCTGTTCAAAAAATGTTTTTTTGATAAATTTATTCCAGAAGTAAGTTTTAGTAAATTGTTTTAATGTTATTAATGATTTAAAAAAATTCAAAATATATTTACAGGTAGAGACGTTAGAACAAAAATTTTGTTATTTATGCATATATTCACTATTTTAATTTTTTATTTTTTAATTTGTATGGTTTACGCACATTATATTGGTCATATTCTTTATTCTAAAGGAACAAATCAATTCAGAATAACTTCCTATCTTCATACTTATGAACGTATTCACATTATTTTTTAAATTGTGTATTGGATAAAATATTTCATTCCCTATATAAGAGCTTTTATTGCATTTCGTGTACTTTGTTGTGAGAATGGTTTTACTTCTTTTATTTTTTCGTCAGCTATCCTTATAATCGGTATTTTCCTAAAACTTTGTTCATATTTGTCAAATATTTTACCAAAATTGTGCAACCACTACTTTTACAAATAATTGTTCACAGTTATTTGATATTGCAAATGTTTTGTAAGTTCTAAATTTCGTAAAATGTCAGCAAAAAATAATAATTAGTAAAAAATGTTTCCATTAATATGGCGAAGTCAGAAAATATTTGTATAGTAGTTACGTCATTTTGACTAAACTGACCATACCTTAAGACTATTAGTTTTTGAGTGGTCAAAAAAAGACTTGATCGGTATACGATACACAGATATTTTTAGCTATTTTGTGCTTTATTTATCCATAATTAAAATTAAAGTGCAAAAACTAAATATAAATGCTAGAAATGCACTTTTAATGCTAAAAAATTAATTTTATTTAGAAAAAAGTATAAAAAGGTGCTAAAAAGCATCTAGCACCTTTTTTTTTCGCAAAAAAGTGCAGTACCCTAAAAATAAGTGCTAGAATTGCAGCGATCGCCAAAACCCAAGCTCGCGTGGTTTTTATCTCTTTTGTTATGCTCTTGAAATTAATAAAAAACACATAATGCAAGTCAGTCTTGCACGAGCATTCAAACAAGGAGGTTATGTTACGCTTGTTGCTTGAGATACACTCATGAAAAATGTTTGATATCAAGTAGGTCTAATTTAATGATTTTAGTTTGAGCAAAATATGATTTTTTTATTTCTTAATTAAGAAAAAACTAATCTTTTATATTATATTTTTGCTAAGAAATTACAGTTATAATTTACTCAATTTACCAAAATTAATTTTCGTTAATTTTTTTATTATAAACCAAACATAAAAATTTTAAATAATCGTTCGTTTTTTTTTTTTATTAACCGATACTTTTTAATAAAAAATTAAAATCCTAAAATAATAATTATATACATTAAACATATTTTGGACAAAAAATAAATGTCAATCGTTATATTTTAATCAAAGAATATAAAAATAATGATTGAATCGTTATTTTTATGATAATCATTGCGATCCCTGGTTATTACTATTCAAATTCTAGACTAGTACATGTATTTCCATTTAAAAGTCTTGAATTCACAAAGAAACTTTAAAAATTAAATTAATATAAAGTTATTTTTTTGGTGTACAATTTCTTAATGGGAGAGTAAAACAAAACATACATAAACATAATTGTGAATGTATGAGTGTGGCGATCGCTGTTATAGACATAACGGGGGCTGGTCCAGAGGGTCCTAAAAGTGGATTCGTTATATCTCAGCCGATTTAGAAGATTTTTATATGAGCGGATTCTGCTAGTCGAGATCTACAAAAAACATTGTCGTATGTGTAGGATATCTCTTTTTGTTTAAGAGACATTTGGCTTCAAAAATTTAAATTTTTATTTTTGGACCTATCTTGGTAAAGTTTTTTAGCTATAGTGGGTCCAAATTGCACTCGATGTTTTTGAAATATTTTTTATTTTATTAACAACAAATAACAAAATTGTGTAAAAGATTTTTTTGAACAAATCTTAACGGAATCAAAAGTTATATGCATTTGAATTTTGAAAAAAGCCGTTTTTTTGCGAAAAAGGTAGTTAAGTTCTTTTTGAGTTACAAAAAAAATTTCTATATATATAGTATTTATACTTTTCTGAAAGATTGCTTTATAAGGAATTGTGTGAAGAGAAAAAAAATTAAAAACTTTAATACTGCGTGAACCAGGGTCTCTCAAAATTTACCAATTTTTTATGATTTTTCCAATTTTTTCCTTAATTTCTCAAATCACAAAGCTGGAGTTAAAAAACAATTATATTTTTTACAAAGTTTGATGTGTTTTTAATTTTTTCGTAATAGAAATTTTTGCTCCTCGATATCGGTTGGGAAGATAGCAAAAAACTTAAAAAATCCCATGTTTTGAAAATTTTTTGGGATTTGCGGGATTTCTATTGAGAAATCCAAAGAAGTGACTAAAGATCCAAATTGAGCATCAAAAAATCTATTTAAGTGCAAAATTTCATTTATTACCTAACAAAAATATTATTCCAAATTTAAAATTGAATAATTGGCAAAAAAACCTATTTAACACTTTCTCGGCACATTTTCGCCAAAAATTTGCAACGAATTTTTTTTATTATAATTGATTTTATGTATTTTTGAAAAGAAGACATAATTTCCTAAATATTGGTGTATAACAAGTCTATATCGTCTGTTTTGCGTATACAATTAACGGATTCAAACTTAATAATTGCATGTGATTTGGTTAATTTGCATAATTTTTCTATGATTGATAATGACGTTCCTGATAATGCAGTATCAAGAAATATTGTAATAAAGCTTAACATTTTCTTTTTTTTGAGCATAGTGCTTAATTTATATCCTTTTGTTATAGCTATCAGGCTGACAGATAATACATTTTATATATCGTTGTTTAGGAAATTTTGTCTTTTCAAATATATATAAAAATCTTTATAATACGAAAATTTGTTGAAGACTTTTTGCAAAAAACACCGAGAAAGGACTGATTTCATTTTTAATTTCGGAATAACATTGTTGTTAGTGGATACTTTTAAATGAAATTTTACACCTGAGTAAATTTTTTGGTGCTTAATTTTAGGTTTTATTTTCTTTTTTGTATTTATTAACAAAGAGCCCGGAATTCCCAAAAAACTTTAAAAAATTTCCAAAATTGGTATTTTTTAAGTTTTTTGCTATATCGTCCCAACCGATATCGGGGAGCAAAAATTTCTATTACGAAAAAATTAAAAACACATTAAACTTTGTAAAAAATATAATTATTTTTGAATTCCAGCTTTGCGGTTTGAGAAATTAAGGCAAAAATTGGAAAATCAAAAAAATTGGTAAATTTTGAGAGACCCTGGTTCACGCAGTATTAAAGTTTTTATTTTTTTTTTCTCACACAATTCCTTATAAAGCAATCTTTCAGAAAAGTATAAATACTATATATGTTACTTAAGAAATTTTTTTTATAACTCAAAAAGAACGTAACTACCTTTTTCGCAAAAAACGCCAAAAATCTACTTTTTTTCAAAATTCAAATTCAAATGCTTATAACTTTTGATTCCGTAAAGATTTGTTCAAAAAAAAATCTTTTACACAAGTTTGTTATTTGTTTTTAATAAAATAAAAAATATTAAAATAATAAAAAAATGGAGTGGAATTTGGACCCGCTATAGCGAAAAAACTTTACCAAGATAGGTCCAAAAATAAAAATTTTAATCTTTGAAGCCAAATATCTCTTAAACTAAAAGATATAACCTACACATATAAAAACCTTCTAAATCGGCTGAGATATAACGAATCTGGATCATTTTAAATTTTTTGGACACCCGAGGTGTCCAACTATAGGACCCTCTGGACCCGCCCTGGTTATGTCCACAACGTCCAATCTCAAAACTTAAAATCACCTACACCTCTACTAATACTGTCTTAAATTTCATTGAAATCGGACCAGCCGTTTGGAAATTCCAGATTTATTTCCATTTTATTTTTTGAATGGGATAATGTGCGGTCCCTCAGTACCAGTTGAGTACCAATTGACACCTAACTCGTCACCAAAGTTCCAATTGAGAACCAGTTGACACAAACATACTCACTATTTAACAGTTGAGAGTCAATTTATAACATGTTTGTTAAGTGCGCAATTAGCAACACAATAAAAATAGACTTTTGACGATTTTTACCCCTAATTTGACGATTTTTTCTAAAAGAAAATTCAAAACTATTTCTACAATTTTTTATATATTGTGTTTTATATATTGAAAACCAACATATCGCGATTTGAAAGTGTAAAATAGCTAAAAATATGTACAAAGTTGTATACACAGAATTACAAAATCTTTCAAAGTATTTATTATATAAGATTTATTGAGATATCATATTAAAGGTATCAAAATTACCTTTAATAAGACGTATAACATTTGTCGTTTTAAAAATTAAAAAAAATATATATATACATATATGTTAATGATGAAAATATTTTCTATAACCGTGGTAAGCGGCATTCTGGGACTTGCAGTATTTTATGAATTATTACAAAAATGTCATAATACGAGGGCGGATCAATAAGTCCGTGACTTTTTGAATGAAACACAGTGTTTTTTGCAAAACAAAAATTAATTTTACACTTAGTCCAACGTTTCTCCAGTTTTTGTATCCCTTCCAAAAAATAGGATTTTTCGATGTCCTTAAAAATAATTTCATCGTTGAAGCTGAATCTCTTTCCACCGAGACATTTCTTTAGGTTTGGAAATAGGAAGTAGTCACTAGGGGCTAAATCCGAAGAATATGGCGGATGAGGTACCAATTCGTAGCCCAAGTTTTGCCATTGAGACTGCACACGTGTGCACCCGTGCATTATTTTGATGAAAAATAACTTTTTTCTTGGCCATATGGGGTCGCTTTCTTTTTAAATCCTCATTAAATCGGTCTAATAAGTTGGCATAATATTCGCCATTTATTGTTTTTCCCTTTTGAAGGTAATCGATGTGGATTATCCCGCGTGCATTTCAAAAAACTGTTGCCATCACAAATAAGATGAAGAAAACCATTGTTTAGACTGCTGCTTGGTCTCCGGAGTACAGTAATGGATCCATGTTGCATCCACAGTTACAAAACGCCGCAAAAATTCATTCGGATTGCGGTTAAACAACTCCAAACAATCCTTTGAAGATGTCACACGTTTACGTTTATGGTCAATTGAGAGCAAACGCGGCACCCATCTTGCAGACAACTTTCTTAAACCCAGCTGATCATTTAAAATAGAAACCACACTGCCATATGAAATGCCTATGGCATCAGCAATCCCACGCACTTATACTCTTCGGTTGACCAACACCATATTGTGGATTTTTTCGACATTTTCGGGTGTACTGACCTCAATTGGCCATCCAGAACGTTCAGCGTCATTTGTACTTGTGCGACCACAACGAAAGTCAGTAAACCACTTTTTTACCATTGAAATCGATGGTGCAGAGTCCCCATAGTATTTATCGAGCTTTTCCTTTGTTTGATTGACGGGTTTTTTTTGCAAAAAATAATGTTTAATGAGCACTCGAAATTCACTTTTTTCCATTTTTAGAAAAATACACGAGGTTGTATGTTTTGAACAGCTGTTAAACGCAAAGTAAATGACGACACTTGCTCACGACGACATTTTGACAGTAGTCTATTAACAGGTGGTACTTGATGGGAACAGTGTTGCATTTCATATAACTACGAGGGAAGTTCAAAAAGTCACGGAAATATTGATCCGCCCTCGTAAATACGAAATATTTATTTTAATTTGTATTGTTTTGTTTATAATAAAACAGAAAAATCGCCAAGAATATTAACATTGACGCTGATAACGCAAATACCGAGTTTAAGTTTGATTAACGCGATTTATAATATCTCAAAAATGAGAAAAATTGTATTTTTAAAAACAAGAATATCTTCCAAAATATTTACAACGTTTATTGAGGCGAATAGTTAAAGGTAATGAAATTACCTTTAATATGATACCTGAAACATGTTTTTAACTCTGAAGCCATTGACAGTCCCAGTGCGATACTTACAGAGAAGATTAAAAATGACATTCTATAAATAATAAACCTACAAATGGCCAAAATACTTAAATAGCCGAACAAAATATCCAAAGAAATTTTTGATGAATTTATTCAAAATTAAATTTCGTATATCGTAGATGGGCTTGCAAAGTAGCATATGATTTTTTTTTTTTTTTTTTGACAAGGCAAGATAAAAAACTTATTTTTGTTTGAGTTATACAAAATTACATACATTATAACGTGATTTTATTATTGACCATTTTTTGAAATACGAGTTTTTATTTAACGTGAAAAATTACACACAAGGTAAGTATTAATAAATATGAATATCATCAGTCTTAGTAGGTACTATGTGCTTTATTTTCATAATATGCTACCAATATAAAATTAATGTAATTTTTATTAATTTATTTTCAATTAAAAATTTAATTTTAAATTTTAAAAAACCTAACATTCAATTTAAAAAAACGTAGTTTTTCATATTGAAGATTTTTTGCCGATTTTAAATAGTTGATTTGACGATTTTGACGATTTTTTTCCTCCAAATTTAACGATTTTTTACCAAATTCATCTGGCAACTATGCATACATTAGATGAACATGGGTTCGATCCGGGGTGACGCCATCGACATTAACGAAAAATAATAATAAAAAAATATGTTTAAAAAGTAAACAATTAACGAATTTTTATAAATTTTTTATTATATTAATCGACACTGAACCTGTCCTCTTGGACCAGTCCTGTGACCTGTCCTAAGGGTCTAATTAGACACCTCCAATGTCAACTCCATGTAAAAGTGACAGGTTCCTCTCATATAAATTTCCGGAACTGGGACCGGTCACAAGCCCTGAGAACCTGTCACGTGACTAGTTTTGAACCGGTTCTCTTTACTCTAGGGTATATATTATAATACCTTATATATTTTTTATAATTTAAATTGCTTTTATGGAGTTGTTTCCTTCAAATAGAAGCAAGTGTAGTTTTTAAAGTAATTTTTATTGAACATTGGTATAATGTTTTTTTTATGGTCAACAAGGTAAATATTTGCGATAACAGAAACCGTTCATCAAACGGTAAACTTCATTTGAATCGCTTTTTAATAACATCATAAATTTTTAAGAAGAAGCAAACATACACTATTTTATAGTTTGGAAGTAATGAAAAAGTTCTTCTTCAAAAATTACTTCCATTTATTTTTGCTGGGATTTAGAGCCTATTGTTTGCCACAACTTTAAAAAAAATATTTCCAATTGCTATAGCAAATTTTAATACTGTTTTGACCATTATTTTAGAAGAAAATGTGTTTTTCACATTTCAGGATATATGGGAGGTAGGGGTGTTCTTGCTCCGATTTTTTAAACTTTGTACGTAGAGAAAAACGATTCGTTGTGGCAACCGAATTTATTGCCAATCGAATTTTGTTGGTTCCAACAACTAACTCGCAATTCGGTTGCTATTACTGCATGTAATCGTTACACGCAACTGACTTTAAAAAAAAATCAGTACGATTAGTAAAAATATCCATAATACTATTGTGAATGATTAGTAAATTTTTTAACCTTTTTTAAAATTAATTTTATTAAAGATAAAAACCCAAAATACAACAAATATCATGAAAAACTAAATATACATAAATTTAAATTAATTTAAATAACTTTAATTTTAATTAAACTATATCAAAGGAATATTGACAGTAAGTTTAGTAATTTGTTTATACCTTTGATTTGAACATATTATGGAATAATGGCAATCGGAGACCTGCAAGCAAGATAATTTATCCATGAAGTATGCAGCTATTACTTAAAAATTGGCACAACATCCGAGATTAGTTTAATTATTTTCCAGCGAATCCACTGTGTGGTGAGTGTGGTCAAAAATCAAAAAAATTATTTTAACAATCTTCAAAATTGCTTAATGCATTTTTATTAAGGACATTCTAAGCGAATATACTCAGAAACAATTTTTGATAAATATTTATTTTTAAACAAAGTATAGATAAAATGCATATGTACTATGATATTACTAAATTACGGAAATATGATTTTTTAGTGTGTATTTTATCATTGCTCTTAAAGAAAACAAAAGAATTAACTAAGAATTTTATATAACTTCCAACTTTCAAGAGAGATTATAAAAATATATTTTTTATATTTTAATATGTTATTACCATGTCCAAAATTTTAAAAAAATATAGGTTTCTTTTGCAGTGCCCAGTATTTTCTGTAAGCTTTACGACATTTTAAGTGTAAAGTCAGGGACAAACTAAAGTCAGGGACAAACTAAAGTCAGGGAAGCCGGTGTTTGAAATACCACAGAGGAGAAAATCCTTTCCTTATTTTATTTGATAATTTTAAATTGGGTATTATTTAATTTCTGTGGGTCTTATTTCATTAGGACTTATTTCATTTATTTTGGGATTTATTTCACTAAAAGTGGCTCTTATTTCCTTTGTTATGATAAAAGTCCCAATTGTTGTTATTTAATTTATCCCTTTGGAAATTATTATATATATATATATATATATATATATATATATATATATATATATATATATATTTATGCTTCCATAATATAGAAAGTATTCTTTACAGGATGTTCATTATAGTGGTTGAGCATTAGGCGTTTGTGCTGATGTTTGTAACGCATAAAAACCACCGAACCACCACCTTAAAGTATTTCGTTCGACTCAGAATTACATCTGGAGTCGATTAAACTCTGTCCGTCCGTCTGACATCATTAATACTTTATTTTATAAGATGTCTTGTTTTCTAGTAGAAATTTAAGAAAATAATTGTTGAAATAAAAATAAAAATTAAATAGTAATAAAAAAATCCCACGTTTTTTATTAAACTATGCATTTTAAAATATACCTATGTATATTAGGGTGGGTCAATTCTTTTTGTAGATAGGCCTATATAGCAAAAATGTAATCTACAATAAATTCTAAGAAAACTTGCCTAAGAAACTATGGGTCTAAAATCAAAATCTAGCTCCCGTTAAGAGACATAATGAAATCTTGGAAAATGGAGAAAATCGTTTAAATTTAACAACAGTGTTTTGACATAAATGCTGTTACTAGGTTTCAAATAATAGGTAATGAGAGCACCTTCTAAGTGGCATTTCACATTTTTTTATAAATAAAGGTCATTGGTTAAACCTTAAGTTTTGGAAAGCTATATCTCGAGCGCTATTTTGAAAATTTTGCCAAAATCCATATGTTAATACAGATTTCCTAAACTACTTAAGTTTTTAGAATAGAGAGTTGCTTGGATGCTGAGATATTAATGAAAACATAGTGACATGTAAATAAAACTATTTGTCTGGACACAAACCTTCCGATACAGCTTTGGCTATTCAAAAGAGGTATAGATCGTCAGTAGAAAGATTTTTTTTAATCTTAAGCGCCCAAAGGTGGAGGCAAATTTTCCAATAAAGTCTGTTCAAAATCAAATAAACCCTACAACGAAATTTTTGTTTTACTTTTAAGGCACTTGGTATGCCAATGATACTGGCGTTCTGATTATTCAGAAAACTTGACCTGGAAAAGTCAATTGACATCGCTGATGATTCTATAATTTAACGTGAATTTTTTATTATTATTATTTTTTTAAAGAAATAAACAAAGCAAATATTTAGCACCACATTTTTATAAATTGCATAGACAGTAAATTTCTACAATGAATAGAACTATTAATAATATTAAATTCTAATTATTCTATGTTGATAACTTTCACTGATGATTACTAAATTATATCTTTTAAAAGAGAAGAAAGGAGCTCAGCAAAATCATTCTCTTTTTTAACGTTCGTAATTCGTACAAAAATTAAAATGTAATATCGATGCAAGACCAATGTGCCATATTTTTTGAGCAATACTTAGCGGGAACATAATATTTTATTTATTATCAAATAAGGTTTAAGAAAAAATGGGAAATATGTCCAAAAAGAGCAACTACATTTGTGTTCTGTAGTGATATACCAGACGTTGCTAGTTTTTTATTTTTCATAATCAAACCTTTAATAAAACATGGAATAGTAATCTAAATTTTAACAAAATTAAAGCAGGTTCTTAAAGCTTATTAAACGTCCTTTTAAATAAGCCCAAATTATATTATGTTTGGATTTAGTGATAACATGTTGTTTTCCATTAAATCTATGAAATTTTTTTGAAATACCTTAAACTAAAATCTTCATGTCTCTCGGCGGGAGCTACGTTTTCATTTTAGACCCATACTTTCTTTGAGTAATTTTCATAGAATTTTATGTAGATTTCGATTTTGCTATACGCCTGTCATGTTTTTTCTCACTCGAACAAATTGACCCACCCTAATGTATATTATAAATTTTACAACAGCAACATTGCAACACTTAATAGGTCATTATTTATTAAGGTTTCAAATTTTAAATAAATAAAAGCGATCAACAAGCATTCTCAATATAAATAATTAGGTGCAAAAAGATCATATTAAAATCATTAACAAAAGTAATTATTTATAATAGCTAAATTTTTTTTTTTTTTTTTTTTTTGTAATACATTTCTAGAAAATTTGTTCATTCGTCATTTACTGAATTAAAATAATTAGTTACAAAAATATCACATTAAAATCATAAACAAGAGAAATTATAATAGCATATGTATAAAAGAGTAACGTGACTGACTGAATGACTGACTGACTGATTCATCATCCCACAGCCCAAACGGCTGAAGCTAGAGAGACGAAATTTGGAACGTAGGTAGGTCTCCCTCCATATAGATCCACTAAGAAATTTGGAAATTCGAATGTTTAGGGGGTAAAAAAGGGTAAAAACGGGTAAAATCGGTAACTCTATAACTCCCAAACTAATAAAGATACACAAAAAGTTGAATAGTTGTCGTTATTCATTTAAAAAATAATCGGACAGGTGTATGGTACTTTTTTGAAAATCGGCCCCTTTAGGGATAAAACGAGTAAAAACTGTATTTTGGTACTTTTTTGTCACCATATGTATCTTTGATACCAACCAACATACAAATAAAATTTATGTCGTATTCATAACATATCAAAAAACTAGAAATATAAATTTGGTACTTTTTCGAAATTCGAACGTATAAGGGGTAAAAATCGTACCTATTTTTGGTACTTTTTTCATAAAATATTTTTTTTGTATTTATTGACATAACCATATGCGTATTTTAATATAGGATCTCACTATAATTTAGAAACTCATTGAAATACAATTTCTGATACTTCTATGGGTAAAAAAAGTACCAAAAAGGGGGTAAAGGCGGGAAATTACATTTTATTCAAACTTAATAATGAATTTTCCATTATATTAAACTTAGAAACATAAGATTAAGTAAATGTAGTCCTATGTGGATAAGAATTCACAAGAGTGGAATTTGTGGTACTTAAAGACACATTGTCCTATGAGTAAGAATTCAAGAGGAGAGACTTTGTGGTACTTTTTGTTCTTCTAATGGTACTTTTTGAATTTTCTATAATTATGAACCTGGAAACATGAAATTAGGGATATGTGGTCCTTAGTTAATGAAAATCCTAAGAGGGGTCTTTGTGGTACTTTTTGAATTTTCTATAATATTTATAGCCTGTTTCTCTATGTCGAACGAAAGCTTTCTTTCGACTTCTAAGCGAACGAAAACTGATTAGGGTTTCTCTAACTCACTTCTATGCGAACAATGAGTCGAACGACAAGTCGAAAGAAAACGTAAGTGTTTTCACATAAAATTGGGTTTCTGTATTTCGAACGATAAGAACAAAAATGTCAAAATCAGTCACTTGCTATTTTGCTTTCGACTGGTTGAATTTTTTAAAGAAAAATAGGAAAAATACTCACAAGGACATTGCAAATGTTTCTTAATCATATTTATTATTCATTTTGATATATTTGGTATCCATAAATGACGATTTTGTGTCTAAAAAAACAATTTCCAAAAAAAAATCCAAAAAAATTCTTAAAAAACAGAATTTTTTAATTATTTTAATTTTGTTTGTTTATTTACTTGGTTGTATACACGTTTAAACAATTTAGTAGCAATTTTAATATTTTTACGAAAAAAAGTTACTCTGATAGAAAAATAAAACAAAAACAATACGAAAAGACGTAACTCCATGCGAACGAAACGTAGGAAATACTGAAACCCAAAATTACTCGAATTCGTTCGACTTGCTTACGTTCGCTTTGATTTTCGTTCGCTTTGATTTTCGTTCGACATAGAGAAACAGGCTATTAACCTAGAAACATGAAATTAAAGATAAATTAATGAGAATCTATAAGAGGGGTCTTTGTGGTACTTCTTTGTTCATTTGATGGCACTTTTTGAATTTTCTACAATAATGAACCTGGAAACATGAAATTAGGGATATGTGGTCCTTAGTTAATGAAAATTCATAAGAGGAGTCTTTGTGGTACCTTTTTGTTCTTTTGATGGTACTTTTTGAATTTTCTATAATATTTAACCTAGAAACATAAAATCAAAGAAATTTGGTCCTAAATGAATTATAATTCATAAGAGGGGACTTTGTGGTACTTTTTTGTTCTTCTAATGGTACTTTTTGAATTCTCTATAATTTTTAATTTGGAAATATGGTCCTAAGTTAATGAAAATCCATGAGGGGACTTTGTGGTACTTTTTCGTTCTTACGATGGTACTTTTTGGATTTTTAATAATATTGAACCTGGAAACATGAAAATAGGGATATGCGGTCCTTAGTTAATGAAAATCCATAAGAGGGGTCTTTGTGGTACTTTTTTGTTCTTCTGATGGTACTTTTTGAATTTTCTATAATATTTAACCCAGAAACATCATATTAAAGATACGTGGTCCTAAATGAATAAGAAACAATAAGGGGGGCCTTTGTGGTACTTTTTTGTTCTTCTAATGGTACTTTTGAATTTGCATGTTTCAAGAAACATGAAATTAAAGATGTTTGGTCCTAAATGAATGAGAATTCATAAGGGGGGACTTTGTGGTACTTTTGCGTTCTTCTAATGGTACTTTTTGAATTTTCTATAATATATAACATAGAAACATAAAATTAAAAATATTTGGTCCTAAATGAATGCGAAATCATTAGAGGGGACTTTGTGAAACTTTTTTGTTGTTCCAATGGTTCTTTTTTAATTTTCTATAATTATGAACCTGGAAACGTGAAATTAGGGACATGTGGTGCTCAGTGAATAAGAATCTATAAGAGGGGACTTTGTGGTACTTTTTTGTTCTTCTAATGGTACTTTTTGAATTTTCTATAATATTTAAAGTAGAAAAATGAAATTAAATATTCATGGTCCTATGCGAGAAAGAATTCACAAGAGGGGTCTTTGTGGTACTTTTTTTGTTCTTCTAATGGTACTTCTTGAATGTTCTGCAATTTTCATCCTTAGAAACAGAAAATTGAAGATGTAATGAATAAGAAACCTTAAAATGGGTTTTGTGGTCTTTTTCTTTATTCTAATGTACTTTTTCGTAATTCTGATATATATTTTTCATTATTTTAAGATTAGAAACCTGAAATTAAAGAGATATTGTTATTTATGGATGACATAACACCACTATTAAAAATTTTCCCAAGGTAGTTAAGAATCTTAGTTTAAATTTGTTATACAGTATGGTTTTTATAAAAAAGTTCCGCTAACGAAGTAGCGGGTTTACAGCTCGTAATAGCATATTTGTGTATCATACTTGGAGATTCACAGAAAAATTTTTAATTGGGCAAATCCATTTCGAAATATTGATTGAAGCATCTATAAATAATTAACATTATAATCTGGGGTACTTACCAATTTTTGATCTAAAACAACAATAAGGCATCAAACTTGCAACTATCTTCCAAACAGTTTAACAGATATTAAGCTCTTTTTCAGCATCCAATTTTGATTTCATACGCATTTTGCACATATTTAAATTTATGTTCATATTAGGAATGTCTTTCTAATCTAATCACCAATTTTAAAATTAAAATGGAATGAATAGGACTAGGGGAAATGGTACCCCAAATACATCGAAAATATTTAATATCGAATATGTTAGGAACTATTACAGCAAAAGTTGTAACATTCTGTAAGTATAACTTTCTCAACAACCGCCATAAATTCATACTATGCTAAATTATCCCTTATGGTTTAAAAGATTAAATTTCTCATTTTTGGCCTCAACTTTTTTGCGATTTTACCCCATATTAAAATAAAATTTTAAAAATTGTTGTTTTTAATCTATATATATAAAAGAGTAACGTTACTGACTGACTGACTGATTCATCATCCCACAGCCCAAACGGCTGAAGCTAGAGAGACGAAATTTGGAACGTAGGTAGGTCTCTCTCCATATAGATCCATTAAGAAGGGATTTTTGGAAATTCGAGTGTTTAGGGGGTAAAGAAGGGTAAAAACGGGAAAAATCGGTAACCTTATAACTCCCAAACTAATAAAGATACAAGAAAAGTTGAATAGTAATAGTTATTCATTTAAAAAATAATTGGACAGGTGCCTGGTACTTTTTTTGAAAATCGGTCGTTTTAGGGAGAAAACGGGTAAAAACTGTATTTTGGTACTTTTTTGGCACCATATGTATCTTTTAAACCAGTCAACAAACAGATAGAGTTTACATCGTATTCGAGACTTATCGAAAAATTACAAATACAAATTTGGTACTTTTTCGAAATTCAAACACTTAAGGGGTAAAAATTTTACCTATTTTTGGTACTTTTTTCACAAAACACTTTTTTTCTATTTATTGACATAAACATATGCAAAAAGAGTATGCGAATTTTAATATGGGATCTCACTATAATTTAGAAACTCATCGGAATACAATTTTTGATCGTTCTATGAGTGAAAAAAAGTACCAAAAATGAGAATCTATAATAGGGAACTTTGTGGTACTTTTTTGTTTTTCTAATGTTACTTTTTTGAATTTTTTATAATATTTAATCCAGAAATATGAAATTAAAGATATGTGGTCCTAAATGAATGAAATTACATAAGAGGGGACTTTGTGGTACTTTTTTGTTCTTCTAATATAATTTTAACTTAGAAACATGAAATTAAGGACATGTGGTGCTAAGTAAATGTAATCCATGGGGATATTGTGGTACTTTTTTATGCTTCCAATAGTACTTTTTGAATTTTCTATAATATTCAACCTAGAAACATAAAGTTAAAATTATGTGGCCCTAAGTGAGTGAGAATCCATACGAAGGGATTTTGTGGTAATTTTTCATTCTTCTGACAGTACTTCTTGAATGTTCAGTAATATACATCCTAGAAACATAAAATTGAAGATGTAAGGTTAGTGAATAATAATCCTTAAAAGGGAATCATAATCCTTAAAAAGGATTTTGTGGTACTTTTTCCTTATTCTAATATACTTTTTCCTATTTTTTTATTTTAATTTTTGGTACTTTACAAAATATTACAACAATAAACTTTATTGTTGTTAATGCCGACACAACACCGTTATTAAAAATGTTCCCATGGGAGTTAAGAATCTTAGTTTAAATTTATTTTATAGTATGCTCGTAATATGATAAAACCATATAATTTTTAAAATCTTGCAAACCATTTTTTTCTCAATTCGATAACAAGAAACAGATTTCAAAACAGGTCTCAAAAATTGAAATTTTTTTGTAAAAAAAACGTAAATTTATGTATTTTTATTTTTTTTTGCATTTTCTGAGCGACTGGGCCCCAAAAAAACGTGTAAGTGTAATTTTGAAAAGTTCTAAACGTTTACCCTAGATCCAACAGTGTTCAAAAATGGTAAATTTTGAATGAAAAGTTGAACTTTTGAGTTTGTAAAAACATTTTTTGATTTCGGTACTTCTGTGAATTAAATTAAATAGTTTAATATGTTTCTAAAGTTTTTAAAAAAATTATGACAGATTTAGTAACACGAGGAAATTTTCCGAAAATACCCACATTTTCAGTAATAAAAATTTTTACTTTTACAAATATATATTTTTTTGTGGTCTTAACTTTTATCATTTCAAGGGTTTTGAATACTATGTATGGATCGAAATATTGAAGTACTATATCTATAACATATATACGTAAAACTACAACCAACGCACAGTGTGCGATTCAAAAAATGAAATGGAAATAATTATGGAACTTCGGAACGGCTGCTCCGATTTTTACGAATTTCACATGGTCATACCAGAGGTATAGGCGAGTTGGACACCTCGGGTATAAAATTTCTAAAAAACGATCCTGATACCTTATAACTTAACCGATTTCAAAGATTTTTATATGGGAGGATTCTGCTAGTCGAGATTTACAAAAAACATATATAAATTATCTCTTTTAATTTAAGACATATTGAGCTTCAAATATTAAAATTTTTACTTTTTAGCCTGTCTTGTTGAAGTTTTTTCGAAAAAGCTGGTCCAACTTTCACCCGATTTTTTTATTTCATTAACAACAAATAGAAAAATTGTGCAAAGAAAGAATTTTCAAAAAATATTTACGGAGTCAAAAGTTACAAACATTTAAATTTAAACTTTCAAAAAAGGTTGATTTTTCCCGTTTTTTTTTTGCCAAAAAAGTTTTAACATTGTTTTTCTGTTGTATACAAATTTTCTTAAGTAACATATATAGTATTTATATTTTTCTGAAAGACAACTAAACACAAAATACTTCAAAGGAAAAAAAGCTTTTAAAAATCGAATTTTGCGAGAACCAGGGTTTCCCAAATTTGACCAATTTTTTCAACTAATTTCAAATTTTCGCTTTAATTTCTCAAATCGCAAAGCTGTAATAAAAAAAAAAAAAAAAGTTATACTTTTTATTTAGTCTAAAGTGTTTTAATTTTTTTCGCAATAGACATTTTTGCTCCCCGTTATCGGTTGGAAAGATATAGCAAAAAAAAAAAAAAATCCATTTTTGGAAATTTTTTTAAAGTTTTTTGGGAACTAGGGGATTCTTGTAAACAAATATAAAAAACTGAATAGCGTTTTGAATTAGCATCAAAAAATCTACTTATGTGTGAAATCTCATTAAAAAATATTCACTAACAAGAATTTTATTGCATAATTAAAAATTTAAATATCATAAATTCATGCGTTCTCAGTTTTTTTTTCAAAAAGTCTTCAACAAATATTCGTATTGTAAAAATTTTTATACATATTTAAAAAGAAAACAAATTTTCCTAAACATTGATGTACAACAAGTATATATTGGTATTCCTGCGTTTGCAATTGAAGGATTATAAATTTATGGTTTCAAGTAATTTGGCCAATTTTAACTCATGTTTATATGTATGGTAATGCCGCTCGTGATAATGCCGTAACAAGAAATATTTTAATAAAGCTCAATGTTTTAATTTTTTCAGCATCCATCTATTAGATAAAAAAATACATATTATATATCATTGTTTAGGAAATTTTGTCTTCTTTTCAAATATATATAAAAATTTTTACAATACGAAAATTTGTTGAAGACTTTTTGCAAAAAACACTGAGAAGGCATGGATTTGTGATTTTTTGCATATTTTTCATTTCTATTTATGCAATAAAATTCTTGTTAGTGAATACTTTTTAATGAGATTTCACACATAAGTAGATTTGTTGATTCAAAACGCTATTCACCTTTTTAGATTTGTCTACAAGAATCCCGTAATTCCCAAAAAACTGGGATCAAAAATTGGATTTTTTTTCTTTTTTTGCTATATCTTTCCAACCGATAACGGGGAGCAAAAATTTCTATTGCAAAAAAATTAAAACACTTTAGACTAAATAAAAAGTACAACTTTTTTTTTGATTCCAGCTTTGTGAAAAAATTTGTAAAATTTGTGAAAACCTGGTTCTCGCAAAATTCGATTTTTAAAAGTTTTTTTTCCTTTGAAGTATTTTGTGTTTAGTTAACTTTCAGAAAAATATAAATACTATATATGTTACTCAAGAAAATTTGTATACAACAGAAAAATAATGTTACCACTTTTTTGGCAAAAAAAAAGTGAAAAAATAAACATTTTTTGAAAGTTTAAATTGTTAATGAAATAAAAAAAATTTTTAAAAAATCGGGTGAAAGTTGGACCCACTTTTTCGAAAAAACTTCACCAAGACAGGCTAAAAAGTAAAAATATTAATATTTGAAGCTCAATATCTCTTAAACTAAAAGATATAATATATGCATATATATGCATATGCATATCTCGACTAGCAGAATCCTCCCATATAAAATCTTTGAAATCGGTTCATATATAATGTATCAGGATCAGCAATTTTATACCCAAGGTGTCCAACTTTGGGACCCTGTGGACTCGCTCCATGTAGGTCTATATGGTCCAAGCTCAAAACTTAAACTCGCCTACACCTGTGGCATGACCATGTGAAATTTCATTTCCGAAATTCCATAATTATTTCCATTTCATTTTTGAATCGCACACTGTGCAACGCTAACAATTTCAATGGAACGCGTACAGAAGACAAAGATCTAATCTTCAGACAGACGCACAGTGATTCGTTCCCATGTAACTACTGGACAAAAATATGAAATCTGGTATAATATTAAAATTTGGAATAATTGAGAAAAATACGAAGTTTAAAAGAATCGGTGCAAGGACTCATATACTCCCATACACCCTGAAACTTAAAAATAAAATATTTTCCACAAACTTAAAAACAAAACTCTTAAAACTCTTAGTACTTATATGTGCGATTTTTATTTCTAATCGGAGCATAAATCATATATTATTTTTACTAAAAACGTCATAAATCTGCTAAAACGAAACATAATATAAAATATATTTTAAATAGGCTTGCAGTTGGCAACGCACTTATTCGTACCAAATTTTGATGAATTTGTACAAATAACACAGAAATTATGGAAATATACGTGTTATAAATAATATATATCACTCATACGCACGGATGTACATGAAAGATGTACAAATGTAACCGACGAAGATATATATACCAGAGTGCAAATTGTTTTTGAATGATTATTCCTTTTTATTGAAATTAAAATAAATTAAATTAAGTTCTCCTAACTACAGACAAGACCACGAGTTAAAAAATTTTATATTAAAATTTACTTTATGTATTTTTTTACATTAGTTTGTACTAGAATAATGTTATAGAAAACTACAATTTTTCGATCTTAATAAAATATAAACTAAAAAAATTATGAGCAAAAAATGATTGCGTTCAAGACTAAATAACATTTACGAGATACCCCTTCCCCTGGCCCCTTCTGTCATATTTTAATTTATTGAATGCAATCTGAAGGGAAAGTAGTTCTCACAAAATTTGCTTTCGGTGGTACGATTTTCCAAGAAATTTCAATGAAATGTTTAGGTTTTTGATGCACAGTATTTAACTTAACAGTTAATAAGTATTATATCATTCTCTCTAGACTTCACAAAAAGTTAAAACCTTTGTTATCTTAGTTCTTTAGATGTGCGATAATTAGTATTTTGTTTATATTGGGGTACCTACTCTCTGCCTATATCGAAAATTAAAATAGCCTATTTTACTATCGAGGCCTTCAAGATTAAGCCGTGGAAACGTAAAGAACATTGGTTCAGCGGTTTTACTGTGTATAGAGTACATGTCAAAACTAATATTTTCTTTATGTGGTGTCTACTAATCCTCTCAACCTATCCCCTTTAAAAATTGAAATACAATTTTTTTCTATAACAGTTTTTGAACCTTTCACTAAATGAACACTTTAGATATACAAAAACTGATGTGTATTTGCTTTGTATAGGGAATACTCTTTCCCCCGGCCCTATCCGTCCTGTTTTTTTTTTATAAATACAATATTTTAAGAAATAATAGGGCTCTCACCGTAATAGTTCTATTAATAATATTTCCTTTGTATAAAGGGTACCATTTCCCGAGATCCTATCCGTACCGCTTTCATCTCAAATATGCAGGTTTATAAGAAAGTTATACCAACAAAATATTCTCACTTTTGCTGTAATAGTTCTTAAGATATTTTTTTATTTTATTTTTTATTTTTATTTATTTATTCTTCAATGAATTATGAGTCAATGAGGAAAAGTTAATTCAGTATTACAATTGGCAGGTATCACAAAATGATCCTGTCAAAATTTCAAGAATATCGGACCAGTAGTCCAGCTTTCTATAAAGCCCAAATAAACACAGTTTCATTTTTATATACATATGTATATAGACTAGTAAGAAGTAAAATTCGACATTTGAAACTTATATTTAATAAACGATTTGAAGATGTAACTTGCACGCATGTGAAATTGAAAGAGGAATCTGCTTAAAATGTCTGGAATCCTCAAACAACAACTTCTATTTGTAAAGCACCAGCGAAAACGTAGGAGTAAAAGCATCCAAACTTTTAACGCTATATGGTTTTCTTATCAGATAAATTACTAAATAATAATACTCTAATAAGAGTGTGCAATTTAATGGATCCAATTATCCAAGAACATCCCAGTCACTCTTTAAAGTTGAATTAGAATCCGGCGACATTAAATTGAAAAAAGGCGAAACCCACCCAATATATGATTTGAAGTATTTATTGCACCGAAAAATTTCAATAGAAAAGCCGCATTAACGATCAGGACCCGTAAAATACGTAAACTGTCAGAAGTATGGTCTCACTAAAGCTTACTGTAGATAACCTCCAGTTTGTGTTGCTTGTGGCGACTTACACAAGTCGCCCTAATGTGATAAACTGAAGGCCGACTCTAACATAAAGAAATGTAGTAATTGTGGTGAAAGCCATACAGCAAATTACAGAGGTTGCCCAGTGTATTCCATCGTTAAACGATTCCTAGGACAGAAAACTAGGATTTCTCCCACCAAACATTCTTGGAACTAATTACCCCCAATTAATAGCGTCATCTGGCAACAAAAAATCATACGCAAATGTTCTTAGGACCAACCAAAATAAAAGCACTAACTCGAATTCCGATATAACGGAAAAATTCCATGACTTCAATTTTACAAGGCTGGAAACTACACTAGAGACGATCGTGTAATCAGTAAACAATTTTACCAATATTTGTCACTTCGGGCATTTATGATTTGATTGAAAAAAAATTTGCGCATAGATAGTCCTTATAATTCTTTATAAAAATACGCTTACATGTGTAAAATATCTTTTTTACTTTAAGAGATATTTGGACCGAAGTAAAATTTTGACCCATTTTTGGACATGTTTTTTTTTTTAATTTGGCGGGCTCAATTTGAGTCCTAAAATTTTTCTTTTAAAAATTTGCGTACCCGAGGTGACCAATTTTGGAAGTTCACTCCCCGTCCACCAGACCCCCTAAACCCCTGTGCTCCTCAAAATCAATTCAAATACACCTCAGGATTATCCATGCGAAATTTCATTCAAATTCATCCAGTAATCTAAAGCTGCAGAATTATTTCAAAAAAAAAAAAAAAAAAAACGGTGGCTAGACAAAATTAGATATTAATATTTAGATTTAAGATTTTGATACTTATTGTTAGTTCATGTACAATTACTGAAGATTCAATAAATAAAGTATGTAATAAAAAAAAATATTTGTAAAAGAAAACTCTACATAGCACTATATAAACCAATCATCCGAAAATCACTTTAACGTTCATATATTAAATAATTATCAAGTGAATATTTCACACAAATAAATTGTATATAAGTAGAAACTACAGTACCAAATTTTATGAGGTTTGGTCCATAATGTACTATAGCTCCCAAAAATTTAAATTCAATCTTCAAGTTTTCTTCAATCAATAGCTTCTTATTCATATAAAAGTAAAATTATCCAGTAATACCGTTATAAATAAAGAAATATATGAAACGTTATTTCATATGCAAGAACTTCTAAAATGTATCAGATTTGTTGGGACTTATTTCATTTTCGTTTTTGGAAATTATTTCATTGGACTATGTTCCAGTGCACAGTTGAACAGAAATGAAATTTTTGAAATTAAATTTGTAACTTCTAATCGACTGGTTAGATTTACATTAAAGACACAGGCGTAGCAGGGGAGTGCACAATTTTAAGTTTGGAGGGGAGGCCCACATACTCTTCAGGAGCGGAGCTGTTACGGCTCAAAATAAGGTACCTCTTATATAGAAATTTCGCTTGCCAAATCTTCATAAAGCTCTCGCTAAGGCCTATGAAAAACATGCTTCTTGTGTTATTAATCTCCTATAGTTTTCAAGTTACTTGCAATTGAAATTTCAAATGTATTTTTATCCGATTTTCTTAATTTTTTACCCAGTCAGCTAAAATTATTTATCGAATAGATAGTATTTCCCTTCCCAGTGGGACACAATCTACATAAGTGTAATAAAATAAATTTTACAATAACAACTCATTGCAACGCTAAATAATAGTGATCAACAACCATTCTCAATACAAATAATTAGGTGCAAAAAGAGCATATTAAAATCATAAACAAAAGTAGTTATAACAGATACAAATTTTATTTTTGTATTACATATAGAGATTCCCAGAAAATTCTTTCATTCGTCATTTACTGAATATTGTAAATAATTAGGTGCAAAATGATCACATTAAAATTATAAACAAAAGTAATTATAATAGCATAAACATTTTATATTTGTATCACACCTAGACATTCGCAGAAATTTTATTCATTCACCTTTCAATATAAATAATTATGTGCAAAAATATCACATTAGTAATTATAATAGCTAAACATTTTATTTTTGTGTTACATATAGAGATTTCCATAAATAAATTTTTAGGTAAAAGATCGTATTAAAATCACAAACAAAAGAAATTATAATTGTGTAAACATTTTATTTTTGTATCGCACCAGGAGATTCCAGAAAATAACTCGAATTTCAGTTTAAATTGAATATATTTAACCCTCTAACGGTTAAAGCAAAAATGTAAAAAATCAAAGTTTAGATTAAAAATATAATTAGTATAAAATTTTTGGATAATTCAAAGTCTAGATATTTAATTTCTTATGTTAACCAATTAACCAAATAATTAAAATAGAGAATGAAGTTGAGATATGAGATAGGTGACCGGCAAAAATATAAGGTCACTTTTCATTGCACCGTGTATTTAATGGTACTACTAGCTAAAATATTTCTTACTAAAAAGTGTTTCTTTATACACCTTTTGGTATCATTTATTTGACATTTGATTTTTTTATAGACAAAAGTGTTGATAATGTTAATTCAATTTTAATTAGATCATTTTAGAATTAGTTGTGCAAACGATCGTAAAATTCAGAGGGATAAGTAAAAGTGGAATTTTTTAAAGCTGGGCGGGATGAATTCCTAGAAACATTTCTGGAATTTAAATAATTCACTTCCTAAACAATTCTATAAATCAACAAAAAAATATAGTCAAGGAATAAATTGCAAAAAATATGATTTTAGTGGAAAAGAAATGAACTGACCTTATCATTCTGACTCACTGGAAAGTTCATATTTTCAACACTTTTGTCTATAAAAAAATCAAATGTCAAATAAATGATACCAAAAAGTGTATAAAGGAACACCTTTCAGTAATAAATATTTTAGCTAGTAGTACCATTGTACTTTTTAATACACGGTGCAATGAAAAGTGACCTTATAGTTTTGCCGAGCACCTTATTTTGAACAAAATAAAAGAAGAGGTGCCTTCATGCAGCCTTGACCGTTAGAGTGTTAATCCTTCCTCAAACAGATGTTTGGGTACCAAATTTAAAAAAGCTCGCGTGACATTTTTTATTAATCGATAAAAATGAAACTATTTTTTAAAATTGACAATTTTCGGCCAATGCTGGATGTAGGGTGCAAACTTAAATCAATTCAAAATTTCTTTATCAACCATTTATGAAGCCTTATCTTTTGAAATTAATAAGGAACAAATTTTTTTATTAACGGAACTTTGAGAAAAAAGTGAATGAATTATACTATATTTTTGTAAAAAAATAACCATTTTTCATGCCAATTTCAGAGTCCTGACTTTTAATATTTTTCACGTCTAGACGAATTGAGATAATCCAAAAATTCTTTCAGCATATTATTTTGAAATATCTAGCAAATTACAGAATATTTTTACCTCATATATCTCCGGACTTATTCCCGAAAAACGAAAGAAAGTCGAGCCAAAAAATCAAAAATTCAAAATTCAAGCGTAAATATCTTTTTAACTGTAAGAGATAACAAGCAGTTTCCAGAAATATAAAAATCTTTAAAATGGGACTTCATTTGTACAAGTTATGATTTTTTTTAACTTTTACATACTCGAGGTAGTCAACTTTGACACCCTGTAGCTTATCTCGTGTTATCACAGGGTGACTGCAAGATGATTTTTCATACATTTCAATTTGATCCGACCTGTAGTTTAGGAGATTCAGATTTATTACCAAAAAATTTGCGTTTGACCCCACTGTGTGTTGTTTTTAAGTTTATTTATTTACTAGCATTTACGCTCCTTCGTTGGCGGATTCTTATATAGACTAAGGTCTAAACTTGGTATCTTTTATATTTAGAAAAAACAAAATGTAATACTAAAAGTGAAAAAACCTGAAAATGTTAAATTATTACACGTAACTTCCATAGTTATGATATTGTTGTCTTTTGAAAATTAATAAAATGTATCTGAATCACACCTTGTAAAGATTCCAATTTAATGCCTGCATGTTTTGAGGTTAAATATTACAAACGTATTTAAAAAGTACTATTTCAAGAATAAAAAGTACCACAAATCACCCGCTTGACCATAACTCTTTAATTTTATGTTTCTTGGAAATTTATCTTAAAATTTTCAAAAAGTACCCAAAGTAAAAAAAGTGCCACAAAGTTCCTTTCTGGTGGATTGTCACTTACTTAGAACTACGTATCTTTAATTTCATATTCATATGTTTAATATTACCATTAGCGGACCGAAAAAGTACCAAATAGTACCCATTTAAGAATTCTCATATTCATAATTTCATGTTTCTAGGTTATTTATCCCAAAAAATTTTAAAAGTACCATTTGAAGGACAAAAAAGTACCACAAAGTTCATTTACATAGGATTTCATTCACTTAGGCCCATATATTTACATTAGGGTAGCCCCGTTTGTATGGAGAGAAAATTTGTGAGTATTTCACTTAAACTTAATTTATTTAAAGTTGTTGTCACTTTATTGACCCTTCGATAGTCGTAGAGGTGATTATGTGTGTAAAAAAAGTGACACCATGCAGACGTTGCGGTGGCAACAGACTTCCTCCTAGGACAAGCCCATGTAAAATTCACGTGGATAATAAAGTTACTGGTGGTACCCTGCCAGTGTTGCCATAACAGCACTTAAGGTACAATTCTAGCACTTTTTTACTGCTGCACTTTTTTTAAAAAAAGTGCTAGATGCTGTTTAGCACTTTTTTTTGCATTTAACACCTTCTTTAATTAATTGCGTATACTTATTTTAAGCGTATTACACTTTTTATATGTGTATTTTGTCATAAAAATACTGCAAATTATTACAACTTTAATTAAACAAATAGCCTCTAGAACCAATAACGGAATTAAATAATGCAAATTTTTTCTGTTAAAAGTAATTCCGCCATTTGATTAGCATTTTTTGCAAGCTTGAGAATGAAGTAAGATTTAAAAAAAAACGGACAAAAAACCGACATTTTCGGATTTGATATCTCTGATTTCAATGAAATTCGCTACATATATTATGTATT
Source organism: Protophormia terraenovae (assembly GCA_951394005.1). NCBI lineage: Eukaryota > Metazoa > Arthropoda > Insecta > Diptera > Calliphoridae > Protophormia > Protophormia terraenovae. Next base: position 2,888,280 of record OX596078.1, on the reverse strand, counting down.
GCAAATGTTGCCCAAATCACAATTTTTCTGAATAAAGAATCCTCCCGGTCCAAAAATATGACGTTTCAAAAATCAAAAAGGGGTTGAAATTTTCCAAAAGTAATCACACTTTATTGCTCATAACTTCTAAAATATACATTGTACAATTCTTATTTTTATTTCATTTATTAAAGCAACACATTGATTTTAAAACGACGAGTAAAACATTTATATACTTCGAAAGTTCAAAGGTCAAAATCAATAATATAACGATTAAAGTTTAATATCTCAAAAAACGGTATTTTAAAATTCTTAAAAAATACATATATTGATAATGAAACCCTTCTCTATATTTGTGCCAAATTTCAAGTTGGAGCCTCTCTTGGTTTAGGAGTTATGAAGCAAAATACAGAAAAAAGCTATTTTTTTGTATGTAAAATTTAAAATATTTACAAAAATTATTTTGAAATTATATTTTTTTATGAGCACATATTTAAAAAAAATAAAATTTTATATACAAAATTTGACTTCAGTTTATATTTTTTTACATAACATCTGAACTAAATGAGTGTCCATATGAAATTTTGCACAAGCATTAAGTGGAGTTGTATTAATATTATATAATTTTTTCAGTGTTTTAAAAACATCGTTTTCGGAGATATAATGGTTAATTTTTTGTAAGTCTTATTTTGACCTTTGAACTTTCGATCTAAAGTAACTCACTATATATCATTTTTAAGGTCATGTCCTTGTTCTTAAAATTAAATGAAAATTAAAATTTTATTTTCTATAGCTTAGGAGTTATTAATAATTGGATTTTATTTTTGTCCATAACTCCTTAACTAAATAAGGCTCCAACTTGAAATTTTATATCCATGTGGAGAAAAGTTATGTCAACATTATATAATTTTTTAAGAATTTTAAAAATACCGGCTTTTGAGATATATTAGTTTGAACTTTTTTATCTCCAACTTTGACCTTTGAACTTTTGATGTAAAAAACTTTGTATATATCGTTATGAAGGTAATATCTTTGTCTTGAATATGCAGCAACAACTGGAGATCTACCATGTATATTTAAGAAGTTATTAAAAGTTAAATAAGTATTCATTTGTAAAGTTTTTAACATTTTTTCGTTTTTTTAAACCGTCATATTTTCGGACCGAAAATAAAAAAAGTTGCAGAGGTGTTGGAGATTTAAACATATAAATTTTGGCATGTAAAATTAAATTTTCATTATTAAGTAAATTATTTCTTATATCTAGGAAAAATCTCTATTTTTGAAAATATAAACAAAATGGATTTTTTATGAAACATATTTTTCAATATACATATATAATAGTAATCGTGATATACATATGTATTTTTTTTTTTAATAAAACTAATTTAAAGAAAAGTTATTCAAAGATACTTTTTGTATGCAACTAATCAATCACATAACAAAATATCTGCGAAGATTTAAGACTTTTATTGAAGAAATATATATATATATATATATATATATATATATATATATATATATATATATATATATATATATATATATATATATATATATATTTTTTTAATTTTGAAAAATTCGCGAATTTATTCGAGATTTTGATTTTTCGAGAAGTCAAAAAAATCGCAAAAGTGTCTAAATTTAGACACCAATATCTCCAAAAGTTGTTAACGCATTTTAATGATTTAAAATGCATATTTAAGAAGAATATGTCCACTATAAATGTAGTAATTTAAAAATAATATTATCATTTAAAAATGCATTCATAATGCAAATGCAATTTTAGGATGCATTTTTGGAATTTAACGTCCTAAATAATAATCAGCTTTTACTTTTTTCTATCACGTATTGATTTTTTTCACGGGCATGACTACTATGACTAGTGTTGCCAGACGACCTTGAATTAATTTTATTGTTATTATTTTAGAAGCTGTCAAGTTACAAGCAGCGTTACTGTTGAAATTTTTTAAAAAGTGTCAAAAAAAAGGGATTTCAAAATAAAAAGTCGTCAAAAAGGCGATTTTTTTTTTTTTAAAGGGCCAACTTCTTTAAAACCTAAAAAAAACTCCTTAAAATTTTTTTATTTGATAAGAACAAAAAACTTATTTAAAAAAAAACTACTTAATCGAATTCTGTTACTAACAAAATAATTTATTTATAATTATTTTACAATTATTTTTGTTATTGCAAAAATAAAGATTTATTCACAAAAATAGTTGTCATACAATCCACTTTTTATTTATTAAATTTCTGTACATTTGTACGAGGCCTTCAATCGTATTCCAGTCTTTCAAATCCCCGTCGAACCAATTTAGAACTTAACGGATCCACAAGTATTGTCTTATTGATTATTTAGTAATAAAAACAACGTGTTCCTCCGAGGGATTGCTATGAGGAATGTAAAAATATATATATATATATTTTTTTTTTTTTTAACGTTTCTTCCTTTATTTATTGGATCTGCCTATAATATGTAGGCCTAACAATAAGTATTTAAATCTTACAACTAAAATTAAACTAAAATATCAGTTTTCACGAATTTTTACAAATTCTTTTTTTACCAATGGTATTTCCAAATCCTTGTGAATATTTTCCTTTCTTATGTACCATGGTGCTCCTCTCATGGTTCTAAGTATTTTCGATTGGGCCCTCTGTATAAGATCTATATTGGTATTACTTGTTGTTCCCCATAATTGGATTCCATATGTCCAAATTGGTTTTAAGATGCTTTTATGCAGGATAACTTTACAGTCAAGGCTTAATTTTGATTGATAGTTGATTAGCCAGTTCATATTTGAAGCTTTGATTTTCATTTGTAGCCTCTTGGCTTCTATGTGTCGACGCCAAGTAAGATGTCTGTCTAGATGTTTACATTGTTAAGCGTGACAGGAGGACAAATGCCCATCCTGAGCGCAAATATAACGTGTTTACTTTTGAGTTCATTTACTTTTATACGCCAGTTTCTCAACCACGTCTCCACTCGTCTTAAGTAATGATTGAGTTCTCTAGATGCTTTGTACGGATCCTAATGTGAGCTAAGAACCGCAGTATCATCGGCAAACGTCTAGATAATCAATTTATCGCATGTTCAGATGATCAGAGGTGTATATTAGGTAGAGTGTCGGTCCGACAACACTTCCTTGCTGAACACCAGCATTAATTTCATAATCTCTTATATATTATATAGTAGTATAGTATATTAGGTAGAGTGTCGGTCCGACAACACTTCCTTGCTGAACACCAGCATTAATTTCATAATCTCTTGTAACGCATCCATTATACTTTACCCTAAATAATCGGTTGGAAAGGTAAGACTGTAGTAATCTATGAGTACTAGGAGGCAATAAGCATTTAATTTTGTGTATTAGACCCTGGTGCCAAATTTTATCAAAGGCTTGTGCCACATCCAGAAAAATGGCAGAGATCGATTAACTTGTTCAATAGTGCCATGATGTTCGCGGAAACCGAACTGGTGAACTGGCATAATGCTATTATTATTTAAAAATGGTATGATTTTTCCTTGAAATACTTTTTCGAATATTTTTGACAGGCAAGGCAGCAAGCTAATGGGTCTATATGAAAATGGAACTGTTAGATCCTTCCCTGGCTTTGGTATCATTATAATCTGGGAGATTTTCCAATTTTTCGGAAAAACTCCTAGAGTCAAGATCGCATTAAATAATATAGTTAAGACAGTAATTGCAACTCTCGGTAGGTTTTTAATCATTAATGTAAAAATATAAATTAGTATTCATCGTATCTGTATTTTACTTTCTCAATCCAGTCCAAAAAGATTTGGCATATAATGATTTTAATTGCTAACAGTTTCAGTTCATTTATATCAAATAGTCGCCGTTTAAAAAAAGGAGTGAAAAAAGTGGCCAGGTGGTTGAAAAAGTAGCAATTGGCGACTAAAGTCGCCGAACTTTAACACTGGTTATAAGTTAACATGGCAACTCTAACTATGACCCCGTCTTAAAGCAGTCACATTTGTATAACTCGAAAACGGCTTGTTCTATTAAGAAAAGCTGAATTATATAATTTTTTGTTCAGTTAATATTTCCGTAGTTATTCAGCAATTTTGTTGCAATGTTGTTTCTACTTATATAAAACTTATTTGTGTCGAATATTAACTTGATACTATACTTCGTATGGGATTTATGCACGTTAAAGTGATTTTTGAAAGAGGGGATTTCTATGGGAGCTATGGTCAATTATGGACCGATCTTGACGAAATTTGGCACAAAGATTGACACTTATACAAAACTCCTTTGTACCTATTTTCATTGCTATATTTAAGGCTTTTATGATCGTTAAACTCCTATTCTGGGAGGACATTTGTATGGGGGCTAGGTGAAATAATGGATCGATCATAACCAATTTCAATAGGCTTCGTCCTTGTGTCAAAATAATTATTCATGCCAAATTTCATCAAGATATCTTTAAAATTGCGACCTGTACTTTCGACCAGACGGACGGACATCGTTAAATCGACTCAGAAAGTGATTCTGAGTCGAACGGTGTACTTAAAGGTGGGGGTCCGATAATTTTTTCTGCGCGATACAAACATCAGCACAAACGCTATGGTGGTGTAGGGTATAAAAATTAGTTTCACATATTACAAATAATTTTAATTATTTATATTTATATTTTTACAAGACTTTAGTGTAGGAAATTTATAATTGGCCAAGATGTTATGAATGATATATAAAACAAATAGAAATATTTACCACCTTTATATTAGGCTATATTTATGATTTTTATATCCCAAACAGTTTGTATGTAGGACTTTTCATTTTGTTTTATGTCTTTTGTGCTTCTTGTAAAGTTATGAAAAGTTATGATAAGTTGTTTTGCATTTTCGGTAAGGAGATATAAATAAGTTTCATTAAAAAACTCTATTTAATTTTAATTCTTTCCATATAATAATTGGTACCAGTAACCAACTACTGATCGTAAAATAGTTTATATGTTTGCAGCACGGATAAAAACTTAAAAAATCGTTCAACTAGAAATAAAAATATTTAAAAATAATGATAATAATAATAAAAATTAAAAAAATATTTTAAAAAATAAATTAAAATTTTTTTAAAAATTGTTAATAAATAAAATAATAACCAATAATTTAGGCATTATTGGTTTCTTTATTGTTTTTTATTAATAATTTTTTAAAGAATGCAAATAACAATGTTTTTAATAATTTTTTATAAATAACTATACGTATTTCCAGGCACCCAACGAAAAAATATTGCAATTGATGAACTAAAAAAGAAGTTGTATTTATTGACTTCAGCAACGGAAACTTTAAATGATGTTCCAACAACAGAAACTTACAACGACATGGAAAATGAGCCCCTAACAAACAGTTATTGTGCGGAAAAAATTATCAAAAAGAGGAGGTAAATTATAATGCAATTATGCTAGATACATATGATACTATCGATCTGTTGTACACTTTATGTATATCCTCTTCTATTTTCAGATAGATCTTTTTCTGTAGAAAAACCGTATATAAGAGTGCAACAAGGTCGTCATTTAAAGCCTCTCATTTAGCCAGGAGGCTGATGGAAGGCATTTTTAAAACTGATGCCATTTTAAAAAGTCCCCTTTCTGGACAGGCTCCAAAGGACCAAGGGGAAGAACTTCGCAATTTACATTATAAATGCTTAAATGGTCAGGCGCGTAGAGCCATTATCGGTAAAAATCAATTCCTTAAATATAATTAAAAGTGTGTTTTAAACTTTTTTCAGAGTTTTCTACTGAATATGCAGAAAGGAAGGGATGAATATCGCAACATAAATTCGAAATAAATCGAGCAATAAGCCAAAAAAATTGGCGAAATAAAACGACATTTTAAAAATAATTTTTAGTTTATTCAGTTGTGTGAACTTTAAAAATCTACTAAAATTTTCAATAAAATAATAAAAAGTAAATAAAAAAAACTAAGCAGTTAAATATTTTAATATAATACATATGGGTGAAAAAGTTTATAACCATGACCGAGAATAAAATATGCATTTATTTATGGAGAAATATATATATTTATATATATGATACATATATTATTTTTAGCTAGGAAAGTAAAAAATAACTAATTTTAATTTCAGCATTGTTTTTTATATATGTATTTAGTTTGGAAATGAATATGAATCCAATAAAATATTGTTATGTACATATATAAAAATAAGTTAAGTGTTTAGTTAGATTTTATTTAAAAGTCTAGAAATGTTCCAACTATATATTTTTTCCATTTAATATATTTTTATTATAAAATGCGATTATTTTTCGACACCTTCCAACTGTTCCCCTTTATTCTTCTAAATTACACTTATTCGACACTCCAAAAAAGCACTAAAAAGTGTCATCTTAAAACTATTAAAACTGAGGCACGTTTTTTCCCGAACTCTTTTTCGACAAGAAAATGATATCATATTAGATTTTTAAGAACAACTTGTAGTTACGTTCTAGACTTAATTTCGATAAAAAATGTTGGCAGGGATAAGGTATAAGTACCGTGAAATAACTCCCTAATGAAATAACTTAAAGCAAAAAAAAAAAAAAAATTCAATTTTTTCCATATAAACAGGGTTTTATTTCATTATGAAATAACACCCAGTGGGTTGGAACTTCGGAAGTTATTTAATAATGAAATAACTCCCAAATGAAATAATTTCCAATGAAATTTAGTTGGAAGTTATTTCATTCATTTTTGCAATTGAGCTTTATTTTATTTTATTATTTTATTTTATTAATATCATTGGGAGTTATTTAATTTAGCTTGAAGTTTTAAACTTTTTTTGCATAGGGCGAAAGGACTTTCTCCTCTGTGGTACTTCAAACACCGGCTTCGCAAGTAAAGATTTTCTGCATAGCCGGTTTACTTACTGAAGTCGGTGTATTAAATACCATAGAGACCCGGCCAAAGATGAGCTTAACTTAGCGAAGCCGGTGTTTGAAATACCACAGAGGAGAAAGTCCTTTCGTTATACAGGAAAACTTTGCTTAGCAAAATGGCTTTCTAGTATTTAAAAAACCAGCTCACGCAACTCTTAAACTACAACTTATTAATCATTTTATTTGATAATTTAAAATTTGGAATTATTTCATTTGTGTGGGGAACTATTTCATTAGGACTTATTTCATTGGGGTTATTTCCCTAAATGTGGCTGTTATTTCCTTTGTTGTGATAAAACTAACAATTGTTGGGAATTATTTAATTTATCCTTTTGGAAGTTATTCCATTTTTTGAGATTTGGGAGTTTCTTAAGTTTTGTTGGGACTAATTTCATTGGGAGTTATATCATGGTACCTAAGGTATATGCAGAACGGCAACAACTACAACAACGCAACTTTGTCAGGGTAACACAACGTAAAAAAACAACTGATTATACCCTACACCACCAAAGGTGGTTGGGGTATTATGTGTTTGTGCAAAAGTTGTAACGCAGAGAAAAAATTGTCGGACCCCCACCTTAAAGTATACCGTTCGACTCAGAATCATTTTCTGAGTCGATTTAACGATGTCCGTCCGTCCGTCCGTCCGTCTGGTCGGCTGGCTGGCTGGCTGGCTGGCTGGCTGGCTGTCCATGTAAAGCTTGTGCGCAAAGTACAGGTCGCAATTTTGAAGATAATTTTATGAAATTTGGTACATATGCTTTTTTCAGCACAAGGACGAAGCCTATTGAATTTGGTTATGATCGGCCCATTATTTCACCTAGCCCCCATACAAATGTCCTCCCGGAATAGAGTTTTAACACATAAAGATGCCTTAAAAATATGAATATTTTAATGAAATTTAGTACATATAAGTTTTATATCAGCAAAAATCCGTCTGCCAAATTTCAAGAAGATCGGTCCATAACTAACCATAGCTACCATATAAACTCCTCTCCCGAAAATCACTAACATTCATAAATCCCATACAAATGTTAGTATTATGTTAATATTTAACACAAGTAAGTTGTATACATATACGTAATTATGTGGATCAAAATGGTGTAGGGTATCATATAGTCGGGCTTGACCGACTATATCTTCTTCTCTCGTTTTTGTTTGTAAACATTTTATTGTACTTCTTGCTATAATATATTTTTCGTTCTCAACATTTATATATGTATATATTTGAGAAAAATAATTAAAAAGTTGTGTATTTTATAACTTATACAGTCGAACACGATTATAACGAACTCGAAGAGAGCGACAAATTTAGTTCGTTATAAACGTAGTTCGTTATATCCTTAAAATTCCCTAAAAAGTTATTTGGATACAAAATACATGTTTTTCATTATGATCTAATATTTGTAATTAAATCTAATTTCTTCTATTTAAAAATGGACTGTTTTTATGACTTTTATTAATGATTTCAATATATCAGGAAGAATATTTTTTCCATTCATCAGTCATTTCATAAGTGACAAATTAAGATTAATTTATTTTTTATAGTAATTCAATGTTTTCTTTTTTGAAATTGGCATGTTTTGAGATGTTTACTCTTTGAGACACAACGATTTTATTTAGATTTTAATCCTCTTATTTTAAGCTATTTTTTGCTATAAATGTGTATGCGTTATGTTACAAAGGTCAACAACTGTAAATATAAAATTCCTCTTTTATTTTTCCAATAATTTTTATTGAAATTAATGAAAATTATTTATATTTATCCAATAATTTAAACTGAAATGAATAAAAGTTATTTCTGTTAGTTTTTATATTTTTGAAAAATTTTTAAATATGCTATTTTACTTATTTGAAACTAGTATTTGTGCTAGTTCATTATAAACGTAGTTTTTTTTGTATGAAATATTCTTCTTACTTGGACCGTAAAAATGTGTTCGTTATAAAAAAAAAGTTCGCAATAACCGCGTTCGCTAAAAATGTACAGATAACCCTATATTTACGCGATTTCCTATAACACGCCCAATAATCGCCCAAGGGAAAATCGCCCAAATCCCAAAAATATAGAAAGACCCAATTTTTTGGGTCTTTGTGTACTTGTGAACAAAAATTCTAAATCACCCAAAATTTTTTGAACAATCAGCCAAATAGCTAAATGAACATTCGCCCAACATTTTGGGTTATTTTTCATAATGTCAAATAACCAATATTCACCCAAAAACTAGTTATACTGTTGTAAAACTTTATTCAGCCATTTTTTTTTTTAATATTTTGTCATTTCTTCAATAATTTAGCTATAGATTCTGAATAATAAAAGACATGATAACAAAAATGATTTATTCAAGAAGAATCTTCATCAGGCGATTTTAAAGCTGCTGAAACATTTCCATCACATTTTAAATCAATTAATAAATGATGAAAATCGATACCAAAGGTCCTGTGTGTTCAATAGAGTGTCCCGTGGAAAGGCTTTTTTGGGATTTTGATGTAGGCAAACCGCTCAAACGATGGGTATTTTAAAGTTAAGTACGGACTTTCAATCGCTGCACAGCGTATGATTTTAACAATTAAGCTGATCAAAACCCCAAACATTTTTATCGAATTTTGAAAAAAAAAAGTACAGACCCCCCATGGGTCTTTTGTACGAAAATCCAAAAAATGGGTTTTTTCACATTTTCGGCTATAAAACTCACAGTTTTCCGAAGTCCCGTAGATTTTGATTGAAAACTTTTAAGAACATATTACAGATTTCTAAACTGTATTCCGTTTGCCGATTCGTGCTTTGGGATTTGAGAAAATATAGACTAAAGTCAAAACTTTCATATAAAATCAGTCGAATTCGGGAGGGTGTGTATCTTGATCATTTGATTTATTGGACTTACTTTTTATTATAAAGTCTCCTCTGTGAAAATACCTTTCAAAAAAGTGTAAAATTATTATATGTTGTTAAAGAAAATTTTATTTTATAGAAAAAAGAGTGTAGATACTTTTTCGGTGAAAAAAAACACAAAAAGTCGTCATTTTTGCAATTTTCAAATTCAAAATCGTTTATTTTTGGACTCGGTAAAGAAATCGACGACAAATTTTTTTTATTCTATAGATAATTTTGCTCTTTAATTAGCTAAAAAACAAATGAAAACAGTCGGAAACACTAGGATATATATGAAAAAAACTGCACCAAGAACATGCAAAATTGAGGTACTTAAAAATTCAAATGCAAATAACTCAAAAACTATAATAGATAAATAGGACATGCAGGCATGTTTTTTATAGGTCTTATCAGTGTCTACAATAATATATAAAATTATGCAGACATGTTTTTTATAGGTCTTATCAGTGGCTACAATAATATATAAAAATATTTGAAATTGGACGAGAAACAAAAATTTGGCAAGCGATTAAAAAATTTGTATGTCAGAGATACCTAACTTTGAGTCACTTTACCTCCGCCCCTTAGGGGTCTGTACTGTCCCCCTTCCAAACTTAATATTGTACATATTGTACTCCTTTGCTATGCCTGTACCAAATTTCATGCAAATCCAACCAGACGATCAGAAGAAAAAAAATTTCGATTCTGCCCCACTGTACGCTGTAGTTGAAGACAAATATTACGCGAAGTATTTTTTTGGTGAGAAGTTCAATTTTGAATGTTTATAACTTTTTTGTTTTAAGTAGGATTTTTATGAATCTTCTTTTATTTTAAAGGCTGATGTGTTATCTATCACAGAAAGTAATAATAATTTGAAAAAAACTTATCAAAGAAACAATCGTGGGGAATTTTCGGTCTTCAACTTTTTTTTATAATTTGTTTGTCTCTATATTAATTTTTATTGGATAAAAACTAAAAGGTCCCACATAGTCTCGTTATCGAAATGGCACTTTTGTAATTGCAGATAGATGGTCTTCCAAAATCAGTAATAAAATTTTGCCCCAATTTGCACCTTTACAATTCGCATAAAAATTACAAGTCATATGTCAACGTATTTCTCAAAATGATGGAGCGAAAAAAGTATATTCAAGAGAGGTTTCGAAATAAAACGGGGTTACTAGTGAATTTTCCAAAACCGAATTCAGGCGAATTCAGGAATTCGTAATGCCGAAAAGACTGCAGAAATTATTGGTCTAGATGTAGAATTGGTAAAGCATTTTAACATTATTTTGGAAACTCTCGGATGGGGTCTTGAAATTGATTCTGTTGGCTTTGGAAATTATGCCATAGAGAATAGAAATATTTATCTGCAAAACCATAAATGGTTTTATATGCCTGCTACACTACATAAAATTTTAATTTATGAGAAAGATATCATTGAAAAATGTATTGTACCTATCGACCAATTATCCGAAGAAGCCCAAGAGGCAAGAAATAAGAATTGTAAAAACTTTCGCGAACATTTCACAAGAAAAACTTATAGAGAGGACTCCAATACAGATTTGCTACACTGTTAATATCATCAGTTTCATTAATTTGCAGCTTACGAAAACCACCAAAAACTAAAACATCAAATGTAATACCTGAAGTTGTGTTACTGTTAAAAAGCCAGAATATATCTTTTGATGATGCTGATGAATAATTTTTATTAATTCAAATTTGTGAACAAATCGTAAATTTAAAAATTCATACATACATACATTCATACATACACACTCACACGCACACACACATATTCTTAATAAAATTTGATTGAATTATATGAAAAGTAGACGTGGCAGTTGTCCGATCACGAAAATAGTTTGTGGCAAATTTCATCAATATAGCTTTCTTAATTACAAAATTATAGACTTTTGATCACTCAGAATGCGAAAATCTCACACTGGTAGGAAAATGAAGATCAATTAATTTTTTTGTTTTTTTTTTTTTTTTTTTCTTTTCATATTTTTACTATATTCAGCTCATTAATACGCATCGTTTGACGGACCTTCCCACAAAACTTTTTTCTACGGGACACTCTAGTGTTCAAATATATACAAAATCTTTGAAAGCAATATAAAATTAATTTCATGTGTTTTAATTTTACGCAATTTTTAGGCCCCAAATTAACACTTTTCATTTGTTTATTGCTTTAATTTACACGATATATAGAAATTCTGGTCATGAAATATAAATTTGTATTTACTCTAAACCTTGTTTTACGTGTTTTTAATTTACACGTACTTTCTCCGGTCCCCACAAGCCGCGTAAACCGAGGGTTACCTGAAGTTATTTGTATGTAAAATGTATGTAAAATCAATGAGACCGAAGAAAATTTTTCGCAATAGCAATAGTTCGTTTTAACCGTGTTCGACTGTATTCGACTTTTTAGTGACATTTTAGATTTTAAATGCAATTTTAATCATTAAACGCTCTAAGTTACTTTAAATTATAAAAGCTCTCAAATATTTTTTTAAAACTTAAATGATGTTTATTTCTTTTTGCTTTTAATAACACAAAACACACGAAATGTAATTAAAAATAGTTTTTAATAATAATTAAAATATATTTTAGTATAACACAGGAATTTATAAAATTATTTACTTTCCCTTGTAAATAAACAAATGTAAAAAAAGCAGACTATATGCTTTACAAAACGAGCGAAAAATAGTCAGCTGATTAAAATTATTTGACCATGGTCGTAATATAACATTAAAAACTTTAATTAAAAAAATATTAGCCATTTTAGCTGCAAGCATTTGCCCGATTTCAGTTATATTTCACATATCTTTTTTCAAACTTCAGAACGATTCTAAGAGGTGTTAATGTAAAAATTCAAAAGTCGGTAAATTTTGGTGCAATCTAATGTATACAGATAAATTTACAGTGACTCTTTTTGTGATGTTGCCACAAGCTATATTGTATGTACCACGACGAAATCGCTATGGAGCATTGAAGGATTTGATTATTATTACAGTAAAGTTAAGGCAATCATCACCTCTTTTGTGATGCAGTAAAGGAGAAAAAATAAAGAAAAGTCATCTGTCTGTTTTTCCCTCTACCCAACAAATTGAAAACATTCTGTGGTGGATTTAAACATACAATCTTGCGACGAATTAATTTTTTACACACGATTCGTATTGTCAAGTATCCCCTATTGTGTATTTATGTGGAAATAAACTGTTTTACCAATTTATATAGAGCTGACTTGGCATCTAATACAACTAAGGCGTGCATTTCGATTACTAATGTGTACATTTTGTTGTTTTTCGTTCATTTATTTTTTTATTTGGTTATACATCTTGTATACAGGGTATAAAAAGTAAAAAAACCCTTTATTATATAATATTTTTGTGTGTACACATGTATTTGTTTTTTTCATATAACACTAATGTTACAAGGATATGTTCAATGTAGCCCGGGAAAGTAGTAGTATTGTGTAGATGAGAAATGAAAACAACAAACGTTTCGTTAATTTTTTTAATTCAAAATCATTGAGTTGTAATAATGAAAATCCCAAAAAAATGAAGGAAAACACAATCAAAGGCATACTTATTCGCGTAGATGAAATTTAAAATTTTTATTAATCCCTCTGTATATTTAGTAAAATTTAATTAAACGCACCTGGAGTTGACAGAGTCGATTTTGTTCATCTTCAAAGAAGTCTATCTATCGTGCTTTCAACAGATAAGCGTATATCGATGAAATAATCTAAGGATCCAAAATAAACTGATTATTTACTAGTTATATTTTTGCTTGAAAATCCAGTAAATCTTATGTCTGCAAAAAATAAGCAAAATAAAGAGTAAAAAATGTAAACATGAAACAAAAATGTTCGAAAATTTTAAAAAATATGCATTTTACCATTCAAATTGTACTAAAAGTGCAATAAAAACACGCAAGAATGTTATGTTCGGCTTGGCCGAATCTATATACGATACCCACCATCATCTTCTTCAAAATTTACGTTTAAGGGGCCATTTAAATACCTTCATTTTTAGTTTTTGAATTTGAAAAATTTGCGAATTTATTCTTGATTTTCAATTTCCAAAAAGTAAAATAAAAAAAATCAGAAGGGTGTAACTTTAAACATCAATATTTCTATAAGTTTTTAACGGATTTTAATAACTAATAATATCATAGTTATTTAAAAATAATATCATTTAAAAATGCATTCAAAAATCCTTTCTATTTTGCCTGAGTCCTACAGTCTGAAGATACTATTTGTCTTCCATTACCAGGTTACCATTCAGTGATCATGACTTCTTTGTATAATATGATGACCCAAGAAACTGTATTTTGCGGCACAACAGCCTTCCTTGCAATTATTTTATATGACCAATGTAAGATTTCATGAAAAATTTGAATTATGTGTTTAGGTGTTTTTTGTTAAACTTCCATTTTAAGAAAAACCAATTTTGCTATTACCATGAAACTTAGCACATGGCAAGTGAGCATAATGGCAAATAGAAACCAGTTAACAGAATTGTTAATTTTTCACTACATCAAAAGTTATAAGCCCAAGTGCATGCACGGATTTTTTCGTGCCCAGTCCTTATTTTTAAATTATGATATTATTTTGGAATTACTGCATTTAAAGAGGACACATCTTCAATATGCAATTTATATCATTGAAATCCGTTAAAAACTTTTAGAGATATTGATGTTTAAAGTTGCACACTTTTCTGATTTTTTGATTTTTCGGAAATTGAAAATCGCAAATAAATTCGCGAATTTTACAAAATTCAAATAAATAAAAATAGAGATATTTAAATGGTTCCATAGGATGTACACGTACCAAATATGAACAGAAACGGATTACATCCCCTGAATAAATTTTAATTTTTTATAAATCTCTCGTGGAATGAATGAAATATATTTATAGCAAAATAAACGAGAAAAAAAGGTATAGTCGGTCAAGACCGACCATATGATACCCTACACCATTATGTATGAAGGTTACTTATATTAGACCAACACTTTTACTAAATGTAAAATAAAATATACAAATACAGAATAATGAATTGATACTAACATCTACTTAGGGCGATTCTCGGAAGTGGTTTTATATGAGAGCTATGGTAAATTATGGACCGATTCGAATAAAATTTGGTAATGTTGTTTTTACTTATATAAAACTTATTTATGTCGAATATTAACTTTATACTAACATTAGTATGGGATTTATGTACGTTAAATTGATTTTGGGAACAGGGGTTTAAATGGGAGCTATGTTTAATCGTGGACCGACCTTCATAAAATTTGGTACAAAGATTGATACTTGTACAAAACTTCTTTGCACCTAATTTCATTAAAATATTCTTATTTTTAAGGCATTTTTGAGTGTTGAAACTCTATTCCGAGGGGACATTTGTATGGGGGCTAGGCGAAATAATGGACCGATCACAACCAATTTCAATAGGCTTCGTCCTTGTATCATAAAAGTCCCACGTGCCAAATTTCATTGAATTATCTGCAAAATTGCACAAGGTTTACATACACAAGGCTTACACCAACCACCTATGGTGGTGTAGGGTATAAAAATTAAGTTTCTGTTCACTAATGAAAAATTTGTATCAAGAAAACGTTAATTTTTTTTTTGAATTGCAGATGATTTTTTATCTCTCAATTATAGGGGAAAACGTATGTCATAATAAACCAAGTAAAAAGTAACAACAATGACCAAAATTGCGTCTTTTAAAAGAAACGTCAAAACAAAGTTCTCAGAGCTCTAGCGCTTACAATTGCGATGTAAAGTGCATATTGCGATAAAAACTCAGCTGTTTTTTGTAGGTGTTTTGCATTTTTTGTTTGTAGTGGTATTTATTGGATTTTACTGGAAAAGTAAAAAAACGGACCTTATATCTTTCTTACTAGTTTTAATACATAGAACTATCGAACTACATATAAACATAATTTTAGTTTACCCGATGAAGTGTTAAATTAAATGTATAAAAAAATTAATGAATTATTGTTGTTTTTGTAGAAAGCTGCCACCT
This sequence comes from Protophormia terraenovae, assembly GCA_951394005.1. Classification (NCBI taxonomy): domain Eukaryota; kingdom Metazoa; phylum Arthropoda; class Insecta; order Diptera; family Calliphoridae; genus Protophormia; species Protophormia terraenovae. The sequence goes on along the minus strand of OX596078.1, from coordinate 2,872,500 downwards.
GCTTCATTTAAGCCCAAATTACATTAACGCGTAGTCAGCAACAGTATCAGCAAATATCACTGCAATGTTCACTGTCAGAATAACATGATACTGTCGTTATAATTACATATAAGCATAGGAAGCTTGCTTTATTCTACTTCTGTATTTGAGTTTCCCATTTCTTTAATCACTCCCTTTGTCTCGCTCACAATCTGAAAGCAGCGCAGTGAATTTAGAAACAGGGCTAAATGAAACAGCATTGAAAACTGCTGTTGACCAAATGTAGTCAACGTTATAACAAACAGTTTATTCTAAGTTATCAGCTGATTTTGTCAGCACACACTGATGCTGCCTACGCGCTAATGTAATTTAGGCTTTAACCGTGCGAATTCGACGTAGTTTTGTTGTTGTGTTAATGCAAATTTGTTCATTGTGAGTACTCTTACAAATTCAGAATAACTTCAGCATAACTGAATGGCAGAGATACAAACTGTATTAAATAGAAATAGGTTAATTTCGTAAAGTTTAATAAGCAAAAATAATTTGAGCAATAAAAGCCTGACATTATAACAGTATACCGTAATCATTATAAAATTTAAGTCTTTAGCTTAAAAATTGCAAAATAATATGCCATATGCTAAATTTAGCTGCAAAAATGGGTACACCTACAAGTGCGTTTAAGTAAAGTTTATTCAGTATAAGAAAAACATAAAAAACACTCACACAAAACGAATTTGTCTACGGACTTTGTGCGTAATCCAAATCAGGGATGGCAAACTTGGTGTACTTGCACTTAACACAATTGTAGGTTATAGTAGATATATATTGTTTTATATATACATATATATATATATATATATATATATATATATATATATATATATATATATTAAGTTTGGTTCTCACCCCTAAAAATGTTCTAATAGACGAAAACTAAGACATTCCAAATTTTTAACTAATTGAAGATTAGAGGTGACTCAAAGCGATCAAAATGTTCAAAATCATTACTTTAAAAAAAAATCCTTTCCACCGATCATAAATAATTCATTTTAAATGCAATAGTCTAGGTTAACATCTATCTACATCTAATCTTCCACAGATTATGAGCTTTTTGAAATGCCTAAAATCAGGAGATTGGATAACTAATGCAATAATAGTTATTAAAATAAAATTACCGTAAAACGTGTAATTTTCAACCAAATACAAATTTCAACCAGAATTTGAAGGAGAGAAATGAAACTGCACGAAGCTTTCCGAGAGATATTGCTTTTCAAAGTGACATACTTTTGAAATTTTTTTAGTTTTTGCGAAAGTTGTTGTAAAGCCTGAATTGTCTAGAGTAGATTCTGATAATTTTTGAAAAATTCGCGGTGTTTATTTCATATATTGAAAGAAAAATTCGTATGCATTTTTTATTTCAAAAGTATTTACATACATTTTTATAGTTCAAAATTATTTACACAACATAAAAAATCAATTATTTACGCTTAACATGCCAAATATGGTCCATAATCTTGGTGTTAAGATAGCATAAAATCTCGTGATTTAAACTCAACTTTAATAAGTTAAAAAAATATTGGCAAAAAATCAAATTGAGATTTAAATGAAGGTTTAAAATGGTTTGGAAGAGGGAATAGTTAAAGGATGGTATAATCCTTTGATATCAGTTTATTAGTTAATTGATATCAAATTGCGAGTTTTGCTACAGAAAAACAATTATAGAACAAATGAATTATATTTTTTATAATGGGAATATTTCAAACATATTTACGCACATTTTTATTCTTCAGAATTATTTACACATCATTAAAAATTATTTATGCTTAAAAAAGCCAATGGTCCAAAATTTTGGCGTTGAGATAGTACAAAATCTTGTAATACAACCTCAACTTAAATAAGTCGCAAAATTCTAAAAACATTTGAAAAAATTATGAAAAAAACATTAAATGAAGATTTAAAATGGTACATCATCATTAAAATTTGTAACAGAATATAGAAATAGTTAAAAGACCGTGTAGTCTTCAATAAAAATAATCCCCTTTATACTGCTATTATTTTCTCAGTATATATTTTTAATTTTGTATATTTTAATATACTAAGAAAAACAAGTAGTAAAATTTAGTCAAAAGTAAAATATTTGAAATAAACATGTTTAATGTCCATTCTTCCAGTTTTGCAACGATAATAAATAAAAAATTTTAAAGTTTAACATTATATTTTTTCTTAGCCATAAATTAAAGTGTTAGCTTGTGAACTGCTCGTAGAAAACTTCGTAGAATCTGCGTTATACCTGCAATTAAGCAAAAAAAGTCGGCTATACCGGAAAAATGTTAATGGCTCGTTTGGAATTTTGCGAAAACAATGAAAATCCACAGAGAAGCTTTACAGTTATCAGATAAAATAAACAGTGAAACATGGTTTGTGGCTGGTTTGTTACTTGGTAGAATGTTGTGTATTTAGTAAAAACAGATGGAATTATGAAAAAGGAATGTTAACTTAATATCCTTCAAACGAAATTGTCATAATTCTATTAAACATGTGCGTACCCGGAAGAAGAAGTGCATACCGCTAAAATTATTTTTGTATAATATTATTCTCATTAAAAATTTTCCAATGACTAAGTGGCCTTAACAATGTCCTGATATAAATACAGTAGAAAATTTGTGGGCATTCCATTTATAGGAATACTGAAAATCTATGAACAAACACCAACCAAATTACATGAAGTTTGGGCAAGAGTACAAGAGGAATGGACTAAAAAACCAAATCAAATTACAGAATACTTAGTGAAGATTATGTCCATGACTATAAAAATTGTAAAAAATTAAAGGGCTATGAATAAAACATTAAAAATTAATACAAATTTAAAAAAATTACATATGTTCAAAAATGGAAGAATAGAATTGCGTTTAGTTTTTTGTAAATAAATGCTGAAAATTTAGGTTTTATTTAAATTGATTTATATCCGCAAAAAATACATCAACATATAAAAGAGAACGTAAATTTTTATTTCTTTAGCACTTTTTTTTAATTTTATAGAATTCTTGTAAGAATATAGTTGGTGCGCCATTTTTGCTCGTCACTGTATATATATACATATTAGGGTGGCCCTCTTTTATATGGAAGAAAATAAATGTATTTAAATTTTACGTCTCACCTCTTAAAAATGTTCGAATATCCCAAAAACCATAAAAAACAAAGTTTTAGATTGATTGCATTAAATTTAAATTAAATTTAAATCTTTTGGTACATCACGCATTAATCAAAAGTACGTAACGCTAAGAATGTGTTAGTAAAATTTTATTTATATGTATTGGTGTAAAATTCCAATTCACCACACTTCATATGTACACAAAGTTGCAAAAAATTGTATTAAAAAATTATAAAATTTTTGTTTTACGTGTATACTTATATTTCTCAACAAATATAAAAGATTTTAACGTCTATTGTATTCATAATGATTTAATTATTATATTTTTGTTCCTAAATATCAACAAAAATATAAATTATTGTAAAATCTACTACATTATTAATACCAAAAATTGCAACTGTTTTTGTTTAGTTTAAAATTCAACAGCCAATAAAAACGTGCCGGAAATTAAAATGTGATAAAAGTGTTAAAAAAAAAATAATAAAATATTATATGTGTATGAAAGAATGTGCTGCAAATGTTATTTTAAAGGATAATTTTGTTAACTTTTTGTGTTGTTTAGGTCTCTCTCAAGTATGTTGAATTCACACAGCATATGTATGTGAAGAGTGTTGAATAAAAAAGAGAGTCAGTTTCTATACTAGTTACCATACTATGAGCTGGCTCAAAGCGATTGAAATATTAAAAATTTAATTTTTTTTTAGTCATGAGAAATTCATTAGAACTTAAATTTTCCGCGCTTTCATCTTTTTGAATTCCTCAGTTATTACCTTTCTAAAATGTCCAAAATGAATAAAATTGAATAACTAATAATAACATAGATATTAAAATCAATTTACGTAAAACGCGTAATTTTCGACCAAATACACCCCAGTAAAATAAGATTTCATCCAAAAACTTTAGGAAGAGAAACGAAACTCGGCATATAATTTTGTCTTGGTATCTTATACATCATGTCAAAATTTTTCTGTAATCACTTGTGATCTGCGTAAGATATTCACGATCAAAATTCACTAAAATATATATATATATATATATATGTATATTGTTGTTTGAAAAATCTTACTTAATGGCTCAATTTTAAAGCCAAAAAAACGAAAAATTTTGGTTTATTTGTTATTTTGCTTTTGTGGCAAACGACGTTTTGCATTTCGTTTATACATTATTTGCAATAAATTATGATTTTATGAAATTTATTTTATGGAATTTATGGCTACAGTTCGCTTCTCTCCGTTTTCATTCCATTTTCTTAAATTACTTTCTAAATTTAGTAAATTTACTAAGGGTCAAACTTTTTTCGACATAATTTTTACTAACGATTTTTCCACGAAAATTAAAAAATAAAAAGCATGTTGAGGACAAGTTTGACCTTCTACATATGTTGGCATGTTACTTCATTTAAAAACGACAGGATAAACTTGGGAAAATGATCTTGGTGGCCTGACCTAGATCTTAAGCAACACCCAATTACTTTTTTATATCCTTGACAATGTCGCTCTGCTTGTTGTGCAGAATTTTTATGCCCTTTGTTTAAAAAAGTTGTCAAGATTTGTAGGAATCTGTCGCCAATGTCGTAAAACACTCGCCATTGTGTTCTATGACAATCATGGACCCATCATCGAGACTGTCTTCAGGCCATAGATAACTGGGACAAGTTTTTAGGAATCAGTTTTCATTTTCTCTTTTTTAGTATGAAGAATGTTTAATCAAGTGTAAAAGTCAAAGTTAAATTAAAAAACTAGATTTTGCTCAAAACCAGCAAAAACTTAAGTAAAAAACGAATAGTAAACTATTTAACTTAAAAAAATGTAAGTAAAGATGAAATATGAATGCAAAAATAATAAATAAAATAAGCAGCATCTCATTATACAATATGCGGCACATTTCTTTTAGCGTTTATGATTTTTGTCCGGCTATGAGAAATGTTTTCTTTAAAAACAGGTGTCAGCGTTTAGACAAAAATTTTATTTTCTCAAGACGGGCTTTATATGCGCCCGTTTTTTTATATTAAACATATCATCTTCGATGTTCAAATTCGGAAGATGCCTGTTGCTAGGTTTTAAATGGAATGACTCATATAATAAAAAGTTTTTATGTAATTTAGTTTATCGTTTTAATGAGTTTATTTAATTTAATTTTTTTTTTTTTTTTATTTAACAGAATTATCTTCAAAATTTTTAATTTTTTTTTTTTTTTTTTTTTTTCATTTTGGAGGGAACTTCTGGGATTCCGGGTAATATGAAAATCAATCCCGATTTCTCGGAAAAAGAAAAACTCTAAGATTTCTAGGCGTACAACGAGGATGCAACAAGATTTCCGCGTCATGTAGAAATGTTTTCGAGATTTCTGGATACTCATATGTTATCGAAATACTCTTGGACCCTGTTGCACATTTTTTTAATACAATTCATTAGAAAAAACGCTTTCAAACGAAGTTTTTTGGAACTTAATAAATCTTTAAATGAGCTGTTTTCCAACCCTGTTCAAATACGTTAAAAAACGAATAAACAAAATACGAGTAGAACTTGTAAATTATTAAAGCGTGTGCTCTCTCATGTAGAAAAATAAATTCCTGACTATTTACATTTTTAGGGCGTAACTACGATGACAGAATGTTTATTATTTTACTGAGTATTGTTGCAAGTATCCTTTGCTAGTAACTGTGAGCGTGTGAGTTTGAATGTGTGGCTAGGATGTTAGAGTAAGAGGAGACAAATGTACCTGGTGTTAATTATGTTGGTAATGATAATAACTTAGCACATTCTTTAAACAGTTTTACATACGAGTACATTTTATTCACTGCATACATTTTTATATATATGTATGTATATTGATGGTTGTTGGATGGCTTATATGCATTAATAGTGGAATAAATTTTGCATGTCCTTAATTAATTTAAATCCTATGAACATATCTTTACATAAAACTTTTGTAAAGATTTTCTTTTTTCTTACATTTTTTCTTACTGGATTCGATTAAAACAATCAGATTCCCAGCTGGAAATTGTGTCTTGAAGACAGTTTCATAAGTGATTCTTGAGGTACGAGTCTTTTGATGATGACAAATTACATCGGATTGATATTTCCCGCAATTGACTAAAACTAGTAACATTTTGACCAAAATTAAAAGATTTTTTAATAACTCTCGCAGATGTGTAGAGTGTCATTATAATTTCGAAGCTGAAAGGCATCAGGATCTCAATGCTTTTGTTAAAAAAGTTTTAGGCATTTCAACATATATCAAAAAATAAAAAATTGAAATTAAATAAAAAATGTATACCGTTTGAAATACATATTGAAGATGTCACAATTTTTTTTGTTCTATTGACAACCTGTTGAACTTGTCTTAAGGAATTTCGACAAAATATATTAAAATGTCATGAGAGTTAAAAATCCTTTCGCCCTGCCGAAGGCCTACTATTAAGAAAACTGAGCCAAAAAAAACTTTTATTATGTAGAATCTATGACTGAATTACAAAAGAAATTATAAAACATTAAAAAAAGGTTGTATAAAGTTTTTACAACAGTATATGGGTTATATGACATTATGAAAAATAACCGAAACTTGGGCGATTGCTTACTTTGCTATTTGGCTGATTATTCACAAAATTTTTGATAATTTTGTAAATATTTTTGGTTTTTTTTTTTTTCCAAAATACACAAACAACCAACACATAAAAAATTGGACGTTTGTACACTTTTGGGTTTTAGGCGCTTATTCATACAGCCATTGTTAACATATGCCACTTCGTATCTAAAATCTGTAGGGCACATTTATATGGGAAAATTTTATGTTATTTGAAAGCGTCAGGAACTAAATTTCCGAAAAAAAGATGATTTTCCAATTACAGATTCCCGGGAATTTTAGACGAGAAGTAAAAAATTCTAAAAATACTGATTTTTTTACAATTTATTTTGCAATTGGCCCCTCTAAGCAGTGTTGTATAACGTTTTAACCACAAAATAATCGTAACTAACATTTTCAAAATCATTGTTTTGAATGAATCATTGACATCACCTGTAAAAATTCCATCGACATATCAAGTACCGTTTAGAATTTATAGCGATAGCAATTTTGTCCTAAGTGATATTTTCCAAAACAAAAATTCTTCTCCTGTATAGTTTTGTGTTCTGCACTTACGATATTTTCGCGGTTCTCACAAAAATAATGACTGCATTGAATTATGTATTGTAGTGGACGCGCCAGAGAATATGAGGCTGGTAGTCAATTTCTTGTATTAAAGTTTTAAGGGAAGTCAAAAAAAATAATGTAAATATTCGTCCATGCTAAATATAGAATTTAATTTTATAGTATATCTCTCCTTTTGAGAGTCAATCTAGTCCAATATTAAGTTAATGTGGAGAGAGTCGACTGAAACATGTGCATTGAATTTCATTTCATAACGTCTCTTACAAACATTAATGGCACCTTAAGGGCCATTAGAAAGGTAATGCTCATTAAAAATATATTGCATTATTTGTTATCTTTTCTAAAACTACTTTTTTTTTTTTTTATTATCAGTAATTTTATTTATTGAATCTTCACAAAAGTTAAGTGAACTAACAATAATTAATCAAATCTTAAATCTAAATCTTAATATCAATTTAGTCCAACCAACGTCTGACTAAAAGCGATTTTAATGCATATGGTTTAACTTCGGCTCAGTTCTGCGGTGTTTCTTCTTCTCAATCGGATGTGTCCATTACTTCTTAGTATATTTCGTGCTAGTGGGTTAGGGTGTATTTCCAATCTCTTCAAGTATGCTCCTGCATGTTCTTTTATTACATCTCTTACCAAAGGAACGTTTAGATCCTTATGTATGTTAGTATTTCTTACATACCAAGGGGCTGCGGTTATAGTTCGCAATATTTTGTTTTGGCGTCTCTGTATTTTCTCAACATTTGATGCTGAGGCCGTACCCCATAACTGGATCCCATAAGTCCATATTGGCTTTAAAACTGAGTTATAGAGGAGTAATTTACAATCTAGACTGAGCATAGAATTTCTGCCAATTAGCCAATTTATTTGGAGTGCTTTCAGTTTCATTTGGGTCAACTTTGCATCAATATGGAATTTCCAAGTAAGGCGTAGATCGAGATGTATTCCGAGGTATTTAACCTCCGATTGCTGGGGTATTACTTGGTTATTTATTAGGATAGGTGGGCATGATTCCCTACGCAAGGTAAATGTTATATGTGTGCATTTTTGTTCATTTATTTTTATTTTCCATTTTTTTAGCCATCTCTCAATATCAAATATATGGTCCTGCAAAATTCGAGATGCCCCCTGTGGGCATTCATGGGTGCTTAAAATAGCTGTATCATCTACAAATGTTGATGTATGGGTTTGACTATTAGTTGGCATATCGGAGGTATATATCAGGTACAACACAGGGCCCAGTACACTACCTTGGGGCACACCTGCTTCAATAGGCTGAGGTGTACTAAAAAAATCACCTTCTTTAAGAATAAATTTACGACCAGTTATATAGCTTTTCAATAATTTATGTATATTTATGGGTAAATTTTGTTCTATTTTATATAGCAAGCCATCATGCCACACTTTGTCAAAGGCTTGGGATACGTCAATGAAGAGAGCGGAACAATATTTATTTTCTTCAAACGTTTTGTTTATAACATTTACAAGTCTGTGTGTTTGTTACTGTGTTTTTTTCTAAATCCGAATTGGTGATTGGATATACATTGGCTTATTAGCGGGTATAGCTTGTTAATTAGGAGCTTTTCAAATAGCTTAGACATATTAGATAATAGACTTATGGGTCTATACGATTCTACTTTTGTGTGATCTTTTCCTGGCTTAGGTATCATGGTAATCAGTGATACCTTCCATTCTAGTGGATAATATTCAAGGCGTAATATAGCGTTAAAAATATATAGTATTATTTTTAATGCTATCCGGGGTAGCTCTGAAAGCATCTGGTTACTGATTTTATCAATACCAGGTGCCTTTTTGGAGTTTAAATCAACAATAGCCTTATCGATCTCTCGAATCTCTAAGTAAAGGGGTTCAACTGCTCTGAAATGGGGCACAACAGGTGGCAACTCAATTATGTCATTTGATTCGTTCGGGGTGAATACATTCTTTAAATGACTAACAAACAGATTCCCTTTTTCAGTATCGTTTCTTGCCCATCCACCATTAGCATTACGTAAAGGTGGTCTACTTATTACAGGTCTCTTGAGTTTTTTTGTGGTACGCCATAGTGAGTAATCTGACTGAGGCGTTGCATCCAGCTTTTCCAGATAATTACACAGAGATGCATTTTTTCGATACTCCAAAAGTTTAGAAAGCCTTTTTTGGCATTCTTTTAGCTTCGATTTCAGTTGAGGGGATCTGTGGAGTTGCCACTCTCTTCGAACTCTTCTTTTTTCAGTCAAGAGCCGTTCGACATCTGCAGAATAAATTCTATTATATCTGTTTTGTCGGGGGGGTTGGTTAGCATGTTCAGCAGCAAGTTTTAGATTTCTATCAAAATTTTTGAGAGAGAGATCGATTTCTTCTGGTGAACCTAGCGATATGTTCTCTGTGCAGTGAGTACTAAGGTATTTCTTATATTTTAGCCAATTTATCCTTTTTCCTGACATCGTTAGGTTACCAGTCGGGGATACAATTTCTTGATGCAAAGAAAAAAGTTCGAAGTCATAAAAATTTTGATCTACCATCGCCAAATCCTTTAGAGATTTTACTACAATAATCCATTAGGTCAATTGCCGTGTTAGTAATACAACCGCCACACGATGTTGAATAATACTTTTTAAATTATTGCCTTCCCCAAGTTTTAACTACCCATTTGATATAACATTAAAGCAAGTCGTCCGAAAACTAAGTATAAGTAGTTTTAGAACATGTATGTACACTGTCGTTCATTAAAAAATGTATAGCTACTCAATTCTCGAAAGGAAAAATTAAAAATGTCTTTATTTTTTTTTTTTTTTTTTTTTTTCAATTTAACATCAAATGCCATTTACAAGTCAAGCTAAATTTAAAAATATAGTGAAGATATTTGATTTCAAATCTTTGGACTTTTGACAAAACAAATTAACTTAAATTTTTAAATTTTCGGGAAAGATAAAGAACTGTTTAAAAAATCATTAATTTGTATGGAAAAGTAAATTTTTGGCCAACTATATCTCCAAAAAAAGTCATTGAAAAATACCGATTAGTGCAAACGATGCATTTTTATTAATTTAATGATTAAATAATATTAGTTCTCTTATCTTAAAAAAAATCAATATTTTTTTTACCAAAATATTCCTGACTTAATATTATTAATTACTGGTAGGAACAAAATATATGTATATTAAAAATAATCATATTTTTACCATATTTAGCTCACCAATTATATGTTATGTTCATTAATGTGCAGTTTTCAGTGAAAAAAACTACGAACTATTTTTATTCGCGCTTAATTATTATTGTAGAAAATGTAAATAAGGAAATCGAATAAGTAATTGTAAAAGTTAAAGAAGAGGGTAAAATATTTAAAGCGGGATCAAAGTTTATAAAGCGGGATAATCCCGCCAAAATCGGGTCACGTTAGGTATGTACGATTGACATAAGTGGTGTACCAAATGATGAGGACTAAAAATACCTTCGAGCCAAACAAACTTTATTATTATATATTCCCACCTCTCCATGCTTTACGGATCCTTTTAGAAATTTTTGATTCTTCGCAGACCCCTTGGCACATTTTGATTTTTAGTATAGTAGTAGTATATATAGTGTTTTTACTAACTTTTTAAAATTGAGACACATTTTTGAAAAAGCACATCTTGCCTCTTTTTATCACATCCAATCGTGATCTAGTAAGCTTTGGCACACGAAATATTTTTTAGTTCCATTGCTTTTTCTTGAAAATTATCGGGTCATCAATAGCAATGTTGAATAGATTCTGAAGTATACTGGTTTGGAATTTTAGTTTTAAGCTCCTGATAATATCGGGAAAATTCATCGTTAAGTGTATCATGCTTTTCATATGTTCTTTTTGAACATCAGATGAATCCAAGATACCATTTTGCAGTGGAATGAGGCATTTTTTAGTAGAATATTTGCACATAACAGCGGTTGTTGAATTAAAGTTTGCCTTGTAGTTTAATTTTAGATTGTTTAACTCTTCAATGAATTTAGTTTTCTGTAAATTTTTTTATAAAGAACTTAATTTTTTTATAAAGGGAAAATGTCAACTTTTCTGTCTTTAATTAGTATAATCTCTTCAGCATATTGGTTTTCTAAATCCAAAGGACATCGGAATTATGTAATAATTTCTTATGTTCTGCATTTAAATCGACGCAAAGTGCTTTAAGAATTATACTTTTCAAGGCATTAATTTTTGTAAAATTTACTACGTCTATACCTAGCAAATACTTTTTGAAGTAGTTCAAATACATGTAATATTTTCATGTTTTCTTTAGAACTTGTGTATTTAAATGCATTCTAAACTTCTTACTTAAACCTAATAAATTTATCTTTTTTTTTTTTTTTTTTTTTTTGAACTCTGAAACAACGTTCAATTAATGCTTTAAATTTTAGCTTTGAAATTGCAGTACTTTACTTTAACTCGATTGTTCTTGTATATGGATTTTTCATTCTTAAATTAAAAATGAACTTAAAAAATAAGATATGTATTTATTTGTTCATAAATTGCTTTATCAAATCTGCAGTTTAATTTAAATATATATGTCCGAAATAATCTTTTGGTATATAAATGTGGATATATTAATATGATCATCAATGAAAAAACGTATTCGAATCATCAAACTTTCATTGGTTTTAAGTTGTTTCTCTAAAGAGAACAGATGCACTCCAAGGTTGAAATCATGCATTGTTCACCTAAAATTTAACCAGTGAATTATAACGTGAACTCATGCATTTACTACTAAGGAGTGCGATCGAAAAAATCTTAAACATGTTGATTTGTTGTGATTTTGCTCAAAATGAGGGACGAAAAAAATGTACGTACTACAAATTATTAAAAAAATTCAAATAGGTCCTATAAATAATTGGCCACAGAATTAAATTTCTGCCGTCAAATTGTTTCCAATGTTATTAAACAATATCAGTAGAATTTGACCATTGATAGGAAACTTGGTTCGGAAAGAAAAAAAAGGTCCACATGATATTGGTAAGGCCAGAAAATTTAAAGCATATCCAAACATATCTGGTAGAAAACAGCCCGGTTATCTCAGTGCTTTGACTATTTGGTTCGAAAATTTAAAGCTAATGCAGAGTTGATAACATATAAAGTCAAAAAAGTTCCAAACAGGAATGCTGCAAAAAATTTAGAAGCCAAAAATAGAACACGGAAATTAAAACCAAATTTCATGCAAAAATACTCATGTTGTATAATTGACGAAGAAACGTATGTCCTGGTAGAATTTTCGCAGCTTCTGTGTCAAAACTTTTATATTGCTAATACTCGAGGCAATGTTAAAGATAAGTTTAGGACCCAAAAGCATAAAAATTACATAAAAAATTCCTGGTATAACAAGCTTTTTGCAGGTGCGGCAAAAGAGGAAAGTCATTTGTTACATTCGGCTCTATAAATACCAAAATATACATCAAATAATATTTTCATAATAGAGCACAACGTGTCCACATATTTTTGGCCCAATTTGGTATCATGTCACTATGGTAAGAATGCTCTGGAGTGGTACCAAAACAGTAACATAGTTTTTGTTCCAAGAGAGGTCAATTTTCCAAATTGCCCATTGGTTAGACCAATAGAGAGATATTGAGCTATTGTGAAAAGTGAATTGAAGAGCACAAAAAAGGTGTCACAAAATACCGAAGATTTTAAAAGAAGATGTGCACACTGTTCCAAAAAAGTGACTGAAGCAACTATCAAATCTCTAACGGAAGTGGTTAGAACTATAAAGCTATATTTTTCTGTGATCTGTAATAAATTATCAATTAAATAAAAAAATAATGAAAACTCTAAGATCAACCGTTTCCAAGTTATTGAATATTATATATGTTAAGATTTTTTTGAACGCACCCCTTACTTTGTCTGTTTTTTTTTTTTTTTTTTTTTTTTTTTTTTTGAAGAGTAGTAGTTTGAAGATCACTTTTAAATACATATATGAGATAAGGTTTTAGCAGCTAGTACTTGTCATGGATAACCTGTTCACGAAATTTGCATATCTTGTACGATAAATCTATACACATTTTCGGTCTCTCTCGCGGACCCCCTGGAATGTTGCTATGGGCCCCCTTTTGGGAAACCTTGCCCTACACCACCATAGATGGTTGGGGTATTGTGTGTTTCTGCAGAAATTGTAACGCACAGAAAAAATCTTCGGACCCCCACCTTCAAGTATACCGTTCGACTTTCTGAGCCGATTTAACGATGTCCGTTATCTTGGCTGCCTGTACATTTAAAGCTTGTGCGCAAACTACAAGTCGGAATTTTGAAGATAATTTTATGAAATTTGGTACATATGCTTTTCTCAACACAAGCCCTTTATATCATCTAGACCCCACACAAATGTCCTCCCGGAATATAGTCTTAACACCTATAGATGCCTTAAAAAAAGGAATATTTTAATGAAATTTAGCACAAATAAGTTTTATATAAGCACAAATCCGTTTGCCATGAAGATTGGTCCATAATTGACCATAGCTTTCATACAAACACCTCTCACGAAAATCACTTTAACGTGCATAAATCTGACAGAAATGTAAGTATTATGTTACACAAACAAGGTTTATATATAGACAATACTTGTTCCAAATTTTGTTTCAATATTGACATTAACCCTTCGTCTTACAAACTGGTCTGGCCAGACCATATTTGCTACGAATGTGACAATTGAAACATCTGTATGACGAAGGGTTAATGAGAGATTTATGCAGGTATAAGTATTTTTCGGGTATGTAAATTATATGGGAGCCATGATCAGTTATGGAACGATCATTATGAAATTTAGAAAAGCGGTCCCTACTTTTGCAAAACTTAGTTGTGTTAAATTTTATCCCGATATTAATATTAATGTTAAATTTTATGCATGTTTAGTTGATTTTGGAGAATGGGGATTATATGGAAACCATGTTAAATTACAGACCTATTATTGTGAAATCATATATGATTTATACTTACATATAAAAATCATAAGTATATTATTTTATATTGATGTTAATAATAATGTTGGATTTATGCATATTTAAGTAATTGTTAGATAGTGTAACCTGCATATATGAAAGATATGATCAATTATGGACCGATCTTTATACAATTTGGTACAACGATCTATACTTGTATAAACTTATGTGTGGTAAAATTTAAATACATAAATACAACATATTTCAAACATTTATATGTGTTAAACTATTATTTTGGGCGAAAAAGTTTAATAAATTAAAGGTGAAATAATGGACCTATCATAATGAATTTTAGTCAATTTTGCCCTTCTAACCCCATGTAGCAAATATTAGTAAATTTTCATTAAAATCACAAAAAATTGGTCAGATTTTAAAAATTGTGTTGCAGTGATTTAAAGGTCTCTTAATGTGTTCCGGAAACTTTTAAAATAATATCATTATATTTTTTCGAGATCTGGATTGTGCTATATACACGTCTTATTTTAATAAACAATAATCTACTGCATTAAAATTTGCATAAGTATATCAATATGCATAAAAAACACATAATAACTAATATAAAATGTTTTAATTAGAAAAGACAAATTGTTATAACTTCTGATCCCGTTGAGATCCCACTTTGATATTTATGAACTATAACGACAATATAATTGTAAACATTATGTGAAAAAACAATGAAAATAAAAATACCATTTTTCAGGATATTCAATAATAAAAGATATTTTTTAATTTTAGAGGTCCTTGTACCAGGAGGATGTGTAACTTTTATGACTACATGACAAAGAAGTATATTAGTATTTTCCATTGACACCATTTTTGTTAAAATCGAATAATGTACTTAAAAGTTATTAAACCATCCCACCCATGTCCCATTCTAGAGGTCCATAAACTATGAACCGTTTGCGATATGGCGCTGTATTGTATGCCAGAGTAGGTTATGTGTATTGAATTTCATTAAAATCGGAGGTGGCAATAATCCGAGCTGGGTCGAATTTTTTCGGAGTAACCCTAACGTAAACATTTTACTACTAATCTCTCTCGAAGATAGCCTTAATGTTTAGCTTTTAAATTTATTCCAATCCGTTATCTGTTATATTTAAATCAGGGATGTCAATTGAAATGTTTAAATTGTACTAAACAGCTGTTAAAATTTTACTTTTTTTCCCTTCAATTATACCAAAATAGAAAATAGTTATACAAATTATCACTTGAAGTTCAGAAATGCCATAGAACTCTAGCACAGTGTGATATTTTGCTAAAGTAACAGGCCAAAATTCTAATTTTGACATTTCTACAGAAACCTACTTAACAAATTATAATCACTTCCGGTCCAAATTTGATCAAATTCTCATATTATAATATGATAATTATCAATATGAAGGTTAAAAATCTAGGTATTCATTTTGTGCAAGTTAAAACGCTGAAGAATTAGGAATAACCACCTGATTATCTATACGTCCAATTATAGTTTAAAACTGATGTGATTGTAAATACGCGCAAATAATAAAATTTTTACTTTAAATAATTACAAGGTTTACATGGACGGACGGACGTACATCATTAAATCGACTCAGCTAATGATTAGAAGCCGATTGGTATAAATAGAGGTGGTTTTTAGAGCAATATTTTGAGGTGCTACAAACATCAGCAAAAACGCGTTATACATCCCACATATGATGGGTATAAACAAATTAAAAATTCACAAAATTTATTTATAGCTACTATAACCAAGTTCCTTATAAAATATAAAAATGGCAGCATTGACAAAAAAATTTTCCATTCAAAAACCAACTTAAGTTTACTTGAATTAATAATAATAAAAATACTATTACTCAAAATGTTCTTGGTCATTCATTTCAAAATACTTGATGTATACAAAAATTAATATGTCATACACATATGTAAGTCCCTTTGTATTTGTGAATTTCTACAAAATCATTAAAAAATATTTTCAAAATCAATTGAAATATTTTGTTTGTTATAAACTTAAAGATCGAAATATTTCAAAATATTACACATGTATTGCACATACACTCAATTATAGATGTACCACACATCAGAACAAAAATTACACATGATATGTGTAATTACACATGAAGTGGCAACACTGGTAACAATTTTAAATAAATCCGTTTCGGTGGTATTTGTATGTGTAACGTATATACTAGATAAAAAAAAACTTTTAAGTTAAAAAAAAGGCTCTAATAACGTCGTAATTTTAACACCGGTGGAGCAGACAAATGTAATGTGTCTGAATTCATTCAGTAATGGAGTGAGAGCTTCCTCTAGGATTCTGTAAATGTCGTTGAAAAAATAATCAAGGAATATCTTTCTACGCACGAATCGTCTGTATAACACGCGCAGCATATTTCATTCCGGATACGGAAATATTACTCTCAAATAACTATGCACTATGAAAAGCTAAGCGTTCTAAAAGTTATTGCCGTCAATATATGTTTTTCTTTCTTCTTGTGAATGTAATCAAAAGCGCGTGTTATGTGTACACAATGTTGGACCAAATTTTAAAACTTCCACACCGAACAACAACCCTCCTTAAATGCGCAGTGTCATTTGAAAGAATTGCCTGCCTGTTCAGTTCTTTTGCACACACCCTCCCTCAATCAGTCATTACGATATAAATATCCAGCAAACAACTTTATTAAAAAAAAAAAAAAAAACAAAAGAAGTTTGAATTAAGCATCATACATTCACACAAATGCCGCTAGAAGTTATTAAAGCTGTTAATAAAGATTGAAAAGAAACTTTAATATGAACATTGCAAAATAAAAATCTTAATTACACAAGTTTACTGTTAATTTTAATTAAAAAAAAATTTATAAATTAGAAATGAATACCGGTCGAACTAAATCTTTAGTCTTTTAAATTAAAAACTCAAAAATTAATTGAGCAATTAAAGTTATAAAAAATATTACTTATTTTGTGAAAATGTTTCTCAAATACAATTACGGCATTAATTTTCTCATCAGATAATCCATTTGTATTTTTTGTAAAATTTGTTATTGTAGAAATTTTTGTTATTGTAGAAAAAACCTTTCCTTTCCACAGATGAGGGCTGCATTTTTAATAGGGCATTATATAAGTTGTCAACATTATGTGTTTGTTTTCTACTTTATTCCTCAATTGCAACTTTTAATTTTTTTCGTGTAGCAAAATTTTCTGTAGCCAAATAATTAGTTAAAATGTTATTATAAAAAGACTGCATTAATGCTTAACACATTATTTTAACACGGTGATGTTATTAGAGGTAACTAGTTACCATATGTGATTCCAAATAATGTCTTAAATAAATTATAACAATTAATTGCTGCAATAAAAATCCATATTAATCTACTCAATATTTACACAACTATTTACATGCAATTCTGGAAAAAGTTAAAGGCTCCATTACTCGACCGTAAATGTAGCGAATCAGCTGACACGTTTTGCTTATGAGAGTTATGTGTGTATGTGTACTAAAAAACGTAAATGTTACGTAGCAACCTAATCAAATTAGGTCGCTCTACGTTTTTACGTGACAGCTGTAACAACAGTGTTGACAGATTTTTATTTCATTATACTAAATCTGCGTAAAAAATCGCTCTAAAAGGTTTAACAATTGGACAATTAGTTTTGCTGTTTTCTTCACTAAAAAATTTTTGAAATAATTTAAATAAGACGTAGAATTGAAAGTTCAAAATTTTTGTCATAAAAACACAAATTTTCTTTTGTATACAAATCGCTGAAATACAAACCAATAAATTTAACGATTTTCAATTTGAATTTTATCCACTGGAAATATGTGTAATTGACATCACCGATGTTCATGTGTACAAAACAACAACAAAGTACTAGCTACATTTACGTTTTTAGAGTAATCATCCACTTACGATTCCCTTTACATTTACGTTTTTACATTTACATTTACGGTAGAGTAATGGAGCCTTAACTGTTGACAAAAAAAATTTCCAATTAATGGAGACGCGACGTCAATGATTGTTTATGATTGAATAGCATTTCGTTAGGTAACTATATGTCATTACAAAAAATTCTCGGGAATTTAAATTAGCTGAACAAATTTATAAAATATACTTAGTTAAAATTATCCATAAAATTAAAAGGAATACAATAATTATATTTTCGGGTATATGTAAATAAATACATGCATTATTAAAAAAAAAAAAAAAATACTATAAGCCTTATTCTGTTAACAGAAAATTTTTATATTCTGTAACATTTGTGATTAATAACACTTACTATTTTGGTTTGTGAATTAGAAAAATAAATCAAAATTGCCAGACTCAATTTTGTATAATATTCAAGGTATAATTAAAAGTATTTTCGTTCACAATTGTATTTTTTTTTTTTGTATTGGTAATATATTTTTAATTCTATTTTAAATGGTAACAAAAATTATTTGACAAAATAAATAAAATATTTTTGTTTATTTCTTGAGCTTTTGTAGTGATAAAAATATGAATTTTTTTTTTTAAGTTTCCTATTTAAATATTCCTCTTATTTGTTTAATTCAACTTGTACCACAAATATATGGACATTCGAAATATAATTTAAGTGTGCAAAGTTTTTGCAATTATGTAATTTTCTGGCATTGTGCTCATAAAATAAAAAGGTAAACAAAAATGTGTTCTATTCTATTTTTTCTTTATCATATGTATGTATGAAATAAAATGAGTAAAAAGTGAAAAGATCAATGCAATTTTTAGAAATAATATACCAAGTAATGAATGTTTTATAGAATATAATTTTTTTCCTTTTTTAACAGTTTTTCGTCAATAACAGATATTTGTTCTGTTTTGAAATAAAATATTTACAGAATAGGAAAATTTAATTTTTCATGTAATTGACGATAACAGAACGAACGGTAGGCTTACGGAATAAGGGCATATTTTTTTCTTTTTTTAATTTTAGATTTTAAAGAAAGTATTGAATAGTGTCGAGAAACTACAAAAATGTTTTGAGTAGACAAAAATTCTCATAATTTGAAACACTTAAACATTGCGTTTACATTTGTTGACAGTTTGCATAAAATGTTTTTTCTTCATTCTACGCCGCGTAGCAAAGTTGACTAATTGGAGCTTCATACAAATGTACCAGTGCAATGTCTTTAAATCAAATCAACATCTTTTATTTTCAAACTTTTAAGATAAATTGTGTTCATAATTTATCTTAAGAGTTGAAGACTTTAATGTATTAAAACATATAACGGTACACACTTCTAATAATAGGTTTGAACAAAAGTATCCCTTTTAGATCAAAGTTAAAGTCGCGTTGCAATCTCTCGGATAAGCCGCAATATAATTAAATCGTAACATAGAAAATAGAAAAACGTTTATAACACAGTATGGGTTTGAATGTTGTAAAATATTTTATTGTTGTCGTATGATGACAATAAATATAAAGGACAACATTTTAATGATACTCATCCCACCAATCATGTTTAACTCTTTTTCCAGTTGTGCTTTTTCTTCTTGCAATTTATTATAATACGTACATATACTATTTTTTGTTCTTTTATTTATGTTTTTTTTTTTTTTATTTTTGCTGCCATTAGGGCGTTAAATGTGCTACAAAGGAATAATGCACAATTTTACATGATAATTGCCAGCAATTTGTGACAAAACAGGCACATGGTCGCTTGTTCATATAAAACTCACACACACAGAAAACCCTTAGGGGCATGTCGCAGGTCGTCTGTCTTGTAAGCAGTTGCACTCCTTGCTCAACATGATATCCTGCGGTTTCAAAACGCTAACACAATTTTTATACAATTCTGTTACCAAGCACATCACAAAGGAATGAATTCTTCATAAATATATTTATTTATTTATATATTTATTTATTTATTTATTTATTTATTTACTTATTTATTTATTTATTTATTTATTTATTTATTTATTTATTTATTTATTTATTTATTTATTTATTTATTTATTTATTTATTTATTTATTTATTTATTTATTTATTTATTTATTTATTTATCTATTTATTTATTTATTTATTTATTTATTTATTTATTTATTTATTTATTTATTTATTTATTTATTTATTTATTTATTTATTTACTTATTTATTTATTTATTTATTTATTTATTTATTTATTTATTTATTTATTTATTTATTTATTTATTTATTTATTTATTTATTTATTTATTTATTTATTTATTTATTTATTTATTTATTTATTTATTTATTTATTTATTTATTTATTTATTTATTTATTTATTTATTTACTTATTTATTTATTTATTTATTTATTTATTTATTTATTTATTTATTTATTTATTTATTTATTTATTTATTTATTTATTTATTTATTTATTTATTTATTTATTTATTTATTTATTTATTTATTTATTTATTTATTTATTTATTTATTTATTTATTTATTTATTTATTTATTTATTTATTTATTTATTTATTTATTTATTAATTTATTTATTTATTTATTTATTTATTTATTTATTTATTTATTTATTTATTTATTTATTTATTTATTTATTTATTTATTTATTTATTTATTTATTTATTTATTTATGTATTTATTTATTTACTTACTTTAAAAGGTTATCTGTGGATCCATTTTTTAGAGTACAGTTTTTGTTATTTGCGCGTTTTGTCACCAGATTAGTTATAAACTATCAAGGCTGCCAGCAAAATCGCCTAAAAGAAAAATTACTCAAAAAGAATGAAAAATTTGCCAAAAATAATATACAGTATGTCCAGAAAATGTTTTTACATTTAAAGAAAACATGAATTTATCGAAGTTTGGCTTTAAAAAAACTATATAATTTTTTGCTATTGTAAAATTTTTTAATACGAATTTGTTAATTAATATATTTATTACTATATAACTCAAAGAAACTTAATATTTAAGAATTTAAACTATTAAAAGTGGAGCAAAAACTAAAAAAACACAAAAATCTTCTTACATTTATAAAACTGCTTAAGAAAATCACAAAATTTCGGAATTTTAAATTTAAAACGGTAACAGCTGATATGTATAACTGCTTTTGGAACCTTTTTCATCAAATACAATTATTAGTGAATGTCACAGTCACTTAGAATTTTGTATATTCCAACATTAGTGCGTTTTTTTTAGTTCACTATGGTCATGTAATACCTTTTAGTCACTTTCTTCTTCAAATAAGGAGAAAAGAAATGATGTGGGATTAAAGTGTGGACTCGATGCTGGTATATTTAAAACTTTTTGCTAATAAACATTGCCGCATTATCACTCTTTGCTCATATATACTTGGAGTCATTATTTTTCTCATGACTTGAATTTTAGTTTTCGTCCTTCATAAACTCATATTGATTAACACTTTTTATTAAATGAGCTTTAAAAGCCTAGAAATGTTACTGCACACCTATTATATTTCATAATAAAACCGATTTGCCAAATTTTTTTAATAAAATTGATCTGTATTTAACAATATCTTTTAAATACTAAAGTATGAATATTTATTATTTTATTTTCTAAATGCGTTTTTATTTTCCGGCGTACTCTTACCGGATTAAATTTTACTTTTATATAGTATAAACATTCCTGTACAACATATAATTCGCCCTATAACTTTTTAGGCTTATCAACCTAAATCATTGGGAATGATAATAATTGTTGAATATATTGTCCCCATAAGAGTGTTTCTTTCTATGTAGCTTTCCATCTGTAATTGTATTTTTTTTCATTGTTTCTTGGAAGATAAAATTGACATACACTTTCCACAGACCTTTATCATAAGCCCTACTGGATATTTTCCAATTTTCCTTAATGTTTGTAGGTTTGACTCTGCCGAATATTTGAAGTAGACGGATATTAACAGATATGAACTACAATATTACGATCATAAACCCCAAATGGGTTTATGATCTGGAGTTTTTTCTCTTGACATACTTAATATATAATTTATGAATTACTCGTAATATATATTATGGATTTGAACGCATATTCTTGTACTATGTGATTATAATTATGACAATGACACCTTACTGACAATAATACATTCCAAAGTTCCAAGAATTGTTTCACACAGCGACAAAAACGCAAATATAAAAACATTTTCTTGACAGTTAGATTAAAGGGTGTGTGTAATTTTTGTTGTTTTCGTAATCACATTCATAATGAATTTTAATTTTTTTTTTTTTTTGGTAAAACCCGTTAAAGAAATATACCTAAAATAAAATGTAAAATGCAATAAAAATTTGAAATGTTATAAACATTTGCAAATATTGTAAAATAAAGTTGAAATAATAATTTTTTCTTCAATGTAAAAACATTTTCTTGACATACTGTATGTACAAAAAAAATGTGAGAAAAATATTAAAAAAAGTACATAAATCTAAGAAAAATGACTCACGTTCAATATCCTAATGTTCATGGACTTTATAACACTGATTTATAGGAATAGATTTATACCCTGATTTTAATTTCAATCATATATGAATCCAGAGTATTAGTAATTTGTGAAATAGTTTTCCAATATCTATAATTTATAGTCGTATTTCAATCCATACCAAGTTATTTCATTAATTTAGAGTGGGTGAAATCATTCTATATTGGCTGTGGAGTAAAAGATGATCCGAGCTTATTTCTGTTAAATATATTGACTGTTATATCTTTCAGCTGTTCGAAATCAGTAATTTAAAAATTAGAATTTTGTATACATAAATTGGCAAAGTCTCACACTGTGCAGCATATGTGGTTGGGTTATTATGCGTTTGTGGAGATGCTTGTAAGGCATAGAAAAATCTTTGGAACCCCACCTTACAGATATACAGTTCTAAGTCGATTTAACGATTTCTGTTTGACAATTACAGGTTGCAATTTTAAAGATTTCTATATAAAATCTTGGCATAGATAATTATTTTGATAAAATTTCCTCCCCTAGTTTGGATTTAACGCTCATTAGTTACTTAAGTAATTATAGCAATATTTCAATGAATTTTGGCACAAATAAGTTTTGTATGAGTATAAAAAGTATAAATAAAAATAAAAATTATGAAAATCGTTTATATATACAAATTTTAATTAGAATTATATGTTTCTGTTACTTTGTTATTATACTATTTTTTAGTAATTAAATTTTATAAATAATAAAACTTTAAAGTAGACACAAAAATATATTGTTTAAAAGTAGACAGATTTAATTTTAATATAATAAAATGTCATTAAAGACATTTCAACTAATTTATATTTAATTATTACATAACTTTATTTTTAAATATATTTGTTTTTCATAATCCATTGACACATTTAAAAAGAAATCCTCAAAATCTCTTTAAATTAAAATATTCTAAAGTTATTTAATAATTCTTAACGAAAAAATTATTTTCAAGTACTGAACGGACGTTTTGCTCGAGAGCGACCTTAAAGTATATGGCATATAGTATTGAGAATGATGGATGGTTGGATGATTGCTGTTTTTCAGTTGATTTTGTGTTGGTTTTAATTGTTTGGTTCAAAACTAGCGGCAATTGCATCCAACATCCATCCACCCTGTGTCGAGGCGGTTTGATTTTCTACACAACGACAAACACGTTTATTGTTTTGTGAGTGTACTACGAGTACTGCTATAGCGCGGTAGTTGCAAAAATCCACCTAGTCACCGTTACGTAATTCTTTTTATTATTTTCTGTTTTATTCTTTTCAATTATTTGTGCGCGTTGTGCGTTAAGATGATTACTGAAAACGGCCACTAACCCCCATTGGCAAGAACTACATCATATAATAATAAATATGCATACATACTATGTAGTTGCTTATAAAAGTACAGTGACTTCAATAAATTACTGATTTTTGGTTGCGAATTTTAAAAGTGTTATAAAAATTCATTCAAGTTCATAGCATTATTAGTATTTTATAATTCTGGTAACACTTACGACAAGTCCAAATACATATGTATATCCGAAATTTTGAAAATTCTTTCTTCATACACTTTTAAAGTTTTTAATAAGAATATATATTTTGATAACTATATATATTTTTATTTTTATAAGATTAAAATTGTACATTGCACTTTTTAGACAATTACTCAAAAACTGTGTATTTTTTTTAATACTTTGTATATAATTGTAAAGTAGAAAAATTCAAACATATCAATAACTCTATTTACGCATATATTTAATATATTTTTATTCTTTCATAAGAAATTGAAAATTATCAAAAATTTAAAGATAAAGAAGTGAATATTTATATAATGAAACTACTTTTGCATATTTTTGTGCATATTTCATTTTCCCATGCATTTTCAAAGGTGCATTTATATTTTTGTCGTGCATATTTAAACTTGTCCTGCTTATTATTAATAAAATTATTGACGAGTTATGATATAAACTTATTATATAAATCATTTCTAGCTTTCACACTTTACAAAACCGAACACTATTGAGAATCACTGTACAATTGTAAACTTATTTTCTTGAACGTTGAATTGCTGGGGTATTGCTATGTAACTATCAATACTGTTAGGCTTAACTTTGTAATACACTCTCTTGGCTGGATCACGTGTATTCAATTAAGCTCTATTACGCTTCAATTGCTGCAAACAATCACTACCATTCCCATTAATAATACTATTTTGCTTCCGATACATGCCATTTCTTGAACGGTTTTATTGTTATTGGAACGAGCACATGTAAAATATCCTGTTAGTATTTTCGCGGTAAATAAAATGCTGTTTATGAATGGATGTATAATACAATTACAAGATACTTCAGTCAGATCAAAAACATTTTAAACACTTTTCCAACACATTTATAACTAAAAACAAGAACATGAAAAAAATATAAAATTTATGTTAAACAAGTTCGGTGATAAATTCCAATACCGTTTAAATATCATAAAATAAATTGTATAGCCTTTAAGAAATTCACTTTCAAATCATTTAATTTGGTTCGAACCTACAAAAATTATTAAATATAAAACTAATACTTCAAAAAATTGTAGATATTTGTTTTT
Organism: Protophormia terraenovae; assembly: GCA_951394005.1. NCBI lineage: Eukaryota > Metazoa > Arthropoda > Insecta > Diptera > Calliphoridae > Protophormia > Protophormia terraenovae. The sequence continues at coordinate 2,847,276 of OX596078.1, read as the reverse complement.
CGTCCAATAAGTGCTTTGTCTCAGAATAACTTTAATATGTACATAAAAATGCACCAAAATTAATCGTAAATCCCCTTAAAATCGTTCTAAGGACAGTTACAAGTTATTGTGAATTAGTGAAATCGAATATCCTTAACTCGTGCCACACCTGACCTGAGAAAATTTCAAAATTGTAAAATTTATATTTCAAATAAGATATAAAAATAAATAGGTTCAAAATTTTTAAAGTTGTTAAAATTCCCCAGAACACTAACAAGTTTTAGACCATTTGAATAAGGAGTTTACAAACAATTTATTATTATTTTTTTTAATTTTAAAATAACTGAAAAATAAGTTTTTGTTTCTCAGGATGAATTTAACCCCTTTCAACGTGTGGTTAACAAATGTTGATATTTTTAAGGCTGCACAGTGTGTAATTTTAACAATTTAGCCCAAAAGTTGTTTTCGAGTTATTAAGTAACGGTACTTTGAACAGCACTGTAGTTGAAGACAAATATTATGCGAAGTAATTTTTTTGCGAGAAGTTAAATTTTTAATGTTTGTAACTTTTTTGTTTTAAGCAGGATTTTATGAATCTTTTTTATTTTAAAGGCTGATGTGTTATCTATCACAGAAAGTAATAATAATTTGAAAAAACTTATCAAAGAAACAATCGTGGGGAATTTTCGGTCTTCCAATATCAGTAATAAAATTTTGCCCCAATTTGCTCCTTTTCAATTCGCAAAGCAATTACAAATCAACAACAAATTTTTGATGTTTGGTTTCTTGCATCATAGAAGAGGAAAAGTTTGAGTATTATTGAGTTTATTTCTGGAAATATTAGTACAACACCAAATAAAATTATTGATATTGATTCAATAAAATCATTTTCAAACAAAATAATTAATAAAATCAATTAAAAATGGGTGTTAGCGAATAGAATGAAAGCTCGGTTTTTACACTCAAATAGAAATTGGTTGAAAAAAGAGATTGATTTGTCAATGTTTGTTATTGGAAAAAAAAGTGTTCCTTTTCCACTTAGCACTTAGGCCTAGTAAAAATTTCGAAGATTCAATTGTTTCAAAAAAGAAGAAAAGCTAGATATCTTCTGAAAACTGCTAATCCGTATTAGGTACAGATGGCAGCTGAAATGCAAATGCGTTCAGCAGGAAAACGTTCGTCTGCTGCAATAGTTGGTGAACTCATAACTGCTTCCCCAAAAAAGAGGTAAACCTATACCAAAAATTATCAAATCAAAATCAATTGTTAAGCGAACACATATCCCACATTAATTCAAAATTATACCCTTCTTATGAGTCTATTAAAATGTCCAAAAAATTATGTTATCCAGAACAAATGTAACAGAAAAATTTGCAGAAATCAATCTTCAATCATTGTTTGATCATACAGTTTTGAGACTTTGTAGGCTTAAAAATATATACATACATACATACATACACACTCATACAAGCACACATACTCTTAATAAAATTTGATTGAATTATATGAAAAGTAGGCGTGGCAGTTATTCGATCACGCCAATCAGCTTAGTGTTACGAAAATTTCATCAATATAGCTTTCTTAATTACAAAAATAGAGACTTTTGATTACTAAGAATGCGAAAATCTCACACTGTGGGCTGTTTCAAAACTCCAATTTAAAACATTAAAAAAATTTGTTAAGCAAATGTTGAAAAAGTTCAAATAAAACTGCAGTTTTATTGAAACCACAGGAAATAAAGTTAAAAACGATTTGAGTTCTGCGGATTTTGCAAGGAATTTTCCTTTCTTTTAGAGCCAATATGTAACCATTTGATGTTTAAAGTCTTAATTATTATGTAAAAATTAACGTAGTGAAAAAGTTATATTGTACACATTCCTTTTATTACTGATTTCCAATGCAGTTTATTAAAAAAACATATTGGTTTATATACAAATTAAATTAATTTTCCCTGCAGTGATAACAAGAGAAATCCAAAGAATCGATTCTGCATAACATCGTGGACATGAATTCTTATTCAGTGAATAAGTATAAAAAAAGAGAACATCTTCCTATTCAGTGAATAAGTATAAAAAAGAGAACATCTTCTTATGATAAGCCTATGTTAAACTTATTGTAAATGATCGAAAAAATAATATTTTCTGAGGATGTCAACTGTCGACCGGATCTTATAAGATTACATGGTGCAATTTACATTTCTGTAGAGCATCTTCGTGGAATTTGACATACTATTTTTTTTTTTTACATATATATTAGTTTTTTATCGAATCTTTCTTTTTCAGAAATTTACAATAAGTAAACCTTAAATCTAAAATCGGAAATTTACAATAAGTAAATCTTAAACCTTAAATCTAAAATCCTAACCTAAACTTAAATTAATGTTGATATTGCCACTGCAACATCCAACGTAGAGTTTTCATTAGTAGTGTTATATTCCAAGATCCAGTGTTTCCATTCTTCTTAGGTCTGTGACCCTCAAAAGTTAGCAGATCCCTAGCGAGAGGGTTTGGGTGTTCAGATAATTTGTTCATATAATTGATGCTACTATTTTTAATCTCCTCACGAATTGTAGGAATATTGAGATCCTTGTGGATGTTGCTATTTCTGACGTAGCATAGTGCACCTGTTATTATTCTTAGGAGTTTGGATTGTCTTCTCTGTAATTTTTCAATGTTTGATGAGGAGGCTGTTCCCCAGAGCTGTATGTCATATAACCATATAGGTTTTATTACTGCTTTATATAACAGTACTTTATAGTCCAAGTCTAGGGCTGACTTTGGACCAATTAACCAATGATTTTGGGCAGATTTTAGTTTTATTTGAGTAACTTTGGATTCTATATGACGAGTCCATGTTAAACGCCGGTCTAGGTGAATACCAAGATATCTTACTTTGTCCTGTTCAGGTATTTGGACATTGTTTATTCGAATGGGGGGACAACTTTCCCTGCGTAAGGTAAATGTTATATGGACACATTTCGAAGCATTCACATTGATCTTCCATTTATATAGCCATTTTTCCAGCTCAGTGATATGGGATTGGAGTTTTTCGGATGCAATCACAGGATTTGTATGCATACTTATAAAAGCAGTATCATCTGCAAAAGTTGATGTATGAGTCATAGGGCTCGTGGGCATATCTACCGTATATAGTGTATAAAGAAGAGGCCATAAAATACTTCCTTGAAGTACTCCTGCGGAAATTTTTCTGCGTGAAGAAATCACATCTTTCGATCTTATTTGAAAAGATCTATTTATTATATAGTTTTTTAGTAACTTATGAACGTTCTGTGGAAGTAACGTGGTCATTTTATGTATTAGTCCGTCGTGCCAGACTTTATCGAAAGCTTGATATATGTCAATAAATAACGCAGAGCAATACTGCTTGCTCTCGAAACCTCTTCTGATGAGAGTTGTAATTCGATGCACTTGTTCAATAGTACCATGTTTCTTCCTAAAACCAAACTGATGGTTAGGTATACTGTTATTATTAATATGTAATAATAGGCTCTCAAGGAGCAATTTTTCAAACAGTTCCAAAAAAATTGTTAATAAGCTTATGGACGGTAAGATGTTACTTGAGTGACGTCTTTTCCGGGTTTGGGTATCATTACTATCTCTGACAACTTCCAAGAACTTGGAAAGTAGCCAGTACGTAAAATGGCATTGAAAATGAATAAAATAAATTTCAAAGCCGAGTTTGGCAAGAAACAAATCATTGTGCTGATAATTTTGTCCGTTCCAGGAGATTTTACTGCCTTCAGACTTTGTACTGCTAATTTCACGGCAGAGAGTCGGAACTTTAATGGAAAGGGAATATGGTCGCTAACTACAACAGGTCTTAGAGTTGAACCTATATTATTTGGAGTGAAAACGTGTTCTAAATGACTAGCGAATGCTTAAAATTTTTCATTAGAACTTTTTTTCAACTTTTGAGCAACATTTAGCATATTTTGGCCTTCGAGAGAAACTAGAAGGTGTGGATACTATAGCTGCGTTAGTCAGGATATCTGTGAAAATATTAACTGCAGAATGTATTTCGTTTTCGCTTTTCAGTGGAATATTTTGTGGTAAGTGGGAGCTTATGTACATTTTGTATTTTAACCAGTTTGTTTTCTTGTTTGGGAAACAAGAGCTTTGCGTTTGAAAGTGGCTTGGATAATTAATCAGTGTCAGGATCGTTGGTGTATGGTCTGACGAAAGAACAAGTGAAGGAATCACTGATATACATTCACGTTTTACATTTCTAATTACAGCAAAGTCGATAAGATCGGGAACCTTATTTAGGTCTGTAGGCCAGTAAGTAGGTTGGCCACAAGATGATATTGCTGGATGATATTGCTTCAAATAACTGCCTACCTCTGGGAGTTGTTAGACGAGAGCCCCAAAAGGTATGTTTTGTGTTATAGTCTCCTCCTGCTATAAAGCTTTATGTCTTTACGAACTAATATTGCTGTCCTTCCGCATGCCCTACCGTTAGGCTGCTTTATGTCATAGGTATAGTAGCCATTTATTCTGACAGTTCTTTTGAGTAAAGTGAGTTTTAGACACCAATAGCAGATCAATATCATGCAACGTTAAAAATTGTTGGACTTCGTGTTTATGTTGGCTAAGACCGTTAGCATTCCAGTGACATATTCTTAAGGAATTCATTTTTTACTTAGTAAAATCTGCATGAGCATGCTTTGATTTTGCATTAATTGTTGTAACATATTTTGCATATTTGACATGAAATTGTTCATGGTTTCAATTAGTTTCTCAATAGAGCTTTGAGAATTTATGTTGGGAATTACTGAACCCTCTTTTAAAGTGTGAGCATATAAAAATAATAGAGCATTATTTTTATGAGTTTGGTTGGGAATTACTGAACCCTTATTGAAAGTTTTTGGAAATTAAGCATTTCCTTCTTCGTTTAATTTCATTTGAGTAGTAAAACTTTATTTTACCGTATGAGCATACGACAATTGCCGATTTGTGTTCAGGTACTTCTATGTTGTGCACTAGGAGTAGGTCCATTAGGGAAGCTTGGAAAATTAGAATCCTGATATTGAGCATATACAGGTCTTCTTGCCTTTGAAGTCCCTTTAATTTGAATATACACTGGGCAACCACGGTAGTTTGCAGTGTGGTTCTGACTACAATTGCTACACTTTCTTGCACTGATGTCTGTTTTTGAATAAGGACATTCCAGACTTTTATGGATATCTCCACATCTAACATAAACTGATGGCAATTTGCAGAAGGACTTAGTGTGTCCATATTCCTGACAATTTAAGCACTGTGGGGGGCTTTTGCGTTTAATTGGTTCTTCCACAACTATCTTGCTATTTAGAAGGTATCTTAAACCGTATATGGGATGTGTATCACTCTTTTGCTTCAATCGGGAAGAATTATAAGATATTTAAACTTTAAAAATTGGTTGAGGTACCTTATTGTGAACGTACTTCACTTCATAACCTTCAGATTCAAGAGCTTCTTTAATCTTATCAACCGGTACAGAACTGTCAATGCCTTTAATGACAACCATTAAGCCTTTTGCGCTCTTTAGTTGATATGTATAGCAGTTTCTTTTTTCACTATCAAAACAGTCAACTATAATTCTATAATTTTTTTCCGTGAGTGTCTGAATTTTAGTTTAAGAAATATCCCTTTTCGTAGAGAAACTACGTAGAAATTTTTGTTTGCCTAAAAGTTGGGACAACTTTTTTACTAGAGCGTTAGTAGTAGGCTCGCGCAAGTAGAGTGGAGGAGGCTTATAATTTTTGGTACACTTTGCATATTCAACTTCACTTTCTTGGTTATCCAGTATCGAGAACCGATTTTGACTTACCTCATTTTTTTTTTTGTTGCTTTGGAATTGTTTCAAGTTTTAATGTCCTAGGGCTGGACTTACGTTTAGTGATGGTAATATAACGGTCCATCCCTGTTGGAATTTTGTTATGTCCTGAGTTCACTAAATTATTATTCTTTGGTATGGCACCAGTATTTTTCATTGTTTACCGTAACTTCACTATTTATCTTTTGCCAGGTCACTATTATCTTTTGCCAGGTCACTTTTGTTACCGCTAATGGTAATAACAGTGTTAATATTATAATAATTATTGTTTGAATTGTCCTTCAATTGTGTACTACTTTTTTATCAACCATCAAACTAGTTGTTGGTTTATATTTCTGATTTTCTTTTGTGCTATATTCTACACAATTTGGCGTACTAGTAATTGCACTAGAGAGAGAAGATCTCTCATTTGTTGTTCTTGCGGTTAAATAATTCTTGCGTTTTTACCATTTGTACTGAGTCTCCTCTCCAGCACTTCACTAAGAAATTATTATTTTTAGTAGAGCACTGTAAAAAAAAATTTGACATACTGATTTGTGATTCGAATATTAAAGGAATAGTGATTTATATGAAAACATTCATTACTACAATTGTTCTATAAATATGTGTGGACATAAGCTACTGTTCCATTTTAAGCTATTTGACAAGTTTTGATCCGATTTTTTTAGTGATACTTTTCATACAGATGTAAGACTTAAAAAGTCTTACCAAATATCGGAAAAGGTTTAGAAAATTATTATGTTTTACAATTTTATGAAGTTTTTATCGTCTGCAAAATTTTCTTTATGGTTTATACTTAACGAGAACAGAGGGTTTTTGTCAACAAACAGGAATCGGACGATTAATAAGCGGTATTCTGAAAAAAATTTATGGATCGCGATTTTGAAAAGTTCTGTAAAAAAAAAAAAGGGATTTTCTTTTTATATCTCAAATCTAAATCTAAATTAGCTGTTCTCATAACATCTAGACTTATCGAAATTTTGGAGCAACAATTTAAGTATATCTTTACAAACTAAAAAACGTTACATTAATATTTATCAATTTTATACCAAAAATTGCGCTTTGCTACCCCTTTTGATGCCATATTAGAACCAACTTTATACGTGGCTGCTACTCCTCCTCAACATATCCGCTTTAAAATTTTAAATAAAATTTTTTTTTCCATAACAGTTTTTGAAACATTCACTATATGAATACTTTAGATATACGAAAACCAATAATACTTCCTTTGTATAGGTTTCTTCCGACCCTACCCGTCCTGTTTTTATACCCTTCACCACCATAGGTTTTGAATTTTGAAGATATTTCAATGAAATTTGGCACGTGGGACTTTTATGATACAAGGCTATTCAAATTGGTTGTGATCGGTCCATTATTTTACATAGCCCCCATTCTAATGTCCCCCCGGAATAGAGTTTCAACACTCAAAAATAAAAATATGAGTATGTTAATGAAATTTGGTAAAAAGAAGTTTTGTATAATTATCAACCTTTGTATCAAATTTCATGATCATAGCTCCCATCCCCTCTTCCAAAAATCACTTTAACGTGCATAAGTCCCATGAAAATTTTAGTAAGTAAAAAATATTGCAACAAATTGTATAAAGATCGGTCCATAATTTATCATAGCTCCCGTGTAAGGTTCACTTCGGAAATCGCCCAAAAGTGCATAAAATCATATAAATGTTAGTATCAACGTAATATTATGCATTCGTATTTTTTACACTTAGTAAAAGTATCTGTTCACAATTAGCTACAGGTGCAATATAAGTCCCCTACCCGAGTTTTGCACATATACAATGGTGTAGGGTATCTTATGGTCGGGCTTGACCGACTATATCTTTCTATCTCGTTATTTTATAAATTCAATATGTAAAGAAAATAGTTTTAACAAAATTTGAGGGCTATTACCTTAATAGTTCCTTTGATATACTAATATTTCCTTTGTATGGGTACCACTCCCCCAGGCCCTATCCGTCTCGTTTTCTTCTCAAATATGCAAGTTTATAAGAAAGTTATACCAACTAAATATCCTGCCTTTTGCTGTAGTAGTTCTCAAGATATGTGGATTATTAGCACTTATGTTGTATAGGGGGTACCATTACCACCCACCCGAACTATTAATTTATTTTTTATTTATTTATTTTTTTATTTCATGTATATAACGTGATAAGAAAACATTTCCTACAAAATTTGAGCGCTCTCGCCATAATAGTTCTCTAGATATGCCATTAAGAATACTTGCTTTGTATGGGATACCATTTCCCCACGTCCTACCCATCCTCTTTGCATCTCAACTTGTGGAGGTTTTTCAGAAATGTTCCTCGTTTTCATCTTTTTAAATTCCACAGTTAATTACCTTTCTAAAATAACCAAAATTAAGAATATTGAAGAACTAATAATATAATAGTTTTTAAAAATCAATTTACGTAAAACGCGTAATTTTCGACCAAATACATCCCAGTAAAATAAGATTCGTCCAAAACTTAAGGGAGAGAAACGAAAGACGTGATCTGCGTAAGATAATCACGATCCAAGTTAACAAAAATCTCTTGTTTTGCATATAACTCACCAACATTGGATACAAAAATTAGTTTTCTTAACAAAAACTCCACTTTTTAATGAATTTTTGGGGGTTCAATCAAATGATTTCTAAAAATTTTGATAACATTGTAAAAATTGTAAAGAAAAAAATTAAAATTTATAATGTTATATTTTTATAAAAATCGAAATCTTTCAGAAATTAAAAGTCAAAAAGTGCATATTTATGCATATTTTTTCTATGCATATTCATTTTTTATTTTAATTTTTTTCGTGCATATTAAAAATTGCCCTGGTTATTAGTTATCCAATTTTCTTGATAAAAAATAAATAACTGTCATTTCCTTTATACATTACGCAAGTATAACGATCCAGCTCTTTAAAAATGGTTCTTAAGCTACTTTCATAACAAACAATTTAATAGTTCTTAACTGATGAATATTCATTTTCGAAAATCTTTGTCATTTTTAGCAAGAAAAAATTTTTTTTTATTTAAATAAAAAATTTATTTTAAATAAAAAAAAAATTATTTAACTTATGGAGGTTGTTAAGGAAGATATTCCTACAAAATATTCAAACTTTATCTGTAATAGTTCCTAAGATATACGATATTTCATATTTTCGTTGTATGGGTGGTTATAATTTCCACTGGTCCTCTGTCCCATTTTCATTTTGGGTTTGGTGGTTGATGAGAAAAATATTTCTGTAAAAAAAACTTTTGCTGTAAAAGTATTTAAATTATCTGATAATTAGTATTTTCTTCGTATGAGCGCTATCACTCCCCCTAGACCTATCCGTCCCAATTTTATCTCAATTATGTAAATTGCTATTAATATTACTTCCACAAAAACTTTATCTGTAAAAGTTCTGCAGATATGTGATAATTAACACTTATTTTGTATGTAGCCCCATACAAAATAAGTATTAATTGCCATTATCCTATCGAAAATTTAAGTAACCTATTTTACTTTCGGGTATTACAGAATGATACTGTGAAACGTTAAAGAAAATCGGCCCAGCGTTTTAGCTTCCTATAAAGCCCAAAAAATATATGATAAATGTAAATTATTTTTTTCCGAAAAAGGGGTTTTATGAAATTCTGCTATAGGAAGACCACTCAAACGATTCGTATACACTAGGGCGGGTCGAAAAAAAAAGTTGTGCCAGTCACCCCCCTAGAATGAAAGAATACTTAATGACATTTTCAAAAATACAAAAAATATTTTTTTTGCCACGCCTAATAATACCACCCTTTTTGTTTTTTGTATATAGCGTAGCCATTTTAAGGTCGATCGATCTGCTAATAAAGTGACTGACGGGAGGCGTTTGGGGCATATATTTGCAAAAATAAAAAGTTAAGTTAATAAAATTTTTACATATGATTAAAATTTTATTAACATAAATACTATGGAACATCAAACAGTTTTTAAATCTTTTGTAAATTCGTTGTTTGTGAATATAATGAAATAGATTAAAAGCTAAAAAATAAATAATTTTAAAAGGGCTTTCTTCACATTCAAAAATAACATGACATTAGGGGAGAAGGATCCGAAATAGCAAAGTAATATCGTGAATTTGATGTCGGATTCAAAAACAACCAAAGACGAAAATGAAGCTATTATCAAACCATGAACAACAATATGCCATATGTTGCGATCGGCTTTAAAATGGCGTCGCTATATATAAAAAAACAATATTTTTTGTATTTTTGGAAATGTCATTAAGTATTCTTTCATTCTAGGGGGGGTGACTGGCACAACTTTTTTTTGTATGGAGACCGACCCGCTCTAGTATACACTGAACCATTGTTTCAATGCACTAATTTTGACCCTATGTACAGGTTCATTGAAACAATGTATTGCCATACGTTCCTTAAATGAAATAAATAATTCCAGTAATTTCAATGAACTCATATTTTGCCCAATGAAACTTTACAATTAAAGGTTTTATTGTGTTTCGGTCACTTTTTTTCAGGAATAGGTCCACTTATTTTTAAACTCCGTTTCATTTTAAGCTGAGCTTTTAATGTACTTTGAATTGTTTTTACTAGGGCCCAATATCTTTCAATTGCACGGAGTTCCGGACAATTTCATGGATTAGCATCTTTCGTTACAAACACTAACAATTTCTTTATTACCACTGTTTTGTTGCTGTAATGAGAAGAAACAAGCCAAAAAAAAAACCTGTTCCAAGGTTTTTCAAAGGCACTCATTCACGTATATTTATGTATTAATGGCACTATTTTTTATAAATGAACTGCTTATTTCTCGCATATGCATACGGCTTCCCAAAAAAAAACTTTCTTGGGAATTTTGATTTTTTTTTAAATTTTATTTTTCAGCCATATTCGATCTAGCAGCTGCATGCTAGATTGTTTTATATGACCGATTTAAGATTTCATGAAAAATTTGAATTATGTGTTTAGATGTTTTTTGTTCAATTTCCATTTTAAGAAAAATTAGTTTTGTTATAACCATGAAACTTAGCACATGACTATTGAGAATAATGAGTTACCAGTTAACAGAATTATTTATTATTCACCACATCAAAAGTTGTAAACTCAAGAGCATGCATGAATTTTTTCGTGCGCAGACCTTATAATAATAGGTTTATTCTGTATTTTTGGTTTTTATTTTATTTTAAATGAAATGATTAAATTGTAGTTACTATAAGCAAAAATTAAAAATAATATTTATATAATATAAATTAAATGTAATAATTTAAAAACTGTTTAAAACCATTAACATTATTAAACTTACATGTTAAGAAGGCAAGTCTTCAAATTCCTGCTTTTGAGTAATTCATTTAATTTTGTTTATTAGAAAGTATTTATTTTAATATAATTTAATAAAATATTTCATTGATTCAATGTTTTTGTACATTGTGTAATGCTTCTTCTTAATTAAATTAATGTATTAGTTCATTGAATAAACGAATTGTATTTACTAATGCATTGAGTTAATATTTTTATGTATACTATATTTTTTTCATTGAACTTTAATGAATGTTCACATTGTAACAATGAATTCGTACATTAGATTAATAAATTTCATTTAATGTACTTCATTCATTAAAATTACGTTTTTCAGTGTAGAGTTTAAAGAAGACTAAGAAACATTTGTTTTGGATAGATATAAATCCATTGATTGATATAATAAAAAGTTATGACGAAAAGTTTTATATGGATTAAGGTTAATTTTTGGCGAAAAATTTGTTCGAACAATTTTAAAATTTTATTTGAATTTAATTTTTTAATAACTTTGTTCTTGTAATTCTAAATATTAACAAAAAAAAGAATTATATTTTATAAAAAATGTTGATTTATATTTCAAGTTAGATGACAATGAGTATCAAAGCAATTTATTTTTTCGATAGATATAAATCTATTGATAGAAAAAGTACACAAATTCAGAGAAAAAGTATTTCGTATGAATCTAGTGTATTAAAAAACCCAACATTTTTAGAAAACCGGTTTTCGAATTATTCGAAAAATTGCCTTTTCTAAAAAACAGGTTTCGAATACGGTTTTATGTAAAAAACTGGTTAACCGGTTTTTATTAAATATAAATATATAGCAAAATTTGACCTTTTTTTCATCATTTATATAAAAAAGTAATATAAATTAAATTCTTTAAGAATGTTTTATATAAATAAGAATTAATATTGATTTCAATTTATTTATTTTTTTTAATATATACTTTCAGAATTTCATTTTAAAATAAAGAAGAGATCATTTTACATTTTTAAAATACAAAAATAATAAGTAATTGTTTTTACAATAATATGTTAAAAATAATGTACAGTTGAGTCAAATTTTTTGTTTATTTTTTACTAAACTGGAAATCGAAAATACAATATTAGTGTAGGTTGGACAAATTGTCAAAAGGCAATAATATAACTTTTCCAATTATTCTGTGCTTTTGTTGCATTTGTCCAAAAAAAAAGTCGTTATATAATGAAGAATGCGATTGAAGGTGTTTTTTGGGTTTTTAATGCTTTTTTTGGTGTAACTTAAATCACAAACTAAGCTATTCGAATTTTTAGAATTCAAACTAGAATCATTATAAGAATCTGTATTTTTATCTTCATCATTTAAAAATATACGATTATAAAAATCCACAACGAGTTGCAGAATCCTTAAAAAGCTCATTAATAGCTATTTATAATGGTTGAAACCAGTGTTGCCGTTTGGTTACATTTGTTACATTTTTCGTAACTTTTTAACGCTCGACGTAACATGTTAATATTTTCCGTTTTTGGCCTTTTCTCTGTCGGATGATATTATTCAAGTTTTTGATGAATATTCAGGAGTCTGTGAGACTCCATCGTTATTTATATTTTTCAAACCTGAGACTGCATAATCAATCAAGAATAATCATAGTGCTAAATCCTAACTAATCGGATCCTTCTTAAAACCAGTTGGCATTATTAAATCTTGAAATTTTGTTTCAAATAAGATAATTTTACGTACAAAATCTACTAAGAACTAAAACTTTAATTGCGCCAAATTCGTCATTGTACTTTTCAAGTTCGACTTGACCCACTAACAACTTTGACACAACAACTCTGTTGTGTAAAATATTAAATGATTATCTTTCTATGTAAATCGTCACAAAAAATCATCAAAATATTTGAAATTAAAGAAATATCCACAGATGGCACTAGTTTCACGGAAAACTGTTTATTAAATTAATTTTCTTATTTAAAAAGTTTTATCGTTGAGAAAGTAGTCAATGTGCGCTCATCGATAACAAAATGATCTGATGCTGTTTTATATCGATATAGGAATTTTACTTTTATTTAAAAATTCGTGAGATGAGAAAATTTTGATTTTTTTAACTAGTTGAATACAAAACATCCAAAAAATATTTTAAGCAATATACATATATAATTGTTTTTGTATTATTTTCTCTAAAATATCGAATTCAAAATGTTTATTATTATATCACACGTCTACATTTATTTACAATTTATTTAAAAAAAATGCAAAATGTAACTTTATGACCAAAATTGTAACTTTTTTGATAAAAAACTGTAACTTTTTACAAACTATCGCTGGCAACACTGGTTGAAAAGTTTTCCAAAGATTATCTAGTGCATCTTTTAAGATTTGTAAAGAGACTTATACCAAATTCTAACAAAGCTTGATTAACACATTTGTTGATTCTTAAAAAGTGTTCAATCATTTTTGACAAAGAGTTCCATCTGTGTTTTAAGTCACAAATTAATCGTAGCTTTTTATCTTCTTGCTTTTGTATAAAGTTTGGCAGTTCTTTTTGCTTTTCACTCGATTTATTGAGAAATTTTACATATTTACGTAATTTTCTAATTATTATCAATATTGATACCTGCTTCTGTATTTTAATCATGTTCATCTTCCGATGAATCTTCAGTATCTTTATTTTCTTTTCTAATTTGCTTTTTGGTATAAATTGTATCCATGTGAATGTCAATATTTACATATAATTAAATAATGTGCACTATGAAAATATAATAAATAAAAAATACTGGCTCTTTTAGTGAAAAACCTAAAAAGTACCTTCCATTAAAAAACCAGTTAACCGACAGAAAAAACCGGCATGTCGATTAATTCGAAAGTATAAATTATTCGAAACCGGTCGGTTTTTTTAAATTAAAAAACCGGTTAACCGGTTTCGGTTTTTGAATACACTACATGAATCGTATTGTGGCTAATTTTTAACTTTTCAAAACTCAGATTATACTACATTTTTATAAGCGGCTGTCGTAAATAGGTAAACAAAACTCATAATTTCTGTGTCGCTTTAAAAAGGGGCAAATGTAGCGGTCCATTTTTTGAAATTAACATGTTTTTGATGAAGTCAACTTGTTTTTTCTTACACTGATGACAAATTTTTCAAATATCCCAGCAAAAACGAATAAAATTAGAATTTTCTTCGTTTAATGGAACAAATAAAGAATAAACTATATTATTCGAATAATTTATTACAAGTTAAAAAGCATGCAAAAACTAGTAGTTTTTAAACCAATATCTATCTGGTTGTATTAACATAAAACAAACCTAAAATTAGCAATTCATTGACATAGAACAAAAAATATATAAAAATTTAGACTAATTAAAATTACAAATTATTGGGTTAAAGTGAAGCATACTTATCTCAGCAATAAATTAAATTTCCTTTATAATAATCATTCATAAAGAATAAAATTAAGCTTTTTGGCTTTAAAACCATTATTGTGTTTTTTTTTTTTTTTACTAAAAAAAGTTGCGAAAAAAAATCCTTCCACTTACTATTGATGATGAAAATACTATATACTTAAGATTAGCATTAAAAACAAATCTATTTTTTTTTTTTTTTTTCTTTCATTAATTTTCTAAATAAAGCCAATGATCATAATTATTTCTAAAATCTATTTTATAAATTTTTAATATCATTTATTGATTGTGTTCATTTAACATTAGTCATTAAAATAATTTTTGAAGTATGTAAATATTATATGAAAAAATCTCAAAAATAAAGCATTTGCATATTATTTTGTTTCACTTTTTGTTGAATTATTGAAAAAAAATTAATATGCGTTGGAAAATTTCCAGAATTTAAGAATACGTCTACCGTTTAAGGCATTTGATTAAATCTTTAAAAAAGTTTTCTAATTTTTTCCAAATAATACCAAGATTTCAGTGTTCATGAAAGGCTTCAACCCAAAATTTTTTAACACGTGTTTTACACATTTATTTGTATGTCCTAATGAAATTTTCAATAATTGTCGAAATTTTTCAACTGTTTAATTTTTTATTTTGTTTTTTGTTTTTTTGTTTTTTTTTTTTTTGACATGCAAATATTGTATGTTAATTAATAGATTAATTGAACTTTAAATACCATAATACATATACTATTTCAAAATTTTGTAAGGATATTCCTATATTGGAATCATAAAAAGCTGTTTCTCAGGACACTTGCTTACAATTTGTCAAATAGCTTTGTTCTAAGATTAAAAATATTTATAAATATATAGTTAAAAGCTTGATTCTTATTATGGAAAATAATTAAATAATAGAAAAGAAATTAGTATAACAGCACTATGCCAAAACCCTGTGTCTCGAAGAGATGCAGAGATTGAAAATAAAAATAAATTAGCAACAGTACTGATGAATGTACGTTCAATTTACACTCCTAGTGTGTGTGTTGGATTGCACAAATTCCTTGCACACGTCGCTTTGAGTTATTGTGTTGTATAACAACATTTTCAACCTATCCTCTACACAAATAGGAAAACATCCCCTTTTATATAAAAAAGTTAGGCAATAAAAAGTTAACTTTAAAAAAAAAGAAGGAAAATTCAAACAATTTATTAAATTGTGTAATGAATAAATGAAAATCTTTCACACATTCCACAAAATCTGATTCGTCACCTTCATCAAGTCGCCATGAAATTTTTGTCACACGCAAAAGGAATTTCAAAATTGGCAACGCTGTTGCTCATACGCAGACATTAAAGACGGAAGGAAGGCTTAAAAAGGAGAATAAAAATAAAGAAATGAGTGAGTAAAATACAAGTGGCAGACTGTGTGGACCGCTGGTAGACTGCCGTTCGTAGATATTTTGTTGATTTAAACTGTAACTGGTGCTACATGTGTACAAATACATACTTACATATACAATTATGCAGTTGTTCAGAATTCTTGCTGAACATTGCTGTGTCCTTTTTTAGGCATTATGTCTATGTCTATATGTATTTTTGTGTGTATGGTACCAACAGTTTTATGCACGGCATTTCATCAACTTGCTAAATCCGAGAAACGTGCCAGACATGATGCTGAAATTTTCCTTGGTAGCTTAAGTGTTTAATAATTGCGATTACAACTCAACTAGAGGGTGTTGTTTGGCTGTTGGTATTTTTCTGAGATTTATGTACGACTAAATATTCCATACGTTCTCACATGAAGATGTCTCTATTTTTGGGCAATCGATAAACTTTATCTAATGTTAATAAACGAAACATTCGCTAAATGAAATGTTATATATATGTATGTATGTATTATGCATCTTTTTTATAAATTTATGTTTATACGAGTATGTATTGTATGTATGTACATGATATGCTTTACTGATGTACATATATTCTCGTACCTTAATGTTCGTATAACGATGATTATGAATAATAAACGATAATAATTTTAAGTACTTGCATTATGCAGATACTTACAAGCATATTACTACATATTTTGTTTATATATTTTTTAGTAAGGCTGGCATAATAGAAGGATACATGATTGCTCTATATTTCCGTTCATTTTACAACAATCTTATATACATATATAGAAGAAAAAAACATTACTGAGTTATTAACTGACTTACTGATTCATCATCGCACTACCCAAACGATTAAAGTTAGCAAGATGAAATATGGACTGTACATTGGTCTCTTATCTAGTAGATCCACTAAGAAGGGCATTTTTGAAAATTCGAATTTTTAGGGGATAAAAAGGTAAAAACGGGTAAATTTATAGAGATACAAAAAAGTATAATAGTTTCGTTATTAATTTAAAAAATAATCGGATACTTTTTAAAATTCGGCTTTATTAGGAAAAACTGCATTTTGGTATTTTTTTGTTACGAATTTAAACATTTTAAGAAGATTTGAACGCATAGATAATTTTTGTTCCGAATTACACGGCTTGGAAAATTAAAATTTATAGTTATTTACCTCTAGACTAATAGCATAAGAACACTTTTTCGGAAAGAAGATTTAAAAATATTGCCGAAAAGTCCATTGATACGTTTTCGCAACACTAAGCTTTTAGGCGATCCGAGTGGCTTTTACACCCAGGGAAAGGTGATATTAACATTTAAATAAAAATGTTTAATTTTCCTATATAATAGTAAGTAAAAATATTCAATTCTAGAATTATAAGATATTTTTTGGCTGAATGGTAATGTCCGTCCGCCCGTCTATATATTTAGGTTAAATAAGTCGAAAATGTTTTGATGATCACGTTCTATTTTTTCTATTTGTTAGTTAGTAAAAAATGCATTTTTAGAATTCTAAAACATTTTTTGGCAGAATGACAATGGCCGTTATCGTAGATGGCCTTACAAATGAGTGTTTTTTTATAATATGGTAAATAATTAACTGTTTGTTTAAAAGTCATACAAAATTAAATATTCACAATTTTTATGCATATGTATATCATCAGACTTAATAGATAATACTAAACTTTCATAATATGCCGACAATATTAAATTAATGTAGTTTTTATTAATTTCAATTTCGATTTCAACTAGTGGATTTTCTCAAAATTTTACTATTTTTCACCAAATTTATCTGGCAACTATGCTCGTACAAGACTGACTTTTTTTTATACTCTAAAAATAAAATGACGTAGCTACTAGTCTAATAAAGGGTGTTAATTCCAAAGAACCGTCCTCCGCAAAACTTCCAATCGATCTACACTGAGCTCCCTGCGTTTAATGGTCTCCTCCAATATCAATCTGAGTTATATGCATCCAAAATCCAATCCTGTAAAAGTAAGGTTATCAAAATCGACTGCATGTGATAAATTTAAGCTTCGAAAAACCGTAAAGTGTTGTGCACTTAGTTTTTTTTATATTTTATTTTTTAATTTAATATGTTTTATTACTTTTAAATAATTTAAAAGAAGTAATTATGCCATCAAATTTAATTTTTACAGACTTAATTATAAACAAACAAATAAAAATAGTTTTTGTGTTTTTTTTTTTTTTCTTGAAAATATGTTTTTTGAATTTTGGTGCTTTTAAAATTTAAAAGTTGGCAACACAATAAATTGTTGCCCGGTTGTGCAACAAAACCCCCATAATGTAAACACGAGAGAGTTTACGAAGCGACACCAAAACGAAATACAAAAACACGCGCAACAATATGTCGCATAGTGTAAACTAGCTATTAGTCAATGTACGGTGAGACGCAAAATTCTGGAAGGTCAAGCAACAAAAACCCGACTGGCTGTATTTAAGAAATAATTACAGCGACTGCGAGACTGACTTGTGTTTAGGTTTCAACGAAACCGAAATGGATAAGACACCACGAATGCTGATGAAGTGTGTAGCGGCACAGAAAATACGTATCGCATTCTGCTGGTGTCTAATTATAGTCCACAAACTCTGCTTTGGTACCGCCAAACAGAGACAACAAGGTAATTTACCATTGCAAACTTGTTTAACTTACTTTGCGAGTTTTTTTTATTAGATTCAAGCAGCGTTGCAAACTCAGTGCTCTTCGCACTAGATTTAGCGATTTTAACAACACAAAAGTCGCATTTTATTCTGTTAGCGATTTTATAAAGGCGCGTTTTACTTTCAATATATATCGATTCATAGATTTATAATTGGACTAATTCAATATTTAAAAAACCTAAATCACCCATCAATAACATACATGTAGTCATTTTTGTTGGGTCAAAATAGGGACTCTACTTGACAGTTTGCCCGTAAAAATCAACGTCCCAATTAACTAATTAATTGTATTATTTTGAAGCCTATGTAAAATGGTAGAAAACTATTCTGTAAATTTTAGACATTTAACAAAATTTTTGGCGTTTTAATATTTATAGAATGAATTCAATGTTGTAAAATATTTATAAAATTAACATTAAATTTTATATGCCTTATGATTTCATTCACTTT
Organism: Protophormia terraenovae; assembly: GCA_951394005.1. NCBI lineage: Eukaryota > Metazoa > Arthropoda > Insecta > Diptera > Calliphoridae > Protophormia > Protophormia terraenovae. Next base: position 2,828,276 of record OX596078.1, on the reverse strand, counting down.
ACACTCTTTAAAATACTTCACATTTATTAGTAAACGCCCATTCCCAAAATGGAGTGTTGCTTTCAGAATGAACTTTTAGTCTTAATAAAATTGTGAACTTTTTAAGACTTTTTCATGAATAAAAATTATTATTTTAAGAATCTTAATAATTTGTGATTTTTCAAACATTTTACCCAGCTTTTAGTTAAATTTTTGTTTCCGCAGAATAATCCAAATACCTTTCTATGCTCGGTTAAAAATTTTTAAAATTTTTTAAGACTGTTTCAAAACTCCATATTCAAACTAAAAAGATTTTTTAAATAAATTGGATTATCTTGCGGAAACAAAATTTTACTTTTCAGTAATTATGTTTCAAATTGAACTGAAAATAGCTTTTTATTTAAACATTTATCAACAAATTAAAAATTTCGTTGTACACTCCTTACACAAGTGTTCTAAAATGCATTAATGGTCAGGGGAATTTGTAATAACTTTAACATTTTTTAATCGATTTTCTCTTTTTATATGTTATTTGATAGATAATTATGTTTAGATTACAATTTATTAACATTTGGGTGCAAAACAAAGCAACAAAGCAACACTTTTTTAAAAAATACAAAAAGTCCAACTTTTTCGCATATAAACGCAATCTACAAACTTCAGGTCCGATGCGGCACGGGTTAATGATATCCGATTTCATTAATATTTAACATAGTATGTCTTTACAACCCAAAGAAAGTTGGTAAATTTTGGTGCAGCCTAATATACATATAGAAATACGCACTATTATTGCGGATTTCTAGAGATATAAAAGTCGTAGAAAGCAATTGAAATAGAAAATATGTCTACGAATTTTTTTTTTTTGTTTCTATTTTGAATTTTACTACGTATTTTAAAGTAAAAATTACTGAGCAGTGTTTCATAACTATAAATACACAACTAAATAACGGAAAGAACAAATTATACAAAGGAGATAAATTTATAATGAGTATGAACAATTGTATTTTTAAATATTGAAAAAAATTTTCGGCGACGTTCACTTTACCAGTGTTGCCACCATGTGCTCAGTTAAGAACCTTCTGCTTCAATTATTAGTTATTTTGAATGGAAATCACTTTCATATTTTTGGTTTTCGGAATATATCCGTAGAATAACAATGCACAAATTTGTCCAATTGGGGTTTGTAAAAAACTAAAATTTGGCTTACTAAATTTTTCGTCCCACTATTTCTAACGTAGCCGGATTTTGAAATTGCTATAAGAGAGCGGGGATAATCGGATTAACGTATCTTTTTCTAAGAATTTTGTTTCTTTCCAGAGTTTTCTGAAGCTCCCAGATGTGGTAGAAAATTAAAATTTGGCTTACTGAATTGTCCTATACAGTGTTACCATTTGGTGACTTTAGTAATATATCGTTCCATTATATATAAATTTTAACAAAATAAATTAATCATTTTTATTATAAATGAACTGAATGGTTATATCCTAATTTATATTTTTAAATTCCTCATAGCAAATCCTCGGGGGAACGTGTTTTTTCTTTACTAAATTATCAATAATAGAAAATAGTTTGTCTAAAAGACTTAAGTCAATACTTGTGGATTCATGCCTTCCGTCCTAAATTTGTCCGAAGGGGATTTGAAAGACTGGAGTACGACTGAAGAATCCATACAAAAGTACAAAAATGTAATTTATTAAAAGTATTGTATGCTAACTATTTTTATGAATAAATTCTTATGTTTGCAATAATAAAAATTGTTGTAAAATAATTATAAATTATTTTGTTATTAATGAAACTGAATTCTGTAGTTTTTTCTTCAAATACAAATTTTTTTGTTTTTGTTGTTATCAAATAAAAAAATTTTAAGGAGTTTTTTTTAGCAGTTGTCCCCTTTTTTCAAAAAATCTCCTTTTTTGGCGACATTTTATTTTGAAATCCCCTTTTTTGGACACTTTTTAAAAATTCTCAATGGTAACGCTGGTCCTATAAATCCCAGATTTAAAAACTTTTTTTAGGGAGCGGAGATAATCGGATTTATGTTTTGTTTTCTTTCCAGAGCTTTTTGGAGGTCGCTAACATGTTAAAAACTAAAAATCGGCTTTCTTATAAATATGTTTATCCTACAAATTCTAACGAAGCCAGGGAGCTTATTACTCGTATTGTTATTATTATTTTTTTTTTTTCTTTTTGAGGTCTGTTTTGGTTTTAAGAAATTTTGATTTGCTATAATCATTTTATGTTTTCCAAATCAAATCGAAAACTGATTTTACATTTCGGTGGATTTTTTTAAAGTTTACTAATTTAATTCTTTAATCACTATTATCTCATTATTTTCTAACAGCTTCAAATTTTTAACTTGGATTAAGGAAAGGAAAAGTGTCAAAATGTTGTTCATATATAAATTTTATTATTATATAATATTTCCTCGCATTGGCAGGCTTATACGCTCGTGTATATACCAACTTTCGAAGATATACATGTTCCAGATGGTATTTAAAACTGTAGAAAGTTTTCACATTAGGATCTTGCTAAATTAATTAACTTTGGGAAGATCATTTATAAAAAGGGCAAGTTTAAATATGCACGAAAAAAATTAAAATATGCGCTTGAAAAAGCCCAAAAAAATGGTATAATATGTACATAAATATGCAAAAATAGCATGAATATGCATATAAATACCAACGAGTTTATGAATTCTTATATATTAATATGTAAAAAAAAAAATATTCACAAATAATCATTTTTCAACTTTCATTCTCTGATAGATTTCGATTTTTATAAAAATGTAATTATTATATTTTAAATATCGTATTTGGCGCGTCTGAGTTTTTTCTTTACAATTTTTATAATGTACTCAAAATACTCACAAAAAAATTTTAGAAATCATTTGATTGAACTCCAAAAAATGGGGTTTTTGTTAAGAAAACTAATTTTGAAATCCATTATATGCAAATTTATGCATAGATTTAAAAAACAAGCATTTTTGTGAAATACTTTTGAAATATGCAAATGCTTACTTTCCAAGCGAAAAGCTTGATAAACTTGCCCTGTTTATATGTAAATAATGTAACTTAAACTAGGTGTTAAAATTTTTTCACGTGCGTACCTCGCGAAACTGTCAAATTTTTTTTTTTTCATATGCTAAATTTTTTGCTCTTTTTCTCCTTCATTTCCGTTACTCCACCTTAAATGTAAATTTAAAAACGTAAAATTAAACGGAACGTAAGTGGATGGTTACTCAAAAAACGTAAATGTAGCCAGTACTTTGTTGTTGTTTTGTTCACATCAACATGAGTGATGTAAATTACACAAATTTCCAGTAAGTCTCAATTAGTTTGAAAATCGCTAAATTTATTTGTTTGTATTTTAGCGATTTGCTCAAAAGCAATCGAAAAAAATATGCTTAGAATCCCGGATAATAGAGGTAATCACGATTAATCAATGCAAAAAAAAATAAAAAATTAAATGGATAGAAAAAAGGAAACAATTACAAATTTTCTTTCCCGGATAATCGACGTTGCCGGTTAATTGAATCACGGATAATCGAGGCCCCACTATATTTAAATTCGTAACAAAATCAAATCCAGGTGGTGTAGGGTATAATAAATTAGAAGCTAGAAAATATGAAAATTTTTTATACACAAGTAATCACGGGAATTCTCTCGTGATTTCCCGGAATTACGGGACCGAAAATTTTGCGGAATTTCCAGGATTTCTCTCCCGGGATTTCCAGTGAAAAACTCTATACATTACATAACACAGTGGTTCCAAAACCTTTTTTTTTTAATTATTCTATAAATTGTGAACCGTTGGAGATATCTTAATAAAATTTCACTTGATCGGAGTTGAAGTGTTTTTGAGTTGAACCAATAAACCAAAAAAATCCATACTAATTTCAGAGTACTGAATTTGAATCGAAAATTTTATCGGTATATATAACAAGTTATAGAATATTTAAAAAAAAAATTTCACTCATGTACTCCCTAACTTTTTCCCGAAAAACAAAATAAAGTCGAAACAAGTGCTTTACAAAATATAAAAACTTTGAAATTGGACTTAATTTGTAAAAGTTCAAATTTTTGGAAACTCGAGGTAGTCAAACTTGACACCCTGTAGCTTATCTCGTCATAGGGTGACTGTAACATGAGTTTAGAAAGATTAGGTGTCCTCCTTTCAACTCGATCCGACCGGTTATTTAGGAGATACAGTTTTACTACCAAAAATTTTGCGTTTGGCCCCACGTTATTTAGATTTGTCGTTATTTTTTATTTATTAATGCTCGCTTTGATAGTTTTTGTTTTGTTTAAATGTTTGCAGTTTGGATCAAATATAGATTTTTTTAAAGTGTAAATGTGACGTGGTTTTGATTTGTTGGTAAAGTGTTGAAGAGTATAAAAGATTCGGTACAGCCGAATACAGCGTTCTAATTTGATTTTCAGTTGCAATTGCAGTAATAGTAATTTGCAATTACAAGTAATTATAATTAGCGATATTAAATTTGGCAGTAGATTATGTCGAGAAGTTATTAGAAAAAATTAATGACCATGGTCTGTGCAATGCAATTCTGTATATTCAAAACATTTTACATATTATCATATAACCTGCAACAGTAATTTTCACATATAAAAAATCGATCATATCGTCATATGATTTCCTATATGCAGCATCGAACAAAAGCATGTTTTGAAAAAAAAAAAAAAAAATGAAGATTGTTTGCTTGAATGAATATTAAATTATTCAAGATATCGCTAAACGATTATACATTGTATATATTATATATAATCGATATCTAACTAAATTTTCACAAAAATTTTCGATGAGGCATATAAGTAATCATAATTGCTTATTTGTAAATACAAATCAACTTCACTAACACATTTTTATATAAAACGTCCTTTTTTTCTTTCATATAAACTTTTTTGGAAAAATTACGAAATATGGGTATATTTTTTTATTAGCTATAGTCCAATGTACATTCATTAATTTTGATGAGATTTTTTTAAGATCTGTTGTGGAACCATCAACTTAAATGGCCGTGTAGCATCCTTTTCTAATAATCATAACCACACGCAAAGAAAAAATATTATTATTGTTAAATTACAAAAAAAAATATTGTTGATCTACAACCATATTTTCGTTGTATATGTACTTCATTCATGTATACAGCAATAATATGGTTAAATCACAATAAAAATATTGTTGATCTGCAACCATATTTTTGTTGCATATGTACTTGATTCATGTATACATCAATAATATGGTTAAGTCACAATAAAAATAATGTTGATCAGCAACCATATTTTTGTTGCATATGTACTTGATTCATGTATAAAGCAATAATATGGTTGAATCACAATAAGAATACTTATAATTTCGAGAAACAATTATTATGCCTAAAAATAAATAAAAGCCAATTAATTTATCGTATGGTTGTTTTTATTAAAATTAATTATAATTTAGTTATGTAAAATAAATCACTTCGAGATAAAAAGATAGATTCATCACCGGTGAATAATGAAATGTGAGAAATTTCATGAATACTCGTACAAGGTGACACCTTTTTTTAGCACTCCGAAGATAACCTATTATGTAGTTTTCTTCATATATTATCCATTTAAAATATTTACACATTTTTAACTCGCCGACTGACAACTAAAAGCACACAAAACTGAATAAAAATCAGCAAGTATACTTATTGTCAAGTACTAATAATGTATATTGTTGCCAATACAAAACAAAAATTTAGTTGTCAATTCAAAATTACAAGCATAAATATATATAACAACAATAATGTTGTTCTAATTTAAACATATTGTGCCAAAAATATTTTTGTGAATTGAGAACAAATGTATAATTGCTACAACAAATTTTTTTAAAATAAAATATATTCAACAATAAGAATGTTTGCGATGGAAAAATTTCTTTGCGATGAAAATAATATTGTTGGGGCAACCATGTTTTTTTCTCTGCGTGCAGCAAAAAAGGAACTAAAAAAGAGCTGAAGAAGTCATGAATTTAATATTGTGTTGTCATTGGAAGGAAGTACTTAGTGGTGAAAAAGAGCTGCAGAAGTTATTTTTTTTAACACATGGTTGTCATTAGTAGGATGTTGTTCTTTTATACTTCTTGTTCATTTCTTTTGAAGTACATCCCTTAAAACTACGTTTATATAATTTTTTAACAAAAATTCCTTTTAGCCTTTTTAAAATATAATAAAAATGCTTTAAAATACGTAAAATTTAAATTTTCTAAGAATTACTAACTAACTTAAATTCACTTTTTTGGAAGTAATTCTTAAGAACTTAAAAAGAAATTAAAATATGCGTTTTTTTCTACTTTTAAAGTGGTGAACATGTTCTTTTGGGAAGCTCTTGGTCGTTTTTTTGCTGCGTAGGTAGTTACAATTTGGCAAATACGTTACGATACTTTTAAATTTACGATAATTTTTGGTTTTCTTCATACAATATTGGACTACGTGTTTAACAATGTGAACGTGTTTAAATACTCAAGGAAAGCAATATAGTAGGTTATCGGAGTGTTAAAAATATTCTGAAAAAGTGGTTTGCGTATTCCACCTGACCTGTCCACCCTACCTCCATCTCAATTGTGAATCTTGATTTTAAGATTTAGTAATATGTGGGCTACCATTGTTACTATACTGGCATTCGGTATAATAGTTCTTTAGATATGCGGTAAGTAAGGACTGCGCACGAAAAAATCCGTGCATGCTCTTGGGCTTATAACTTTTGATGTTGTGAAAAATTAATAATTCTGTTAACTGTTTCGTATTTGCCATTATGCTCACTTGCCATGTGCTAAGTTTCATGGTAATAGCAAAATTGGTTTTTCTTAAAATGGAAATTTAACAAAAAACACATAAACACATATTTCAAATTTTTCATGAAATATTACATTGGTCATATAAAATGATTGCAAGGAATGCTATTGTGCTGAAGAATACAGTTTCTTAGGTCATAATATTATACAAAGAAGTTATGATCACTGAATGGTAATCTGGTAGTGGAAGATAAATAATATCTTCAGGCTGTAGGACTCAGGCAAAATAGAAAGGATTTTGAGAAAAATTCACCTCATCTCAGAAAGAAAAGTGTCACAAAAAGTTAATTGCTTTGAATCTTTATCAGAAAATTTGAAAGGAAGTCTAGCATGAAGACTTATAAAGTAAGAAAAAAATCCTAATTGAAACGCAAGCAAGAATCTGGAGGTAAAAAATAACATGAAAGTTCTTCAGACGAATTTTTTCAGAAATTTTGTTTCTGTATAGTAGACGATGAAACGTTCGTACAGGGTGACTTTTTTCAATTTCCTAACCAGGAATTCTATGTCGCAGATGCTAGAGGGATTATTGCAGAAAAATTTCGTGTATCAAAGAAATCAAAATTTCCAACAAAGTTTTTGAATTGGGAAGTCATATGCATACGCTGGAATGATGCACTTCATTCTTAAAATATGGTTGCATTAGCACAGAAATTTACGAGAATGAGTGCCTTTGGAAAATACTTCTCCCTTTCCTAATAAAATTCAGTATATCCCCTGCTTTCTGGCCTATTCCCGTTTCTTCTCATTACAACAAAACAATGGAGTTGTAACAAAGAAATTGTAAGAGTTTGTACCTATAGAGGCTAATCCATCAAATTGACTGAAACTCCGTGCAATTGAAAGATATTGGACTCTAGTAAAAAATAATTTAAAGGACATTAAAAGCTCAGCATAAAATGAAACAGAGTCTAAAAATAAGTGGACTTATTCGAGCAAAAAAGTGACCGAATCACAATAAAACCTTTAATTTGAATAATTCTGGAAAATATCAGATATTTCCTTAAAAACCAACAGGAACGAATTTATTCTTTTATGTTTATTTTATTTATTTTTATTATCATTTCAATGCTATGTTGTCAAAGTGTAATGTAACGGAACTCATATTTTGAGATTTTCTAATTTTTACTGTGGAATTCAATGTCCTTTTAATTATAAATACTCTAATTGATATTTGTAGTATAAATCATGTTCATAAATACCTCATTTCGCTTTTATTTTAGTCATTTACTTTGAACGCTTTTTAATTTAAAAGGTGTCTTGATTTCGATGTGTTTTTTCCTTTTACTGTATATGCACTAGACTGCTTCAACATGTAAGGAAGTTATGTATATATATACATATATATGTCATATAAACCGATACACCCAGAATATATATACTTTATGGGGTATTAGGCGAATTTAGGACAAAATTATATACATATGTATTTCCAAAACGCCTCTGGAGAAGTATAAAAAGAGCTAAATTGCTAAATTACTGATTGTATAGATTAATTTCTTCTGGCATACAATATTTAAGCACTCTAATGTGCACAAATATATATATACGTGTAACTGGTTTAATCCCTGAAAACAATTTCTATTGAGGAAGTAACTTCATCGCTAAAATAACGTAAAAATCATCTTCCGTCGGTTAAAACTGTTCCTCGTAGAATAATCTTCTACAAATCTCAAAGAGACCACTACTAGAAGTGTCGTTAAAGAGTTTTCTGGACGACACAAAAAATTTAATTCTTAAAACATGCAGCTATTTTTTTTATTTTTCTTGAAAATAAAATAAAAGAGGTTATAAAAGAGGTACGTTTCCTAATTTTCTTTGCCCTCAAGACTCTGAACTTATAAAAAAGGGGAAGAGAGATACGGAACAATTTCCATAGTTTATTAGTTAGAATAGTACAAAAAGTATAATTGTTAATCCCTTAATTATAAGATTTTCAAAAAGTACCAACGACTCGTTTAATATTTGTGATAAGGAAAGAATATGTTTCAAAATGTATTTCTATGGTTTTTGGTTTAAGAGTTTTTTTAAATGCTATGTATTTCTATTATTTTTTTAATAGAGATGAATGTGACTGACTTTGACCTTGCTTTTGTTGGCTTAAAAATTTCATAGAATTTGTGAATATATCATTAATTTCATATTTCTACGTAAATTTTTAGAAAAAAAGGAAAAAATACCATTAGAATAACGACAATGTTTCTATATTTAATATTATGGAAAATACGAAAATACCATCTGAAGAACAAAAAGTACCAGGGCCTCGTATGTTTAATTTTATGTTCTCGCTTTTGTGAATACTAACTCAAAAATATGTAAAAAAAATACCATTAGACTTCCTCTTTAGTACCACTAGAAGAAAAAAAATTTCCATTGAGCACCACTTTCTTTAATTCTGATTCACTCAGAACCATAATCTTCCATGTCGCTAAATTTATTTATTGAAAAAATTTATACTCAAGTTTCAAATAACGTCCCGTTACCTTATGAACCAGCCAATCCTTCAGATTTTATTAAAAAAATTTTTTATTGGTTTGAATAAAATGTAGTTTTAGATTTTTACCCTCTTTTTGGTACCTTTCTCCCCCATTGATGTAGCAAAAATTTCATTCTAACGAAGTTAAAAATTTAAATAAAATATATAGGGTAAGTGTACCTAAGTTACACATGTAATAGTAGTGGGCTATTTCCAATTTAAGCATCAATAACTAAGAATAGTGATTATTAATTATTAACAAACGATCAATTATGTATTGATAAAATATACTTCTCTCTAGATGTAATGCTAAATTATGCTATGATGAGAACTTTTGTGACATTTTACAACACGCTTTGGATAGCTTTTTTCAAGAAAAAATTTTATATATATCAATTTTAAAATAGTAATTAATCATAGTAATTTTATTTATTTTATAACAATTAGTTATCCTGAGGGTACATATCTATTCAAACTTTCTTTCAAAAGTTTATAATTTAGTGAAAAATTATTGTATATCTTATTTTAGTGGCTGCCGACCTTAGAAACAAAAAAGACTGTCGACCTTAGGCAAATAAATTTTTCCCTTCAATACTAAAGTCGGCATCAATTTTTTCCATATTTTTTTAAACTACCAGAGCAACGGGAATGCTATTTTAGATATGTAAAGTAGATAGTGTTTATAACTTCAAACTAATACAAAACGTTAAACTGCCGACTACAAGTACACTTACCCTATATTTCAACAAATTAATAAAAATGTTTATGAAAAAGTACGCCTTAAACATTCAAAAGATCCAAAAAGGACCGAATTCGCATTATTTATTTTTCTATTAGTTGCGAATAGGATGTAAATATGTTTCTATATTTACTGGTTTAAAAAAATACATAGTGTGCCAAAAAAGTTCAAAAATGCAGTTTTAACCATTTCCCCCTAAAAGGGATAAACTTCTATATTTTAATGAATAAGGATGGGTGAGGAACGATATATGGCAACAGCCCAAATTTCATCTTTCTAGCTTCAGGCGTTTGGGCGGTGAGATAATGAATCATTAAGTAACATTACTCTTTATTTTTAAAATTTGCAACAACGCATTTTTACAAGCAAAGTTTTGAACTTTTTTATATATGAAGCAAATTATTTGTTTGACGAAGTTTTCCTTAAAAAAAAATAATACTGTAAGAACACTCTGATATTAAGAAGTTAAATAAAATTTACTTACTTTTTTTAATATTCTTTATTTTTTATTTAAAAATATAATTTTTATTGTTTTAAATTAGCTGTGTTCGCATACTTTCCCGCAAGATTTATCCAGCAACTTTTTTTGGGAGCGTAAAAACACGAACAACATTTGCAGCTATTTGTTTGTAAACAATAAATTAGGTTAGGTTGTTAAATAAACAAGAATCAATAGGATTATTTTTTAAATAACAAAATAGAAGCAAAATGTTATTAATATAAGATATAATTGTTAATAATGTTAATTATAAGTTTTATTAATTTTTAATCAAAACACAAACAAGATCAAATTCTTTAACTTAAAACGCTTATATGGAATCTCTGATTTTCAACAGGCAAAAAAAAAAAACAAACTTTTATAAATCAAATGTTATCAAATTTCTCAAATACACCTAAGGAAATATCAAATTTTAATGTTTGCTTAACATTTTATTACATATTTTTTTTTTTTATATTTTGATTTTCTTTGTTTACATTTGTAAACATATGTTCATATATTTTCTTTTATTGAAGGAAGAAAAACATCCAGCAGCTTTCATCGAGATCTTTATCAATAAAAATTTGTGTATCTCTTGCTATCACTTGAAAGATTTTTTTAAGTAAACGAACGCGATTTAGCAACTTCCAGCAACATGTTGCAACTATTATAACATAATTTAAATTATTACTTAATTACGTGACTGATTGTTTCTTTACTGTGTTGTTTTCTTTTTATTAAAAAAAACTGACATTCTTTCTAATAATATAAGCCATATTTGGCCCAATGGGCTTGGTTTAATTGAAATAAATAAACAAAAATAAAATAATAAAATTCTAACAATTTACATATTATTTTCCAAAGTGACTATAAAGTATACTTTTGGAAAACGAAAAGGTGATTGAAGTGTATTTTGTTTTTGTAAATTGTGTACACGCTTCTAACAATCATTTAGAAGTTACTTAGAAGTGATGTCTGGACGATTGGCAACAAATTTATCATCCAAATGTATAAAGGTATATAATCAAGGATTGTATTCTCGATTTCATGTAGTATGTATAATACACAACCAAGAGATATTTGATTGATCATTTGTTTAAAACTAACTTGTTAACAGTCTGCTTTATGCTAACGAACACGTACATACATTAGCCTAGTACTTAATCATACTCTATACCCTAATGGTGTTAATTTTTTTTGTTAGGTTAAACCAGCACCAACAGCAATAATTTTTTATTGATCTATGAGTTACTACTGAGGAGCGAATAATTTTGGGTTTTAGTTTCCTTATAAATATTTTGAACATATGCGTTTGTTGTTTATTTAAATTGTAATGGATTTTCTATTAGTTGATTGTAGATACTACCCTAATACATGTGAAATTTTAAACAGCTCAAAATTTGTTATTCGACCACAAGTGTTATTGTCATATTTGTATGAGTATATTTATTTCTATGTTATGTTTCAGTAAACGCTGACCAATCTTGACAGTTTAAGATCGGCGCCTTATACATCATTGTAAGCTGTTTCCATACCATATCCCAGACAGTTTACCTGTCTGTCAGTTTGAATGTCCGTTTTCAAGATCCGTTTATATGATTGTCTGTATATAACACGGCTTTAATGTTTTAATACATCACTCGATGAACGAATTGTCTGGACACTGTATACGAAATGTCAACCAGGAGTTTATTAAATGTGAAAGACACATTTTATTTATTTTTTTTTTTTATTTGAATGATTGCTTTTAACCAAGGAAGATGATTTTTTGACAGTCACAGGGGTGAGATCAAAAAATGAAATGTCAAAACAATGAATGCAAACAAGTTATTTATATACAAATAAATTTAAAAAAATATATATACATTTTTGGGCTTAAATAAAATTGTAAATACGTATGACAGTGAAAGTATGTACATTTCTATTAAAAATGACGTAGTGTAGGTCATAGCCCTCATAAAGTAGATCACTTTATCATTTTCAGAAATTGAAATACATTCCTCTGTAGTTATCGTTTAAAAATATGCGTACAGAACTCTATAGTTTAAAGCAATAAAGATTAATTTCCGCATTAAGTAAAATAGGGTATAGGATTCAAGAAAAGTCAAATTAAATCTTAAACAATGCCCAACAAATCATGATTTTGTTCCAGGGACGGTAACAATTATGAACATTATAATACAAATAATGATTTATTTTTTGCTCAAAATATGACAATCATATTGTCATAGCGATAAATTTTGTTATCGCTATGCAAGGTATTCTAGGTAAAAGTTAACAGTTCGTTTTGATATATCTCGCTCATTAGCTTCCTACTTGTCTTGATTGGTAGATTGTACAATATTGTTCAACTACTTTTTTTTTTAAGAATATTAGAATAAAATATATGCTACAAAATTTTGTTGGAAGAAATTTGGATCCTTCAGAGATTTCTCAAAAAGATAAATTTTTGTGTAAAGTTCCCTTTTGGACCTAAATTTCTGCAAAAAGATAATAATTTATATTTTTTATAGCGAGCTTAAAACTACTTGGTAGAGAATTGGTGATGAACTTTAAAACTTTTAATTATATTTGCTTAGTATTCAGCTGATCAAAAAGACGTAACCAATAATAAAAACTGAATAAAAAAATGTTAATAAGAATTTATTTTTTACTTACTTATATCAAATGTATAATCCTTTGAAATGCAATGTCAATCCAATTATTTAAAAAAAATGTTGATTCTAAATTGTAAAAGTATCGAGTTTTTTATTTATCAATCCTAATATGAATTCAAATGTGAAATTTAACTTGGATTTTTTTTTTTAATATTTGCAGAAACACAACCAAATTCTAATTTTTTAATACTTAAATTGTAAGAATATATTTACTCAATGTATATTTCCAAAATTTTGGTGAGTCATTATCAACTTGTAAAGTCCCAAGTGGGCTGATTTAGATTTAGAATTGAAATATAAAAAGAAAATCCTTCAAAAATTCATCCTTTTCCATAAAATTTTTCCAGAATCTCGCTTTTGAGTCGTTCGGGTCACGCTTTTAGATCCGACGTTAAGGATACGTCGTTTTTGAATGTTTGACATCCAATTGCGTCTTCATGGAAGAGCACACATACATTGAAAATAAGTAGAAAAATATTAAACACATTTTTGTACTATTTAATCGGTTTCATTGATTTTAAAATTTGTGTGTATTCATTTCAATTAATTTTATACAATTGTTGTGTTCAAAATATAAATACGTTTTTTATGTGCAGTTTACAAGTAAAAATACATGTTATGTAAATAAAAATGTTTACAAAGCATGATTTTTGAAATCAGTTAATATCCAAATACCAATGCGTTCCCAAGATGACTGCTACTGTTTTTACTCGGTTTGCTGGAATATTTTCCTTAAATTTTTTGATATTTTATTTGTTCGATATTTTAGAGTAAAATTAGTTTAAAATACAATTTCTGGTGATTCTAGTTTGTATTATAGCGATATAAAAATAAGAATATAATAAGTACATTAAAACAAATAATGATCGCAATTTTTAGCGATAAAAAAACTCGAAAATAGCTATTATTCAAAAAAAAACAAGCTAGAATTTTATATTCGGCTCGGCCGAATCTACTTACCCACCATCAACTTTTTAAAATTTTACGTTATATGGGAGATGGGCGGTAAAGCGGGCGGACCACGCCCATTTTTTGTTTCCGAGTTTAAAATGGACCTTGAACTTTTTGTAAAAAAATTTCGCTGACGTCTCACCTTCTATGGGAGGTAGGCGGACTACGCCCATTTTTTGTTTTCAAGTTTATATAGACCCTCGAACTATCTGTACAAAATTTCTAACCAGGACCCAGAAAATATATACTTTATGGTGTCTAAAATGATTTTTTCGACATGTTACACACGGAATAACAAAATCAATATACCCCCATCTTTTTGATGGTGGGTATAAAAATAACTGTTTATTATATATTTGGAAAGGAAGTTCAAATAAAATATTAAAAGTGTTTCACAACATGTTCCTAAAATTTTGGTATCATTGATTTTCTTGATTAAAAAATTTGTATTAATCGTTATCTACGCTTCCTATTTATTATTTTCTTACTTTCATTTTTTTTACTTTCCTTTCTACATTGGTTGGTTTTTTGCCGACTCAAAATGAAGTTGGTAAGGAGTAAAAATTTAAATATATTTTATTTCAGTCTTTACACTTTGTTTTTTTTTTTTTTAATATTGCTAATTGCTAATAGTTCATGCATAAATTTAAATTATCTTTAAAAGCAAAGGTCCATTGTCCAAGAGTACAAATTTGTACATTTACTATTTGAAGACACTGGTCGACAAAAAAAATCCTCCCCCAAAGACGAATAGTTGAACTTGATGCATTTTGATGTGTTAAATACGAATCTGCTTTCAGTTTTCCATCAGGTCTGAATTTTTTTTTTATGGGCGTATCTATTATTTCGCCCATAGTAAGACCATTACTCTAGTATATTTCCTCATAACTCAAGAATGGTGTGTACGATAGATATAAGTGATACACCAAAAGATGCGTACTAAAAACTTAATTTTTTTATGCCCTCAATAGTATCGAAGTTTTTTTGAAATAAGTGTCAAAAAAAAAAAAAAAAAAAATCGTTTTCATGCTAGAATTTAGATTTTTTTGTTACTAAAATTTCTTTTAATAAATGAAAACATCAAAAATGTTTCAGTTTATCATCTTTATTTTAAAACTGGTAATGCTGCGAATAAAAGAAGGTATGTATCTTCAAAATTGATGCACAAATCTTGATTTCATTCACAGTTAAGTAAAAATACCCATGTTACATACAATTGCGTAGAAATACAGTGGTGGACAAAAACATTTTTTTTTTTATTTTTTCTTGAAAAAACAATAGGTGGACTAGGTTTATTTTGATGAGTTAAACAAGAATCTGTATTCACTTTTTTTCTATCACGTACTGATTTTTTTTATGGGCATGACTAATATCTTATTCAGCGGTCACAATATAAATTTCGAGAATGGTTTGTCAAATTTAAACTGTAACTCAAGAACCGTTTACACGATTTTGATAATTGATACACCAAAAGATGCACACGAAAACTGTCTTCAAGGTATGTCAACAATATTTTTTATTCGCTCAAGAATTTCAGAGTTATGGATCAAAGTTTTCACCATTAAAAAAAATGATAATTTTTTCGCTACTAATTACCGAATAACTACGGAAATATTAACTGAACAAAAAATTATGTAAATTCAGCTCGAATACAATTTAAGTCGCTATATATTGGAGTTTAATTTATCTTAATAGGATAAACCGTTCTCGAGTTATACAAGTGTGACTGCCTAAAGGCGGGGTCATAGTAGTCATGCCCATAAAAAAAATCAGTACGTGGTAGAAAAAAAGTAAAAGTTGATTCTTATTTAGCACCTATTTTTTTAATTTAAGACGAAAAAAAAGTTATTTGCCCACTAGTGTAACTCCACTTAACTGTAGGTATGCATGGGTATCCTAATTTAACTGTGAATCCAATCAAGATTTGTGCATCAATTTTTATGATACGTGGCTTTATTTAATCGTAGTTTTACCACCTTTGAGATAAAGGTGATAAACTGAACATTTTTGATGTTTTCACTTTTAAAAAGAGTTTTAGTAAAAAGAAATCTTGAATTTAGCATTAACAATTTTTCGGACAATTATTTCGAAATATCTCCTAAACTATTGATCGGATTAAAATTTGTTAGTAGAACGACTTAAAGCTAATTTTATTCCACATATTTTGGTGTATTATTTATATAAATCGTGCATACAGTTCTCGAGATATAGTGAAATATACTCGGGACGCAATATTAGACACGTCCATAAAAAAATCTCGACCTGATGGGAAAAAACTGAAAGCAGATTCGAGTCCACATATTTTTTTCTTTTAAAGGATCATGAAAAAATTTTTTTTTTGTCGACCAGTAAGATCAGTAAACAAATTTAATTTTCACATTCTTATAAAAAGTTAAAGGACTTCTATTCGAAAAATTCAAGTGACCGAAATAAAAGTTAATTTTAAAAAAATGTTGAGACAATTGAATGAATAGTGGCATAAAGTGTCTTGACGTGACTTTAATTTGAGATATTATGCACATAAAAAGTTTAAAGTTACAGATAAGGACTGCGCACGAACAAATTTTACATTATAAATTATAATTTATAAAAACGTATTTTATTCACCGCTTTTGAAGTTTTTCTCCTTAGAAATGTTTAAATGTGCATTATTATTTTTCTTCTTTTGGAAAAATTCTCTCGAAAAATGTTTGTAAATGGAGTGCTTAATTATGTATTTGATTTTATTATACATATTATTTTAAAAACATATTGAAATAAAAACATTCAATTATAATTTTAACCTGTTTCTCGAAATGTGTTAAAATATTCAATACTTTTTCCATTTGACGGCAATAGTTTTTAATAAATAATTCTTAGATCTGTTAACAATAAAATCAAGGTTGTTTGCCGTTATCGCTAAAAAAACCTTTTAACTTGAATACCGTCACCCCTAAAATATAGCTACCGAAATAATTGAAAATACGGTTACCGCTAAAATATATAAAGCTAAAAAACAGTTACCGGAATAGATCGAAATACCGATAACGTTAAAATACCGTTAGCGTTATTTTTGGGTTTGAGAAATATTATTATTTTTAATAAAGTTGAAATAAAACTTTTAATAAAGTTATGGCTACCCCAGCTCGTCATTATAATACTTGACAACAGATTATATTTTATGGTTCTGAACCGATACTTCGAAATTTCTGAAACAACAGTTACCCATAAGTTACCATTACCGAAATAACTAAAAATACCGTTACCTCTAAAAAACCGTTATCAAAATAATCCGATATACTGTTACCTCGGCTGCCAACAAGTTAAATACTAATATTCATTTAAAACAAAAAATTAAAATAAAATCATTAACACAAGGTTTTCGTAAGCACTAACTTTAAGTAAATTTAATCGAAAACATTGTTCCAGATATTTCTATAACTTTCAGTTTATACAAAAATAAAAAAGTATCCAATCCGTAACAAAGCCACATCGTTTATATGGTTCCAGATATTTATTAAAGGTACAATATGAAAATATCCATGTTAACCTTTTGATCAAAGTTCATGTCAAAACATCTTTTTAAAATTAAACATTTTGGTAAATAAAATTGGTAAAAATTTTCTCACGAAATGAGTTTTTAAAATCTAAAAATCTCTCTGAAAGAACAAAACTTCTTCCTTAAAAAATTTATTTATATTTTATTCTAACATTCTTAAAATAATTAAAATTTTAAACCTATTTTTGGTCAAAATATATCAGACTTGAAATTTTTAATTCACTGGTAGAGAACTGAAGATATGTTAAAAAATTTTTAAATATTTTAACGAGCTTAATAATGCGTATCTTTTGGGAGGTCTTCCTACATCGAAGTCATCAAAAAATACACACAAAGTACATTTAAGATTAGTCAGTAGAGAAGATGATGAAGCATAACAAAATATTTAAAACTTATAATTATCAAAAACAATTTGTAAAAATTATCAACTTTCCAGTGGATAAAATTATTTTTAGTTACTTTTAAATATTGGTAAGAATGTTAAACGTAAATAAGGAAATCGAAAAAGTAATTGTTAGAGTTAGAAAAGCAGGATTTCTTAACTAAAAGCGGGAAAAATATTTTAGGCGGGATTGAAGTTTAAAAAGCGGGACGTCTGGTCACGTTAGGCATGACGGGCTTCCTTCGATTCCTTAATAACTTTGGCTATGCCAGTTCTGCTGCTATGAATGTCAATTAGTTAGTTGACACTTCATATTCGCACAAAGTTCTGTCAATTGTCCTAATCGCCACTACAGTTTACAAACTAACACAGCAATACAAATATATACATATATTTTTTAAACATAATAAAAGTTTATAACGATTACAACTTCCTCACCAACGGACATCAGCCAGCGTAAGTACATTCTGCCATTTACATACATCCCCAAAGTTATTCATCTACAGAAATAATTTTGCTTTCTAATTTCACCCCATAGAAAAGAGTACAACAAAATTCCATAAGCCAGAAATTTTTTTAGTGTCATTAATAAAATTACATGAAATTTCACATTTTTTTTATTGATTTAAGTCAGATATTAGTGAGTTGAACGAAAATGAAATATTTTGTTTGTTAACTTTCTTAGTTAAGAATTTTAAATATTACCTGTTTTTGTTTGTTTTCAGAGTTTCCTATTTCTATAAAACCATATTAATATAATAAAGATTCTATAATCCAAATTCTCTATTTTTACTTTGCTCTTATTAAAACTGTAATTATTTATTTCAGAAAAGTAGACTTTTTGAAAAAGTACTTACATTTTGAAGAAAACTAAAAATTTTTACAATTTTCCCTACGATGCTAATTTAGCGCCAAAAATGTTTATATGTAGGGATTTTTTTCTACTTCTGTGTACTAAAATAATTCCTGAGGTAACTAAATATTAAATTTGTAAGTTGACACCAATGTCACAAAAAATATATATATGTATATATATTTTTTTTTCAACAGTAATTTGAAATCGAATAGTTAAAGAAAATAATATTTTATTTACAAACTACATTTTTATGAGAAAATCATAAAAAAAGTTAATTGGTATTAAATAATTTCTCCTAATTAAATATAAAGAAATATCCACCCAAATAATAAACACTTCAACGCCCATTTATCATATTTACCTAAACAGAAACACACATTATAATACAATTTGTTTGTTTTCAAACATTTTACATACATATGTATCTAGATAAATAATATAATATTATACTACATACTTATGTACTTTATCTACATCTGACATTTTATCACAATGAATAAAAATATATAAATATGTATGTACGTTATTATATACACACACATACATATGTACGCTTATTCAGTGTGATTGTAAGTATATCCTCTGAAACAAACATTTTTTATTTGGTTTATAATGCGTTCTTTGGTTTAAAATTTTTTCATTGTTTTGAAATGAAAATTTTCAACTTTAAGTGATGATATACCCAAACCAAATCCATAGTGGTAATAGGGAGACAATGGAATAAAAAATTATTTCATTGTATCAAAATAATATCGTACAATAGGGGTTAAAGTAATGAAAACAAGTACGAAACAGCAACAGCAGCAGGAACAACAACAAAGAATAAAAGAAAGAAGACTACAATTTTACCACAGGCATTCAATTCATTATCTATGAGTAATGGGAAAGGAAATTAGCTAAAGGTATGTGTATACAAATAAGTACTTATATTGTAGGTAGGTACTTTGGTAGTTTATGATACCTATCTTTTGTTGTGTTTTTATTTTTTCTAATATTATGTTATCAAGGGCCATCTTCAAGGCAATATACATATACAATAGTGTATTTTTGTAGTAAATTAAATACAGAGAAGGCACACGCACTACAGCCTACAGTTAAAGCGGATGAATAACATCGTGCAACATAATTACATACATAGGAATCTGGAGATCAAATGCAGTAATACTGTACGTAGACGATTTTAAGAATCTCTTTAGAATATAGCCAATCCTATGTTGCGAATAAACAGCGACTTTATACCCTATAAAACAATAGGTGGTTGAAGTATTATGCATTTGAGCGTATGTTTCTAACGCAGAACGTTCGACTCAAAATCAATTTTTAATGAAATTCAGCGCAAATAACTTTCATATACTATCCTAACCACATAAGGTCTGTACCGCATGAACATTTTTTATATCTAAATTTTAAATTTCTCCCAAAAAAGAATACCTTTTAATAACTAACCACTAATTTAAAATATAACGAATATATTTCCGTGTGATAAAAATTGAATTAGTTATAGAATGCAAAATGTTCAAATAAATATGTAGATTTAAATATTTATTTTTTGACCATTGCAGGCTCGTAGTACCTATACCTAGTATTAAATGGTATCAAATATTGATTTGTATATTAAATTTAATATTGTAAATATTACTTTATTTATTAAAAAATATTAACTAACAATATGCATCATGTATCATGGAACCCAATATTTTAATCGTTTGGGTATTGAAACAGTTAATTTTAAAACGGGAGCAGTTTTGTATAATTATTTTTATTTCAGACTTATTATTACTTCAGACTGTATTAATATCGAAATTGGACATAACCAGATTACTACCAATATATATATATATATATATATATATATATATATATATATATATATATATATATATATATATATATATATATATATATATATATATATATATATATATATATATATATATATATATATATATATATATATATATATATATATATATATATATATATATATATATATATATATATATATATATATATATATATATATATATATATATATATATATATATATATATATATATATATATATATATATATATATATTTTTTTTTTTTTTTTTGCAATTTTCGACATTTTAAATAATTACTTCATTTTATGGAAAGTGTTATAGCCGTACCTAGATAAAAAAAATCTAAGCACCGCTTCTGCAAGCCATTAGCAGGTACTATCATACTATTTGGAATAACAAAAATGATTTTTATGGATAAAAAGTAGCAAACATAGGCTATAGTATCTAAAAAGGCTAAAAATATCCGTTTTATGATTTGTATTTGTATCAAGTTAATATTTGACAGATATATTTTGTTATAACAATCGTCAACGAATGTATTGTAATAATAACGTGTTATACCTAAAAAAATAATAACAATTAAAATAATAATTTATATGTATACCTCCTAAGAATTTGAATATACTGGAATTTTGACGCATATTGCACGAAAATTTCTTCAGTACTAGTACAGAAAATATGAAATTGAGTCTAAATAAAATTTCACATAACTATACACTGATATCTTTATTATACCCTACACCACCATAGGTGGTTGTAATTCTAATTAACCATAGCCCCCATATAAACCCCAATTCCGGAAATTACATTAACGTGCATAAATCCCACACGAATGTTAGTATCAAGTTAATATTAAACAAAAATAAGTTTTATATTAGTGGAAACAACAGTGACAAGTTTTATGAGAATCTGTCCATAATGTCCCTAAAGTACATAAAATCATATAAATGTTAGTATCAATGCATTATTCTGTATTTGTGTATTTTATTTTACATTTAGTAAAAGTGTTGAGAGGTTTTTTCAAATGTCTACAAATATACATATATTCCAAATAATTTATTCATTTTAAAAAAATTCGAATTTGATGTAAATGTTAATATTTTTTTCTTTAAGACTAAACACATTTTTGTTTTCAATTTTAAATATCAACCTTTAAAATTGTTTAAAAACTCAAAAAATTATTCAACATTTTCTAAACTTTATCAACAAATTCTTCATTTGTATCCTTTAAGAAAAACATATTTATTTGATGTCTCATATTCTGCATACTCTTTTACTTAATTTCAGATAAAAGTTCTACAGTTTTTGTTTAATTTTTAAATTTGTATCGACGTCCGGAGTATCGAATTTATTTTTGGCATAAAAATAAAATTAGCATAATTTTGAAACTAAATACGTCAAGTACCTTATATTTGGAAATTTTCTCGGTAGAGATTAACTTTGTAATAACATAAAATTAAATTTTATATAAGGTAAAACTAGCCTTATTTCTTACCAATCAACATATTTTGGACCCATAGAATCCAGAAATTTGTTCCATATTCCAGGGGTATGGAATATCAATCTTCCTGGATCATTTCCCACTGTGACTGCCTATTTCGTGGGTCGAAAAATACCGAATAAATCTGGCTATAAATCCTTTATACATACATCAAAATTTGTTTTTACTATGATACATTTCGGAACTAAAAAAAAAATTAAATTTAGAATTGTTGATTAGGAGATAAAAATACATAAAATATACTGAATCGTGTTAAGGTACGATATTTATAAAGATACATTTTGAACAAATTAAAACCGTTTTTTTTTTTAAATGCACCACATATATGTGCATTTTTGTAAGTATGTATACGACATATACATATTTATACACTTCACTATGTACATTGTATGTACGTAGAATATACGTATTGCCTCAAACTCTTATAATCGGGGATAATCTGAGCGCTTTGTTTTCTAGCATAACTATACAATACAGGGATTTAAAATAATGGAGATTGAGTGCTTTTCCTTAATATATATTTTTTTTGTAGACGGCGTGATAAAAGGTTTTCTTTTATCCGCTGTTGAAGTACGAATGTTAGAGCCTTCGGAAAGGTTTTGTTTGTAACAAAAAAATAAATAAGTACGGCTTTAGCTGACTATTTTACCAGAGATTAATAAATCTTTAAAGACTCGAAGAGTTCATGATATTAATTGAAAAACATACAAAACTATTCCAACAAAACTTAAAAAAGAAAAAACCACAAACAATCTATTCAGATTTTTCATTGAAATTTTGTTTTGTTTTTTTTTTTTTTTTTTTTTTGGTACGGGAATTGTATCAGCCTTGCTTTTCCTTTAGAGGCTTGATATTTAGCTTCGGAAGGTAGTAATAAAACTAATTATCAAGGCTACCAAAAGTATGAAATATCAATTTTTTTTTCCTGTGTTTTAAATGAAATGTCATCTTTGTTACTTTTTAAGTAATTTAGAGTAATGTTAATTAAATTAGTTAAAGTAATGTATAGTTATAAGTTCTCAGTTAATGACACCCGTCACCAACAATCATTTTTTAGTTATGTACATACATACATACATATATAAAAATAATATTCAGTTCAATGTTATATTATTCAGTTAAATGTTACAATTTATTTGTAAAAATAGCTTTTCATATTTACCCGATTTCAAAAATTATTTTAGAATCTTAATCGATAATAAAATCACCATCGAATTCATTTTATCAAATGCTGTTGTCAATTTTTACAACATTTTCTAGCAAAGCATATAAAATAATAAAATATTTTAAGGATGCTGATATACAGTTTTAAGTACTAATAAAAGTTTATGGTTTCAACTTTATTTAGCTCATACAATGATTTGAAAACTACTAATTTTAACTTACATTTTTAATCTGCTAAACGATAGTAGTCTATTACTTTTATATAATATGTATTATCATTTATTATGGTTTTTTGAATAATTAACAAAAAGCTATAGTTTTAAGTACTTTTTTTTTTAAGTCAAGACAGATTATGATTTTCTGGAAAGGACTTTATATGGAAACTATAAATATAACAAATAAATAAGTAAATAAATATCGAACCGACATCGCTATAAATATGTATACGAAATTAATACCTTAAAATTGATTACAGTAACCGATGCCGAAATAATTGATTTTCCAAAAATATCGGCATTCAAATACCATTTCCCTCTGTACCGGTATATAAAGGTATTTTAGTTTCAGTATTTTAAAAATACTATTTTCTATATAATATGGTATTGTAAAAAAATTATCGTATAATTTATTGAGGAAATAAGAAAGATGAAATAATTGTTTAATAATAAGAGTTTATTTAATGTATTAATATTTATAGGATGTTAGTTTTAATATAGGCTTTGTTGTAGCGCTTGTCAAATTTATAGGAAAATGTTAACGTACTCAGCATTTCTAAAATATGTTAATTTCACAAGTACTAGATTAGACATACATAAGGAGTGCGATCGAAAAAATCTTAACACACGTTTTGCCTCATAACTTTTTTCCGAAGCAATATTTAAAATTTTTTTTGATTTAATTATCAGTGAAAAATATGTCAGTTATTATTCTTAATGTTGATTTATTGTGTGTTTGACCAAAATGAATGGCAAAAGTGATGTACGTGCTATAAACTATTAAAAAATTTAAAAAAAAAAAAAAAAATCAAATTGGTCCTACAAGTAATTGGTCAAAGAATTAAATGTCTGCTGTCAAATTGTTTCCAAAGTTAATAAACCATATCAGGAGAATTTGACCATTGATAGGAAACATGGTTTGGGAAGAAAAAAGGTCCACATGATATTGGAAAGGCCAAGAAAATTTAAAGTACATTGAAAAGAACTCCAAACACATCTGGCAGAATATCCTTTAGCCCGGTTAGCTCAGTGCTCTGACTATTTGGTGCGAAAAGTTAAAGCTACTGCGGAGTTAAGAACATATAAAGTCTAAAAAGTTCCAGACTGAAATGCTGCAAAAAATTTAGAAACCAACAATAGGGCACGAAAATTAAAATCAAATTTCATACAAAAATGCTCATGTTGTATAAAGAACGACGAAACGTATGTACTGGCAGATTTTTCGCAGCTTCCGGGTCAAAATTTTTATGTTGTTGATGCTCGAGGAAATGTTGAAGATAAGTTTAGGACCGAAAAGCTGACGAAATTTCCTACAGAATTCGTGGTGTGGCAAGATTTATGCAGTTGCGGCAAAAGAAGCAAATCATTTGTTACAGTGAGCTCTATAAATACCGAAAAATATATCAAAGAAAGTTTGCAAAAAAAATATTTTTCCTTCGATAAGTACAATGTGTCCACTAATTTTTGGCTCGATTTGGTATCATTTCACTATGTAAGAAAGCTTTGGAGTGGTACCAAAGTAATAACATAGTTTTTGTACCAAGAGAGGTCAATCATCTAAATTGTCCGTAGCTAAGACCAGTGAAGGGATATTTGAGTTTTGAGAAAAGATAATCGAAGAGGCCACAAGAGGTATTCCAAAATATGAAAGATTTTAAAAGGATATGGGCAGTGACTGAAACAACTATCAAATCTCTAATGGAAGGGTTCCGATAAAAGGTCAACGAGTTCATAAGTAGTGGGCAGAAGTATAAAAGTTTTATTTTTTATAATCTGTAGTATAATATCAATTAAATAAAAAAAACAATAAAAACTCTAAGATCAACCGTTTCCTAATTATTGAATTTTATATATGTTAAGATTTTTTCGATCGTACTCCTTATATGTAATACAATAGTATTATATTTTTATATAATACTTTTTTAATGAATAAAAACATAAAATTAATTTAAAAAAATATAGTTTCTGGTGGTAGTTGAAATTAAATGATGAAACCTTTAATTAAAAAAAAAAATATCTGATGAAAAGAAATTGTAAAAATTTATAAAATGTAGTTTATGCAGTTACGGCAGTCATAGAGACAACTCTTTACTTTACGCTTTTAAACGTACACGTTACCTAAAACTCAATATGCAACAAACGCCACATACTAGAAATTTTGAATACGTTACAACTAAAAAATTCCAAAGTTGTTATTTTAAACTTATAAATCTAATTTTTGTAACAATATTATTTTTATGAAATATTTAACTTAAGTAAGTTTACAATTTTTATTATTACTATTTTTTTTTTTTATGGTAAAGCAAATTGTTTACTTTTCTTAAATATTATTTTGGAATTCCTAAAACATTGATTGATATCAGAGGAAGACATTTTTATGCCAAAACGACTTTAAACAAGTGCGAATGTTATATTCGGCTCGGCCGAATCTATATACCCACCATCAACTTTTTCAAATTTTACGTTATATGGGAGGAGGGTGTTAAAGTAGGCGGACCACGCCCATTTTTGGTTTCCAAGTTTATATCGACTCCCGAACAATCCGTACAAAATTTTGTTGTCATACATGCTTTTGTTTAAGAGATATCAGCAAAAATGAAACGGACACCCTGTGTTTCTAGTTTTAAGCCCATAACTTTTTTGTTTATTAACCGATTTTGCCCATTTTCAATACCTTATATAAGATAAATATTTGCGCCAAATTTCGTCCCCCTACGTTGTCCCGTTCGAGCCCTATCCTGCTTTCAACAGACGGACGGACTTAGCTAGATCGACTCAGAATCTAACCAGGACCCAGAAAATATGTACTTTATGAGGTCTTAAGTGATTCCTTCGACATGTTACACACGGAATGATAAAATCAATACTTGATAAAATAGTTAACATCAAAAAAATTTTACACTTTAACATCAATTTGAATTTGTTTGATATTTATTATTAAAAATATGAAAATAATAGAAATATGAAAGTTAAACGGATCTGAATAAATATGATACTCGTATACTACATAAAATAACTAGAATTTTTGCTATTGTGCGTTTTTGTTTACTTGAAAACTGGCTGAAATATAAATACTAAATTCAATCTGAAATTCGATATATTTCTATGAATTTAAAGTACTTAATATTGGTGTACGTATAAAATAATTTTCCTTGAATCTCTAGGTGCGACATTATTACATTTGTTTATGATTTTAATATGATCTTTTTGCACATAATTATTTATATTGAATGACGAATGAAAAAAATTTCCAGTAATCTTTAGGTGTGACACAAATATAAAATGTTTATGCTATTATAATTACTTTTGTTTATGATTTTATTACGATCTTTTTTCACATAATTATTTACATTGAGAATGCTTGTTGGTCACTGTTATTTAGTAATAATTTGAAACCTTAATAACTAATGACCTATTAAGAGTTGCAACACGTTGCTATTGTAAAATTTATTTTATTTATTTAAGCTTTTGTCTCAGCGGGAAAAAGAAATGCTAAAGAGCCCTTCGAAAATATTTTTTTCGCAAAGATATGATTTACATATGACTGCTTACGCCTGAGTCTTAGTAATATAAGTTATATATTATACCAGACATAGCAGTGATTTTATGTTCCAACAAATCTCTCATTTTAGCTTTTATGGTTAAAAGTATATTCTAGAAATTGGCCTATCATTTAACTACAGTAGCACAAACAACATGTAAATGTGAAAAACGGTGTATTCATTTACTTACAATTCTGAGAATAAAACATTTATGCTTGAAGTCCAAAAAATCACCACATGCTTCTACAAATGTATAATTTAAAATGTCCTATTTACATTTTCTTGTAATGTGCCGATATATCTTTTGGTCAAA
This sequence comes from Protophormia terraenovae, assembly GCA_951394005.1. Lineage (NCBI taxonomy): Eukaryota > Metazoa > Arthropoda > Insecta > Diptera > Calliphoridae > Protophormia > Protophormia terraenovae. The sequence continues at coordinate 2,800,823 of OX596078.1, read as the reverse complement.
TAAGCCTTTTTTCTTGAAATTGAAGAACGTTTATTCATTTTAACTATTGAATTTCATTAAATTTGGCAAAAATTTGTCAATTTTAAAATGCCTTCTAAGCCCCGATAAAAAAATACGAAAAATTTTTCGTCCTCCTCGACATTCCTAACAAGAATCTGCTTTCAGTTTTTTTCCCATCAGGTTGAGATTTTTTTATGGGCGTGTCTAGTAACCCGATTACTTGAATATATTTCACTATAACTCGAAAATGGTGTGCTCGATTTACATCAGAGTTGGGGGTAGTGCTCTAAATTTCCACTAATACTTAGTGATAGTACAAAATTTTTAACTACAATCTTTGCTTTTTAGGGATGAGTTGAAAAATATCAGCCTCACTAAGCAATAGTGACAGTGATAAATAAAAAATTCCACTAAAATTAATTAGCATTTTTTCTTCACTAAATTCTCCACTAATGTTAGTGGAACTTAGAAATTCTTCACTATATTCAAAAATGACCTAATGACCTAATGAAAATCCCTTCGTAGTGGATCTATTTGGCAGGAGACCAACATAAATTTCATCTCTCTTACTTTAGACGTACAGGCTGTGGGATGATGAATTAGTGAGTAACATTACTTGTTTATATATGGATGAAATTCTAAAAGCCAAAAGAAATTCTAAATTATGCAGTGTTGTTCTAAAATGATTATAAATTTAATAATTACCACCATATGTGATTTATTGCAGTAATTTAATAACCACATATATTTTAACGTTTAGTGAAAAAATTGTATTTGCTTCTTTTGTGTAGATTTTGGACTATTGAGTGCAGAACAAACCACTAAACTACCACTAAATTTAGTTATAGTTAAAAAATTACACTATCACTAAAATAGTGATGGCAAATGAAGCTTACTGCACTCACAATTTAGTGCACCCAACTCTGATTTATATAAATGATTCACCGAAGTAAAATTGGCTTGAAGTCGTTCTAATACATTTTTTTATACCCACCATCAAAAGGATGGGGGGTATATTGATTTTGTCATTCCGTGTGTAACATGTCGAAGGAATCATTTAAGACACCACAAAGTATATATTTTCTGGGTCCTGGTTCGATTCTGAGTCGATCTATGTCTATGTCCGTCCGTCTGTCCGTTTATTCGTCTGCCTGTCTGTTGAAAGGGCTCGAACGGAACTACGTAGGGGACGAAATTTGGTACAAATATTTATCCTTTATAAGGTTTGTTTGGTATTGAAAATGGAAAAACGGTTAATAAACAAAAAAGTTATGACCAAAAACTAGAAGCACAGGATGTCCGTTTCATACTTTTCTGCTGATAGCTTTTAAACAAAAACATATACGGCATCAAAATTTTGTATAAATAGTTTGACGGTCGATATAAACTTGGAAACCAAAAATGGGCACGGTCGCCTTCCATATAACGTAAAATTTTAAAAGATTCGGCCGAGCAGAATATAACATTCGCGCTTGTTTTTTATTCGTTCAATAGTTTAAAAAATATTTCAGTTTATCATTTTTGTTTCAAAGCTAGTAATGCTACGAGTAAAATAAGCCATGTATCTTTGAATCTTATTCACAGTTATGTGAAAATGCCCATGAATGGCTACAATTAAATGGAAATACACTGGTGGGATAATTTTTTTTTTTTTTAATAATCTACTTTATTTTTTTCTTCCACCACGTATTGATTTTTTTTATTGTTTTAGTGAATAATACATTAATATATAAACAACTATTTTGTATCATCATATTTCTCGCATTCTTATGCAAACGAATTCTTATAAAAATGAGCGATTTTTTTTTTACTTTTGGGATCCTCTTATTTAATAACGAGCGATCATTCGAACGCAATCTTTGGAGTTTCTACTCGTAAGAAAAGCATTCGATTTTATTTTTTCTTTGCAAAAAAGTGTATCAATAATTAAAAAAAAAAAGTATTATTTTTGTTTTTTTAATACAAAAAAAAAAAAAAAATATGTAATGTAAATATGTAATATGGAAAAATGACAAAAAAAAATACTCTTAAGTATTTTTGTATTTTTTTAATGATTTTGAGATTTTCTTGAAAATGAGCAAAAGAAAAGCGAATTGAATAAAATTTAAACTTTTCTGCTTACATTTTCTTGTTCAAATTTTTCATAACACTGAAAAAAATCTCGATTCGTTTGCTATCGATTAACATTAGAAAATTTGTGAATATACATATGTATATGTATTAAAAATATGAATTACTGACCAAGAAAAATAGGAAAAATTTCCATCCGTTTAATAGTTCTTTCAGTTCATTTAATTGTAGTATAACAAAAAAGCTTTATTATTAGTCGATTAACAGATCTTCTTAATTACGTGTCTTCTTTATCGAATGAATTTTTACAATTCTATATGCTTTCTTCAGTTTGGCTAAAATAGTTTCATTTCAATAAAATTTTCTAAATTCTACAAGATTTTAATAAATTTGAAGTTTTTTCAGTTTCACTAAAATTTAAACTACAGGCCTTCAGTCAATTTTAAGGTATGTAGTCAAATTGTAGAATTTTGGGACCGTTACTGTTATGACTTTTATCATAAAAGGGTGAATTCACAAGTTCATATACTTATTCAAAAATTTACTATTCATTAATTCTTTATTCTTAACTTCTCTATACATTAATTAATAAATCCAATCATTATTCTTGGTGATTTTCAATAAATATTTTTGAATATTTTAAGTGCTTCCTAAGGTGTTATTTTAGACATTTTGTTTCTTACCGTCATTTGGAACTTTTCTTTAGAATTATTAAATATGATCTTCGTTCTAAGAGTTTCGCTTATCTCATTCCAGTAGGGATTCTCAAACTGTTATTCCAAGAATTAGGTGCAACAATTTTTGGAGATCCTTTACTAGAAGTTGGAATTACTTATCACGTGCACTTCGTTTATTTTCGCATTCATATAATGCAATCTATTTAAAATGCAAATTGTATTAATTTCTTGTAATAATTATCATATTATATATAATATATGTATGTTATTGGCGCTGAAGGCTTTTTATATTACTTGTTATTAAATAATTGTTTAATCAACAGCAAAGTCTATATATATAAAAATTAATGTGTGTTTGTTTGTATGTATCTATGTATGTTTGAAGTCTATAGCCGCCTAAACGGCTGAACCGATTTTCTTGAAATTTTCACAGTGTGTTCCTATATGCCTGGAAGGAAAAATAGGCTACTTTTTATTTTGAAATTCCATGTGGGCGAGGTGCCACGCCCACTTACTAAATAACTATTAAAAGTAGTATATCTCGGAAATTGGTAATACTAGAGTCCTCAAATTTTGCACGAACAACTTTGACACCTATATGAACATTCTGGAAAAAAAAAAAGTAGGCGAACTAGCAATAGGGGGTGTGGCACATCCCACGCTTGCCAATACCAAATGCCGTAAATTTAGGAAACTATAACAGTTACATTTCCCAAATTTTGTACAATAAACTTAAGTGTCAATGTGATCATTTTGTGCAAAAATGGGCGGAAAAGAAATAGTGGGCGTGTCATCTCTCATATAAAGTTAATACCAAAATTTTTATATCTGGGAAACTATAAAAGTTAGAGAGCTCAATTTTGTACGACTAGCATTAGCTTCAATAAGAATATTTTGGACAAAAATTGGCACACTAGCAATAGTGGGCGTGGAACCTCCCATATAAAGAAAATATTAAATTATCATATCTGAGAAAATATAATAGTTAGAGTTCTAAAATTTTGTCGGAGCCACTTTGGTATCAATATTAATATTTAAGAAAAATATGGGCGGACTAGAAGTATTTCGTATATCTGGGAAACTATTGGAGTTGGAATGCTCAAATTTTGCACAAAGAATTTTGACATCCATGAAAACATTTGTCTATTAAATTAGCGGATTATGGGGGAATGGTTCCTCCCATAAAAATTAAATACAAAAATTAGTATATCTGGGAAACTATTAGAGCTTGAATTTTCAAATTTTGCACGGGAAACATCTATCTATCTATCTATCTATCTATCTATCTATCTATCTATCTATCTATCTATCTATCTATCTATCTATCTATCTATCTATCTATCTATCTATCTATCTATCTATCTATCTATCTATCTATCTATCTATCTATCTAATTTTTAAGAAAAATTTTATATTTTAATTACTAAATAAATATATTTTTTTAATCCTTTAATTCCTATGTATTTCATTTCGGGTGTGGCGAAGCACACCGGGTATTAGCTAGTATTTCTTCTTTTTTTTATTTAAAAATTCTAAAATTACTGTTATTTTCAGTCCCTAATTTTATTCAATTTGACAAAAATAAAATAGTTAATTTCTTAAATTTTATGTTGTCTTTTAAATATTCTTAATCAGCTTGAAGAATTTAATTCAAATTGATTAAAAGATATTTGTTAATTTTAAAATTGAAAAGTTGAAATAACAAATAACACTACTAGGCATTAAATGTAGTGTCTACATTTTGGTTTACATTTTCAAATAGGAAAAAAATAAATCATTATGTACCAAATTATTTGAAGGTTTTTTACCCAAAACTAAGGAACCAAAATAATTATTATCATAGTTTTCAAAATCCAAAAAAATTGATTTTTAATAATTATTGAATAATATATAAATATTAGTTACGCATAACTATTATATTTTAACTAATATTTTAAAAATTAATTAAAATAATTATTGATGAGCAAAAGAAAAATATATAAATTTTAAATAATTATTATTCTTCGATATATATTTAATAATAATTATAATAATAATTTTTTTATAATAATTAATTGCGAATATCATTGCAATTTCATCAACTCAAGCCTCACATGATATTAGAAACCTAATTGATCATACGTATATTGTTTTGATCAAAGTTCAAAGAAAAAAATACCCAAATAAAACATGCATGAGTTTAGAAAATATACATATTTTTAACTATTATGGACTATATTTTTCAATAACTGTTAAATTTTTTTTTTTTTTTTTTAAATAAAAATTAAAAAATAATTATTATAAATATTATATTTTATTTTTCTCAACCATAATTATTATTTTTTCAATAGAAATATATTAATTGAAAGCAAGCAATTATTAATAAGGAAAAAAATAAAAATTGCATATAATAGTTACAATTTAAGAAATTCAATATAAAAATAGTAATAATTAAGACCTTGCCCAAAACTATAAATACCTTTGGGACACGATCATATAGGTACATCTATTAAATGCAATTGGAAAATCATTAGTTTATACAAACAGAAATTTAATATTAATATTTATTTAAAAAGTCATATCAGCAACTAAAATACATAAGCTATGATTACTGATTTTTGTTTTTATTTTTTTACAGGAATAAAAAAAAATAGCAACTGCAAAAATACATACAACTTACATATGTATGTACCACTTCTATTCCATAATTATATTATAATGTATATACTATATTAAAAAGAATACATGTAAGTTATATGGAAGTGTTTTTTTTTTTAATAATTGTTATTAAAAAATTATATATATTTTTTTTGCTCATATTTACAGTTTTAAATGCATATTTTTACATATTTTTAGTGCCTAATTTTTGTTTTATGGTGCTTGTAATAAGCGCATATTTTAATTTTTTTATGTATGAAAGTATCAGCCCTGTATATTAATAACTCGTGAAAAATTATGTAATATGTAATAGTTTTGTAAAGCTTTTTATAAATTCTCTGAAATCCCGTTGTTTTGGTTTCGATAAATCAAAACCAGTACATATTTTCATTTTAAGATTTGTTTAAATGTTTTTATTTTAAACCTGAAAAAAAATTTTTTAAATTTGAAAAAAAATTTGAGAATAACATTTAACAATGATTTAATAATAATAGAATTTCTCAATTTGACAATTAATTCCCCTTTATGTAGAGAAACTAATATTTTAAAGTTATTTTCAAATCATTCTCAAACACTTATCATTGGAGAAAGGGCTTGATTTTAAACCATTCTCAATTTGTTATCAAACCTTTGTGTTTGCTGGGATATTATTTAGAAATTTATGTAACAGCTCACACACATTTACAATTGTCAGATGTTTTAGTGTCAGAGTTGCAAACGCAATATACATAGCAAAAAAGCTGTATATGTCATATTCAGTATTGCATAATCGCAAAGATATGACAATTGCAACGTACGGTATTGCAACAAATAGTGTTATTTTACATTAAAAATTTTAAAATAGCACTAAGCATTGTACTACACTCAAGTTTTTATTTTAATATTTTGGCCAAGTGAACACACAAGCTCTTTAAATTTATTCACTTATTTTATATATACCTCACTACACCTATTATTTTTATTTGTCATTGTCAGGGACCGAAAAATTTTTAAACAAAAAAAGCAATAGCAACCAAATGTCGGAAAACTGATTCAAATACATCATTGAGATCTCTATGGAGTCTACTTTCAAAAATGATATGATTTTTAAAATTTTTATTTTTTTGAGCAGAAATAAAAGTTATTTTGTGATTTTTATTTTTTTGAGCAGAAATAAAAGTTATTTTGTGATTTTTATTTTTTCGAGCAGAAATACCGGTTATTTTTCGATTTTTATCTTTTTGAGCAAAAATAACTTTTATTTTTAATTTTTCGATCAAAAATAACAGTTATTTTGTGATTTTTATTTTTGCGAGCCAAAATAACAGTTATTTTATGATTTTTATTTTTTGATAAAAGTTATTTTCTAAAACTTAAAATTTGTTAAATTTGTTGTTAATAATTGTGAACTGTTCTGGTGTTTCTAATAAATTATTATTTTTTTTAATGTTGGATTTTTTAGATATTGTTTGCATTTATTTCATTTCAGAGTATATTTTTTTCGCTTTTCGTCTTTGTATTATTTGTAAATAAAAACATTTTGTCTATTTTTTATTTTTGAAGTTTTTATTTTTTTATTTTGGTGATTTTGTTCTGTGGTAAAAGTCAAGAAATAACTTTTATTTCTGCTCAAAAAATAAAAATCAAAAAATAACAGTTATTTTTGCGCGAAAAAATAAAAATCAATAAATAACTGTTATTTCTGCTCAAAAAAATAAAAGTCGAAAAATAACCGGTACTTCTGCTCGAAAAAATAAAAATCAAAATATAACTGTTATAATTTGATTTTTATGATAAAAGTCATAACGGTTACGGTCCCTGGTCATTGTTAGTAATGTTAGTAATATTTATATTTAATTACTTTCGTGGCAAAATTGGAGATTGTTTAACATTTTATTACATTTTTAAAAAATGTATGTGTTTTTTTTTTTTTTATTAGACTTTGAAAAGTAAATTACGGATATTCAACATGATATATCGATAAGATGTTTTATTTATCTGGAGTATCTGATTTCAAAATAGTTTAAATATAAAAGAGTTTATTTAAGAGATAGATCAAATCGGTGTTTTGTGCGATGCTTGTCCAATTCTAATATTTTAGGTGGTTTGCTTAATTTTGTTCCCAAATAATATAATGAATTACAAATAAATAATAAAATAATTAATATCTGTCAATTTTGTAATATATTCAAAATTCTAAAAATGTAATAATATGCTCATCCATACCTACAATATATATAATAGTAGGTGGAAAGTTTAGTGGAAGGTAGGCGTGCTAGCAGCAAATTTGGGTGGATTGTTATACAACCTTTTTAACTAAAATATTTAAATATACTTAAGGTATGTTCAGACTAGTCAAATATTTGATCAAAATGACGTAACTACTATATAAAATATTTTCTAATTTCTCCATTTTAATGGGAACATATTTTTTACTAATCATTAATCATAGCTAACATTTTACCGAATCTTGTTTGACGCTGTTTTCTCTTACAAAACATTTACAAGATCAAACAACGGCAAACAATTTTTTGTAAAGCTAGTGGTTACGCAAATTTGGTAAAATATTTGATAAATGTGAACATAGCCTTAGTTTAAAAAAGCAACACAATATAAAATATTGTTTCTTTCTAATAAAAAAATAAAATGCGGATTTTCCCTAATTTTAAGTATTTAATAAATTTTTTATGTAATTAACGATTTAATTTTGTTTTTGATTTATTTTTTAAACATAATATGTACCTATGTATATTGTATAATCTTACACTATAAAACATACATACATATATACATACTGCACATACTGGTGAATCTATTGTATAATATCAATAGTTGCAAGTGTTTAAGTCTTTAACACTATATGTATGTGATATTAATACAATGTACAATTTTATAAATGATTTTTTGTTTTTTAATTAAAATATGTATATATATTTTTTGTTATTTGATACTTTTTGTCACTTCTTTGTCATGGAAACTAATTAAAAATGAATAAATTTTAAAAAAGAAGACATTTTATTTTTCACTTAGAAAATATTAATAATCGGTAAAGCGAAAAGAGTTATTTTTCATTAGTGTAGATTATACATATGTATGTATATGTACATAAGTTCATACCTACATACCTATGTAGGAACCTCAAATGCTAACGGCCCTAACACAAATTTAAAAAAATAATATCAAACAATGATAAACAGTAACATCCCAGCAGTTTATTTGGTGGCAATTAACCCGCTTTGAGACAGAAAAATTCATTGGTGAAAGTCACCTGCCACTCTGCATCGGTCACCAATGAGCGTATAAGCAATTGACACTTTACTGACTCTATGGTGAGCGGTAAGAAGACGAAAAGAAAAATCAAAAATTTTTAACTGACTCATTGTAACCAGTAAAGCGTTTGTGTGCGCACAAAAGTTGTACTTTGTAGCCGTTCAAGTGATTGTGCATGCAAAAAAAGGGCCACCTTGTAGTCGTGGAAGTGCTATTTGTCATTTTATTGACCCTTCGGTAGTCGTGTGTGTGCAAAAAAGTGACACTATGTAGTCGTAGAGGTGGCAATAGACTTCCTCCTAGGACAAGGCCATGTTAAAGTGACTAGACACGTAGCTAGAATTGCCACCAAATAAACTTCTGGGGAGTACTTGCAACTTATGTATGTTTGTATGCAGTAGTTTTGTCAATGTTATCAAAAGAAATACTCTCAATGTCTATTTTTAATTTGAGCTTATCTTAATTTGCTTCAGCTAAATTGTTTCAATGTATGGTGACACATTTTAGGTGACGATTAAAGAAAAAACTTCTAGCATCACTAAGCACAACAACGACTTTTTTAACATTAGCCCATTTGTATAAGTATTTGGTATAAATTTGTCCCGTAGGGCTTGTATTGTTAATACTGCTTCATGCTGCATTTTATTTTTTAGTATATAAAAACTTACTAAAAAAACAAAGGAAAATAATTCCGTATATTATTGTAAGAATTAGAAAAGCGACTTAAAACAAATTGTGACACTTTATGTTTAAAATAGATTTTTTTTTAAAAAGTACTAATTTTATATTAGGAACTTCTTAAATTGGCACATTGCATTATCAGCTTTAACGTTATATGTATTTATGTATGTATCAATTTGTAATAAAGTGTTAGGCTATATACATACATATGTATGTATGTAAGTACATACATATTTATAAGAATACAAACCATATCTGTGCGTTTTCTTGGATCAGGTTTGAAATACTTTATACATGGTACTTTTTACTTGGAAAAAATAATAAAATGGACAGTTCAGCTGTTGGTAAAGTATTATACAGACTTCATTTTTTTGCATGACTGAGTCTAATTTTTATCTTTAGCATAGACGATGCAAAATTTTACGTCAATTGGATAATGAGAAACAGTGCACATAAGGGCAATTATATATAAAAAATAATAACCAAAATGCGAAAAAGTCATCATCTCCACATTGGAAAATAAAACAACTAATTTTGGTTAAACAGTACAATTTAAAATATATTGAAAATCATGTTACTCTTTTGTCGAATCTTTTAAAATGTTGGTTAGGGCCGGTACCATTTTATGTGACGCAATGCATATACATATATGGGTAAAATATTGTACATTTATATAATAAAAAGTATAGAAAGTACCATTTAAAGGCCAAAAGGTACATTGAATAATTCTTTGGTACAAATTCTAATTCAAATTTTCCAATCGTAGAACGAATGTGTTTTGCAAACAAATTATGAAAATCATTTTCAATAGCGGTGGGTTGGCAGGGAAGCAAGTACATACTTAGTACATTTCTGTTTCATTTTTTGGTTTACAAATAAATGTTCATAAATACATACATATATATGTAAGTACATACATATATAAATTGTAATTCCTTCTACTAGCTCACATTTTGTCTTAAATCTGTTGAGTATGTACATATGTATGTACATACATACATACAAATGTACGTACCATATGAATTACACACCAATTGTAAATGCTCAGTACCAATAATTTGGCAACCATCTCTGTCTAACGAATGGTAAGTTTAACTATTTGTTTTTATTTTTTGTGTATGTACTTTTTGTATTATTTGTACATGTTGTGCTATTTCATTTCGTTGTGTTACAATGAACTGGTGTACAGAAAAGGGATGGCAGTAGAGTCGTAATGCGTGCGTTCATTCGTGCGCGTATTCTGTGTTGAAGTCTGGAAAAATGGTTTTTGTTGTTGTATTTCTTGTTGTTCATAATGGTTGGTTGGTTTGTGGGTTGTATTTTTTGTACAAAATTTATTGACTTGTGTGAATGCCTACATTAATTTTTTGTAAATGTTTTTTATACAAACATACATACATAAAAATGTCTGTAAAAATATGTGCTTTTACGTTTCTTGCCCTATAGTTCTTTCATTGCGCTTTTTTATTTTAAGTGTAACGTTTCACAAACATTCTTGTTTTATTTTACTTATTTTTGCATTTTTCATTTCTAAAGTACGTACATATGTATATGTGAATATTAGGGTAGTCCTGTTTGTAAGAAGTAAAGATAACAAATATGAATTTGTTCTTTTTGTTTTGTAATATGCTGGATCATAGAAGAAAACTATAGCAAAAAAGTACATATTTGAGAAAAAAAAGTATTTTAAAATTAAGAAAACTTAAATTTTAGCTAAAAGAATTTTAGTTGTTACATCGTTTTTAGAGCTCACATAATGTAATTACTTACATATGTACATACTTTACATACATATGTATACTTTAATATATTTTTTAATGCATACACTCCTGTTTATATGAATAGAGAGTAATTATTACTATTCAAATTTCTCAAAACATTCTTTTGTTTGTCGGTATCGAAATTTTCTAGGATATCTATATTTAAAGATCATCAAGGATTTCCTGAAATGCATAATGTAAATTAACCCCAAAATATACCAAATATTTATACTCTAACCTCCTTGGGTGCTTGGCTAGAAAAAAATCTTTGGACACCCATCATTAAGTATCTCGTTATCACTATCTGAGTCGATTTAACGATGACCGTCAGTTTGTCCGCCTTGCTGGCAGTCTGTGAACAAAATACATGTCGCAATTATTATTTAGTAAAACGCCCAAATAAAAGATCGGTCTATTATTTCACATAGACCCCATACAAATACAATATTTTAATGAAATTCGGCACAAATTATCTATATTTACCCCTCATCCGAAAACCATATTAAGGTGCATTAATTCCATTTATTAATGATATTTGGTAAAATTATTAAACTCGGCAAAACTGAGACTGACAAAAAATTTCAGATGTAACACAGTGTAAAACTAAACAATCTGTACGTATATTAAAAAATATTTTAAGTATGAATTTGTTCACTTTATCGGATGTGACTTTTTAATAACTCAAAGCCATTGAGATCCCCTGCACGATACTTGCCGAGAATATAGACAAAGGTTGCGTAGTCTACATACTTACACTTTTTTAATGAATTGCAAAATACCATGTTTTGAGATATGTGACCTCGAAATTGACCATTCAAATAAAAAAAAAATCACTTTAAAGGTTATTTCATCACCCTTAACAATATACTTAAATTAATGTTGACTTTTTTCTTCGTATGTATATTTTGTTTGTATTTTTATAAAGACTATTTATCTTATTTTAATTGTATTATAAATCGAAAATCCTGTTAAAACTCGGTATTTTAATTTTTCCTACCAAATTTCATTAAATTTGGATGATGTATGTATTGTATTGTCGATTTTGCACTTGAATCATAAACGAAACAACTCAAATTAAAATTAATATTTTAAATTTAATATGACATTTTTTGCAGGAATACGAAAATAATTGCGAGTCCCAGCATACCATTTATATAATTTTTTTGAGAAATTTATAAGGAAAGCATAAATTTTGAGATAAATTACAATTTTAACGTTGAGAACAAAAAAAAAAATCATTTTGTAATTCATATTATATATTAATACCTTTAATATGAGATCCTAATTAATATTGTATGATAAACCACTTAATAAAATGATTTTAAATTTTGTGTCAGACTTAGGTTTGATGATTGTAATAAATATCATTAAAATCGGAAAAGATAAAAAACATTTAATTTTAAATGACTGCATAAGTATGTACATTAATCCCATATAAATTTTAATATCACATAATATTATGCATATCTATGTTAATATAATAATCTATTACACAATACGAATAGTGGTCTTCAATTAGGCACAGGATCCATTTAAAAAAACCCCTTTCCGAATTTTGGTGGACTTACACTTTGGTATAGGGTAATTACGTACAAAAATATAAAATATTAACATTTTTCAATTCTAAAATGGTTTAAGTTGTGCAATTGTCAAAAATTTAAGATTTCCTAAACAATAAAATCTTTGTTTGTAATTAAATTTTTAACATCGAATATTTTCATAAAGTTTGAAATAATAAAATCGTATCGAAAATTAGAAATAAAATTTTGTGTTTTCTACAGAAATTAATAAATTATTTTATTTATTAGAAAAAAATCCTAAAATGATGAGATCTTTTTTAATTACTATTTGATTCTTAAGATCTAATGAACAATTTATTCAATAAAAATGGATAAATCGATATTGAAGAGCGGTCGAACGTTATTGTTTGGTATATGTTCACGCTTATTGAGTTCTACAGTAGCAACATATCATGCTATAGTCCTAAAATCCTTGGTATTTTAGGTTTTCGTTAAATTTATGTGTACCTCGTTACTCATACTGCCAAAGTTTCAAGTGAAAAATCGAAATAACGTTTAAAAGATATTCAAGCAACTGTATTTTATAATTCTGCATCAAATTCTCTACTATTTCCTTCAAATCAGGGGATTTGCAGTTACAGAAAATTTTAACAAAAAATTTCTCGAATTATCCCCTCGCTGGTAATTTATTGGATATCAAACATTTTTTAATGACTCCTTTGGACATTATTTTTCTAATATAAGGGCCGAAAAATATTTCTTTTTGGATGTTTGACCTTGGCTTAGCGCTTTGAAGAAGTTTTTGATATGGTAAAGTTCTATAGTATCTCTGTCTGATCTTCAAGTGCAGTACATTGCCAGAAGAGGTGGAAAATTCCTCCACCTCATTGTTATAGTCTCTGAAAAAATTGCCCTAGTCTTGCATCATAAGCACCAATTGCAAGTTTATATTTCTCGTGACACTTCCTGTCTACTTTTCTACTTTAAGTATGTTTAAGTAGAAATATATACACTAAAAACTCAAAGGATAATTAAAAAAAAAATGAATAAAATAAGTGTAGTTTAAATATTTTAAATATACCGTATAATAGATAATACTATTTGTGAATCGAGCATTCGTAAAGTTGCTAAACAGGACATTTCTGAAATATTTGATGCTTACTATCCAGTTTCCTGACCCATCTATTTATTTTCATGATATGTTTGAAAGATAATCCTAGTGATTTGTGTTTTTTTAATTGTTATCGATACAATTTTCTAATTTAACAAATTTTTTAACAATTCCAAACTTAACAAAATCTCAAAAAAAAAAAAAAATAATAATAATTTAAAATTGCTTACGAAAACATCCCGTCATTTGCTATAATTTTCGATTTTAGGTCTTTCCGATCCACATAAGTCTATCTGATGTTTTAATATTACATTTATTCGAATCAACTCCCTTGTTTTGGCTCCTTATTTTTTATTTTTTTCCTAACTTGACCTTATCCAAATTTGCCTTATGGAATGTATACACATACATATGGGTTGATTTTTTATGATTTTCTCCTATTTACATATTTATATATGTACATACGTTAGGAATGCTCTTTGTTTGAATGCGTGAAATTTTTAAAACTATCTAATGTAAAATTTTATTTCAATGGAAACTCGTGTTGATCTGTCTAACCGGATACAAAACATAAACATCGGGTAATATATATTTAATTACCTGTTACCAACTTCTGAAATATTTTATCAAAATTTGTAAAAATAATTTTTTTTTTGTTTGTAAAATATATACAAATATGATTGCGACTAAATTCTAAAAATGAAATATATGTACTATAAGAGGTAACAATTTTTACACGATATTACAAAATTAAGTCCCATTCCGTGATGGGTTGTTTTTTTTTTATCCAATTATCATCAAATCTATTATCAGTCGGTTTTTGGTTCTAAATAATAAAATTAAATCTCAAGTTAAAAAATATTTCGAATAAAGCAGGGGCAGGTTTAATGTACTTACATACATACATATATACATTTATTTATTTTTTGTTATTGTTGTTGTTGTAGGCAGCCATTCATGCTTGCTTATTCGTTCGAGCATTCACATGCAGCAGCAGTTTTTTTTTTATTTACTGCCTGGGTTCTCTATTTGTTTGTATATGTATGTATGTAAGTTGTTTGGTTGGTTAGGACGAATATATATTTTTTTTTGTTTGACTGTGTGTATAGATTGTATATGCATGTACAAAACTGGAAATGTTGTTGTTGTTCCATTCATCGTCTTGTTTTCTCGGTTGAATTATGTAGCTGTGTAGCAACTGTTGTTGTTGTTGTTTTTGTCGTTCTTGTTGTTTGTGTATGTTTTTTTTTTTTTTGTTGGCTTTTACGTTGTTTAGTTATTTTAACCGTACTCCGGTATATGAAGTACTTTTTGGCACGTTTGTTGGGATATTTTTTCGCATGAGAGCTCATTAACGTTTCGCTTCGCTAAGTGCACTGTACACTCGCATTCATTGAATGTTGTTGATGAGTTTTTTGTTGTGGAAAAAGTCTACACATCTACATAACACAGCAAAAATAACAAAAAATAAATAATAAAAAAAGAAACATAAGAAACCGAAAATCAACTGCCGCAAAACCAGAATTTAGAGTAATATTTTAATTTAAAAAAAGTCGTGCCTTCCGTTATAACGTAAGACTAGCGGTCAGAGCACGAGTTAGTCAGTTAGTCACACATGTGTTTTTTATGTACAAGTTGTACTGGAGTTTAAACCACCGTCATCAAGTGTGTTGGCACCAGCCTGCCTGGTTTATGTAGGAGTAAATACGTTTTTGATCTCTACTAAATTGCACCGTATTCCAGGAGCAGTATTGAGCAACGAACCTCATAAATTGTGTATGTGCTCGGTTGTTGTTGCTGTTTATTTTTTGTTCAAACTCATACACAAACAGACGACGATCGACGTTCGTATTCGTATGGCGTGTATTCTTCTAATTTGCATTATCGCTAATCGAGCATGAAGCACAAATTTGAGCAATTAATTAAAACTACATAAAAACAAAAAATACAGGATAGTAAATAAATATAAAAAACATAAACAAATTTTAGTTAATTGTTACGATTTTTAAAAATATATATAACGCGTGTGTACAAAACAAATTAAAAATACAAAAAAAAAAAATAATAATAATAATACGAATTATAAATAAATTCTGCATAATTTTAAAAATAGTTAAAAAAAAGAAAACCAACAAACCCGCCGTAACTCCATAAATAATAAAAATGATGTATGTGATTGTGATTTTAATGTTTGAAGTAAAATAATATCCCTAATTATTTATACAAAAAATTATATATAAAGTAAAATAAAGCAAAGCAAAAAAAAAAAAAAAGATAAATAAATATATGTATTGCAGGTATTTAAAAATGTTCTTTTATACAAACAAAACGAAAAAAAATATTTTTAAAAAAAGTATACCTTAAAAAAAATATATATATAAAAAAGAAACAAATAGTTTATGTATTCAATAAATAAATTAATAAAACAACAAAAATATACATAAATAAATCATAAACAACTAATTTTACATAAATACTTATGTATATTATATGATTTATTTTTAAATTGTAAACGAACCAACGTAAATATTTTTGTAATTAAACGCATAAAATAACTTTAATTTCTTAACGCCTAAAGCCAAAATTCCCCAACTCCCCAAAATATAAATATAAAAAAGTCAATCAAATGATGATGCTAACAACAGAACACATCATGCATGGCCATGCCTCATCGGTTAGTCAAAGTGCATTATTTGGTTGTTCCACCGCTGGTCACAGTGGCATCAATCAACTGGGCGGCGTGTATGTCAACGGTCGACCGCTGCCGGACTCCACACGTCAAAAAATCGTTGAGCTTGCTCATTCGGGTGCTCGTCCCTGTGATATATCGCGTATTCTACAAGTTTCCAATGGCTGCGTCAGTAAAATTTTAGGCAGGTGAGTGTTGATAGGCTCTGTAACACCTCTTCTCTCAACTAATACAAATCATTAGTTACCACATTATCATTAAGCTGTCATAACAGCCGGTTTCCATTCAAATTGTTCAACTGTGTTAATTCTCTATTCCAGTTTGATACGAAACATGGCTTAAACAGCATGATTAAATTAATTCAAACCTATAACTCCCCCAATTATATTAGTTTATTATTTATTATATTAGTTTATAGTTTCAACACGTTTTACAAGAAATAAAAATTAAGATGCTTTTAAAATAGCAAAAACTTCACCATTCCTTTTGGTTATAGGACAAAAATTTTATTTTTTTACTTTTTAATATTTTTTATTTAAAATAATTTTATTATTATTTTTTTTTTTATATTTTGACACTTTAGTACAATATTTTATTTGTAAATAAACCTAAAATAGTATAAATAATTTTCATAATATTTTATGAAAAATTTAACCACTAATTAACAAAAATTATTTGTATATAAAGTACAATAGGAAATAGATCAATTAGATCAAAACGGAATCTGATTCATAGCTCGTAAGTTCACGGGCTATCACGTTAACAATACGAAATTTCTTAATATCTGTGAACATCATGTGACAGCCTATATTGTTCCTTGTATGAAATGAACTTTCTCTAATTATTTTGGAATAAAATCCTCAACCAAATCGATTTTGTAAAATTAAATTCTTAAATAAATATTAGGCCAACACCTTTGGATAAATATCTTTAAATAATTTTCATTATTTATATGTATGTATACTAGGGTGCTTTAAAATTCCTTCCTTTTAAACGTACTTAACATTATGAAAGGCCATGTCATATAGAATATATTTGCCAACTTTCAACGATGAATCTCAAAAAGTTATAGGTAGTAATATATGACAAAAAAAAAAACACAGGGTACCGTCATAGCCCATGATGTACTATTACTAATTTGATGAAATAACCTTCTGCATCAAATGCAATTTCTAAAACTATTTGAGATTTTTTTTATTATTTAATTTTTGTAATAAAAATTGGTACTATACTAAATATTCTGCTCAGTACCGAATGATTCTTAATTATTTTCTTAATAATTACTATAAAATACAGTGTTGGAAAAAATAATAGGGACAACCCTTACTTTAGCAAACAGATGCAAGCAGTTTCTTTATATATTTTTTTTTTTTTTTTGGGGTCCCGCTATTTAACTGTTCCTAAAATAACAGAATTTCATTATTTGTTTACTTTTTCTCTTTTGCGATTTTATTTTATATTTATTTGCAAAAAAAATCAGTGAAGTTGTATTTTCAATTGAAAAAAATATTAGGGACGCACTACAAAAAATTACCATTAGTCAATAAAAATTATTATTTTTAACATAAACATATTAAAAATCCGTAAAGCAATGTTTATGTGATTAATTTTATCATATTGGTTTAGTGTTTTTGATTTATGTCTTCGATAAATAAATTTGAAAATGGGCCGTGGTGTTCATTGTACTGAATTTGAAAAAAATGTTATTTTTAAATTAAATTCGGACGGGTTATCATTAGAAAAATTCCACAGATAATGAAGTGTTCCAAAACTAAAGTATTCAATGCCATTCATTCGAAAAAAGTCATGAAACTAGAGGTAGAAAGCGTAAAACGTCAGCGCGTTTTGACCAACATTTAGTTCGAGTTTCCAAAAATAACCCCTTTATGTCATCAAGTATCCTTAAAAATGAATTGTGTGCTTCAGTGACAAGTCGAATAATAAGAAATAGGCTGCAGGAAGTCGGATTAATGGGACGCAGTCCGAGAAAAGTACCTCTATTGATCAAGAAAAACATACAAAAAAGGTTGGAATTTGCCAGGCGACACCTGTGTGTAAAAACTGGAACAATGTACTATTGTCAGACGAAAAAAAGTCAATTTATTTGGATCTGACGGAAAATCATTTGTACGTCGTCCTGCAAGTGCTGAATTTGATACAAAATATACCAAAAAAACCGTCAAACACGGTGGTGGTTCTATAATGCTATGGAGATGCAATAGTTTGGATTCAGAGAAAACTGAATGCTGCTGACTATATATACATTTTCCAGAATAAAATGCTTCCATTTGCTGAGGATGAAATGCCACTAAAATGGGAATTCATGCAGGATAATGATCCGAAGCGTCAAAACGTGGTTTCAGCAGAATGAGGTGCATGTAATGGAGTGGATGTCCCAATCACCGGACTTAAACCCCATTAAACATCTCTAGGGAGTCCTCAAAAATAAAATTGGTAGCTTTAAATAAAAAAATAAACACGAGTTGTGGGGTAAAATTCAAGAAACCTGGTACTCAACTCCGCCCGAAGTATGTGCGAATCTTGTGGGATCTATGAATCGCTGTTGTCAGGATGTTATAAAAATGAAAGGATCTTCAACCAAGTATTAAAAAAGTGTTTGGAAATTATGGTAATGTTAAAAAAAAATATATATATTTTTTTGCAAAACATTAAGTGTCCCTATTATTTTTTCCAGGCCTTTTTTTAAAAAAATATATTATATTAACTAATATATGAATTAGTTCCTTATTTTTGTTTTATAAGTTAAAATATTTGAAGTTATTTAATTTTATGTATATACTTTTTAATATTTATGGAATAGTAAATAGAAAAGTAAGAATATAGTGAAAAATTTGAGTGTTCCTATTATTTTTTCCAACACTGTAAAATGTTAAAGTCATATTGGTCAGCATTTTTTCAGTTTCTGTTTAATCAAAAAGATTTATAAAAGTCAGCATTTTTGACCGCCAGATATAACTAATAATTAATTTAAAATACATTAATATTGACTAAAACAAAAATTTCACATCATATTAAAAAAAAAAATTAAAAAGAAAGAAAAAATTTTTAAAATAAAAAAAAAAGAAAAAAAATATATATGAATTTTTGCAACAAAATATGTAAAGTTATTGCTTTTTATGAAAAAACATACTATTTTATTGAAGACAATGCCAGTAGTGAGGCAATATAATTTAGTTTAAATTCAAAACTTAAACGCGTTTGGTGCGGAAACTCGATTGCGAAAATTCAATACTGCATTTCTTAATATTTTTTCATGACATAACGATATACCCTGTGAATTTGATATTCGCAAAAATTGCAAAAAGTTATACCCCTAATGCACATATTTTGAATATTTACTACACATGATAATAATTCTTACAAAAAGCATGATTTCAGTTTTTTATCTTTCAAAAAAATTTAATTACATCGAAAAGAGTTTTTATTATTTTAAAATTTGAACTATAAAAAAAACTTAAATCTGTCATCAAGATTAACGTCCCATGCCTGGTTTTCTGACATTAACGTTATATACCTCAAACTCTAAAAATCACTGCGTCTTTAAAAATTTGCGCAAATTTTCACCATATAGTAAGACAGTAACAGTGATGCCAGATAGAATTTAAGAAAAATCCCTCTGTTTAGTTGAAAAATTACCTTTTTTCCCTTTTTTTAGAAAAAATTGTCCCTCCATTTTTCTCTCCTCCTTGAAATCGCTATTTTTAACAAAAACTACAAAATTTCAGTAAAAAATGTATTGAAATTTACATAAATGTAGTTTTTGTTTGAAATTCAATAAAAAATATACAAAAAATATTTTAAGCAAAGGACGAGAACACTGAAAACATTCATTCGGCAAATTAAGATTTCTATTTTTAAATGAGTGTGTATGATAATATTGCATTATTGCTTATTTATTCAAAACTTTTGTCGTTTTTTGAGATAAATTTATACGTATTATAAATTCCCTCTACTTTGAAAAAAATTAAAATTCCCTCCCTTTTTCCCTTCGGCTAAAATTTGCCTTAAAAATTCCCTCAAAAGGGGAAAATTCCCTCCATCTGACATCACTGGACAGTAACTAGTTATACAACATATGTATTCACTAAGTCTTGACTCTCGTCTGGTTAAACCCTTAACCATTCTAAAATATGTAAGTTGTGAGTGCAAAACTTAAGCGAATCATATAATCCTCGAAGGTTTAACATAATTTCTGTAATTCAGTTAGCTTTAAATTAGATTAGTTTTCGGAGATTTTAGGTACGTGACTAGAAATTTCTTAGTTATTTTTTAAAGTCTACCAAAATCTATCATCAGTCCTATTTTTAAAATAAACTTTAGTAATACAAAACATTAATTAAGATTCAAATGGTTTCAAAAGTTAATTTTCTAATTATGTATTTTATATGTATGTATTTATAAAAGTGTGGTTCACTTATTATGGAGGTGTTCAGATTCTTGGTCTTTTTTTAAAGTCTACCAAAATCTATCATCAGTCCTATTTTTAATAATAAACTTTAGTAATACCAAACATTAATTAAGATTCAAAGGGTTTCAAAAGTTATTTTTCTAATTATGTATTTTATATGTATGTATTTATAAAAGTGTGGTTCACTTATTATGGAGGTGTTTAGATTCTTGGTCTCATCCCCTAGAAATTTGATAATAGCCTAGAAACAAAGGAATACCAAGTTTAAGTTGGAAAATATTTAGAAGTGACTCGAAGTGACATATGATTAGTCTTGCAAGAAAATATGCTAAATAGTCCAAAAAAAAAAAAAAAAGTATATTTTTGTTGGCCTTGTTTCTTTTATTAAGAAATTCTTAAAAAAAAATCAAAAAGTATTCAAGGCATTTACTTATCATATTTTTACAAATTGTTAATGCATTTTCACCTCTCAATAAGATATCAAAATTAAATGTTAAGTTCAGTTTCCTTCCCTTAACTTTTGGTTGGTAGATCTCTTACTTTCCTGGGATATATTTAATTAACAAAATGACGTATTTTATTTCAAATTTATTTTACTGTTACTCGTAGGCCATTTTTTTGATTTTCGCCATTTCAGAAAGGTAACGAACTGTAAAATTCAAAGGATATAAACCAATTTAACTTCAGTTGTAATGTTTTTTTAATGGTAAAACAAAGTAAATTTTTTTAAAATTAACATCTTTAATCACTCGATCGCTTGAGCCACTTCTAAATTTGTTTCAATCAGCCTCAAACTTTGTATTTTTGAGGATGTTCGGAAATTTCTAGTGGGTGATACCGAGAATTTGTATGTATGTGCGTTTGTATGCATGTATGTTATGTATGTATGTATGTATGTTATGTATGTATGTATGTATTAGGGTGATCGACGCGGTTTTTCAACCGGTTTTAAAACCGGTTTTTTCAGTCAATGTGCTGTCGGTTTTTTCAAAATGTTCATTTTTCGAATGTCGAATAGACCGGTTTTTTTAAACACAAAAAACCGGTTTTAAAAATAGCATTTTATTTCAGAAAACGTGTACTAAATAGTGATAGTGATATTTGAAAATTTAGGAATAATTTTTTAAATATTCATAAAGACTGATTTCTTATGTTTTTAAAATATAGCTTAAGTCTAAATTGGAATTTATTCTGTAATATTAAACAAATAAATAAATAATAATTATCCTGTATGACCCAATTTAATTTTTTTGATCCAATATTTCCATTATTTTTTAAAGGTGTTGTGTTAAAAAAGTTTCACCTGCAAAATCGTTTCAATTGAGACAGGCTTCCATATTAAGTCATGGTTTCTGTTAATGCTAACTAAAATTTAGATGATTTTTTCTACAATTTTGAAACATAATTATCTTCTAGTCATCTAGATATATAATTTGCTTAGCATTTTTTCTCTTTCCAGAGCTTTCTGAAGCTACCAAATGACGTAGAAAATTAAAATTTAGCTTAATTATAAAATTTTTTGTTCAACAAATCCTAATGGAGCCATATTTTGAAATTTTTATCAGGGAGCGGATATAAGAGGATTTATGTGTCTTTTTCTAAGAATTTTTTCTCTTTCCAGAGTTTTCTAAAGCTCCCAGAAGACATAGAAAATTAAAATTCAGCTTAATTATAACCCTATTCGTCCTACAAATCCTAACGGAGCCAGGGCAATTCTCACATTCGTATGCGTGCGAATTCTTATTCAAATGTGCGATTTTTTCGTATAAAACGTTTCAAAAGTTCTAATGATGGCATTTGATAACGAACGATCACTCAAACGCAACTTTTCAAGTTTTTACTCGCAAAGAAACAAATGCTCCATTCGAATTAATTTTTTCTTTAAGAAAAAGAAAAAAGTTATAGTATTTTTTTTTTTTTTAATTTTTTGAAATAAATTAGATTTTTTGCATCTTTATTTTAAAGTACACAAACTTGGACAATGGCTTATCATTGTTTCTATAAAATAGTTCCCAAAGGAAAACCAGAGCTAATAAATTTTATAGTGGAAAGCCAATGCAAGCGGCGAGAGGCTGCAGCGCTATTACCAGCTGAAAAATCTATTATTTGTTTTCAAAAATTGACATAGGAAGCTTTGAAAACGTTATCATATATTTAATCTGGCAATGGCATGCGTCAAAGTTGAATTTGTCTCAACTTTTTTTACATAGACCCCGCTCGCGTGAGAAAACAAGATCACCTGATTTCCGCCCGCAGCCGCAAACATTGGCCTTCCAGGATTAGAAACAGCATGCTGCCTATCTGACGACTTCTCTCTGAGATCTGTCGCGGTAATAAATATTAAAATTAAACAAGCGCGAATACTATATTCGGCTCGGCCGAATCTATATACCCACCATCAACTTTTTCAAATTTTTCGTTGCATGGGAGATGGGCGGTAAAGTGGGCGGACCACGCCCATTTAAGGTTTCCAAGTTTATATCGACCCCCGAATTATCCGTATAAAATTTCGTTGCCGTACATGCTTTTGTTTAAGAGATATCAGCAAAAAAGTATGAAATGAAGCTACAACGGACACCCTGTGTTTCCAGTTTTTTGCCCATAACCTTTTGTTTATCAACCGATTTTGCCCATTTTCAATACCAAACAAACCTTATATAAGATAAATATATTTTTCGTCCCCTTACGTTGTCCCGTTCGAGCCCTATCCTGCTTTCAACAGACAGACGGACGGACGGACATAGCTAGATCGATGGGGTCTTAAATGATTGCAAAATCAATATACCCCCCATCTTTTTGATGGCGGGTATAAAAAGTAAAACAAATAATTTTCTCATGTTTTGAATATTTTCTGAATAATTTTGAGGTTCTCATTCTTGTAAAATTCAGAAAACGAGCAATAAAAAAAATTTTGGTTAATTTTCATTTTTTATTTAATGTTTTTAAACAAATTTTGGTTTTACTTCTTTTTACGTTGCAAAAACTTATGGTTTTTGTTTACGTTTTCTTATTTTTTTCAATTTAATGATTTATGTATTAACCAATCACGAATGCAAGAATTACCGTCTATTGAGTTCAGGAATTTTTAGTAAATCGTTAATTTTATCTTATTTAATTTTTTTTTTCTGGAAATCATAAAATATGGTTTCATTAATTTTTTTAGTTATTGTTTGAAACATGTAACAATATTGATGAATTTTCTTTTTTAATTTGTTTGAAGATTTTTCTTGTATCATCAACAAATTACCGTTTAATAGCATGTTCCAATTATTGTAGGAAGTTGAAATTTGACCAAGATATTACTAGTAATACCTCCTTTCATAGTTCAACCTTATATTTTAATGAACTTAAGAAGAATCATATCTTAACAAAAACTTGCTCCATAAAATTACTTATGTAAAATTTTGTTTGATATTTCCCAAAACGTGCCAAAAATTTCATTCTTTTTCATAAAACACATATTTTGTGTTACTAAGCCTATTTATAAATGAAGAAAATTTTTTAAAATTTAACAAAGTAACGAAGAAACTGCAAAACTAAACAGTTTTCCAGCTTTCCTGAAAAGTTATTAAAAATTACATAGGTGATTTAGTCAGCGCAGGGACGGTATATAAAATCGTAATTTTCTTATCACAAATTCTATTTTTCACTAAGAATTGGGAATAAGTTTTATTCTTTGGGCATAAAATTATTATCACAAAATATTCGTTATAAGTTGAGCGAAAAAATAAAAAATAATCATTATTTTAGAGCAAAAAAATAAACCTATAAAATAATTATTATTTGTTCTGCCTAAAACATGTCATTTAAACAAGTGCTGGAGCAGAACTAATATATACGGTATAAACTCGATAATCCGGAGGTCGATAATCCGTATTTTTCGGTAATCCGGACGATATTT
Source organism: Protophormia terraenovae (assembly GCA_951394005.1). NCBI lineage: Eukaryota > Metazoa > Arthropoda > Insecta > Diptera > Calliphoridae > Protophormia > Protophormia terraenovae. The sequence continues at coordinate 2,776,099 of OX596078.1, read as the reverse complement.
TCTAACTCATTACATATTCGATAATCCGGATTGATTGCTACTCTGAAATCCGGATTTAACATAGAAAGATAAATTTTTATTTAAAGTTAAGTGTAGATCGAAAAACATATTAAAAATTATGCACTAAGTGTTGATTGTAGTTAAATTCACTAATTTTCTGTTAAGTATTACTCCAAATTTACTTTTTTGTAGCTAAATTCAAAAAGCTTTAGAAAACTTAAAATATGGAATCTTATTAGACGAAAAATTTGGAGTTAATGCTTGAAATGTTACATATGTTAAATAAATTTTTTATTTTTTAACAATTGGGGTCTGCAAATAATTATACTGATTATTGAATTTATATAGTTCTGATAACAAATACTGTATTAGTTGTTGTAAAATTTCGGTGAGTCGTTCTCAAGACTCATTTAAATTTTAAAATTAAAGAGGAAATCCCTTTTGTTTATAAAACATTTCAAAATCCGGCTTTTTCATCGTAAATATGTACCGATTCTTCATACTTTGTAGTATGATATCTTGGCACTTGAAACTAACATATGCAAAATTTAAATAAGATCGCTGCATTATTTAAGAATTTATGACTGATACAACGCTATTTTGGAAGGACCCTTGTATGGGAGGTACCCCTAGGGACTATCCGATATGAACCATTTTTAATATTTAGCTTTTCTATATAAAACTAGACAAGTGTACCATATTTTATTATCATAGGAGCACTCCTTATACTTTTTGCAAAAAAATGTATGAACCCATACCACTGTGCAACGTAGGGGGACGAAATTTGGTACAAATATTTATCTTATATAATGGGCAAAATCGGTTAATAAACAAAAAAGTTATGGGATAAAAACTAGAAACACAGGATGTCCGTTGTAGCTTAATTTCGTACTTTTCTGCTGATATCTCTTAAACAAAAGCATCTACGACAACGAAGTTTTGTATAAATAGTTTGAGTGTCGATATAAACTTGGAAACCAAAAATGGGCGTGGTCCGCCCACTTTACCGCCTACCTCCCATATAAGGTGAAACTTTAACGAAATCTTGTACAAATAGTTCAAGGACCAATGTAAACTCGGAAACAAAAAAAAAGGCGTGGTCGCCCACTTTACCGCCCACCTCCTATATAACATAAAATTAGAAAAAGTTGATGGTGGGTATATAGATTCGGCCGAGCCGAATATAACATTCGCGCTTGTTTGTTACTAACATGGTTAAAAAATATTGAAAAATAACCGTTTTTATAGATAAAGAAGTTGATACTACTTTTTATTTTATGTAAACATCAATCCAAGTCGAATCTAATGTGTCTTTACATAAACAGTTGATTAGATATATGTATGTGGAATCGTTATTGTCAAACTTCATACAAAATAAGTCTTGATCGTTATAAACTCCATTTGACTGTATTTGTTTTGAATTCGCCTCTGCAATTTTATAGATTCGCCTTGTATCAATTTATGTTGAATAGCAAGTTAAATAAGAAGAAGTATTTACATTTATAAAATAACTTCCAATTTGTTTGAAATTTTTATTAGATATTTTGTGCAAAAAAATTTTAACCAAATTCCATTTAAAATGTGAATGTTTTTGTGTTTACAAAAATCGTAAGTATGTTCTTAATATAAATATAGTGAAAGCCAATGAAATTAAAAAGATTCGGCTGTGCCGAATCTTTGATACCCTTCACCATATTAGCATATTACTATATTACCATCTTACCGACATCATAATACCATCTTACCGACAAATAATAAAATTTTCGCCTTAACCTTAATATTTTCACATCTATATAACAAGAACAACAATGTTAATCATTATATTACTGTTGATGCTTACTAAACTTGCCCATAAAAAAAAAATGCTTAATATAAATATTTTTCTGTGTATTTATATTATTAACAAATATTTTTAGTTTTTGGCCCATAACTGAAATTTTGTAAAAATATTTCTGACTAACCTGTTCAATAGCGAAACCCGTAGCTTATATAGGGGCTTCAAAAAGTCTAAAAATGTGTTTTGGCCGATATCTGGGATACAGTGGACAGATTTTTTTTCAGACAAAAAAAAAAAAAAAAATGAAGAAAGATTTTGAATTTTTCGTGCAAAAGAGAAGTCGCTAGCTTGTATAGGAGAAAAGCCGACAACAAATACGATATTTTGGGAGTATCAGTTGTTTATCAACCGATATTAGCAATTTTCTAAGGAATATTTCCTATAATTTGATGTATGAAACATATATATCCGATAACTGGGGCTTTCTAACAACTGATTTCAACAGACAGACGGACATCTTTATATCTACTCCCCTATCAATAAGGATCCATAATATATATGCTTTTTGTGGACTTAGATTATTATTGTAGAAATTACAAACGGAGTGACAAACTTATATATACCCTTTACACCTGTGGTGAAGGGTAGAAAAATAAAAGAATAAATCATTTAGAACATGTCATCATATTCATCAGATACTGAAGAAAATAAAAACAAATACAGAAAACAAAAGTTCCGGGATGAATGGTTGCACGAGCCAGAATTTAAAGGATGGCTTATCAAAATGAAAGAAGACCCTTTTAAATGTAAATGCAAAGCTTGTGGAAAAAATTTAAATTGTGGAAAATCAGAACTTAGAAAGCAAAATTACATCAAAAAAACGCTGTGGCCGTAAGCAATTCAAAATCTGTTGATTTATTTTTTGAGAAAAGACCAGTAGAAGCAGATCCTGTGGCAAATTTTGAAATACGCCCAAGTTTATTTTTTTGTGAACATAATGTTGCGTTACAAATAGTGGAGCATTTAGTTCCACTTTTAAAAGAAATTGTTCCTGATTCTTCTATAATAAAAAATTGCAAGTTGGGGTGGACCAAATGTACACAAATAATTCAAAATGTATTGGCGGAAGAAGAAAAACATAAACTTATAAAAAAATTACAAAAATACAAATTTTCCGTTTTGGTTGATGAGAGCACCGATGTTTCTTCCAACAAAACAATGTGCGTTCTTGTAAAAATTTTTTATGAAGAAAAGGAACTTACGGTTGTTCAACTTTTAGATTTGCTTCATGTTGGAACAGACTGTACTGCAGAATCTCTTTATAATATGTTTAAGGAAACTATTGTAAATTTCGATATTCCATTTTCATGGGGCCAACGTTATGGCTGGGAAAAGTAACTCATTTGCATCACGACTGCTAAAAGATAATTCACAAGCAATAACTATTAAATGTATATGCCACACATCTGCAATTATTGCTAATAAAGCTTGCATTAATTTGCCAAAAGCTCCGGAAGAGTTAATTAGACAAATTGGAACATATATATCTGGTAGTCCAAAACGATGCGCAGAACTTGAAGATTTTCAACAATTGTACAATGAAGAAAAGCGTACGATTTTGCGGGTTTCACAAGGTGGCTTTCACTACAGCTATGTATTGAATGAATATTAATTGGAATATATTAGTTGAATATTTTTGTTTTTGTTGTACGCGAGATAAACTTAAATCTGCTGAACAGATTTTTTTTGAACTTAATAATGATTGCACAAGAGCATACATTTCGAATCAAAGAAAATTGTTTTTACGCTTGGACAAAATTGCGTTAGAAAATCGGAATTGAAAGTTGATTGCTTGGTTCGGTCACCAGATGTGTTATTGCCAATTACGGAAGTATTTGTCGGTTAAGAATGTGAAGAATTTAAAAAAAAAAACTTCCAGAGGAAAGTGTTTATGAAATAAAATATAATTGTTCACAATTTTATTTGACGGCCCTTGAACAAATACAAAAGCGACTTCCATTGCAGACTGATTCTATATTTAAGGAAATGGAATTTTTAAATCCAGAACATGTTTTCGGAGAAGGAAGATCAGAGTATAAATTTGAATTATTAAGTAATAATTTTGTTAAAATGGACTCACAGGAGTTTTGGGTAAAAATAATAAAAATTAAAAACTTTAATGATCAAATTTTATTCCCGAACTTATCCAAATTGGCAAAGATAATGTTTGCTCTACCACATGCAAATGCAGAAAGGATTTTTTCTTTAATAACAGACGTATGCACAAAAAAATGAAACAAACTAAGTCATATAAGTTTAAGCTCAATTTGTATTATAAGATCATTTCTTCAAAGTAGTGAAGAAAACTGTATTAATTTTAAATGTACAAATAATCATTTTAAAAATTATAGTTCTAAAGAACTATATAATTGAATTTTATGTAAACACTTGTATTCGCACCTAAACAGAATTTGAAGTACAAACTTCTTATACTTGTTTTTGTTATATTAACTTTAAAATAAATGAATAAAAATAATTTTTTAATTTCCGTTTTTTTTTATTTGTTAATTCTGACGAGTAAGAAGTGTAGGAATTTTTCGTAGGGGAAATTTTTTGGAATGTAGGGAAAAATCGGATTTTTTAATTAAACGTTAGTATTTTAAAAAATATTTGCTGGTAACACTGCATACAAAAAACAACTCAATTGAAAAAAAAAACAAATAAAAGTCCTATTTTATGATTTTTAAAAAAACACTAGAAAAACCCCGTATACGTGAATGTAGTACAAAAATGAAATTGTAATTTTTATTAAATGCTTAAAAATTAGAGATGTAATTAGGGACAATACAAATATTTGTTTTTATTAAATGTAATCATAGTGTTCAATATTAACTAATTTGAGACTTTTAAAAACTGTTTGCAATTAAAGTTAAAATTTGGTTTCTAAATAAGATGATTATCCATAACAAGACTATTACAGACTGAAATTAGGGACAAATTTAAATTGTACCAAACTAGTACAACCCCTGAAACGTACGCACATCCAATTTTGCTGTACACTACAAATTTTTGACTAAACGAAATTAGAACATAATATTTAGTAAAATTAACGAATTTAATTCAACAATCTTAGGACCAATAATTAAGAAACAAATTGAATTGATTTTAAATCGACCATAACGTCATTGATAAAAAAGTTCTTAAAAATTACTATTTTTAACATTAATTTTTTAATTTATGCCCTTTTTATATAAATCGCTACACCTCACTTTAAACTAGAAATTCAACAACTAAAATTTTTAGGCGATGACATAAAAAATCACATAAATTGAAGTTGTACAAATTAAAATGTATGTAAAAACTCGATTTAGTTTTTAAATCCACTTAAAACAAAACACATAAGTACTTTTAATTTATTAATTTACTAAAAAAATATAGCATTTTTATTTTGTCTATTTATTTTTCCTTATTTGTTTTTGTTTTAAATATATTTTTCAATTTATATCTGTATTGTCAAACACCAAAAAAAAAAATCATGTTTAACTTTCAATATTTAATAATATACAAAAAAAAGTGTAAAAAAATGAATGAACTATTTAAAGATTTTTTTTTTATTTTTTGGTTAAAAAATAAAAATTATTTTTGATTTTTATTTTTCGTTTAACTTTTTTTAGCTTTTTATGTTTTTTTGCTCTAAAGTAATCATAATTTTTAAACAAAAAAAAAAAAAAAAATAAAAATTTTTGAGTTTGATTGAGTTTATTTGTAAAAATCAAACATTTTTTATTTATAAAATAAAACATACATACAGTTACGGACAAAAAAATAGGCTCAAGAATATTTGTTTGAAATTTTTTGAGTTGTCGACAAAATTTTAAGCAAAACAATAAAAGTTTTAATGCAAAATCATTGCGAATATACAAAAATAGTATACAAAAATAGTATCCTTTAACATTATCCTGAAAACGGTACATCGTCTCAAGCTCAAATAGTCCTTTTTCAATGTGGACAAAAAAATAGGGTCAGCAGTAATTTTGTTAAAATTTTTAAAATTTGTTTGTGATTTTTTTATGAAACTTTAATTTTTTTTAAATGTCGATAACGATATAAAAAATAAAAAACTGAAAAAAGATGAGAATCATTGATGATCTCCAATTCCGAGAACTTTTTGTATCAGAAAGGATCTATTGATTTGGAACTTTAAAAATATGGGTAAAATCGAAGGCCACAACAAAAGATAGGTGCTGAAATCCATCATTATAATGAAATAATTTTATTTTCAATTAAAAGGCAGCAGTTATTACAGAAAATAACTTTTAATACCAATAAGTCGATTCGAAATTCGGTAGGAATTTAAATTTCTTCTGTGAATATGAGGAGACAGTTGGAGAAAACACAATTTATTCCAAATACCATTCTGGAATGCCCCAGTATTATAATACAGACCAGGAAAGGCCTCAAATAGTATCCTCATGTACCCTAAAGTATAAAAATTGCATATTATCTTCTAAAAAAAGGAAGTATTTGTTTAACGAAGAATATAAATGTTAAATTTGGTAACAGAACTTTCGTATGGGTTCAAAAAATACAGATTTGGAAACATTTAATACCCCTGTACAATTAAGCATAATGTTGTTATTAATATATCGGAGAGGGTTACTACTATTTCAAATTTCAGGTCGATAATTCAGCATCAAGGAACTATAGAATAGTCTTCCAAAGAAAAAATTGTTCCAGCTATTGTTTTCTTATGTTCCCAGAAGAAATTTATATTCTAAGTAGATTTTGAACCGACTTAATAGAATTAAATTTCCAGACTTGATAAACATTTTTGATGATTTTCCTTTTCCGAAAAACTCTTTTTGCACTAAATCTTTTTTAATTGATCTTAAGTTCTACCATTTAATTGAAAATAAAATTATTTAACTATAATGATCGATTTCGGTACTTATCTTTTGTTACAACTTCAAAAAATTTCAAATAAATATGCTGGATCCTTTTTTTTCCGTAACTGTATATAATAAAGTTGTTTCACAACATGTTCCTAAAGTTCTTGAAAATTTTTCCGAATAATAATTTGCAGTCCTGGATGAAAAACATACGTACACTGAAATAATACATGTTTTATACATAAAGATAAACAAAAATTGATTATGTGATTAAACATCATACATTTATTTGCCGTCAATTACTAGATTAATTTATAATATATATTTTTTTTTTTATTTTGCTTATATGGATTTATGACAATTTTTAAAGAAAATTTCGGAAAATATAGATGTTGCGTTTTATCATAGCGTTTTTATTTTACATAAGGTGCAAATGCTTTTTATTTTAGACAAATAGTTACAAAGTTTATAATAAAGTAAAATATTTGAATAATAAATTATATTATTAATTGAATGTACATAATGTACATTAATTAGACATACTTTAAAATAAAAATATATTTATAAATAATTTTAATATAGACAAAATAACAACTCTGTTTCCACTTCATGTCATTTAAAAACAACACTGTTTTTGGCACAAGCCAAAACTGATCCAAGTCGACGTTTAGCCACCGTCGTACTTGTTTTGGTTGTTAGCGCCGATGCCGCTTCATGCGACTTTTATCGAACGATATTTATAGCCGATTATTTGTTTTAAATATGATTTTTTCGAATATTTGTTAATGGATATTAACAAAATATGTACTAAAATATTTAAAACTGATAATTTTTAATTATTTAATATTATTTGATAATGGTTATGCGTAATTGTTTCAAAAAAAATTGATCCGTGTCTATTTTTACGCAGCTACTATGAAATAATTGTTTGAAGCATAATGAACACTAATTTTATTATTATTATTATTAATTTTTTTTTTTTTTCACTAATTTATTTATTCCAATTCAAGTAATGAAAAATCCTTTCTAGACCAATAAGCTTATATTAAATATAAAATTTAAGTTTAATCTAAAATATTGGAGTTAAAAACGAAATTTAAATTATTTATTATTTTTAAAGAAAATATTAAGGCTGATTTTATTTGTATTAAAGCTTTTAAGGACTGCAATATTAATCTTTTGGTTAAAAACTTAAATAAATTTAGTCTTTTGCTAATTTTATTGAAAAGAAAAAAATTAATGAAAAATATCAAATAAAAATAAAATGTATGCTTATTTATGCTTTATTTTATTTAATATTTTTTGCTAAACCGACGCCGCATACAATTTTAGCTCGACTTCTCTCACTTTTTTTTTTTTTTTTTTTTTTGCACGCCATAAAAAACATAACAAGCACTAATATGGTTTTAATAAAAAATACATATAAATGTGTACATATATATAAGGTTTTATTTAAAAAATTGTATTAAATATAAGCTGTTTATTTCTATTTGTCGATTTGAAGTTTAAGTACATAAAAACAACAACCTTTTCAACTTAGTCTGCCGCGTTGGCAGTTGCTGCCCCTGATTGATCATACATTTCTTTTGTGAGATCTTCACACCAGCGTTGCCATAACGGCATTTAAAGTGCAATTCTAGCACTTTTTTTTCGGGTACTGCACCTTTTTGCGAAAAAAAGGTGCTAGGTGCTGTTTAGCACCTTTTTATACTTTTTTATAAATGAAATGAATTTTTTAGCATTAAAAGTGCATTTCTAGCATTTATTTTTAGTTTTTGCACTTTAATTTTAATTTTGGATAAATAAAGCACAAAATAGCTAAAAATATCTTTGTATAGTTTACCGATCAAATCTTTTTTTTTTACAACTCCAAAACTAATAGTCTTAAGGTTATGTTCAGACTAGTCAAAATGACGTAACTACTATAAAAATATTTTCTGACCTCCATTTTAATGGAAACATTTTTTTACTAGTTATTATTCATATCTGACATTTTACCAAATTTAGAACGATGCTGATTTCTTTTACAAAACATTTGCAATATCAAACAACTGTAAACAATTATTTGTAAAAGTAGTGGTTGCACAATTTTGGTCAAATATTTGACAAATGTGAACATAGTTTTAGGAAAATACCGATTATAAGGACAGCCTACGAAAAAATAAAAGAAGTAAACCCATTCTCACAAAAAAGTACCCGAAATGCAATAAAAGCTCTTACATAGGGAAAAAAATATTTTATAAATTTACGAGTTGTATAGATTTATCCGGTTGAATGAAAATCTTAATGTTCTTATTTTAACAAAATTATTTAAAATTATTTTATACATTTTTCAATAAGACATACTTATGTATGAAATTTACTGTGTTCCAAAATATAATGTGAATACGTTAATAAGTATAAAGATGGAAAGTTATTCTGAATTGATTTGTTCTTTGGAATTAAGAATATGACCAATATAATGTGCGTAAACCATACAAATTAAAAAAAATATATTGAGATAGTGAATATATGCATAAATAACAAAAATGTTTATTCTACTTACTTTATTTAAAATTTAGCACTTTTTTCTAAAGAATTGCACTTTTTAACAATCATTTAGCACTTATTTTTACTAAATTGCACTTTTTTAATAGCCATTTAGCATTTTTTCTCAGAGAAGTTCTGGCAACACTGCTTCACACATCACATTTTTGATTCAAAGCAAATATTTTTGTTTGACCAAAATCAGCTTGGTTCGTAAAAATATTTAGTGTTCAAATATTAACAAATATTAGCGTAATGTGAACTTGGCTTTAACAATCAATTTCTTTAAGAAAATATCTATGTTTAACACCTTTCTGGAAGATATCTTTGTAGAGATAATTTTAAAGAAAAAACCCCGTCGTATTTTCTAACAAAGGCCAGTTTAGGTATAAACGTTTTTGATCTACTTATTTTAAACCAAAATTTTGAATTTAACCATTGTATTTTAAAATTCTTAAATGATAGAATTAAATGTGGTTAAGAGCCGATTATTAATGAAGAGTAATTTTTTTTAGATTATTTTAGTATATAATACTAATTCTGAAGTAAATTGAATTTAATCTCAAGAAATGTATATTGAGTTTCTAATAATTAAGTTTTTTTTTTTTTTTGTTTTTGTAATTTTCGTGTCAATTTTGCGCTTCAATTAACTCGAAGCAAAACTCCACATATCAATGAGTCATTGTATGTTTGTGATTAAAGTGCATTCGCGATAATGTGAAAAGTATAAAATAAATTCGTACATTTTTTAAAATTTTAAGAATAAGACAGGCTATGTTTGAATTAGAAATGAGAAACTGCTTTTCGATTTAATAGTTTCCTACTTGTTTTGATTGTAATTGGCTTTATACCTTTTTTTAACTTTCGGTATGTTTAGTGGAATTGTGGTTTTTCTTCGCTAACATAAAACACGTAGATAAAAGATTGTTGACATATGTATATGAGGTATGTTCAGACAAGTCAAATATTTGACCAAAACCACTATTTAAAACATTTTCTAACTTCTCCATTTTAATGGGAAAATATTTTTTACTTATCATTTATTATAGCTTACGTTTTACCGAATCTTGTTAGACGTAAGCAAAGGCAAATCAATTGTTTTTTTTTTTTTTTTTTTTTTTTTTTTGTAAAACTAGTGGTCGCGCAAATTTGGTCAAATGTTTGGCAAATGTGAACAAAGATTTACAAGAGAATCATTATGAATGATCGATTTTTATCAAGAAACGAATATTTAGTCTAAACATTTTTTTATTGTGACGAGGATATAGCATATTGAGTTTAAGTTATTCTTATGTAAGTTATTTTTTTATTCTATTTTGTAATTTTTTTTCTCTGTTTACAGGTATTATGAAACTGGGTCAATTAAACCACGTGCCATTGGTGGTTCAAAACCTCGAGTTGCCACCACACCAGTTGTACAAAAAATAGCAGATTACAAACGCGAATGCCCCAGCATTTTTGCATGGGAGATACGAGATCGATTGCTGTCGGAACAAGTATGCAATAGTGATAATATACCCAGTGTGAGTATGATAATGTTTCTGTTTGTCCTTAAATACCAGCAAATGCTTTAAAATAATAAAAAAATTAAACAGGATAGAAAATTTAAAACAAAATACGAATTTATAAGTTTAATATTGTCTGAAAATTTTGTAGTTAGATTGATGATTTAAAAAAAAAAAAAATAATAAATAAAAATTTTAAAATAGAGTCCCAAATAAATAGCTTCTGCGATTAATAATACCGGATGTATGTATATTGAAATAGTTAATTTTGGCAATTAAAATGAAACATTTCCATTTTAGTGGAAAAACTACTAATGCCCGTTATTACAACATTCCAAAAATGTATCAGATAGTTAAACGTAAGATAAACTATATTGAGTAATAAAGTAAGTTTTACCTAATTTTGGTTATTATAACTTTGTTTTAAAGTTTATTATTTAGAATTTTGATAGCATAGAAAGAGTTAAGCAAAAACCGTTTTGGACAGTTGACGTAGTAGCAATTTGAACGTAACGAAGTATAAACTACATTTTTATTTATGATGAATAATGAAAAAGATTAAAATTAATCGGTAATTTTTGGCTAAACTCAAAATAATTAAAAATAGTTAATAAGTCTCATAACATTCTAACTCTAGTTTTTGGAAGGTTATAATAGCGGGCTACTAATTTTTTTCACCAACAACTGCCTAAAGTTGTAATTCAAAAAAGACAACTTAGTTATTTTTCCACCATAGGAGGATTTTTCAGATAATGATTTTTGTAAAATACGCGAATATTTTCGACATTTTTCTATTAAATTTAATATTTTTTATTTTTTCTTCTTGAACAAACCAGTTTTCTATAATTAATGTCCAATATTCAAATATTTCACTGTCATGGCAACAATGCAGAATTTTATAGTTTTTATCACAGGCTAAATGTCATTTCCCATTCAGAGTAAATATAAACATATTATTGGAGATTCAATGTGGAAGGGAGTAAGAGCTAGAGCGTCTCTTGCGTCTTTAATAAACTCGTTTCAGTTTTCAAAGTTTTGCTTTTGTTTTCTTGTGCTAAAATTTAGAAGTCATTTAATCCAGCTATTTAACTTAAAACATCAACAATCGGAGCAAACGAACGTATCCGTAGTTATAGGAGAAAACTAAATGAAATACCTACATATATGCTCCCTTACACTATAGAAGCTAATGTGAAAAAAAAAAAAAAAATAAATAGGAAAAGAAAACGCATGATTTGTCCTTCGTCATAAATTCTTTCAAATATAAAATAACGACGGATTTTTGTACTTCACAAAAAAGATTTTGTTGAATATAACACTTATATATATTATAAAATAAACTGATTATACACATAAACTAAATCGTAGAATAAAGGCTACAAACAACAGCCAGACCAAATATAAATATATGTATGTATGTATGAATGAATGTATACATTTGTATACTTTTGTAAAGAGAGCGAGCAAAAGTGGTATTGTTGTAGTTATATTTGTGTGCGAGTATTTCTTATCTTTAGCTGCTGTCATCACAGATAGCATCACTTATTTGCCGCTTCGTTGCACTATATAAGATTCAAAAAGTATCCAGCTGTGCTGTGGTTGAATTTGAAATACAAAATTCAGCCAGCCAGGCAACCCCTGATTTTATTATCTCTTGAAGATTTTTATTTACTTAAGTTTCTTGCTCTTGTTGTTGTTATTGTAATATTTTTTCTAATTTGTTGTATTTGGAGGAACAACACTTCAAAGCCAGATTTGTTCGAAATTCAATTACAATGCAATTTATTTAGCTTTTTTTGCATTACCTACTTAATCTGTTTATATAATTTTTTGTGGTTACAATTCGGCAATCTTCCCATCATCTCCTTAATATGTTTGTAGTTTTCTAATTTTGCCTTTTCCCCATTATTTAATATTGTAACTATATTAAAAACAAATTTATTGATGCACGTTTTTTAATTTGGAGTTTTTTGTTTTGTAAACTAAAATTAACTAAATAATATCTACCTTCCAATGTTACAAAGTTTGTAAAATGAGGAAAAAAAATAATTTGATTGCTTTTATGGGCAGTGGCGGATAATTTTTATTTTCTTGCTCATAAGAGGTTCTATTATAGGTAACTAGCACAGATCCATTTGAAAGATAAATATTTACAGATGTTGTGTATGCTGGTATGGCCCTATTATTTGCATACCATCAAATTCAAAATATTGAAGAAATTTTAAAATCATACACACCAAAAATATTTATTTATTTCCCAGTTCTATAAGTACTAAAAGATAAACCTTGTTTTGAGACGAACTAACAATAAAATATGTTAGTACGTGTGTATAAAACTATTGAGTAATGCATATTGAAATTGTAAGTTTACTAATTCGAAATTTTAATTTGAATGCAACTCACAGTTCATTTATATTGTCTTTAGTGACTTCTGCCCCTTAATTATCACCAAAAGACATAAAGGGAAAAACAATATACAAATGTCTTGCAACTTGACCCCAACAATGAAAAGTAGATACATTTTACATTGTTGGTCTATCGCCCTATGGCGAGGATGATGGATGCTGTTTCATCCAGAAAAAAAAAACTATTATAAATTTTTGTTTTCACTGTTTTCTTTGCGGTTCGATCTGTATCACATTTGCCATACAGCGTTTCTTTATTGTTGGGTTAACAACAATGGGCGTGATAAAAGGTATACTCTGCGTACGAGTATTTATGACAAACTAAATAAATAATAAAAGAGAATAAAAAAGAAATAACTCAACGCATCGTGTACGCAACACTAACTTTTTGTCTTTCATTTATTGTTATTGTAGTCGCGTATTATGTTTATTTTTTTTTTATAATGCATACAAGTATGTTTGTTGTACGAATGAGTATTTGTATACTCATTCATTCATTCATTCAAAACTCAGTTTCAGATACAACAAAAATTTACATCAATGTACAATGGGTATTGTAAGAGCATTAAAGTTAAATACGGTTTAATGCCATATGTTGTGCAATTTTCTCTATTGTTTTCTAGTCATGTGATGTGTTGGGATGGCTGAAAATAAGAATGAATGGGAGCGTTGATTTTTTGTTACCAAAACTCTAAGAACTTATATAAAAGAAAAATAAATAAAAATTAGGGTTGTTTTTGTTGCAAACGCATTGGTCTATGAATTTGTTGTTTTTGAATGATTTTGATATTCCTAATGAAAATTAAACAACTAATTTGTGAAATTTTATTATTTGACAGACTTAATTAAACTTGTTCGCTAAATCACTCGCTCGTTCCTTTTTTTTTTGAACCTCAAATATATGTATATTTGCTTTCATAAGGGTTTTTCGTTTTTTCTTCCTTTGTTTAAAGAAACAAACGTATGATTCGAAAAATCAATATAGAAAGTTAAAACCGATATTTGCGTAACACACACAAACTGACAGACGGACAGCAATACATGGTACAAAAAAAAAAAAAAAAAAATATTAAATATAACACATTTCTAACCATACACCCAATCTTACATACCCTTTTAAGCCAACCAATTCTTTTTTTTTTTTGGTATTTCTTAGTTAAAACAAAATCATATACATACATATATAAGTATGTATAGTACATTAGTTCATACACATTTACATTGTATGTTTATGACTGAATGCCGCCATCCTCTTGCTACTAATTTTTATTTTAACTAACTTTAAGAGGTAAGTTGCTTTTTATTAAGCAAATATCATGTTGTACAATAAAATTACTTGTATTATCCCAGCCAACCGTATAAATGTGGCTTAATAAGAAACACATAGTCATACATACATATGTCACCATTCAATTCAATAAACATTTAATTATACAAATCCAGCCCAGTGTTTGAGAGTTTCTAGAGAAAAAAGAAAATAGAAAAGCACAAATAAACATAGAAATTACGGTCTGTGTTTGCTTCTGTTGGGCATCTCGTTTTTCACTAATAGAACATGACATCCTCTGTGGCCACAAAACTTTAAAAGAAGCCTAATTGGTAAATTTTTGAATTATAGGGAAAGGTACACGTTTTTTGCCGAAACTTTTCATTCTATGTAATTAAAATATATTGCCTATGAATTATTGTAGGTTTTTTTGAGAAGCTCTTTTGGTAAACAGTCTCCAAACTTACATTTGATTAGTTATTACATACATACGTAGTTACATACATATATATGTACATAAATTAGAGTGTCACTGTTTTTTCAGCGATTCTGATGTAGGAAGACCATGCGTATTGATTAGGTAAATATATGAGAAATAATAAAAAGAGTTTTAAAATTGGGTATGAAAAATGTAGGAAGAAAAAATTGCATTTTAATCTTATTAAAAAAAAAAAAAAAATAAAATGATCTAAACATTTGTCTCCAAGTAATTTTGTTTTTCGAGAGGACTTTTAGAGGATTCTGTTAAACACATTTTTTTGAATTACTTTTAATTAAAGCAGTCGTTTATAAATAAAAAAAAAAAAATAAAATTTTTTGTTTTCATATCGGGTTCAAAGTTAAGAATTTTTGATACGAATTTGGAGATAAAACTCATTTTGATGTGATTTTTAACCGCTGTTAGGTATAAATTCTTATGCCTTTAATTCTATTATAATTTATTCGGTCCAACAGTGAAAAATTACACATATTGCGAGTTATTAAATTTGTGGACATAAATAAAATAAAAAATAACATATTTACAATTGCACCCAGAGAAATATCAATCACATACGTGTTGAAAACGATACCATTCTGTGTCAATAGTGAATCTACACCGTATGTGTTTAAATTAAACACTGCGTTTTCAATTCTTATTGAAAATCGATACCTAATTGGCACCAAGTTGAAACCATTTCGGTATCAAATTGTTAAACTACATATGTTTTCTATTAAATTTGTTAACGAAAGGTATTAAAAAGCTGTTACCGTAAATTACCAATGTGAGCACAACCGTTGTTGATTTTGAATCGAATTTTTTCCTTAATGTGTGTTAATCTATCTCCAAAATCGAAAGTTATTCCAAAAATTGATTTTTATTAATTCGCGGGTTTAAGCATATATCAAATATTTTATATTAAATGTTTTAAACGCTTATTAAGGACACAATCTAAATTTTTAAATATTATATTTTATTACAAAAAAAAAAAAAAAAAAAAAAAAAAACTGTAGCCTCTACATTAGAGTATAAGGTTTGTCTACACTTTTTTTATATATATTCTTGTATCTGTCTATGACAGACGGATGGATGACTTTCAATAAGTTGCTAATGATAAACATATTTTTTATCTGGTTTGATGTAATGTTTAATTATTATAAAGTAATTATAATAAACAATAACTATTGTTCACAAAACCTATTAAATTCGTATATGTCATTCAGTTCGAATACAATATAATAAAAACATAAAAAGTTTTTTCGGGTTTTAATTGCAAACAATCTTATTAAAACATAAAACAAATTGTATGCTTTTTATGTGCAAGAGGGGTGGGAGGGAAGTAGATTGATTGATATACAAGGAATTTGTGTATGTGTGTTGAAACATACTTCTAGATACTTAAAAACATTTGTGGGATGCTTTAAACAGATTTATGTACATATGTTTCTGTCGACCGAACAAACGACCATTCGTTTATTCAACCAGTTTACAACAAAAGAAATTATTTTGTTGCTTTGATGTTCTTTGAAGTAATTTGTGTCTCAAAATTGTACTTTTTTATTTGTTGCTGTTATTGTTAGGTTAAGGGGTCTTAAACATACAACTTCAGTTAGTACTGTTACTGCTGCTGCTGTTTGGAGCCATCGAGGATCAGCAATTGAAAATTTCAATCGTTCTATTCAACACGCGGTGGCACGTGCTGACGAGTGTTGTACATTGTGTTATTAATACATAAAAGTGACAATTTATATGTTAATGATTAATGTCGATAAAACGCATGTACTCGTAGATACCACCCATCCACGCACATATTACTTATGTGGCCAAATGAATTACTTGAGTTTCTATTTTATTCACTTCGTTTGATTTGATGAAAACACTTTACAAAAAATCCTTAGAAAACACCGCCCGCTCTGATCTTTGTGACGAAAGAGCAGTGTGTGGCTGCTGTTTAGCTTATTATATCTGTCAAGTATGTAATGCAAGTGACATTTTTACATACAGACATACTTCTTACAATGAATACAATCTGTTTACTTTGACGTTAAAGAAAATATTCGTGTACTATATATACATATGCTGATATTTATGCAGATTTCTAAATAAATAAAACGAATCTGATTTATCATCTCAGATTGCAATAGACTAGAACTATAGCAAAACATGCCCGTAAGATAGTGACAAGTTAATACCTATTATATTTCTAAACATGTATAAAATTAGAAATATTTGAACTGAAAATGGAACGTCATTCTTTTTTAATGGTGTTAAATTATACTAGTCATCAAACAAATTGTTTTATTTCTTAAAAAAAGTTTACTTTTTTATAAATTTTAATATATTTATTATTTTGGAGAATGCAGAGCTTTTCTTAGATATTATATAGAATTTTATTTTTTTTTTAATTTCCCTACACCCTACCGCCACATCATTCAACCGATTTAATTGATTTTTAGCACCTATAAATTAAAATTAATGTAAGTTGTATGTGACGCCCAGTTTTAAGTTCACTTTTATAAGAAATATATTTTGGTATTTCTTGAAGCTACTAAGACACTTTACATAAAATTTTGATATATACAAGAAACAGTATTTGTAACATTTAATATGTACGGGAATTGCCACCAGTGTTGCCAGTTTAACCTTTTTAAGGCTAAATCTAGCCTTTTTATTTTGCTTTATTATTATTTTTTAACAAACTTTATTACTTTTAGGAATTATTTATGTTATATTTATAAAAGCACTAATATATCTTTAAATAATACCAAAAACTAATGAGAACAAAATTAATGCGTATTTAAATAAAACAATATATTAGCTTTATTCGGGCTTTATTTTTTTGGAACATTTAGCCTCTTCTTACCTTTTTTTTTTGCCTATGATTGGTCCCATTATTTCACCTAGCCCCCAAACAAATGTCCTCCCGAGAAATGGTTTAATGATCATAAATCCCTTAAATATAGCAATATTTAGATCGGTCTATAATTGACCATAGCTCCCAATAAACCCCTTTTCAGAAAATCACTTTAACGGGCATAAATCCAATTAAAATGTTAGTATCAAGTTAATATTCGACAAAAAAAGTTTTATATAAATATAAATGATAGTGGCAAATTTTACAAAGATCGGTCCATATGGTCCGTGTAGGGTATCATATGGTCGGGCTTGACCGACTATAGCTTTTTCTCTCGTTTTAAGTTATGGTAGTGTGACCGCATAAAAAATCAGGACATGATAATTTTCGTTTAAAGTAAATATGTGTGTTTGTAAAATAATAAAACAATTGTCGTTTTTATCCTTAAAACTTTTTAAAAGCTTAATATGAATATTTTTTATTTCCTTTTTTTTTTTCTTTATTTACGTGTTTATTGCAGGTGTCATCTATCAACCGCGTTTTAAGAAACTTGGCATCACAAAAAGAACAGCAAGCTCAACAACAAAGTGAATCAGTATATGAAAAGCTACGAATGTTTAATGGACAATCTGGTGGTTGGGCGTGGTATCCAGGTAACACGACAACTGCTCATTTAGCCCTACCTCCAACACCTGCCGGCGCAACCTTAACAAGCCAAATAACGCGCGAAGAACTACTTAAGCGAGGTAAATATTATTACCATGCCAACATTATTATTAATACATATAAATCCTATAAAATATGTTTAAAAATACAGACTTATACACACATCTATTCTTCATTATGATTAGCGTTGTCATGTTAACAAATAACTTCTACCCATCCATTCAATCATTCATTATTTTCCAAATACAATAAACATACATACATATTTATACTAGCATGTACAAGCAATGATAAAGTAATCTTTTACAAAATAAAGTATAACAAAATGGCTAATAAAGTTAAAGATTGTAAGGGAGACTTTTTTATGATTATATGTAAAATACAATTAAATAAAATGTAATTACAAGAAAATGTGTACTAAGTATATGATAACGTTTCATTTACAACTGCTAGAATTTAATCAATATTTATGGAATACATAAAATCTATAGCCTATGACTAAAATTGTTTTTCTGACAAACCTAAATTTCTATAGTTTTTAAATTATAAATTAAAAAAAAAAAATTGGTTTTGATTATTAGTAAATTTATACAACTATGTATATTAGGGGTATAACTAGGGAGCGAATTTTTATGCATTTATTTTTGAAAAATATGCGCCTATAAAATGCACTTATAATTTGAAAATATACCCTAAAAAATAAAATATATGCATTTATTTTTTTAATGTTTATTAAATAAAAATATAAGTTATTCTATAAGAGAAAACAAAAATCAGTCTATCTTAAGCTAAGAAATGCAATATATTTTGTATTATTAAAAGTTAAAGCTATGTTTTAAAATATCAATACTAATTATTTGTACTTTTTAAATTTGTACTCCTTCAGATCACATTTTTTAAAACTTATATTAGTGTCATTGAGTTGAATACAACCTTAGTTAGATAGGTTTTTATTTCTATACACAAACATATTTTTGGCGTAAAAAATTTTTATACATAGAAAATGATCTTTCAACGTAAACAAAAGTGATAGGAGCATATTTGAATAATTGTAGTTCAGAAGAAGAGTATTCTTCTAAATACGAATCATCATCTGAACGTAAAGTAATTGATTCAGATTTTTTTTTTTTAATTTTCTCAAATCCTTTATTTTTTTTTAATAACAGCTTGCAACTTTAATTTTATTTTTTCAGCAACGGGGTCTTCCGCAGCTTCGATTTTTTTAATAGCACTATCAATTAAACCGATTTGACTACTTAATGAATCGAAACCCTCTAATTTAGTGATAGTTTCAGAAAGAAATCCATAGTTGGAAGAAACAAATGAGAGTTTATTTTTAATATTGCTTGATGTTAGTACTCGTTAATTTTTTTATAGCTTTAGAGTCGTTATCATTCAACTCATCCACAGCATTCTTGAAATCATCAATATATTGGTCGTAGTATTTTACAGCATCAAGCCAAGATGCCCATCTTGTAACAACTGGTTGAGGCGGAAGTGGCAAACTGGCATAATTTTCTTTTAATTTTGCAACGCGTGTAGGAGCTTTAAAATATATCTCTTTTCCATAAGAAATCAGCGAATCAATGTAATCAAAATTATTGCGCACCTCCTGCTCCACTGCAACAATTATATTAACAATGTAGTGGCCGGTAATGTCAGTTGTTTCGTCCATACTTATCCATAGAAATTTATTAAAAAAAAAAAAAAGATTTTATTTCTTCCAGCTGAATAGTGTAAAATTTTTCACATAACTTTTTCTAACCTCTGTGTTAATAACTTGTTTGAGAATAACCGGAAAATGAGTGTTAAAAATCGCTAGAACACCTGTTATGCACATTTTACCAGAGACCGGATTTTAATACTAAAAAAACAATCTTTTTATTTTTTTAATCGAAAAACAATCCTTAATGTTCAGAAAAAAAAAATCCATTATATTTTTATTTTTTTATTTTCATCAATAGTTTAATTTTTTTCATCATGATCGAAATAAAAAATATAAATATCTTTTGTGATATTTATTACAAAAGTATAAAATTATTTTCAACTTTTTTCATCGGATAAAAAAATTTTAAAAAACAACAACAATTTTATTGAATAAAAAAATATTTTAGAGTCAAAAGTATGAATAAATCATTTGAAATTTTTTCCATACTGATATTTATTTGTAAAGATATTTACAATATTTAAAGATATTTATTATTTTCATCATGATGAATATTTATATTAAAAAATAAAAATCCCTCACATATTTTTCTCAACAAATGAGAAATTATTTTTTGAACTGTAAAGATATTTATATTGATTGAAAAATGTAAAAGGAAAAATATGCAATAAAAATATACATTAGTGGGTAAAATATGCATTTTCAACAAAATATGCAAAAATATGCACTAACAAATCGATGCCATTTTTTAGTAAAATATCTGATTCGGATACATAACAACATAAGATCATTTTTAAATGCTCAAAAAAAAAACATGCATTTGCAACATAAATCAGTCCCCTCCCTAGGTATAACTTTTTGCAATTTTTGCGAATATCAAAACTCACAAATTGTAGAATTAAAATCAGATATGAGTTTCTGGGTTATAAAGTTTCTGTGATGCAGGATGGATAACTAATTTGGGTGAAGATATGTTGCTTTTGCCACTTTATCAGCTGCTTCATTCCCTATTATTCCTATATGACTTGGCAAGGCGAATTCAAACATGTGACCACACTTAATCAGATGATTATTTTTTTAGTACTTAGAACTGACAAATATAAGCAGAATTTTTGCTAACCCGCTGATTTGCCGCATTGTTGCTTTTGTAGAACTGCTGCTACATGTTTCATATCGCACTGATGGTTTGGCATCAAGGAACCAAGTCGAGGCAAAATTGTTGACGGCTGCGCGGCATATTTTAGTCGGTGGCGGCGTCTTTCACAAGAACGTATCTGGGCGGCTTTATGTCGGCTTGAATTAATTTTTTATGAAACATCATCAATTTAAAATATTAATTACATATAATAATAAAAACTAATAACTCTTAATACTGGTAAGATCTGGAAGTTTCAGTACACTTTAATTTATGTTTTGTTGTTTTAAAAAAAACATTGAAAATCTTAAAAAAAAAAAAATAAAAAAATTGCTAGAAATATGGTGGGTAATTACCGAAGATGGTATAAATATTGGATACTAAGTGTTTTTGTGAGTTTAAAAATTTGGGATAATGTTGATGGGTATTTTTGTTCACGTTTCCTTTTATTTAATAAATCTATGTTTTTAAATGAATGTTTATTGCAGAATATTTTATGACACAATTGGAGTTTGTTACCATGAATGCGAAGAGAGTCAAAATTTCCTTCTGCTTCTAAAGTTTTTATGGGTGTAGTTCGAAATGCTCTAAGACTAGTTCTAAACGCCCATCCACATACAATAATTTTGCTTCAAGTGTATTTTTAGCATTTTTTCATTATTTTCTGCACTTTTTTATTTATGTATATATGGAGGACGAAACATCCAAAAATATTTGATATTATTTTGTCTGTATATGAGATAATTTCGGTGTTTGTAACTTTTCCAAATATGTTTTCTGAGTTTTACTACCTAAGATAAAAAAGTACATTAAGTCGTATTACCCTTAACTTCATAGTATTTTTGGTCTATAAGTTTTTTAATAAATAACCTTATTATATTTTAAATATGCTAAAGGAAAAGTTTTGCATGCATTGAATCGAATACCAGTAATGCATTAAGGAAATTTTAACTTTTGATTATGTTGGAACTTTTCTAAAGGATAGAACAATAAATTTTAGAAATGTGTACAAACATTTGTGTAGTCACACGAGCTCTTTATGAAAAATGATTATATAGTTAAATACGTTAAAAAAGGATTTCGATACCTTAAAAAAGGATTTCGATACCTTAAAAAAGGATTTCGATACCTTAAAAAAGGATTTCGATACCTGTTGTCGAAAACCTAAGTCTTAGAATATGTTAGTAAAAATGTTCATTGAAAACAATAATAATTCTAGTCTGTGTGTTTTTTTGGGTAATTTTTTTTTCAATTGAGTTTTTCTATATTATTAATTTATGCCTGTAACCGTTTCCTGTATATTCATATACAAACAATCAGCTGATTCTCACACGCTCACAAAGTTGAAAGAAATTCAACTCTGACGTGCATCCGCGTCTCACAGCATTACCAGATTAAATTAATAACAATGTTTTAAAAATGTCCCTTGTAATTTTTTTTAAGCAAATGGTTGATTTTTAAGCTGATAATATGGCCTTCCACTATAAATTCAACATTAATAGCCAGTTTCTCTATGTCGAACGAAAATCTAAGCGAACGAAAGCAAGTCAAACGAATCATTTTGGGTTTCTCTATTTCCTAAACTTTCGTTCGAATGGGGTTACGTCATTCATATACTTTTCTTTTAAAGTAGTTTTTTTAAGCAAAAATATTAAAAAATAAACGCAAATGAAGTATGAAATAAAGGTTAGAATGAATAAATATTTCGAAAAAAATATATTTAAATAAAATTTTTGATTTATAAATATCTGAATATTACCAAAAAAAAGTTATTAAAAAAGATTCGGCTGTACCAAATCTTTAATACCCATCTTACCGACAAATAATAAAATTTGCGCCTTAACGTATGCTTTCATACTTTCACATTTGTAAATCTACATTTTTTCCAAACTACGAAAATTTTAATAAAAAACTAATAAACAATCATAGCATGTATGTATGTATGTATGTACATATATACAAACAAACTGATTCCATATACAAAAAAAAAAAACAACACTGGTAATCATTATATGACTGCTGTTACTAACTAAACTACTTGCCTATACAAAAACGAGATAGAAAGATAAAGTCGGTGTGCATCAAAATTCGAGGAGGGGTCATTATATTAGACCTGTGGCCAATTGTGGATCAATACTTTTACTAAGTGTAAAATAAAATATACAAATTCAGAATAATACGTTAATACTAACATTTATATGAATTTATGCGTTTAAGGATGATTCCCGAAAGTGGGTTTATTTGGGAGCTACCGAAGCTCATAAAATTTGGCACTGTGATTTCTACCCAAACAAAACTTATTTGTGTCAAATATTAAATTGATATTGACATTTGTATGGGATTTATATACATTAAAGTGATTTCGGAAGAGGGATTTATGTGGGAGCTAGGCTATTATGGACCGATCTTAATTAAATTTGGCACAAAGATTAACACTTATATAAAACTTCTTTGTAATAAAATTTCATTAAAGAATTGCTATACTTAAGGCATTTATGATCGTTAAACCTCAATTCCGGGATTACATTTGTATGGGGGCAAGGTGAAATAATGGACCAATTATAGCCAATTTCAATAGGCTTTGTCCTTGTCCCAAAATAATTATTCGTGCCACACCTGTGGTGAAGGGTTTAACAAGCGAGAATGGTGTATTCGGCTTTTCCATATCTACATACCCACCATCAACTATTTAAAATTTTAGTTTATTTAGGAAGTGGGCGGTAAAGTTAGCGGACCACGCCCACTTTTTGTTTTCGATTTTACATTGGTCTTTGAACTATTTGTACAAAATTTCGTTGGAGTTTCACTTTATATAAGAGGTGTTCGGTAAAGTGGGCGAACCACGCCCAACCTGTCGATTGTGTGAACAAATATTTCATAAAAGCATTTTCTTTATATACCTGAGTGGTATATAAAGAAAATGTTTATATTTTTTTTAATCAAAAGCTGAATTTGCTTTAAGAGATATTTTAATGATCGAAAACTTTCTGATCTAGCGCTCTCTACATATCATAAATTTACATAAACGTAAAATTTTGATTGATTCGCATTTTTTACACAGGGATAAATCGAACTAAAAATTAGTTAAGCTTTAATAAATTCATTAAAAATTAATAAAGAAGAGAATAATTTCATTATTTTAATTGAATTATGCTCATAGTTATTTATAAATTTTGGTATGATAAATAAAAAAATTCCTATTATTTTCATTGTAAGAGGCATTTTTAGAAACTATTAAAGTTGAAATGAAAATCCATATCAAAGAAAGGAATCTAAAATCTAAACTATGAATACTTACTTTTCGGCTAGTCACCGTACTAAATTACAAAATTAAGATTTTTCCACAATTATGATGAAAATAGGAACGGTAGATCCAGGGAAACTGGCAGACCCAAATGAAAATAATAATAATAATAATAATAATAATAATAACAGATAGGTTCAGGGGATATAGGTAGTAACCCATATAAAAACAAATATTAATTATCGCATAAGGGCTATATCAATTAAAGTCTTAAAATCGTGTATCAACAATGTTGTTCTAAATTTTGTCGTTATTTAATATGTAGCCCTTGTACAATGTAACTGTTGCTTATCGCGTCAATAGAGGTAGCGAAACTCACCGAGGTAAGATTAAGATTTTGATTAAAGTAGTAAATAATAAAAGTAGCTAAAACTATTTTAGTTATTCAAAAATTAAAAAATTCCTTAAATTAATTTATATTAAAATATTTCCCACCATTTAAGAAATAATTTAAAAAATTATTTTCTCCCTTTTCCCGAACAATTTCATCCTAAATTTAAAGTTTTTAGACTTCAGAATTTCATTTTGCTATTCCGTGTTTAACAAGTTTTAAATAAAATCAGAAAATCGTCGATCTTTGTAAAATTATATATTTTTTTAGTTATGTCTTAGTACGTAAATATTTTGAAGCCTATTTTGTCGCACAGTTGGGTCAAACGCAAAATTTTTGGTAATAAATCTCTAAATCCTAAACTACTTGTCAGAGCGAATTGAAATATTTGGAAGAGTTGTACTCGAGTTGACTACCTCGAGTATATAAAAGTTTCAAGAAATTGTAACCTCTACAAATCAAGTCCAACTTCAAGGAGTTTTATATTTTTGTAATTGCTTGTCAAGATAAAGAAAAAATAAGCTTACTCACCTTATCTTTTATAGTTAAAAAGATATTGACGCTTGAATTTTTGATATTGAATATATTCCGTAATAATATGCTGAAACAAATTTCGATTATCTCAATTCGTCTTTGAGGTGAAAAATTCAAATTCAGTATTCTGAAATAAGTAGGATAAATGGCTACTTTTTTACAAAAATATTGTACTATTCCTTAACTTTTTCTCAAAGTTGTTTTAATAAAAAAAAAACAATTTTCTTAACATATTTCGAAAGACAAAGTATTAATGTATATTCTGGATCGTTATGAAATTCTAAGAAGTGAGTTGGAAATACTGAAATGGACAAAATCAGCTCCATCTCATACTTTTTTTGTGATATTTCCTAAACAGTAGCATGCATGACAACGAAATAGGCCAATGATCAATATAAACTCGGAAACCAGAAATCAGCATGATCCGCCCAACTTTAAAAAAAGTAAAATTTTAAAATAGGGGTACAGATACATCTGGGTATAACAGATACAGCCAAGCTGAATATAACATTCTTGTTCAGTTTTTTTTACTTATTCTTTATTTTTTAATATATTATATAAAAAACGGTGGTTCACATGAAGTGTGTTTAATATGGAATTATAATAATATAGGAACATTATTAATAAAATTGGATAGCAAGGTAACAATTGATCCAAAAATGTTTAAACTCGGGTTTAGACTATATTTAAAAAATAATAACAATCAAACAAACCATATTATACGTCTGTTGGAGAGTAGTACGAGTATAATTTGTAAACATCATTATAAAATTTCCCTTATTTTTTTGTTTGTTTTGTTGTTGATTTTGTTTGTGTGTTTCTACTTTTGATGATTGTGTGAATGGTTGGATGAATTTCATGGACAATTTATCAATGACATACTAACAAATCTATACACATTGTTGGCCAAACATTTGATGACAGCTATGATATGTTTTTCTATTTTTCCCTTCTCTTCTGTTTTGTTCTGCTTTTTTCAATCCAATTCATTTTGGTTCGTTCTGTTTATTTTTATTTCATTGTATCTTATTTGTTGTTATTATTGTTTTGTTTACGACATTTTTGTTCTTGTCATTTATAATTAAATAACTAAATGAATTGCCTTTAATAATGATGATGTAAATCGAAGTCATCAAATTAACTTCCCATATATTATTAATGCAGTAGTATAGAGTCTTATTAAGTGTGTGTGTGTGTGTGTGTGTCCTTGCAAAACGTCTATTACTGTTACAGTTTTATATCCGCAACATCTGTGAAAATAATGTTTGTTGTATTTGTGCATGTGTTGTTGTAATACTCTCTTCTCGTAATAATTGGCTACTGAAAACTGATGTCATTAGAAATGCAATTTTGACATTCATTTATTAGAAATAACCGAAACATTGTTAAGCAAATAAAAACAAGTTGGGGTCAGAGTTCACATTTAAAGTAATTTTATTGATTTCATTTCTTATTTATTGCCTGTTTGTCAATAAAGCAGTTTTTGTTATTTTAAAAAAAGTTATTTAAAGTTAAAATTTAGTATCAACCGTTAGGGATTTACATGTATCTTTTGATGTCCTTTTCAGTTTGAGTAATCCTGGAATAGAAAATGGAAAAACTGAAATGGTATTGAAATGAAATTAAAACTGTATTGAAAATAAAGAATAAATTATATGTATGCTATGTAAAGTCAAAAGAAAATAAGAATTACAAACTAATTAATTACACTGTGTTAGTCACAAATTTACACAAGCATTTTTCGAAGTTAACGCTCATCTAAAAAACTGCAAAAATGTATTTTTGCCGAAATCCGCAAAATTCAAGAAATTACGGCTTAGTCTTACAAAGTGTTGACTTAATTCTTTTTTAGTTTTATTTCCTGAAGTGTTGTTTATAAACCAGCATTTATTCGAACTTTTTTTAAATTTTTTTAATAAACTTTTTTAATGTTGGAAAATGGAGTTTTGAAATAGTCTTAAAAAATGTTAATGATTTTTAACCGAGCATGGAAAGTTTTTTAGATTTTCCTGCGGAAATAAAAATTAATTTTTCAGTAATTGTGGTTCAAATTTAATTTTCAATTAAGTATTTTATTTAAACATTTATCAAAAAATTAAAAATTTCGTTGTAGACCCCTCAAATAATGCGTAAATATTTTCTTAATATGAAAAAAATTATGTAAAACATTTTTAAAATTGCTCCTTACCAGCGATTGAAAAATCATGGGTTCCATATAGGTAAGATTTTTTAATCGAAATGGGTGTGTGGTCTGGTTATGGAAAAAATATTGAAACATTTTTCCAATGTAATTTTCTTTCGTTAAAAGACATTTTAAGGCATTTTGATAAACATTTTTTTTTTTTGAAAAATTATCTTAAATCAACAGCACTTACTACAATGTATTTTTTTTAGTATCTTTGCCATTTTTAAAATATCTTTTATACCCTACACCACCATAGGTGGTTGGGAAATTAAGCGTTTGTGCTGATGTTTGTAACGCACAGAAAAATTTACCGGACCCCCACCTTAAAGTATACCGTTCGACTCAAAATCACTTTCAGAGTCGATTTAACGATGTTCTTAACGATTAATGCCTTACATATGGCAATATTTTAATGAAATTCCGTAAATTTCATGAAGATCGGTCCATAGCTCCCATATAAACCTCTCTTCCGGAAAATACATTAACGTGCTTAAATCCCACACGAATGTTAGTACCAAGTTAATATTCGACACAAATAAGTTTTATATAAATAGAAACAACATTGCCAAATTTTATGAGAATCGGTCCCTAATTTACCATAGCTCTCATATAAACCCACTTCCGGGAATCGCCCTAAAGGGCATAAAATCATATAGATGTTAGTATCAATGCATTGTTCTGTATTTGCATGTTTTATTTTACATTTAGTAAAAGTGTTGGTCTACAATTGTCCACAGATCTAAGTCCCCTTCCCGAATTTTTAGGCTCATACACAATGGTGTAGGGTATCGTATAGGTATACTAAAAAGAATATCAGTATGTTTGTCTTTGCTGTTTTAAGAAATTAAAATAAAACAAAAATTAAATATATGATCTTATTTGTCAAATATTTCACCAAATTTTCGTGACCACTAGTTATACAAAAAAATTTTCTGCCGTTGTTTGATCTTGCAAATGTTTTGTAAAAGAAAACAGCGACAAACCAAATTTGGTAAAATGTTAGCTATGATTAATGATAAGTAAAAATTATTTTGCCATTAAAGTGGAGAAGTTAGGAAGTTTTTTATATAGTGGTTACGTCATTTTGATCAAATTTTTTACTAGTCTGAACATAAGAATTCTATTTTATTTAGATTAAAAAGTGGTTTTCCCGTTTCAAACTTCAAAATGGAAATGGTTTAGGATAACTAACTCTTGGTTTTTTATTAAAATTGTCAACTTTCTTTAAACTTATCAAGCAGATACAAATAATTATTATAATTTTGATAACAAAAAAAATATATTATTTGTTTGATATCAGGATATTTACGTTTGCCGTTTTATGTACAAAATTCACCTGCAGGCGTTAAATATTTGTTAAAAATAACGTTGGTCATTAGGTTTTTCTCTGATTTTTCACTGAAAAGAAAAAAAAAATTAATTTTATTTTTTGAACGATTTCGTAAATAGGAAAAAAAATAATTTTTTAAAAATCTGAAAAATATGGGTAATAACACAGGTCAACAAAATCGCAAAAAAATTTTATATCTGGAATAATTCTGCAAAATTATTATTCCTTAGGCTTGATATAGTGTAGAAAGTCAAATGAAAATTTTCCATCACGTCACATTTTTGGACCAAAGAAAATATGTTTCCTTGAAAAGTTTTTAGGTTATAAAATTTTCCAGGTAATAGGTAGAGGAAATTAGTGACATGTGTTTTTTAGGCCAGACATGGGGCTACTGGTACTGGTAAGTCTCTAACTTGTCACACATAGCCCCTAGAAGTCGTTAAATTTGTAAAAATCAAGAATTTCTCAATTAATCTTAATAAAACCATGGAAAATGAGGGATGAGGGATAAGGAGCGGGTGTATAGGGGAAATTTGTATTTGATATAACTAATACAAAACCTCAGATTTAAAAAATGGTAAAATTTTTAAAATCGCATTGACAGAAATTGCGTAGACAACAAAAGTTTGAAAAAATTTAAAATCCAAGTTTAAATAACAAAGCTAACAAAAAATTAGAAAAAATTATATCTTGAATAATTTTGTTTAATTCTTACTTCTAAGACTAAATGAAGTGAAAAAAGCATCATGAAACATTTCCATTACATCACACTTTTAACCCATTGATGATCAAATGAAATATGTACCACTAAGACATTTTTGGGTTATATAATTTTCTGGGTAATAGATAGAGCAAATTATGGATCCGTATTTTATAAAGTAGGAATAATTAAAGAAAAGTGTAGAATATGCCATGTCTCTAGCATGACCCCCCCCCCCCCCCCCCCCCCCCCATAGCACCTAAAAGCCTTTAAAATTGCTAAAAGCTCTGAAAAAATAGGAAAAATATACGAAGAACAATGGAAGTTTTTACACCAAAATGCTATTACTGAGAGATTATATCAACGTACATATATAGAATCCTACTTTGGTGACAAATTATTGCTGCTTCTTAATATTAGTAAAAATTTGAAATAGTACTTTCTTAAATCTTAATTTAAGAAAAAATATTTTTCCATGAAGTTAAAAATTAAAAAAGTTACGTATTTTAAAATTGTGACGTAATGGAAATGTTTAATTTAACTTTCTGCACTATATTTAGTCCAAGGAGTTAAAAATAGGGCAATTTATTCACAATATATTTTTCTTATAATTTTTTGATAACTCTGTATTTGAATTGGAATTTTTATTTTTTTCATATTTTTGATGGCTACGCATTTTTTGTCAGTGCGATTTTAAAAATTTTACCATTTTTGAGATCTACGGTCTTTTGTTAATTACACGAAATATAATTTTCCCCTCTACACCCATTCCTTACCCCTCATTTTTCAATGGTTTTATGAGATTTAATAGAAAATTTTTTATTTTTACAACTTTAAAGACTTCTAGGGGCTATGTGTGACAAGCTGGAGACTTGACTATTACAAAATTTTTGTAGACCCATGTCTTAGCTATAAAACATGAGTAATTAATCTGCTCTACCTATTACTTGGAAAATTGTATAACCTAAAAACTCATAATGGAGCCATATTTTCTTTGATCCTCAATGGGTTAAAAACGCTACGTGATGGGAAAAAACCGAAATGTTCCTGGTGATTGGGACGACTATATCTGCAACATGAGTGTTGATCTGTGTAATAGTCATATTTTGGGATATTTTGCTTTATAATATTCCTTACAAAAAGCGCAATTTAGTTTAAAAAGGGAAATTTCGCAAAATGTATATTATTTAGTGATACGTTTTATATCGAGAATTGTTTTTATTATTTCAAAATTCGAACTATAATGCGAAATAATTAATGCGTGCGAACAAATCTTTAAATGTATAAAATTCAATAAACAGTTAATCTTAGAGTTTTCATTCTTTCTTTATTTAATTCATATTATATTACAGATTACAGAAAAATATAACTTTTATAGTTGAAATAATTACTTATGAAATCGTGGAACTTTTTTTTGGTAACCCTTCCATTAGAGATTTGACAGTTGTTTTAGTCACTCTTTGGAATAGTGTGTCCATCTTCTTTTAAAATCTTCGATATTTTGGGACACCTTTATTGTGCTCTTCAATTCTCTTTTCACAAGAGCCCAATATCTCTCTATTGGTCTTAGCACCGGACCATTGGGAGAATCGACCTCTTATGGTACAAAAACTATGTTATTGTTTTGGTACCACGCCAGAGTTTTCTTACCGTAGTGACATTATGTCAATTTAGGCCAAGAATGTGTGGACACATTGTGAAAGGAAGAAGCCTTTTTTACAAATATTATTTGATGTATATTTCGATATTTAAAGAGCTGATTGTAACAAATGACTTTCTTCGTTTACCGCAACTGCATAAAGCTTGTCATACCAGGACATTTCCTCGAACATTAGCAACATACAAATTTTGACCCAGAAGCTGCGAAAGTTTTGATAGCACATACGTTTCGTCGTCCATTATACAACATTCATATTCAACTCTGCATTAACTTTAACTATTCGCACCAAATAGTCAGAGCACTGATCTAACCGGACTACTTTTTTACCAGATGGGTTTGGAGTTTCTTTTCAATATGTTTTAAATTTTCTGGCCTTCCGAATATCATGTGGACCTTTTTTTCATCCCGAAACAGATTTCCTCTCAATGGACAAATTCTCTTGATACTGTTTAATAACATTGGAAACAGTTTATTTTATTTACTATTAATAAATAAAAATAAAAAGAATAATACAGATTTTCAGAGTTTACGAACCTGAAAATCTCAATCACAAGTTACACATATTCGATTTTTGCAATTACCACGGTATTTTTTTAGACGTGCTATTTTTGAAATTCAGTTTTTCATTTGCAGAGAGTAAAATCTCCAAATTGGAGCATTTTCATTTTACAAAAAATATACATTAGGTACTTTTTATGAAAAGTTAATTTACGAATTTATAAATAAATCTTCATTGGTATTACACAGAAATTGTATTATCCGAGAAATTTTAATTTGCCACATTTTTGGATAATTACACAGAAATCGGCAACACTTGTCACACGCAAAATTATACCCTCAACATACATACATATGTACTTTCCCACCCCTGTTATATATGTATACTCATGCGTAAACAAAAACCAACTAACATACATACTTATGTTTGTATGTATCTATACGAAAAAGTAGAACATATTGTCATCTCTGTCATACAGAGCAAATTGGAATGATACAATATAATTGGTTGCTGTTGAAGGTGTGTCTTATAACCGTAAACATGATGTTGTTGCATTAACAAAAACAAACAGCCAAACAACGCTAAGGGTTACCTTGTATTGGCAAACCTTATAATTTTGGTTGGTTGATTAGTGTTATACACAAACAAAATATATATGTAGTAGAAAATTTCCACAAATACATTCGTACAAATAAACCGACGCATTGTAAGTCACTTTTCTTTTTATATTACATATTTTCACAATTTTTAAAGATATTTATTTTATTGAATTTTAGAATCAAATGAAAGCAGAATGTCTTAAAGCTAAACTATTTCAACAAAAGAAAAAAAAAACAAAAACGAAAGAATACTTTAAAGCTAACTGTATTTTACTTCCAATTAGAATTGTTTTATTTTCTTTTTTTAATAAAACAAAACTGATTGGATTTAAAAATCCTAAAAAAGTAATTACTTTTACCCCTATTATGTAACATAAACATTAATTCTGTTGTCGTCAGTAACATGCAAATTAAATTTTTATATTCTATAAATATATTGTTATTTATTATATGTATATACCTACAATATATATGTATGTTATCCCGACAAACATGATATGACTTTAACATTTCATATCAAACGTGTTTCTCAAACTTGTTTCAATTGTAGTTGCAGGTTCGAATTTTAAGTTTGATTTCAAATTGAGAGTCATTTGTGAAAAACGTTTGAAAAATTGTAAATTCTCAACTTGATATCACATGTTATTATAAAATTATTTTCAAACCCTAAGATACCTTTAAATATATTTAAAAAACGTATTTTCTCAATTTGATATTAAATGTTAATATCAAATGAATGCAATAAATAAATAAAGACAAATATTTGAAAATGATATTTTCTC
This sequence comes from Protophormia terraenovae, assembly GCA_951394005.1. Taxonomy (NCBI): domain Eukaryota; kingdom Metazoa; phylum Arthropoda; class Insecta; order Diptera; family Calliphoridae; genus Protophormia; species Protophormia terraenovae. Next base: position 2,743,007 of record OX596078.1, on the reverse strand, counting down.
AATTTGTATCAAATTTTATTATCAAATCATTTTTTTTTATTAAAGATAAGTATTTGAAAGAAAACATATTTTTAAAATAATTATTTGAAATTAAATACAAATGTATAAATTAGTAAATATTTTTTAATTAACGAATATATTAATAGAACAGTAAAAGAAAACTTTAAAAAAAAAAAAAAAATGAAAATTACTCATTTATGTTCCACATGTGACCACAATACATAGGTATTTGAAAAAAAATGAGAATTAAAGTTAACAATGATTTGATAATAATAGCATTTCTCAATTTCACAATTAATTCCTATTTTCAATTTATTATCAAATCATTCTCAAACACTTGATATTTGAGAAAGGTCTTGATTTCAAATCACTCCCAATTTGATATCAAACCTTTGTGTTGCTGGGATTTTACAGAATACATACAAGCCAGTCTTTAACAATTTGAAGACGCTTTTAAAATTTTGAGTTATACTAAAAAACGATTTCGGGTATGTTCGTAAATAAAAATTGCATCCTTTTCTCTGTTAATATTTCGTTAATGTCAAATTACGCAAACGTTTTATGAAGTCTAAAAAATTGTTTTATGTAGAACATTAAATATGCAAAGAATAATTTTTATATATAAGAAATATGTACCTTTTTTGAAGATATCAGTTGAGTTACTATTCATTCAATTAATAAAAATATATTTAAACCATAATTATTAAGGAGTGTACATGAAAAAAAATGTGTACACTTTAATGCTAATAACTTTTACGGTTCTTAAAAAATATTACCGTTAAAGAAGCATTATTAGATACTTTTTTTTAAACATCGCAAGCTTGTGGTTCATCTAGAGCACATTCTATATTTGTGTATGGTCTGTATAACTCTCCCGCTCTTATATTGTACATGGAAACAATGTTTAAACTTATAATCTGTTGCTCTTAAACAATTTATGGTCTGTAATAAAAACTATAATTCAATATTAAAATAATTTGCTTAAAAAAGTATTCAAAATATAAAAAATTAATAAATAATTATTCTCTTCTCCACATGTAAGAGCATAAAGATGTGACAAAATTAAGAGATTATTTGCTCGTGTGCACCATTTTGCGTGTCCCTGATTTAGAACCGAAAACCGGTTAACACTGCCGGTTTCGGTTTTTTCAAAACCGAAACCGTTAACGGTTAACCGGTTTTTTAAACACTATTTTATTTAACGTTTTATGTAATTTTACACAGAAAAAGAGTTAAAAAAATAAAAAAAATGTATTTAAAGGATACTAAAAGCTTAGAAGTACACACATTACAGGCACAAATTTGCCTAATACCACAACAAAAGCTTTGCAGAAATGCTTACAAGTTTTATTAAAGCCAATAAGAAATTATTTGAAATTAATAATATCAATTAAAAATTTTATTGATTTTGCTCTAATCATTAAAATATTATTATTAATTATTTGATTGATATTATCAATTGACTTTTTTTTAATTTCAAACAATTTTTTTTACACAAATTAAATGGTTTATTGAAATTTTATATACATTCAATTAAAATATTTATCAAATTTGCACGATTGCATTCAAATAAAACCCACAAATAATACATCATCTATGTATGTATTTTATTTGCACATATTTAAAAAAAAATAATTTACAATAATAAATTATTATTAATAATAGATAAAATAAAACTTATATTAAAATATAAAAATTATCTAACATGTTGTGTATATTACATAATACATTCAATAAATGTAACTTAACTATAGTAGATACGTGTTCTATAGCCACATAAGTATACTTAGTTTTCAGAAAGCAATCGTATTTAAAGCATTTTTTTAAAACTTTCTAATAGTCTATCTCAAACTTTAATGTGTCAAATAAAATATAAGCATATTAAGCTCAAGTTTTCATCGACTCTCGTGCTATTTTATGTCAATTTGTTGGAATAGAATGACTATTTTTTTGACGCTATTTTTAGTAAAAATAAAGATTTTTATCATAAATTAGATTTATTCACTAAAAGACAAGTGTGATGTGTGTGTCAGAAATAACTATTATTTGAACGAAAATATAAAACTCGATATCGATAGAACCTGTTTTGAGAATTATATTTCTGTATTTAACATTTTTATCCGATCGTTTGAATATTATCTGTCTTTGATAATTTCTAATATATTTTTAATACGCCGTTAGATAACTAGCAAGAAGCACAATGAACTGAATAAAAATCAGCAAGTTATTGTCAAGTACTAATTATTTATTTTGTTGCCAATACAAAAGAAGCATTTTGTTGGCAATTAAAATTTACAAACACAATAATATTTTAGGTAATAAAAAAAAATGTTTGGACTTAGAATTTTAACAACCATAACCTGGTTCTAATTTAAACATATTGCTTAACATGTTGCGCCAACAATACAATTGTGAATTGAGAACAAAAGTATAATTGCTACAACCAAATTGTTTTTAAAATAAAATGTATTCAACAATAACAATATTTGTGATGACAATGTATTATTGCGGTGAAAACAATATTATTTGAACAATGATATTGTAAATTGTCTTTTACCATTTCAAACAATAATTTTATTAATAGTTAAAAATTCGATAATTGTACTAAATCAATCACTGGAGTTCTACTTTTGTATTGAATTATATTGAAAAAAGTACAATTGTATTGAATTTATAATAACTGAATCCTAGACCTAATAAAAAAAGGTAAAGCGCAATAAAATTTAAATTCATTGTTAAGTGGATAGCATAGTTCCGATGATTATTTTGTTGGTTGCTTAGCTAATCAGGAAACTCGATTTACACTATGTCTGCTTTTTTCCGATTTTGACAACATTTTTGTGATAAATATAAAAAAGGAAACGTACTTGTTACTTTGGAAGTAATAAAAAAGCGCATTCCCTAAAAATTACTTTTATTTATTTTTGTTGCGATATGCAGACAGAAGATGTAGTTGAGATAAATTTATCTTAAAAATAAAAAATGTCTAAACTCCAGGAAACTGAATTTCGGTTAATCGAATATTCAACGTTATCCCTAAAGATATAACCATAACAAACGTGTTTATTTTAACTGTGAACTCATTTAGAAGGTTATATCTTCTATTTATTTAAAATTCATTTTTATAGAAAAATATTCATGAGTTTAAAAAATGTAATGTTGTCAAAATTAAATAAACCAGATTCTTTGCAGTGTAAAATCGCAGACCAGAGCAATAATTGAGAACGAAAAAACATATAACATTGCGTGGAAATTTGTCTAGAAGCTATCAGAAATGTATTTTATATTAATGAAAATTCTTCAATTTCAAATGCCTTTAGTCAAGTTGAAAATAGGTACATGTTTATTCAAATTTAAGTTTCATTAAATTTGACTATAATAATTTAGTTAAATTCTAGAAATTTTCACCATTCTACAATTCAGTTTAAATATTTTATTCAATTGACATTTTTATACAATTGACATATTAGTTAATTACTTAATTTAAAAATTAACAAACATTTTAGTTAACTCAACAGAAATGTTATTCAAATCAAAATGGTGTAGATTAGAATAATAATTTTCTTGATTCGAATATTTTTATACCCTTCACCACAGGTGTCGCTCCGTGTGTCGGTTGAAGTAGCTTTTGTGAAGCCCACCGATAACTGCATATATTAAATATATATCAAACGATCGGAAATCCTTTCGAGAATTTTGCTATTGAAATTCAACAAGATTGGTTCATAACTGGCGGAGATATGCTAAAAAACTGGTTTTCGACTTTTTGAAGCCTGTGTATATACAAAGGATTTCATTTTTGCATAGAATGTTCGGATATTTTTCTGAATTTTTGTGCTGAAAAAATGAAATAAATCGGTTCAATAATAATTAAGATATCGGGCAAAACGCATTTTTTGAAGCCCTTGTTTAAGTTATTAGTTATGTTGTTTTTTTATATGCAAGTTGTTTAGTTGCAACAGCTGTAATGCATATTCTTGTATTTAAATATTGTTGTTGTTGTTGCCTTTTTTTTAATAAAGGAATGAAAAGAATGTAGATTTACAAATGTGGTACAAAAGGTACAAAAGATTCGGCTTAGTCGAATATAGAAAACGATCTCGTTTAATTAAAAGTTAGAAAAAATAGAAATTAAAAATTAGAATTTCTCCAAACAATCGACTTTCAGAAAACAGTGTTTACAGAACTCGGGGTTTTTTTAAGTTAGTTTTTTAATAAATATTTTTTAAGTTGACTACTGCAAAAAAAAAAACGCCACACAAATTTTAAACTCGAAACTGCCCACTGTCACATGTATGTAACGTGACGAAATATATGTTTTAAAATCAATTGTCAAAAAAAACGGATTAACATAAACTTAAATTTGGTTATGAATTGAGTATTTCAATATTTGCCCTGCATTCTTAAATGGTTTTTTTACTCTTGTTGTGGCATATATTGTGAAATAATTAACTTCACAGATTGCAAAATTCCATTTTAATGGCAGGGAGATGGCAAAAAGGCTTAATATTTGCATTCAATATGTTTTAATGAACATTTTTTTATGTACTGAAAGAAAACAAATCAAATTTGTTTATTTAATTGTTAAGAAATATATATGAGGAGTTTTTGGAGAAGAGAAATTGGAGAAAGAAAATGTTACGTATTTGTGACATTGCATGTATCATTCTCAATACCAAAACTAAAATACCAGTTTATACCGTTAATATTAAAAATCTGGCATAAGTCTTAAAGTCTTTATTACATATTTGTATATATTTTTTAAAAAATATTATGTCACTTGAAATTTTGTTGTAGTTCAGCATTTATCGGCGCACCGCTCAAAGTTCACTTTTATTTAATTTTTTTAAATATATGAAAATCAAACATATTTAGACCTAGATGCGATACAATTAAACTCAGACTCAAACTATAATGGTAAAACATAATACTAAATTCAATATTTGTCCTTATGTGAAGAATATTTTTCTTTTTATAATTCTTATCTTAAATATGCACTGATTTGTTATAAATTACATGAAATGTATGGGATTTACAAAAGTTTTAATTTTGCTCACAAAACAAAAAATACATGTGCAAAAATTGATCGATCGACTTTGACCTTTGTCCTGAAAAAGGTCTTAAAAGTAACTAATATCTTTATTGCGCTATAACTCTTTAATTTAACATTTTGCGAACAAAAATATTATATATGTTTTTTTATTCAGAATAAAACGCTTAAATTCTTGACATATATGTAATTTTTAAGCCTACTATGACTTATTGGGATGTTATAAGCAATCAAATTAAAAATTTATACATGGACTTTTTTAAAATGGTCATCGTTTTAATATGGACATAGCCTGCTAGAAACGGTTTTTATTACTTAGTGGAGCACGATTTGTAACTTCTAAAAATCAATACATTTTGACACATATGCTCACTATTTTAGTGTAGATGGACCAAAATGTGAATTTGTGGTATAGATTTTTCACTTATTTTAGTAATATTAGCATTAAATGTAGAGAGGTATTTGTAGGTAGTCTAATTTACATACATAAATGCACAAAGTAGTAGCAACTAAAAAGTACATGTATTAATGGTTTAATGAAATTAAAGAGAGCTCCCTCCCTAGCATATTATGAAGTTAAATATAAATTTTCTTTTTTAGAGAACTTCATACATCAGCGAATACCGATGAAGCGGATTCAAATTTACTCCAGTATAATATTGTTTATGTTGTAAATTGGGTTTATTTGTATGTCTACATAAATTTCGTCGACGCACTAGGTTAGGACATTTGAACATTTAAACCTTTTAAAATATATTACAAAGAAACAAACAATAAAAGTTCTCTTTAAGACAAAATTCTATAAATATTGTATTAAATAAACTCTTATTATTAAAAATAGTTTCAGGTAAATTATATGAGAAGTTATTGTATTGTAGGAAATATCATATAGAAAATAGTATTTCTTATAAAATAACGGTATATACCGGTACAGATGGAAACGGTATTGAAAAACCGGTATATTTGAAAAATAATGATTTGGTAATGGTTACACAGAAAAAAGTAAAAATGGACTTCAATTACGAAATTTGTAATATTAATTAATTTTTAATTGATTTTGCTCCAATCATCAAAATGATAATATTAATAACTAGAATAATTGATATTATTATTACTTCTTTTCCTTAAATAGATGAAATGAGCTGAAAATTTTTGAAAATTTACTTAAATTTATTTTATTTCTGTACTTCTATAGACAAATATTTATTTTTTATTTATATTTTATTAACAGCTGTCAATTTATTAAAAACCAAAACTGAAAACCAATTAGAAAATTAATTATATTAATAAATCATATAATTAAATTCCAATATAAAGTTAATTAATAATTTTATTAAAAAATTATTTGAAATATTTTTTCTGTGTAGGGTAACAAATTTTAAAAGGTATTTGTGAACCCCTTTATTTTCAATACAGAAAGGACTAAATGAAAATTTTTTTTGAAAAATATACTATTTGAGCATGATAACTTTTAAACAATTGGTTATAGAACCTTCTTTCTTAATTACTTACAGTTTAATGAAAATTGTGGGTATGTATAAGTATGGAATCTACGTGGAAATTTACTCCTGGTACTGTTTACGCAGCCTGATCAGATTTCTATTTGTAAACGAAATCGTTTTTCTAATACCACTTGTAAAATCATGAGGAAAAAGTCGTAGATCAAGCGTTGAAAAACATTTTTTTGTATCATACATAAATTTAGAATATTTGCAATATTTTTTAATTAAAAAAAATCGTAAAAAATTTGTTGCTTATCGTTTCATTTTCAGATGTATTTTCTGGAGATATATCACACGCTAATTCTCATGAGAGTACCTCAGATGGAAATTCCGATCATAATTCTTCGGGCGATGAAGATTCGCAAATGCGATTGCGTTTAAAACGAAAATTACAACGTAATCGAACTTCATTTACCAACGAACAGATTGACAGTTTGGAAAAAGGTAGGCTTATACAAAATATATGTATATAATATGTATGTATTTCTATTAATTTTTCATATATATTACAAAGATACATGTACACTATCTCGGTTCTCATCTGATTTGAATGTTAAATAGATGGGAATTAAGATTATAGAATTTACGTTAATATAATAATTTATTGTTATTACATTTTTCATAACAGAATTCGAAAGGACTCACTACCCGGACGTATTTGCTAGAGAAAGGCTGGCCGAAAAAATAGGTTTACCAGAGGCACGTATTCAGGTTTGTCTTTTATTTGTTTTCTTTTTAGTTTCAGTTTTTTTGTTTCTATATGCTCTTTTTTGTTAAAGGAAATTTTACCACAAATGGCACCTATCTGAAAATTAATGCTGTAGTTATTAATTAAATCTGTTTTAATACGAAAAATTAAAATAAAAAATAATAACACATATTTCAAGCCTGAAATATTTTATGAACTCACCGATCTCAAAGAAATCAAAGTGTTTAAAACATAAATTTTAACCATTTGCACAATCAAACAAATTTTCTAAAAGGCCTATAGTCACCACAAAATGTTTTTACTTGACAATACAGTAGGTGAAAATTTTACCTACAAAATTTGGAATATGGTTTAAAATAATTTAGGTGTTATTGTATTTAGTAAAAATATACATATGTGGCAACATGAAAAAAGCTGTTAAACATATTTTTTCATAAAAAACAAAAACTGTATTATTAAATCACATTAAAAATTTTAAATCTTTTCTTCTTTCTATCTTTTCATATCTTAGATAAAAAAATTAAAATTTGTGATTAAAAATCATTGCTTTTGGATTCAGATGTTGATGATTCAGTTGTTGTTTTTGCTGAAAAATATTAAATTTATCTTATAAAAGTCAGGTTAAATTCAGATGAAAACTAAAAGTATTTGGATTCAACATTACCGATATCAATTCAATTTACAAAAGGTTTTATTTTACTAGAATGTTCCTAAAATCATTAATAGTGGAAGGCCATTGTACGCGCCACGTGGTAGCTTAATTACCAGCTTAAAAATCACTCATTTGTTTGGAAAAATTGACAATAGATAAATTTGAAAATATTATCATAAATTTAATTTGGCATTAAGTTAGTTTCAACCTTGTTTATATGGACTTCGCGTACGCGTCTAAAAAAAAGTTCAGGTGATTTCCGCCCGTAACTGCTTGCAGTGTATATTGGCCTTCCACAGGAATTATTTGTCACCATAGTATTTTCTATAATATCTTATAACTCTGCGCTATGCAACATATGTATAATGAAAATTTTAACAATATAGATATTGCCTTTACAATGGTATTTGACAAGCCAAACAATGAAAAATAATAGGGTAAGTCAACGTAAGTTCGGCATGTACCAGTAGTTGGCATTTTTAAATTTAAACATATAACAACAGGGACTTTTAAATATTAACATAAGATTAAGTTAGGGGTATACATTTTTTCGACGAAAAATTTACAGAACACTGCTTATAGACTAAAGTATGACTTTAAAATATTAAAAAACCATTTTAAAAGTAATTTTGGTTTATTTTTCAACATAATCTCCTTTTAACTCAATACACTTAGTCCAACGTTTCTCCAGTTTTTGTATCCCTTCCAAAAAATAGGATTTTTCAAGGTCCTTAAAATAGACATTTGTTTGGTCAATAATTTCATCGTTGGAGCTGAATCTCTTTCCATTTCTTTAGGTTTGGAATTAGGAAGTAGTCACTAGGGGCTAAATCCGGAGAATATGCCGGATGAGGTACCAATTCGTAGCCCAATTCATAATGTTTTGCAATTGAGACTGCACACGTGTGCACCCGTGCATTACCTTGATGAAAAAGAACTTTTTTCTTGGCCATATGGGGTCGTTTTCTTTTAAATCCTCATTAAATCGGTCTAATAAGTTGGCATAATATTCGCCATTTATTGTTTTTCCCTTTTGAAGGTAATCGATGTGGATTATCCCGCGTGCAAAACTGTTGCCATCACCAATAAGGTGAAGAAACCCATTGTTTAGACTGCTGCTTGGTCTCCGGAGTACAGTAATGGATCCATGTTTCATCCACAGTTACAAAACGCCGCAAAAACTCATTCGGATTGCGTTTAAACAACTCCAAACAATCCTTTGAAGTTGTCACACGTTTACGTTTATGGTCAATTGAGAGCAAACGCAGCACCCATCTTGCAGACAACTTTCTTAAACCCAGCTGATAATTTAAAATAGAAACTACACTGCCATATGAAATGCCTATGGCATCAACAATCTCACGCACTTATACTCTTCGGTTGACCACCACCATATCGTGGATTTTTTCGACATTTTCGGGTGTACTAACCTTAATTGGCCGTCCAGAACGTTCAGCGTCATTTGTACTTGTGCGACCACAACGAAAGTCAGTAAACCACTTTTTTTTACCATTGAAATCGATAGTGCAGAGTCCCCGTAGTATTTATCGAGCTTTCCCTTGGTTTGATTGACGTTTTTTTTTTTTTCGCAAAAAATAATGTTTAATGAGCACTCGAAATTCACTTTTTTCCCATTTTTAGAAAAATACACGAGGTTGTATGTTTTGAACAAAATGTTTATTTATTCAATAAAATTGTCATTGCATTATATGTGCTTAATATTTTGTGCAATACTATTTTCATTTAATTACATAGTTTATAAATATTGTTACGTTTACTTCTGGCAAAAGCATTGTTGCCGGTAAATTTGTTGAAAAATCGTCAATGTTTGAGAAAAAAATCGTCAAAGTCGTCAAATTAACTATTTGAAATCGTAAAAAAATAGTCAATAGGAAAAATGATATTTTGTATATTTTAAATGAATTAGTCATGGGATACTTAGTGCTGTTATCTAAGTATTTTGTAGTGTTTATTTGTCATTTCATAATAAAAGCATTTATAAATGATTCAAATCTAGTATTATATTGGTTCCCATAAATCTTTCCTAATAAATAAACCATTTACATTGACAAATTTTAAACGAATTTTATTTAAATTTTACATATTTTTGTACCAACTAATTTATTTTCAAAGAAAGTTATATAAAAAATGGCGAAAAAATTGTCAAATCGTCAACGGTCCATTTTTATATCCAAAAATCGTCAAATCTGGCAACAGTGCTTACAAGGCTTATATAATACAAGCTTCTTACAAGTTAACTAAATACAGAGCTCATAATCATAATTAAAAGACTTTAAACGAATTCAAATAAACAGACAAGCATACCGGAAACGTCTAATACTGAATTGTAACTGAAAACACCTATCCGTGTTTATCATTTAATCCGGCTTTATAAACGTAAAATATAATGGAAAATAACAAAAATCTCCTTTTATTTGTTTTTTATTTATCATCAAAATTATTAGTTTGTAATATATGCTAAAAGTACTGTTGCTTTTAAAAACTAGTTTTATTGATGCTACTTAATACATATAATGCAGTGTCATACTAGTTTTTTTATTATTGAAATTAATGCAGTACTACGAGATTATAAAAATTTGAAATATGAGAACCTCAAAGGGTTTGGAGCTGAAAATTTTTTGCCTATCGCGAAAATGTAATATCGCATTTCCTAATATTTTCCCATAGTCTAAACGGCTATGCCATGTAAATTTTATTATTTGCGAAATTGTTATACCCCTAGTTTAATTTATCCCTTTTCAAGACGCCATATATATATATATATATATATATATATATATATATATATATATATATATATATATATATATATATATATATATATATATATATATATATATATATATATATATAATTTTAAATCGGAAATCCAAAATATAGAAAAATATATATATATATTTTTTTTTTTTGGATTTTGTTCCCCATTTATATAGAATATTTGTGGAAGATTTTATGTACTTTGGTCCATGAGTTTACGCGCTATCAAGTAAAAAATTCATTGTCAACGTAAGTACGGAAATATGTTTTTGAATGTTTTGACATTTGGTCCATTACTTTTTGTTGACATACGAATATTGCTTACTTTCAATGCCAAATATTTCAGGAAAAAAAAAAAAAAGAAAATATTGCACCTTTCAAATGAAAAACTATCACACCTTCCACAAAGAGAAGGATGGGTGTGGCTCATCTAAAATTTTTATAAGAATTCATATATTACTTATATAGTTTTGACCAATATATCGATGGACCAACAAAGGATATTCAAACTCAATTTGCACACACCGCCTCCCCCCCTATTTTTGGTGCTTTTGCTTTTGAAACATTCTAAATGTACATGCATTCTCCAGCGCCTAGAAAAATTAAAATTTGTCCATCTGGAATGAATTTTAGATAAAAAAAAACCATCGTATCGGTTTTGTTCATATTATTTTTTCATTTAATTTTGTTATGTTCTTTGATTTTGCGTTTTATTTAATACAAAATGTTTGTTTCGATATATTTTTTCAATTGTCTTATTTATTTGCCATTTCTGATTAAATTTTTTATTTTCTTCAGTTAATTAAAATACACCTTTCATTTAATATCAATAATTAATAATGTTATATAATCTAAGAATATAAACCATTGTATATATATATCATAAAAATAGGTATGGTTTTCAAATAGACGTGCTAAATGGCGGAGAGAGGAAAAATTAAGAACTCAACGACGCTCGACTGATAACATCGTTCATAGTGGTAGAACTAGTGCAACAAACCCAAGTGCCACCAACACTGTTATAAGCAGCGTCAATAATACAGCATCATTAGTCGACAGCAATACATCTAGTCATACACCCAATTCTAATAGTAGCAATACGACAAATGATTCTGCACCAGCAACGGCCGCGGCATCAAGTGTACCTACAAATAGTACAAACGGAGCACCTAATATACCGGAAAATAGTGGAGGCAATAGCGGCGTTGGTCACGTCAATTCTGTTAGTCCGCCTTTACAAACAGTCACATCTAGATTATCACTGAACTCTGGATTTAATTCAATGTATTCGCCGATATCTCAGCCAATTGCAACAATGGCAGAAACTTACAAGTAAGTGGTAGGTCACGACTTCGGTCTTAACGCATGTCAGCGGTAACTCCCTATAGAGTAAGTTATGCTTTATCTTAGGAAATGTGTTTTCAAGGAAAATTGTAGAATATTTTTTCAGTATTTGCAATAATTTTAAATTGAATTTGTATGTTATATTTGTATCTCATTTATAACTAGCTAAGAACACAAATATCGTACAGTTGAACATCGATTATCTCAGGGATATTATTAATTATATCCTACACCACCTTACGTGTTTGGTATATAATGCGTTTGTACTGATTTTTGTAACGGACACCCATCTTAAAAGTCAGAATTACTTCTGTGTCAATATTTAAGATGTTAAGTTTTTAGTTTTATTATAGGTTCCATATAAGTCCACTTTCGGTAATCACTCAATGTATTCGTATATTTTATTTTACACTTATTAAAAGTATCGGTCTACAACTGGCCACAGGCCTAATTATACGGAAATATAAAATACAGATTTTATTTGCAGAAATTTGTATTAAACTTAATATGTACGTAAAAAAGATTATTGGTGTTTAATTTGGTTCCGTGAAATAACTCCCATCAAATAAAGATCTCCTAACATTTTTTTTTTTTACAATTGGGTTTTACTATTATTATTAACTTTATTTAGCGAAGCCGGTGTTTAAAATGCTACAGATGAGAAAATCCTTTCGTTTGGCGGAAGGTCGACTATTTAGAACAACTTTCAAATATCAGCTTCGTTAAGTACTTCGAAACTACACTAATTATTTTATTTGATAATTTAAATTTATTTCATTTATATTTGGACTTATTTCATTGGGAGTTATTTTAATAAATTTGGTACTTATTTTTTTAATAGGATAGAACTCCCAAATTATTTTATTAATCCCTTTGGAAGTTATATAATTTTTTATTTGAGAGTTTCTTAATTTTTGTTGGTACTAATTTTATTGGAACTAATTTCATTAGGGCTTATTTCATTTGGGAGTTATTTCACAGTTTCGTTTAATTTTAGAATAGAAATTCAAAAGTATTAAAAAAAACATGTCACAATAATATGAAGTTGAGAAACAAAAATAATTTGTGTATACAAAATGTAACCTAAAATAATAGGAAAAACCAATAATCGATGTTCGACTGTACAAGTTTTTACAAAACTGAAAAAAAACCTATCTTCAAAGGGAGTTACAGGGTGAGTAAGAACTCCGTATTTTTTAACTACTTTCAATGCGCTCAGTTTAAATTTTACTTTAACCTGAATGGCTAATATTAAAAATATTTTTATAAGTTACAATAATAATCCACAGGATTAAATAAACTGAAACTAATTATTTTTTATAAAATTTTATTTATTGAACTAATTTTTAAATACAATTAATATTAAATTTTAGCTCTATGACATCATCACTTAGTTCAATGCCATCGCCATGCTTACAACAACGTGAAAGTTACACATATATGTTTCATGATCCGCTTTCTTTGAGTTCGCCATATGCTGCTCACACACGGAACTCATGCAACCCTTCCACGGCACATCAACAAACTGCCCAACATAGTGTTTATGGCAGCAGTTCAAGTGCTGGAGCAAATAATGCCGGTAAGTCAGCACAAAAATTCCCATTAATATAAAAAATCATGTGTAATTAGCATTTATAGATAATATATAAGTTATTCTGAGCTTAGAATAATTCCTGAATACTTACATTCGTACAGGGTATAGCAAAAAGTATAGGTCGGTTATCGATGGCAACTGAAAAGCAACTACCAAATAAATTTATATTTTGCATAGCAACTTTTTTCAGTTGGCAAAAGTTCGATATATATGACTTACGCTTTTTTCTAACCCGAAAAATTTGACCCACCCCTTTATATTTAATTATTGAAATTATTAACACATTTTAGAATAAAGTATTAAATTTTCTCAAATATGATTGATTGTCAAATATTTTGATGTATTTTTTTTTTTTTTTCGTTTTCAGATAATCATACATTTGCAGGTGTTATTTCAGCTGGAGTGTCTGTACCAGTACAAATTTCAACACAAAGTAGCAGTGATTTGGCAGGAGCAAATTATTGGCCGCGTCTTCAGTGATCTACGTTCTTTGACTTGACACCACAATTGCTCACAAAGGCTGCTGCCGTATCCCACAACAACAGCCCTATAACAGCAACACCGTCGTCGATTGTTGTCCCTTCATCCTGCAGTGAAAACATTGATATAAGTAGTACGAGCGCAACGGCAGCAGCATCAGTGGCTGTTGCTGCAGCTGCAGTAGCGTTGGAGGCCGCGGCCAGTATAGCTAACAGCGATGCACCATTACATTCACATCAAATATCATCAAGTATATACGACGAAAGAACATCATCATCACCCCTAATGTTGACAAGCTCAAACCAACAACAGCATCTGTCAGCCCATGCTAATGATCTCGATAACTCCTTGGAACAACAGGGATTTACAAAAACCTTTGAACCAGCTTCCACGTCGAAGTCTGTGGAGCAGCGACTGTCACAACAGATACATGCCCAGTATCACCATCATCATCACTATCTGCATCATCATCATCACCACCACCCACAACACCTCTCCAACGATCATCAGAATATCAGCAATAACAACACCAATAACAGCAATAATAATATTGATTTATGTTCTAGAACGTTACGACAGCACCAGCAACAATAACACAAACTGTTTCAACTTATAAAACAATAGTTAAGCATCACGCACAATTATCCTTTTCCAACATATGAATATCGGCTACACTCACCACGTGGACAAATAGAAAAAAAGGAAGCAATCACAAAATTAATTCCTTTTAGTATAAGTTTTGAAATAGTATCCATGAATTGTAGTCGACTTCAAAACTGTGGGCAACGCAATTTCAAAAGTCCAAAAAAGTCGAATGTTCTCAATGACAAGCAAAATATTTTATTAGGATGTTTGACAGCAGGACTGTTTAAAAATATTCTATATATAGTATTTTTTGACACTAGAATGTCACTTTTGTTATTATTTTTTTTAGGAAGAGAAAGAAGCAGGACCGACGTGTGTATTTATTTATTTATAATTTTTGACAAAACTAGTGACTTACTAGTACCCCATGGACCGAAACGCAAACACAGACACTTTGTTTCTCAGACAAAATTAATTATTAGGAACTCAACGAAAATTAAAATATGTTTATATATACATGCATATATGTAATAAATCTATATATATATATACATAACAACATATACGCATACGAGTATAGATATAGTTCAATATTCGTATATTTAGTACTTACTGAATATGTACATACATATATATTATGATAATTATTATTAAATATAAGCGAAACAATAAAATGTATCTGATGGTTCTGACCTTTTTCAAATAAGTCCAAAAGTTTTAATTTTTCCTCGTCAAAAAGGTATGTATACAAACTTCCCTACGACTAGGCAATACCAAAAATAATATAAAGTAGTGTAAGCTTTAACAACAAATCGTCCCTTCGTTGACTGAATTAACTAAGTAAACATTTCTATACCCACCATCAAAAAGATGGGAGGTATATTGATTTTGTCATTCCGTGTATCATGTCGAAGGAATCATCTAAGACCCCACAAAGTATATATTTTCTGGGTCCTGGTTAGATTCTGAGTCGATCTAGCTATGTCCGTCCGTCTGTCTGTCTGTTGAAAGCAGGATAAGGCTCGAACGGAGCAACGTAGGGGGACGAAATTTGGCACAAATATTTGTCTTATATAAGTTTTGTTTGGTATTGAAAATGGGTAAAATCGGTTAATAAACAAAAAGTTATGAGCTAAAAACTAGAAGCACAGGGTGTCCATTTTATACTTTTCTGCTGATATTTCTGGTCCGCCCACTTTACCGTCCATCTCCCATATAAGGTGAAAATCAACGAAATTGTGTTCAAATACTTCAAGGACCAATGTAAACTCGGAAACAAAAAATGGGCGTAGTCCGCCCACTTTACCGCCCCCTCCCATATAATGTAAAATTTGGAAAAGTTGATGGTGGGTATATAGATTCGGCCGGGCCGAATATAATTCGCGCTTGTTTATTGCTGCATTTATATCTCCTACAAGTTATACATAAGACCACCAAAGCATTTGCAAGTTTAGGATTTACAAAATTACCTATATAAAACCATATAAAACGCTGCAAAAAAATTACCTATGTAAATAATATTTTCTTAGACAAAATCATAACATTGAAATTTAAACATCAATATATTTAATATTGTATGCTTATGATATGCCGCCTGAAAGTGAATATCGCAAAACTAGTTACACTAAAATTAACTGATTTCAATGAAATTTCACACTGTGATAGAGGTGTAGGTGAGTTTAACTTTTAACCTTCCTTGGTAAAGTTTTTTTCGCTATAGCGGGTCCAAAATTTCACCCGATTTTCTGGAAATATTTTTTATTCTTTTTGTCAAAAAAGTAGTTACATTATTTTTTATTTATGAAAAAATGTTCTTAAGTAACCCAGCAAAAACCTGGTAATGGCATGTAGTTCCAGATGTACTTAGTTACTTTTCAATGATAACAACATACTGTCTATATTACATGAAAGTAGATTAGTAACTAGGTAATTACTTTTAATTTGAAAATGTTACTTAACATTTATTTATTTTTTGTGTGACATTAAGCAAAATGTGTTCCTACTGTATTTTTAGGGCCTAATTCCTAATTTATTATGTAAGTATCCAAGATGGACCACAAATTGTCAATAATATTTAGGTCTGTCGATTGTTTAGGGAGTGTATTAGCAAATTTTGCACAATACCAAATTTGTACCTTGGATCTTATACCGTCTATTAATGCTATGATAATGATACCATAGTGTTTTTAAAGTTCCTATCTGCTGCATATCTAAAATAATTTAAAAATAATTTTTAAACCAAAATTTTATTTAGCAATTTTTGTTTGTAAAAATACATATAAATCTTAAAAATAGATATAAAACATATTAAATTTGGGCATGTTGTTCAAAACAGCAATTTCACTTATAAGTATACGTTCCTCCATTAAATTAAGATAAAACTCAAGCATGTTTTAAAGTTAGTTAATTCTTAGATTGCAACACTCTTTCGATTTCAATAGCATGGCAGATAATTATAAACGGAATACCATTCCCAGACAGAAAAACAATCTAGGAGAGGTAAGTACATAAAATCATTAACCACATCCCCTCACATGGACTTAATTTTAAATCTATTTAATCAATTAAGTGAACAACAGTTCGATTTACCCCGGATGTTAAATCAAGAGCTATACCCTTTAATGATACATTTGCCTGCTTTTTTAACTATGATTGTCCATATTGCATATTGTCTTTAAATCTTGGGTAAAAAATCGTTCACAGAACTTATTGTCAATATTCATTTGATAACACTTATTCATCATTCTTTTTAGCTTATTTTCACCACTTAATTAAAACGCAATGCTAATCAACACTCTGAGTTTATCAGTTTTTACAAAATCATTTAAAAAAACATAAATTCCTATGAAGATGGACCGAAATCGTTTTTGAGAGTATTCCTAAGTATATACATGTATATTAAAGCGACTTGCTGGAAAAAATGTTTTGTTATTCCGTGAAAATAAAACTTGGTATGTTTTTTAATGTTTCTCAAAATATTTCTGGTCTACTGATGACTGGACCATTTTTAAAATACATAAATTAAATACGTATGTATTTAGTTCTGCATTGTATTTTGTATTTTTATCGTTAATAAAATTAATTTTAAAAAAGTAAAAATAAAATGCTTTATTATTCACAATAATTATTTGTAACTGATAATGTAACTAATTACTATACATTTGGCTAATAATGACTTCAGTAATACTTCAAAATTAATGAGTTATTGAATATCCTTAAAGTAATTAGTTCTTGCAATGACATCTTGGTAATGACTTTCTGAAATGCTTACCTGTAATAATAGAGAGTAAGTAGTTGCCTCTAATGGCATCACCGTGTTAAAATAATGAGTTATTCATCTAATGTGTAAGTTGTGAATAGCTAATATTTGATTCTTAGCTCATTACATGGCAAGCAAAGTTTTTGCTGGGTAACAATACAGTATATATATTTTTTTGAAAGATAGCTATAGAAATTTGTGTGTGGAAAATAAGTTGTAAAAACTTTATTCCTCAAAGAACCAGGGTCTCCCAAATTCTATTTTTTCATATTTTTCCAATTTGTTCATGATTTTTCCAATTTTTGCCTTAATTTTTCAAATCGCAAAGCTGGAATTAAAAAACTTATATTTTTTACTTAGATTAATATGTTCTTAAGTTTTTGAAAATATAAATTTTTGCTCCCCGATATCGGTTCTTAATTGAACATTCTCAATTACAAGTTAATTGTAATTGAAAAAAATACAATTACAATTACATGTAATTTTATTTGTTTTTTTTTTACAATTACCTTGTAATTGTAATTGAAAAATTCCAATTACAATTACATAATTGAGACAAAGTAATTGCAATTATTTGAAAACTATCTAATGAATAACTTTGAAATTTTATTAAACATATCAGGTCTGTTCGTTTGCACATGTTTTATTTTTTAAACGTTTTTTGTTGAAACCAGCGGTCAATTTTGAATGAAGTATTATTGCAGATTTTGGATTTATGATTAATAATTTTAGCTAACGTGATCAAAATTGTATTGTGATACAAACTCAATTCTAGACAGACGTTTGTTATTTGGAAGCTATGTGAAATAATGGACACGTTTTGAACAATAGGCTTCGTCCCTAGATTTTACAAGTTCTGTGTACCAAATTGCATTAAGTTATCTTCCAAATCTACCTGTAGTTTATCTTCCAAATCTACCTGTAGTTTACTATTAATATTCAACAAGGCTAAAAATCATACATGTCATTAGATAGAAGAAATTCTATAAGAAAATATGTGAAAAATTATCTGCAAAGGAACATATCCGACATTGCAACTACTATAGCATCATGAGTGTCACTCAGATAGAAAAAAAAACAAATTTAAACAAGTTAGAGTAAATTACTAAATTACATTTTCTATAACTATTAGTACTGTAACATAATAAACTGTAATTGAAATTTTCAATTACAATTACTGTAATTGTAATTTTTCAATTAAAATTATATTAATGGCAATTGAAAAATTACAATTACATGTAATTTTAATTGGAATTTTTTAATTACAACTATATTAATGGTAATTGAAAATATTCAATTGCAATTATATGTAATTGTAATTGTAAAATATTTACCATTACGGTAATTGTAATTGCAAATATTTCAATTACAATTACTTGTAATTGTAGTTTAAAATTTTTAATTAAAATTACATGTAAAGTAATTTAATTGAAAATGTAATCATTAACTCCCAAGCCTGATATATATATATATATATATATATATATATATATATATATATATATATATATATATATATATATATGATAAGAAGAGGCAATTTCCTAAACATTGCACAGTGGGGCCAAATGTGTTATAAATGGAAATAAATCTGGATATTTGAAACCACAGAACCGATTTACATGAAACTTGGAACATCGATATAGGAGAAGTTAGACTTTCAGAATACAGTGGGCCTAGGTTGACCACCTTGAGGGTGAAAAACATAGCGGGGCATATAACTTTTACAAACTTCAACCGATTTTTAGAATTTTTATAAGCAAGACAAAGAAAAAACATGCTTACTTTACTCAATTATCTTTTATGCTTTTACAGATATTTGACTTCAAATATCTTTTTTTGCGATTTTGCACCATTACTTTAAATTTTTTTTAATACGTTGAAATCTGTATAATTTTCTTAATTATGCTGAAACTATAGTGCACTATTATAAACATATGTTTTCCCCATTTTTTCTGAACTCAAATTTATTATTAGTAAATCGGTTTAAACAAGAAATATCGGTTAATTGTGCAATCAAAAAATCGTTAGTTAACATGTATAATTTAAAAGATAGATGGAAAAAGAATTTCCCTGCCTACTTTTTCTATCGAAATTTAGTTTAAAACATAACTAAAAGTAGTTCTTAACAATCGAATATGACATATTATTTTTTTTTTGTCGAAAAAGTCACCGTAAAAGAACGTGCCTCAGTTTTAAGTTTAATAGTTTTTAGTGATTTTTTGGAGTGTCGAATTAGTGTTATTTAGAAGCAGTGTTTCCAGGACTTTAGAAAAAAAAAGAGGCTAAATTAGGTTTTAAAAAAGGTCAGAAAAGGCTTAATGTCCCAAAAAATAAAGCCAGAAAAAAGCTAATATAATGTTATATTTATACCCTACACCACCATAGGTGGGGAGGGTATTATGCGTTTGTGCTGATGTTTGTAACACCCAAAAATATTGGTCTAAGACCCACCTTAATTTATACGAATCGGCTCAGAATCACTTTCTGAGTCGATTTAACGATGTCCGTCCGTCCGTCTGTCTGTCCGTCCATGTAAACTTGTAATCAAACTACAGGTCGCAATTTTGAATCAAAATTAATGAAATTTGGCACACAGATTTCTTACATTTATGGGACGAAGCCTATTGAAATTGGTTTTGATCGGTCCATTATTTCACCTAGCCCCCATACAAATGTCCTCCCGGAAATGGGTTTAACGATCATAAATCGTTAAACCCATTATAGCAATATTTTAATGAAATTTGACACATATAAGTTTCATATAAGCCTTAATAAGTGTGCCGATTTTTAGAAAGATCGGTCCATAATTTACCATAGCTCTCATATAAGGCCCTCTTTCGGGAATCACACAAATGTGAATAAATTCATATAAATGTTAGCATCGACGTAATATTCTGTATCCGTATTTTTTTTATTTTACACTTAATATGAGGCTAATAAAAGACCCCTCCCCGAATTATAATGAACACAATGGTGTAGGGTATCATATGGTCGGGCTATATCTTTTTCTCTCGTTTTTTTTTTTTTTTTTGCTCTCATTAGTTTTTGGTATTTCCCAGCGAAAACTTGGTAATGGTATGATAACAACATACTTTCTGCATTACATGAAAGTAGATTAGTAACTACTTACTTTTAACTTGATATGTAATCAATTAATTAAGATCAGATTTTTCAAATTTTTCAAAATTTCTTGATATACAAAAAATTAATTAAAGAAAATATGAAATTTTTTTAATGTTTACAAAAAACAATTCTCTATAATTAACAATCTATTGGTCAATTATTAGTGTTTTAAAGTGGTATGTATCTGAATATTATTAAAAATTATCCACTAATTTGTATTGTTCTTTTTATAGTAGATAAAAATTTATAATATCTAGATTGAGAAAGTTATAAATTTAATAGGCAAACAATTTTAAGAGACTGCAATTTATGAAATACTATTACATAAAGGTAAAAAAAATTATTGGTTATCTTGAGACACTATTTTAAACTCTTAACAATTTTCAGTCGATGGCTTCTACAGATATTGTGCTAACTATTTGGGCATTGGGCGAACTCCTAAAATAACATTCGTGTAAAATGTAAATGAAAATATCCCCCAGGTGTGATTGTTGTTGAAGTTCCTGCTATGGTTGTGATTGCAGTGGGGAGGTGCCCATACTTCATATGATGTTGCCGAAGAGTTACGTTACATTTATTGTCTTGACTGCACTACAGTCTTGCAAATAGCGCCAGTGTCCGGTAAGAAACACAAGTATGCATTTCTAAGAATTTCATAACATAGACTTGGAGTTAGTCTATGTTATGAAATAGTATATCAAATCCTGATTTCTACATATTTTTAAATAAATAAATTAAAAGAAAAAATATATCAGCTTCTTGTTTTCTTTATTTCAGTACTTATTTGTAACCGATAATGTAACTAGTTATTATTCATTTTGCTAATAATGACTTCTGTAATACTTTGAAATTAATGAGTTACAAAGTAATGAATTCTTGTAATGACATCTAAGTAATGACTTTCTGAAATGCCTACCTGTAATAATATAGAGTATGTAGTTGCCTCTAATGACATCACCGTGTAAGTAGTGTGTAAGTAGTGATGAGACATTATATTAGCTTCTTATCTTATTTCATGGCAAGTAAAGTTTTTGCTGGGTTCCTTAAGATATGTTAATGAATTTGTAAATATAACATAAATAGTTTCTATGGGTAATAAAGTTTGTTAAAAAATAATTATAATATTTTAGTAGAATGAAGCGCCGCATATAAATAATTTAGATTTTTTGTGCGAATAAATACAAAAAATGCTTGAATTGATGATTCTGTAAAAATAAAATTAGTAAATTTTTAAGATAAAAAAAGGCTAGAAAAAAAGCATGAAGCTAAAACGAAAATTTTGAGGCTAAAATCAAAATAAAAATGCTAGATTTAGGTTTAGGTTAAACTGGCAATACTGTTTATAAGTGTACAGTAAAAGTATCAAAAAATAATCGCTTTTTGAAATAAAATTATGTCAAATGGAAAACATAGAACAATATGGTTGAGTATTTCTAGGCTTTAAAATATAATCGAACTAAACACTTAACTTATTTTTATATACATAACGATATCTTATTAAATTCATGTTCACTTCCAAATTAAATATAAAATAAAAAAAAAAGTTATTTTCTTTTGAATATATTCATTGAACACTTTAAAAGTTGTACATTTACTGAGCGAATGATATCTTGCTAGTTCTATTTTCTTTGTGCTGGAATGTAAAAGTCGCCTAATGCAAGATTTTTACATCATAATTCGATGGTAATGTGTTTTGTTATTGTAAATTTTTGATTTTTCTACATTTCAATATCTAAAAATGACTAAAACGATACTTTATAATAGAAGAATCTAAAAACTCACTTCCAATTGCTGGAAGGGTTTATTTATTTAATTGTTTGTGTATTGTTTTTTGTTTTTGTTATTTAGGGCTTTTCATTTGTTAAACTGCCCTTATTTGTAAGAAAAAAGTGATTGTTTGGCAACACTGCTAACAACGTTAACGGAACAGGGTAATGGTCAACACAAAATCATCGTATCGCAATCAGCTGTTTTAACCTACTTTATGTAAATGTGTGTATGTAGCTATTGACACAAAAATTCTAGGTAGGGTATCGCTAGCTAGGGGGACATGCCCCCTGTAGGTCTATATGGTCCAAGATCAATACTTAAACTTGCATACACCTCTACTATCACCATGTGAAATTTCATGGAAATCGGAACAGGAGTTCCGAAGTTCCATATTTATTTCCATATGCAACGCGCGGTCATTTTTGCAAATTTCAAATTCAAAATCGTTTATTTTGTGACCGATAAAGATATCGACTTGAAATTTTTTTGTTCAATAGATAATTTTGTTCTTTAATTACCCAACAAAAAAAGAACTGAAAAAGTCATGATTTTAACATTGTTTTGTCATTGGAAGGAAGTACTTAGTGGTGAAAAAGAGCTGCAGAAGTTCTTTTTTTAACCCATGTTTGTCATTGGTAAGATGCTAATCTTTTATACTTCTTATTCATTGCTTTTGAAGCACTTCTCTTAAAACTATGTTTATATAATTTTTTAATAAAAATTCTGTTTTTGCCCTATTAAATAATAATAAAAATGCTTTAAAATGTTTAAAATTTAAATTTTGTTAGAATTTATTACCATTTTTTCCCGCTAAAAATTCATTTATTTTCACTTTTTTGGAAGTATTTAAAAATAACTTCCAAAAAAGTTTAAAATATGCACTTTGTTCACTTTTGATGTTGTGAAAATGTTCTTTTTTTGGAAGAACTTCATCGCTTTTTGCTGGGTAGCTAAAGAAAAATGAATAAAATCGGTCGGAAATATTAGGATATATATGAAAAAACTGGACCAAGAATGAAAAATTGAGGTACTTAAAAATTCAAACGCAAATAACTCAAAAACTATAAGAGATAAATAGGACATGTTTTTTGTAGGTCTTATCAATGACTAATGTATAAAAATATTTGAAATCGGACGAGGAACAAACATTTTGAGAGTGAATAAATAATTTTTTAATTGAGGGATCTGTTCGGTCCTTAACATTGTACATTTCTCTGCTATGCCTATACCAAATATCGTGCAAATCCAATCAGTCGATCGGTTACAGATTTATTACCAAAAATTTTTAATTCTGCACCACTGTGCGCTAGTTTATATCGAATGTCCTTTTACATGCACTGAAAAGTCATACTTTTTTAAATTGTGCTTACAAAATAAATTTGTATACCTTAATTAAATAGTTTTCTGTAATTGGTAATATAAAGCAAAGTTACTTTCCATTTTTCTTATTCCAAATAAACTTACAATTTATTGCATCGGTCTATATTATCACAAATTATAATTTTTATTAAAATAACTAACCAGCAAAAACTTCGCCTACTGAATAACGTAATTTGTAAGCGAAATTATTATGAACAAGCGCGAATGTTATATTCGGCTCGGCCGAATCTATATACCCACCATCAACTTTTTCAAATTTTATGTTATGTGGGAGGTGGTCGGTAAAGTGGGCGGACCACGCCCATTTTTTGTTTCCGAGTTTACATTTGTCCTTGAACTATTTGAACACAATTTCAATGAAGTTTCACACTATATGGGAGGTGGGCGGACCACGCCCATTTTTAGTTTCCAAGTTTATATCGACCCTCAAACTATTTATACAAAATTTCGTTGTTATACATGCTTTTGTTTAAGAGATATCAGCAGAAAAGTATGAAACGGACAACCTGTGTTTCTAGTTTTAAGCCTATAACTTTTCTGTTTATTAACCGATTTTGTCCATTTTCAATATCAAGCAAACCTTATATAAGGTAATTATTTGCGCCACATTTTGTCCCCCTACGTTGTCCCTATCCTGCTTTCAACAAACAGACGGACATAGCTAGATCGGCTCAGAATCTAACCAGGACCCAGAAAATATATACTTTATGGGGTCTTAAATGATTTTTTCGACATGTTACACACGAAATGACAAAATTAATATAATAATTATGAATTTTGTTCGCGGTGTGAAAAATTTCACAAGTTCTTATTTGGATTCCAAAAGAGTTGTTTTGGATTCTGATTTTTTACGCACAAGAAAAAACTTTTGTAGCATACTTTCTCTTTGAATTTAAGTAAACGTTTCTTTAGTAAGATGCTCTAGACAACTGAGCCACGTAAAAATCAAATTACTTTCATATTTACTAAAAACCAGTTATTGAATTGAAGTACTATTAGGTAATGCTGCGAGTGGGGAATAAGGCTACATTGTAATGCATGCTGGAAGCTGTAGCTTTTAAAATAATACTTCAACAAAGCTAAGTATTTGTTGGGTATAGGTAAAAAAAAATAACAAAAATATGTATAAATAATACTGTTTTCATAAATTTTTACTATAAAACTGACATTTACTTAAAAAAAATCGCAATAAATTTTAAAATTTTGTTGCTTTTGATATGCACGCTTTCATATAGTGAAAACCAACAAATTAACATCCTCTAAAGTACAACTGTTTGTTATTACCCAAATTTGTTAACAATGTTATGAAATAAGTTTTTTCTAAATTTAATACTTTAAAAGATAATTCAACATTTAGGATAACCATAATTTTATTGCTTATTTTCTGCACAGTACTGTATAGTAGTGGGCAAACAAAAAAAAAATATATATTTATTCTTCCTTCTTTAAACAAAAATATGTGGACTATATGGAATTTGACAAGCTAAACAAGAATCTGCTTTCACTTTTTTATATCACGTTGGGAAGACGGGGGAGCATTCAACAATTTTTTAAATGCTGTATTTTCAAAACGGTTCACGATATCAATTAATTTTCTTTAGTAATAAAAACCTTGAGCTGTTGGCTTATATTTAAAGGCTCCATTACTCTACCGTAAATGTAAATGTAGCGAATCAGCTGACACGTTTTGCTTATGAGAGTTATGTGTGTATGTGTACTAAAAAACGTAAATGTTACGTAGCAACCTAATTAAATTAGGTCGCTCTACGTTTTTACGTGACAGCTGTAACAACAGTGTTGACAGCTTTTCATTTCAATATACAAAATCTGCGTAAAAAATCGCTGTAATAGGTTTATAAATTGGACAATTATTTTTGCTTTTATCTTCACTAAAAATTTGTTGAAATAATTTAAATAAGACGTAGAGTCGAATATTTAAATTAAAGTTAAAAATTTTTGTCATAAAAGCACAAATTTCGTTTTGTATACAAATCGCTGAAATACAAAGCAATAAATTTAGTGATTTTCAATTTGAATTTGATCCACTGGAAATATGTGTAATTGGCATCACCGATGTTCATGTGTACAAAACAACAATAAAGTATTAGCTACATTTACGTTTTTAGAGTAATCATCCACTTACGTTTCCTTTTACATTTACGTTTTTACATTTACATTTACGGTAGAGTAATGGAGTCTTAAGCCTTTTTGATTCTGACTATCTCCATGTTAAGTTAATTTTTATTATGAATTTGTGATGTGACCAAAAACGTCGAAAAGAAAATAAATTATTAACACAAAAACTAATGTGCCCCTATGTCGGATGATCCTTACTGTTTTATTTTTTATTGGTTTGGTCTTATTCATTTGTCACACTATAAAACTCGAGAACGGTTTTTCCAATTCTAAACTATAACTCAAGAACCGTTTGCATGATTGATAAATGATACACCAAAATATGCAGAAGAAAATTGTCGTCATGGAATATCAAAAATATTTTTTTTTTCACTCAATATTTTTAGAGTTATAGATCAAAGTTTTTTGTTTTGTTTCACTACTAATTACCGAATGACTATGGAACTATTAAATAAAAAATAAAAAAATATGTGATTATAAAATAATTTGAATCGCTATCTATCAGAGTTGGGGGTAGTGCACTAAATTTGCAGTTTCCACTAACACTTAGTAATAGTGCAAAATTTTTAACTACAATCTTTACTTTTTAGTGGTGAGTTGAAAAATATCAGCCTCACTCAGCATAGTGGTAGTGAAAAAATATTTTTTTCCACTAAAATGAATTAGTGATAGTTAAAATTTTTTCAGCTCAAGCCTAGTGCAACATTTTTTTTCTTCACTAAATACTTTAGTGCAAAAAACAACCCTCCACTAATGTTAGTGCAACTTAGAAATTGTTCACTAAATGGAAAGATTACCTAATATTTTTTTTTTAATTTCTTCACTAAATACAAAATAAAGACTAATTCCCATTTTCAAAAACCAATTTTAAATTTAAAATGTATTTTAAAACATATATTGTCTCTTAAATATTCGAATTTCCAAAAATCCTTTCGTAATGGATATATTTTTCGGGAGATCAACATTTTATCGGTCTGTGGAATAATGAATTAGCCAGTAATGTTACTCGTTTATATATGGATATCCAATACACACAAATACGCTTATAAGATTTCCAAAACACACTAAAAGAAATTCTAAATTATGAAGTGTTGTTCTAAAACGATTATAAATTTGATAATTACCATTATAGCTCTCTAAAATTAGTTCAGTGAGTTATGATTGATTAAAAAAATGTCATGTTTATGTTTAGTGAAATAAGAAATTTCAAATTTATGTTTAGTGAAAAAAAATTATTTGAAGCTTATGTGTAGTGACTGTTCAGATTTTGCACTATTGAGTGTAGTGCAAATTTTTTCACTACCATTAAATTTAGTTATAGTGAAAAAAATTGCAATTTTTTAGTGGTAGTGAAGAAATGTTTCACTACAACTATAGTGGTGGCAAATAGTTAGAAATCAAAATTTTTTCACTATAGTGCGATTTAGTGAAAAGCTGAATGCACTCACAATTTAGTGCACTACCCCAACTCTGCTATCTATTGCAGTTTAATTTATCTAAATTGAACTAACCGTTATCGAGTTATACAAGTGTGACTGCCTAAAGGCGGGATCATAGTAGCCATGCTCATAAAAGAAAATCAATACCTGATAGATATTTAGAAAAAAAATGTATTATTATTTTTTTGCCCACCAGTGTATCTCCACTTAATTGTAGATTTATGCATCAATTTTGAAGATACCTTATTTTACTCGTAGTCTTACTAGTCTTTGAGATAAAGATTATAAACTGAAACATCTTTTATATTATAAATTTTCAAAAGAAAAAAAACTTCAATTTTGTATGAAAACATTTTTTTCCGGATACTTATTTCAAAATAACTCCGAAACTATTGAGCGGATAAAAATATGATATTAGAACTACTTAATGCCAATTTTAGGCTCAACTACATAGAATACTTTTGCTTCAACTGCGACTGACAGCTACGTAACGCATAAATGATATTGACCCAGTCGTTGCATTACCGTGTTATTAAAATTGTATATTATGAAATTAAAGATGTAACAAGCGAAAAATTATATTCGGCCATGCCGAATCTTATATACCCTCCACCACTGAGGCAGTATTTTTATCAGTTTTTATATAGGAAAAATTGTTCGGAAAGTGGTGTTCTCTAATTTACTTATTAATTTCTGGCGTCCATAATAGTGTAATGGTATGAACTTTTGTATTGTATATAAAATATTTTAACAAATTATTATGCAAAAATCTGTAAAAGGTGAAAAAAGAGAAAAATCTATGTTGCCTTTTTTCAAAAAGTTGATTATCTTGGTAAATGAAAGTATATTTTTCATAAAAGTAAAAAAAAAGAAAACTTAACAGTAGTGAGCCAAATGAACGAAAATTTGGTTTCACAATAAAATGACAAAAAACTAAGTTCACGCAGTAATCCAAGCAATTTCATAATTAAATGTGAATGTGCCTCGCGAAGAACTGACTTTTTGAAAAATTTTCGGTCTTGTTTTCCAAACTTTGAGATTATCTACTACGTTGACTATTTCGGGCACACCAACGTGATATAGCACAAAATACGTACAATTACAACAAGTATCAATCCTAATCCCAAATTTTTTATTCGGTTAAGGGGCGCACAGACCACGCCCAAAAAACTAAAAAAATTTCAAAAACCAAAAAATTTTGTCATCATAAGTTTATCACTCTATATTTAGTTGCTGAAATTCTGCACAACAACAAAGATGGTGCAGAATTTATGAAGTCCGTTTACTTTACTTATGATGGAGTAAGATAAAAAGTACAAACGCGCGAGCAAAAATTTATCAATTATTTCCGCAAATCTTTACTTACCTCAAATTTATATTAAATTATTTGATTATAAAGTCGTTTCTTTGATGATGTTGGGAAAACTAAATAACTAACCTAAAGCAAAGTATAATCATTTAACTATAAGAGTTTCCCTATGCATAATTTAGGGTGATTTATATAAAAGAAATTACTCTAACCGGCCATGAATTAAGCGTTTACTGTTAATTTATATCATTCTTGATCAAAAGTGCCCTCAAAAGTTTAGAAAAATTATATTTGAAAACTTTTATAAATACTAATCTTTAACGAAATGATAAAAATTATGGATGTTTTTTAAATATAATAATTTAAATGAATTTAAAATAATTATACAAAATTCTCACATAACTTAGTATATTACAGTTTCATATTAACGATGAAAATTAAAAAAATATCACCACATAATTATTAATGCCCAAAAAACTGTAATGAATTAGAAATTATATGCAATATGTATCAATACATTGTTCAATGTGCTAAATAAAATTCAAATATTTTCAAAACAAATTCATAATTAAGTAATTTATTCTAGCAACATTATGTTTACATGTTAGCAAACTTTTAATAAACCTATTTTCATATCCTTCTCTACCGACGTGTATAGATTGAAACACATCGAACTACTAACTAGTTTAGTAAACTTATCAACATATATTGCTAAAAAGTAGCGAACATACCATGAGTCCATACAAGAGTCCAACGTACAAATAATTGTACAAAGTACTGATGTACAAATACTTTTGTCCCAAAGATTTTTACTTAAATTGTACTTTTTTTTAACAATGTGTTATATATTAATTTATTTTTTATCAAATAATTCAATAAAAATGGACCTGAATTAAAACTACATATAATAATTTTTTATTCTTTATAAATTATTGAAGATATACGAAATGCATGGGGTGTACAAATAGTTTTGTCCCTAACTGTATATTTATTATTAACTATGATGTCTATTACAGTGCCTTGCTTTGTATGGGGATAAAAAAGTTGCAAATGTACCCCCCTAAAATTAAAGTTTGATATGTTTTAAGCTAATTCCCAAAATAATTCGGTACAATTGTTTAATTTATGTGAGCTGGACCGTTTTTAAAATACCTCCAAAAATATGGTTTTCGATCGACAGTATACACGAATTTTTAACTTTTTGTCAAAAAAATTACAACATATGATAGAAAAATGATGTCTACTACATATTGAACAAAAAATAATTTAAAACTTGTTTTCTTTCTCGCGAAATTAAAATTTTAGTAAAATTTTCAATGATTTTATTTTAAATAGTATTTTACTAAAGTTTGAATTTTTTGGACATTTTTCATCGTAAATTAAATTTTAGCGCATCATTAGAAAGCTCTCATTAAATACTATTGATATGTGCATTCATTTAGCCCTTTAGTTGCACAAATAATATTTTGGGATTTCCGGTCCATAATTGGTTAAGTTAATTTTAATGGCAAATAAATGGTAATTCCACAAAAAAGCAGCGAATTGGTGTAAAATGGCAGCTAAATTAAAAAAACTCCTTTTTATTCGATTATTGTCGCGGTTTTAAATGAACTTATTATGTTTTTCATAAATTTATTACTATTTAAGTGTAATTAGTATTTGCGTGTGTCTTATTTGCAAAAATTGTAAATTTAAAATGTCCGAAATATTTTTAAAAAAGAAAATGTGATAAAAAATTTTAGTAAATGAATATTGAAGGTCGTAATATGCCTCTATTATAATTTGGAGTTAATTTTCTTATAACTAAAATTTTGATAATGATATTGAAATAAATACGTAATTTCAGAGGTGGTTTAAAAATGGTCCAGCTCACGTAAATCTTAACATTGAGATGTAATATTTTGGGAATAATATAAGAACATACTAATCTTCATTTCTAGAGGGGTACATTTGCAACTTTTTTTCGTGAGGCACTTTAATGTCTATATGTACTAAAGGATCCCAATCAATCAAGATACCCAAAAACTCCGATCAATGAAAAGGTATTGGACCTTATTTAACAAATATTTAATGGATACTAAAAGCTTAAATTCCAGGAAAATAGATACCAAATCCAAGGTAAAAGTTTTGAACAAAAGTTTATGTTTGATTAAAAACCAATTTGAAATAAACTTTTGTTTCACACGCAGAGAAAAAACATTTCTCAATATGGTTGCCCCAACAATATTATTTTCATCGCAAAGAAATTTTTCCATCGCAAACATTCTTATTGTTGAATATATTTTATTTTAAAAACAATTTTGTTGTAGCAATTATACATTTGTTCTCAATTCACAATTATATTGTTGGCACAACATGTTAGGCAATATGTTTAAATTAGAATCACATTATTGTTGTTGAAATTCCATATGCAAACAAATTATTTTCAATACCTGAATATATTATTGTGTTTGTAATTTTGAATTGACAATACAATTTTTGTTATGCATTATTATTGCTTGATAATAACTTTGAGTCTACATTAGAGAAATTTGTATCAAGACAAACGTCAAATTTTTGTTTGAGTTGCAGATAATTTTTTATCTCTATCAATTTTAGGGGAAAACGCATGTCATAATAAACCATGCAAAAAGTACCAACAACAATCAAGATGGCGTCTTTTACCAAGCATTATCAAGACAACGTTGTCAGAGCTCGAGCGCTGACAATTTTCTTTTAACGCTGCAATAATACTGACAAATTCAGTCTACATTAGACAAATCTTTATCTTGATAAAATTTTGACGTTTGTCTTGATAAAAATTTGTCTAATGTAGACTCAAAGTAAGTATACTTGCTGATTTTTATTCAGTTTAGTGTGCTTCTTGCATAAAGCTGGTTGTCTGTCGGCAAGTTAAAAATGTATTAGACTGAATGTAAATTTAAAAATGTGGATTATTTAAAATAAATTATTTTAATTAAAATTAAACCAGAAATAAATGAGTGTTTCAGATTGTGAAAATATTTTAAGTGGATAAAAAACTACACAATAGGTTACCTTCGGAGTGCTAAAAAAAAGGCGTCACTTTGTACGAGTATTCAATAAATTTCTCAGATTTCATCATTCACCGGTCTTGAATTATTTTTTTATACCAAAGTAGTTTATTTTACATAATTAAATAATAATTAATTTTAATAAAAACTACGATAAATTAATTGGCTTTTATTTTATTTATAATTGTTTCTTGACACTATAAGTATACATGAATTAAGTACATAAACAACAAAAATATAGTTGCAGATCAACAATATTTTTATTGTGGCTAAACCATGATATTGCTGTATGCACGAATGAAGTATATATACAACAAAAATATGGTTGCAGATCAACAATAGTTTTATTGTGATTTAACCATATTATTGCTGTACCTATACATGAATGAAGTACATATACAACAAAAATGTAGTTGCAGATCAACAATATTAACCATATAGAAATGTATTATATCAACCCAATATGATTATCAAATGAAAGCTAAGTTTCAGCGCAAAAACTTAAGAAAAATATACCTCTTAAAATGTAATTTTTTACTATTTATTTCTAAATATATATAAGCATGCAACAATCATTCTCACACTTCAAAAAATCGTTACATATAAAAACCAGAACATCCATGGTAAAACTGTGTACCTACTTGTTCTCCAGGATGTAAATTTTCTTCTCATAAGGATTCAAAATTTTAAAAAAAGCACGATTTTTAAGAATAATATAAAATATTTGCAAAGATTATATTGACCCAATATGGATGTCTAATGAAAGCTACGATTTCCCTCTAATATTATATTTACTACTAACTTTCTCGGAGCGCTTCGCTACTCCTTTTTAGGCGATAGCAAATATTTACTACTACCCCATATTCGAAATTTGATATGATAATTACTGATAGAACTTTTTTAGGTTCCTTTAGATATGAGAAAATTAATATTTTCTTTGTATATGGGCTATCTCTTATTTCCATTTTATTAATGCGATGTGATCTTCACGCGAAGTTTGTGGACTTTCACTATATTAGTTCTTTAGCAGTGTTGCCACTTTATGTGTAATTACACATATCGTGTGTCATTTAAATGTGTAGCCCATGTGTAATTAGTGTAATTTTAAGTACGATATCAGTGTAATGCAGCTAATTTTTCCTTCCTTAAAAGTAGTTAAAGTTGTCAAAATTTCCTTTTACGACACTGTCATGAAAAACAGAGCACTTCTTTAGAATAAACCAATGTTGGATTCAAAAATGTCAAAGGTATTTCGGATTATTTCGGTAATAGCATTATCGGTATTTCAAGCTATTTCGGTAACGTTATTTTAGTTTTATCAATATTTTGAGCTACTTCGGAAAAGGTATTTTAAAGGTAACGGTTGTTTCAGAAATTTAGAAGTATCGTTTCAGAATCATAAAATATAGACTGTAGTCAAGTATGATAAGGTCGGGCATATTTTTATTACAAGTTTTATTTAATTTGTATTACAAATATTTTTACGGTTTTAGCATTGTAGGTATTTTTGGTTTATTCGGTATCAGTATTTTAGCGATAACGGTATTTTCTATTAGTTGAATGGGTTTTATAACGGTAAGGGTATTTTAGGGGTAATGGTAGCCATCCTTGGAAAAAACAATCGTACTTGAATTTTGTATAGAATTTTACTTAGCTATACGTCAGATAAAATCTAAATAAGATTTAAACGATGATACTTCTACTTACTTTTCAACCAAAAAATTTATCGATGTTAAAAAAAGATTTTCGTGATTTACAATAAGTCAATAATGAGTGGAAAATAAAGCATTCCTATATTATGAAAAATATAATTTCAATATACTTTTAGAGCCAGAAGTTTTTCATTTAATAAAATTCTTTGAAGAAAGGACATTTTGAAACGGAGATGACATATTTCAATATAGTTCGCACTTAATATTATCTACATACCATGTGTAATTTTTTTTCAGATGTGTAATTTAATCGTCGGTTATGTGTAGTTAGTCACAATATTGGTGGCAACACTATTCTTTAGATATACCATAATGAATATTTACTTTGTAAATAATCCGATCGAAAAAACGAGAGAGAAACTATAGTCGGTCAAGACCAACCATATGATACCCTACACCATTACACCTGTGGCCAATTGTAGACCAAAACTTTTACTAAATGTAAAATAAATTATACAAATACAGAACAATGCATTTATACTAAAATCTATATGAGCTATGGTAAATTATGGACCAATTCTCATAAATTTTAGCAATGTTATTTCTACCTATATAAAACTTATTTGTGACGAATATTAACTTGATATTATCATTCGTATGGGATTTATGCACATTAAAGTGATTTTCGGAAGAGGGGTTTATATGGGAGCTATGGTCAATTATAAACCGATCCTTATGAAATTTGGCACAAAGATTGATACTTATATAAAACTCCTTTGTGCCGATTTTCATTAAAATATTGCTAAATTTAAGGTATTTATGATCGTTAAACCCCTATTCCGGGAGGACATTTGTATGGGGGCCAAGTGAAATAATGGAAATAGGCTTCGTCCTTGTACCAAAATAATTATCTGTGCCAAATTTCATCAAGATATCTTTAAAATTGCGACCTGTACTTTGTTCACAAGGTTTACATGGACAGACAGCCAGACGGACGGACATCGTTAAATCGACTCAGAAAGTGATTCTGAGTCGAACGGTATACTTTAAGGTGGTGGTCCGATAATTTTTTCTGTGCACATCAGCACAAACGCATTATACCCCAACCCACTATGGTGATGTAGGGTATAAAAAATCGTATTTGAATAGACACACAGGATGATGCTGTGATAATTTTAAGAAAATCAGTTCAGCCGATTAAAAAAAAATGGGCGTAAAATATACGCGTAATCCAATCGAGATCTAACATAATCTATAACCACCACCAGCACTGATACTATCTGTGTATAAAATTTAGTGAAAATCGTCTTAGCCGTTTGAGAGTTTTAAAAATTTGAACGTGATATCCAACCGAGATCTAACATAACATATAACCACTGATACTATTTGGGTGTCAAATTTCGTTGACATCGGTTAAGCCGTTTAGGCGTGATTGATACACAAACAAACAAACTTAAATTTTATATTTGGTTATGAATATATGAAATTAATATTTCAAAGAAATGTTTTTTTAAAAAAACACTTTCTTTCACTTAAGACCGTATTTATGATTTTTAAATGTTAATGGGTTTAATATATCGGGAAGATTATTTTTATACCCTTCACCACAGGTGTTAAGGGTATATATAAGTTTGTCAATCCGTTTCAACTCAACAGAGTTATGGGCTAAAAACTAAAATACACACACAAACATGTATATTAATCATTGCACAGTGTGCGATTTAAAAAATGAAATGTAAATAATTATGGAACTTTGGAACGACTGCTGCGATTTCTATGAAATTTCACATTGTGATAGTAGAAGTGTAGGCGAGTTTAAGTTTTGAGCTTGGACCATATAGACCAAAGTTGGACACCTCGGGTGTGATTCCTTATATCTGAACCGATTTCAAAGATTTTTATATGGGAGGATTCTGCTAGTTGAGATCTACAAAAAGCATCATCGTATGCATACATTATCTCTTTTAGTTTAAGAGATATTGAGCTTCAAAGATTAAAATTTTTACTTTTTAGCCTGTCTTGGTGAAGTTTTTTCACTACAGAAAAATTGTGCGAAGAAAGAATTTTGAAAAAATATTTACGGAGTCAAAAGTTACAAGCATTTAAATTTAAAATTTCAAAAAAAGTTTATTTTTTCTCGTTTTTTTTTTTTTTTTTGCCAAAAAAGTGGTAACATTCTTTTTCTGTTATATAAAAATTTTCTTAAATAACATATATAATGTTTATATTTTTCTGAAAGATAACTAAACACAAAATACTTTAAAGAAAAAAATGCTTTCATAAATCGAATTTTGCGAGAACCAGGGTTTCCCAAATTTGACCAATTTTTTCAACTATTTTCGAACTTTCGCCTTAATTTCTCAAATCGCAAAGCTGTAATCAGAAAAGAGTTATACCTTTTACTTAGTCTGAAGTGTTTTAATTTCAAATAGAAATTTTTGCTCCCTGTTATCGGTTGGAAAGAAATAGCAAAAAATTTAAAAAATACCATTTTTGGAAATTTTTTAAGGTTTTTTAGGAATTACGGAATTACGGTTCAGATATAAGGAATCAGAATCGTTTTTAATAAATTTTATACTCGAGATGTCCAAATTTGGGACCCTGTGGACTCGCCCTCTGTAGGTCTATATGGTCCAAGCTCAAAACTTAAACTACACCTCTATTATAAACATGTGAAATTTCATAGAAACCGGAGCAGCCGTTCCAAAGTTCCATAATTATTTCCATTTCATTTTCTGAATCGTACACTGTACATTGTAATGACTATCAGTGACATTTTTGTTTTTTGTATAGGCAAGTAGTTTAGTTAGCAACATATAAAGAATAACAGTGTTGCTGTTGTTCTTTGTATATGCAGTCTGTTTGTATATACACACATACAAAAATAAATAAATAAATACGGAATTGTTGTTTATTTTTTTAAAGCAAAGCTTGCTATGATTGTTTTTTTTTTTTTCGTATTCAAATTTTCGTAGTTAAAAAAAAATGTAGATTTATAAATGTGATATAATGAAGGCATACGTTAAGGCGAAAATTTAATTATTTGTCGGTAATATGGCGAAGGGTATCACCAGATTCGGCATCTTTTTTTAATTTCATTTGTATTCATCAGTCATTTCAAAAGTGGAAAATTGAGTTAATTATATTTTTATTGTAATTCAATGTTCAATGTGAGATCTTACAATATTTAGATTTTAATCCTTTTATATTTTATTTTAAGCTATTTTCTATAAATGTGTATGCGTTATGTTAACCCTAGAATACTAATGTACGTAAATTTTACGTATACATTTTATTCAAATCCTCATTACTCTCGTGTGTGGAAACCTAACAGTATGATATTTCCGAAGTTCTTTCTTCAAGTGTTTTTAAACATATGCTAAAAATAAAGTAATAATTTGTTTGGACGTTTACATGTTCCAAATGCAAATACAAATAAAAAAATACTACGTAAAATTTACGTATCGTTAGTATTAACGGTATAAATTTGAATATAAAATTGGAAATGTGATTTGAAATGTGGCAGAGTAAATGCTTAAATATTCAGCAGATAATCTTAATATGGTGGATTAGGGTGGCCGTCTTTTATATGGAGGGAAATAAAGGATTTTGAATTTAGAGTCTCACCCCCTAGAAATGTTTGAATAGCCCAAAAACTATAAAATACAAAGTTTTAGATTGACTGAAACAAGTTTAGAGGTGGCTCAAAGCGATTCAAATATTAACAATTTTAGTTTTTTTTTATTCTGTTCAACCATACCTAATTCATTAGGTCTTAAATTTTCCTCGTATTCATCTTTTCGAATTCCACAGTTTATTACCTTTCTAAAATGACCAAAAATAACAAAATTGAACTACTAATAATATCATAGTCATTAAAGTCA
The DNA here is from genome assembly GCA_951394005.1 of Protophormia terraenovae. Lineage (NCBI taxonomy): Eukaryota > Metazoa > Arthropoda > Insecta > Diptera > Calliphoridae > Protophormia > Protophormia terraenovae. The sequence continues at coordinate 2,705,326 of OX596078.1, read as the reverse complement.
ATTTACTTAAAACGCGTCATTTTCGACCAAATACACACCAGTAAAATAAAGATTTCACACAAAACTTTAGGGAGAGAAACGAAACTCCGCATAAGGTTTTGTCTTGGTATCTTATACATCATGTTAAAAATGCTCGGTAATCCTTTGAGATCTGCGGAAGATACTCACGATCAAAGATTCGTAAAAATCTCTTGTTTTGTATATATCTTACCTTCGTATTTTTTGCTATTACAACAATTTTGGATAATAAAATTATTTACAGTATATATAAAACGTCAATATGAAACTACATGTCAAATTTCGTTTCTCTCCTTCAAATTCTGGTTAAAATCTAATTTTTCGGGGTCTATTTGCCCGAAAATTATGTGTTTTACGATAATTTTATTTTAATAACACTGGCCAACAAAAAATTTTTTTCGTGCTCCTTAAAAAAAAAAAAATATGTGGACTAGATGGAATTCCGCATGCTAAACTCGAATCTGCTTTCAGTTTTCTCCCATAAGCCGATTACTCAAGTATATTTCAATATAACTCGAGAACGGTATGCACGATTTATATAAATAATACACCAAAATATGTGGAATAAAATTGGTTTTAAGTCTACTAACAAATTTTTATCCGCTCAATAGTTTTGGAGATATTTCGAAATAAGAGACCGAAAAAAATTTGTTCATGCTATTTTCAATATTTCTTTTTTCTACTAAAACTTCTTTTTAAAAGTGAAAACATCAAAAATGTTTCAGTTTATCATCTTTATCTCAAAGCTAGTAAAACTACGAGTAAATAAAGCCACGTATCATATTAAAATTGATGCACAAATCTTGATTGGATTCACAGTTAAGATACCCATGCATACCTACAGTTAAGTTGAAATACACTAGTCGACAAAAAAAATTGTTTTTTGTCTTAAATAAAAAAAAAAAATGGTGGATTAGATGGAATTTAATGTGTTAAATAAGAATCAGCTCTTAGTTTTTTCTATCACGTATTGATTTTGTTTTATGGGCATGTTAATATTTCCGTAGTTACTCGGTAATTAGTAGCGAAAAATTAATTTTTTTTTTTTTGAAAAGTGGTGAAAATTTTGATCCATAACTCTGAAAATGATTGTTGACATACTTGTCAACTATATATATATATATATTAGGGTGATCGATTATTCGACTTTTTTGAGAAACCAGTTTTCGAATAGTTCGAATAGTTGGTATTTTAAAAAAACCGGTTGCACTTTTTGAAATTCAGAAAAAACCGGTTAACCGGTTTTTTGCAGAAGTTAATATTTATATCAAAAGACTACATTTCTTTAAAAAAATCAATTCTTATAATTAAGTTAAAATTTATTAAATACAAGCGTAAAAGCCTAACAGTGTCAGGGAAAATAATATAATAATGAAAATATGCACAAACAAATCCGAAAATTAAAAGAAAAAAATATTAACAACATTTAGACACCTTCCTCTCCCTAATCGAAATCAATTATTTGAAACCGTTCAAATTTATTGGAATTATATTGATTAAAGTTTAAAATTCGTAAACCTTTCAAAATAAAAAAATCGTCGTAAATGCGCTCCCTGGCCGAAATACAGAATCATTTTTTTATAGGATTTGGAGAGCAAACAATAAGTATAGCAACTCTAAAGTTCTTAATACCAAAACTGACTTTTTGGTCCCTGATAGAAACATCTGGTACTGTTAGAATTTGTTGAACGAATAGTTTTATAAGTATGCCGATTTTTAGTTTATTACGTCGTCTGGGAGCTTCAGAAAGCTCTGGAAAGGAAACATTGCTTAGGAAAGATATATTTAAATCCATATATATAGATCCACGTATTTTCGCTCCCTGATAGAGATTTCAAAATCTGGCTCCGTTAGGATTTGTAAGACGAATAGGGTTATAATTAAGCTGAATTTTAATTGTCTATGTCTTCTGAGAGCTTTAGAAAGCTCTGGAAAGAGAAAAAATTCTTAGAAAAATCCTCTTATATCCGCTCCCTGATAAAAAATTCAAAATATGGCTCCATTAGGATTTGTTGGACAAAAAGTTTTATAATTAAGCCAAATTTTAATTTTCTACGTCGTTTGGTAGCTTCAGAAAGCTCTGGAAAGAGAAAAAATGCTAAGCAAATTATATATCTAGATGACTAGAAGATAATTATGTTTCAAAATTGTAGAAAAAATCATCTAAATTTTAGTTAGCATAAACAGAAACCATGGCTTAATGTGGAGATAGTATATTAATTAAGTCTCAATTGAAACGATTCTGAAAGGTGAAACTTTTTTAACACAACACCTTTAAAAAATAAAGGAAATATTGGAACAAAAAAATTAAATTGGGTCATACAGGATAATTATTAATTATTTATTTATACAGAATAAATTCCAATTTAGACTTTAACTATATTTTAAAAACATAAGAAATCAGTCTTTATGAATATTTAAAAATTATTCCTAAATTTTCAAATATCACTATCACTACTTAGTACATGTTTTCTGAAATAAAATGCTATTTTTGAAACCGGTTTTTTTGTGTTTAAAAAAACCGGTCTATTCGACATTCGAAAAATGAACATTTTGAAAAAACCGACAGCACATTGACTGAAAAAACCGGTTTTAAAACCGGTTGGAAAACCGCGTCGATCACCCTAATATATATATATATATATATATGGTTCTAACCACTAATTATAAAATTGTGGACCATTTTTGAAAACCCTTTCTTTGCACATCTTCTGTTAAAATCTTCGGTATTTTGGGACACCCTTTTTGTGCTCTCGAATTCACTTTTCACAAGAGCTCAATATCTCTCTACTGGTCTAAGCTATGGACAATTTTGAAAATTGACCTCTCTTGGTACTAAAACTATGTTATTGATTTGGTACCACTCCAGAGCTTTCTTACCGTAGTGACATGATACCAAATGGGTCCAAAAATATGTGGACACGTTGTGCTTTCTTAAGAAAAGAAGTCTTTTTGCAAATATTCCTTTATGCATATTTTGGTATTTATAGATCCGAATGTATCAAATGACTTTCCTGTTTTGCCGCAACTGCAAAAAGCTTGTCATACCATGAATTTTGTAAGAAATTGTTGTTGCTTTTGGGTCTTAAACTTATCTCCAACATTGCTTCGAGCATTAGCAATAAAAATTTTTGAGACACAAGCTGCGAAGATTCTGCCAGCACCTACGTTTCTTCGTCAATTATACAGCTTGAGTATTTTTGTATGAAATTTGGTTTTAAATTCCGAGTCCTATATTTGGCTTGTAAGTTTTTTTTGCAGAATTCCAGTTTGGAATTTTTTGAACTTTATATGTTATCAACTTTCCCATTAGCTTTAAATTTTTGCACCAAATAGTCGAAGCACTGAGAAAACTGAGCTGATTTTCTACCAGATGTGTTTGGAGTTCCTTTCAATATGTCTTCAATTTTCTGGTCCTTTTTTCTTACCGAATTAGGTTTCACATCAATAGTCAAATTCTGCTGATACTGTTTAATAACATTAGAAACGGTTTTACGGACGACATTTAAATCTGTGGCCAATTATTTGTAAGACCTATTTAGATTTTTTTAAATTTTTTAATAACTTGTAGGACGTAAATCTTTTTCGTCACTTATTTTGATGAAAATAAGGTTGTTATTAAAAATAATAACTGAAGTATTTTTCATGATAACTAGATCAAAAAAAATTTTGAATATTGATTCCGAAAAAGTTATGAGGCAAAATGTGTGTTAAGAATTTTTCGATCTCACTCCTTATATATATATATATATATATATATATAGTTATATATATATATATATATATATATATATATATATATATATATATATATATATAATAAAGTACGGTTTATTACTCTTGCTATTTAGTTCATAATTATTGTCTTCTAGGTGCATAATTGCCTACATTTTTGGTGTCCAGGTATTTGTCGTATTATGTTCTTTAAATTAATATGCAAAAGAAGTTTTTGAAATATGTGTATTTCAAATATGGGGGAAAAGTGTTGTGTTGGTCATGCATTTTGTGCGACATAATAAAGTGACACTTTACATTATTTCCTAAATTTTTTTTTAAATTTTTTGATACAAAATGGAAGGCATATTCTTAAGAAGTGCTAAATTTTATTATTCTATTCATAAATTCTATTAAAATTATTATTGCATTTGAAAAATAGGAAAAACTCGGCCATATTATCAGTAATTCTTCGACCACAATCCAGTAAGATTTCTTGACTCCAAATAGAGGAAATTAATTAAGATTAACGTAATTGTCTTTAAAGTGCAATATTTTGGAATCTGAGACTAAAAGATTCATTTCATTATACAAAATTACAATTCAAAATGAGATTTAGAAGAAATTAATAGGGCAGAAATCCTAAGACTACGAAGTAAAATCGTAACGATATCAATATTCTCGCCAAAAGAGAATGAGTTTCATCACCTAAATTTATAAAAAAGAAAGTAATTATAAATATATTAGCTTTTACTGCCAAGAAAAAGCTCAAATATAGGAGTTTTAGAAGTACCTATTCTAAGTAAAAGTCACATAATTGTTGTGATAATATAATAAAGCGACCCATAATAGAAAAATAGTAGTTAAAGTTATTTGGATGAATAAACGTAAATCTTATTAAAACTTTAAAAAAAAATGAGAAAATTTTGGAAACTGCCATGGAAAAATCTGAAGTTTAAAATTTTCGTATAAAAAATGTTTTCTTAAATTAGGTACATATGAAATCCATTTGTTTGAACCTTGTCTGGACAGTTAGGCTGGTAATAATTAAACTTATTTCCTCCTTTATCTCTCCGCTTAGAAATATGAGATTATTTTTGGCAAAAATTGCGATATCGTTACGATTTTACTTCGTAGTCTTAGGATTTCTGCCCTATCAATTTCTTCTAAATTTCATTTTGAATTGTAGCACTTCTTAAGAATATGCCTTCCATTTTGTGTCAAAAAATTTAAAAAAATTTAGGAAATAATGTAAAGTGTCACTTTATTATGTCGCACAAAATGCATGACCAACACAACACTTTTCCCCCATATTTGAAATACACATATTTCAAAAACTTCTTTTGCATATTAATTTAAAGAACATAATACGACAAATACGTGGACACCAAAAATGTAGACTATTATGCACCTAGAAGACAATAATTATGAACTAAATAGCAAGAGTAATAAACCGTACTTTATTTTGTCCGATAGTGTATATATATACACGTTTCCAAATTGTTAAATCTTAACATATACAAAATTCAATAATTTGGAAACGGTTGATCTTACAGTTGTGATTGTTTTTTTATTTAATTGATATTTTAGCAAAATATAACTTTTTTACTTCTGTCCACTATTTATGAACTCGTAAATATATATATATATATATATATATATATATATATATATATATATATATATATATATATATATATATATATATATATATATATATATATATATATATATATATATAGGGGATTTATTGTGTATTACAATACTATCAATGTCAATCTGAAAATACTCTTATATCTTTTAAAAAATAAAAATCTAATAACTGTTATTTTGGCTCAATAAAAAAAGTCAAAATAATAAAAGTCATAACAGTTGCAGTCCCAACAATATAACAACTTATCTTGAAAAATATAAAAAAAGCAATTCAAAGTATTCAACTCTTCTATATTGTTTGATAACGCAAGGTATTAATTCTACATAAAAATGTCTATTATAATTGTAAAAAACTATAACTTGTTGTAATAACAACACTGTTGTTTTTTCGTTACAACTTGTCCAGTTTGTTGTAATAACTGTTAACCGTATTAAAAAGTAATGTAAGAACGACTTAAAGACAATTCTAATTAGAGTTTTATATTATTGAACAAAATCAGACAAGTCATTTTCGTAATTAGCTAGAATATGTAGTCCAACCTCCTTAATTTCACATATGTAGCCTTTACTACATTTTTATTTACACGTGTTGTAAACATAAAGTGGTTCTGCTTCTTACTGTTTTTAAAACACTAGATATCTGCCAATATTTTAATGAAAAAAAAAAAAAAAATTGGCTTATTTTTAATTTTTCAGTCCAAATTATGTTTGAATTAAATGCAAATTGCAGAATCTATTTATAACAAAATTATTAACAAAATTTAAGAAATAAAATAAGTGGTTAATAAAATAAGGAATAGTCTAAAATATCCAAAAAAAAAAAAAAAGAAATATGTTTGTGAATTATTTTAGCAAAACCATATATTAAACGAAATTATTTTAAAGCAAACTACTTTAGTTATATTCACATGATTTTGAGGCCCTCTGGTGCTACTAAACGGTATTCAAAAAATATGAATCATATATTTTTAAATAGAAAGTTATATCAGCCTTTGAAAAAATACATACTTTTACAATTAAATTTTTATTATATTTTTGCGTATGAAGCCAATCACTGTGTAACAGAAGATGATTTTAATGAGTTTCAACTTCTGGAAGACTCTTCTTAACCACTTCCGCAATAGAAAATGTTTGCAGGGATGTATGGGCAAAAGTGGCTCAAAGCGATCAAAATCTTAAAAATGATGACTTTTTAAAAAATTTTCCTTTCATGGATCATAAAAAATTTCCTCATAATAAATAAAAGTTATTCAAATAAAATTACCGTAAAATACGTGATTTTCGGGCAAATAGAACCCGAAAAATTAAATTTCAAACAGTATTTGAAGGAGAGAAACGAAACTTGGCATTTAGTTTCCTATTGACGTTTTATATATCCTGTAAATAATTTTATTATCCAAAATTGTTGTAAAGCAAAAAATACGTAGGTGAATTAAAAACAAGAGATTTTTGTGAATTTCAATTGTGAATATCTAAGGCAAATCACAAGTGATTACCGACAAATTTTGACATGACGTATAAGATACCAAGACGAAACCATATGCAGAATTTCGTCCCTCTCTCAGTAGTTTTGGGTGAAATCTTATTTTACTTGGGTGTATTTGGTCGAAAATGGCGCGTTTTACGTAAATTGATTTTAATAACTATGATAGTATTAGTTATTCAAATTTCTTTATTTTGGTCATTTTAAAAAGGTAATAACAGTTTATTATTCAAAAATATGAAAACTTTGTATTTTATTGTTTTTGGGCTATTCGAACATTTCTAGGTGGTGAGACTGAAAATTGAAAAACCATTATTTTCTTCCATATGAGCCATTATCAAAAATTTTAGATTTTAGCCCTTAAATTTAAAAAAATTTCTTTTCAATAAAAATCGCGAGTTTTAAAAAGTTTGTGAACAACTGGTACCGAATCTAAGTTATTTCTCCATACATTGAATGAAATTATATTTTATTAGAGTTTATTACAAAGAAATGATATTAAATATTGTTATCCTTTTTTAACACAAGTAAAAAATTTTGTCATCAGAACTTGACTACCCTGTATTTTACTGTTGAAAGCAGCGTTTAAATATTATGCGCCAGCAAAATTTCTTCTCCTTATGACTATGCAATAAATATTAAACCGTTTCATTTTTACTACACACGGCAACTAAAATTATTATAAATATACCTTCGAATTTTTAGCAACAATGTAAATCGTCTTTGCAATTTTTATCAGCAAACAGAAAATATTGCTCATCAAAAAAACTAAAACTTCGTATTTTAATCTCGTACACATAATTTTTTCGGACACATATAGCATACGAACAATTTTTCTTTGTGTGCTGCAAAAAATTTTTAGCAAATTTTCTTTGTTTTGATTTTGCAACTATAGTCTTTTTTTAGTATTTTTATTTAGGCAATTTTGTTGCTACTAAAATTTCTTCTATGAAGAATAAAACACATGTATATTGAAGTACGTATGTTAAGGGGAAGGCATGTATTTGTTGTTATACATACACACATACATACATATTCCGATATACATGTGTTTTATTCTTCATAGAAGAAATTTTAGTAGCAACAAAAATGCTTAAATAAAAATACTAAAAAAAAACTATAGTTGCAAAATCAAAACAAAGAAAATTTGCTAAAAATTTTTTGTAGCACACGAAGAAAAATTGTTCGTATGCTATATGTGTCCGAAAAAATTATGTGTACGAGACTAAAACACGAAGTATTATTTTTCTATGTTAATTTATGTACGAGTTGAATATTTTTTGTTTATGCTACAAGAAATTGTAAATAAACGCTGCAATTTTTATTGACAATACTGCAAAATAGAAAAATAATTTTAGTTGCAATTATAAAAAAAATTAAACTGTAAAAATATTTTTAGTTTTTTTTTTTTTTTTTTTTTTTGCTAGCAGCAAATATTTATTGCAAAATGTGATAAATATAGTATTAAAATCAAACCCTGGTTGAAAGTTCGATTTGTTTATTTATTATAGAATGAGATCAAAAAGTATAAACGCGCGAACAAAAATTGTAGAAGAATGGGAAAAACTTAAGTAATTTTTAGCCGTTTTTTCTATGTTCTTGAACTTTGAACAACAATCATGATTATAAAAAGAAACTTATGGTGATAAAATTTTGCATTCCATTAGTTTCAAGTCTTGTGAATTCAGATCTGTAACCAATTTGTTTAAATTGTCATTTCCGACTTTTTTTGACTATTTCCGTCTCTTTTCGATTTCTTTCGACTTTGTCCAACTATTATCGACTTGTTCTACTTTTTGACTTTTAGCAACAAAATATATTCGTTTTTACCTAATAGTGACTGAATGAAGCTAAAAATATAAGGATTTTTTAAGAAACTTTGAGTTTTTCTTCTCAATCGGATGTGTCCATTACTTCTTAGTATATTTCGTGCTAGTGGGTTAGGGTGTATTTCCAATCTCTTCAAGTATGCTCCTGCATGTTCTTTTATTACATCTCTTACCAAAGAAACGTTTAGATCCTTATGTATGTTAGTATTTCTTACATACCAAGGGGCTGCGGTTATAGTTCGCAATATTTTGTTTTGGCGTCTCTGTATTTTCTCAATATTTGATGCTGAGGCCGTACCCCATAACTGGATCCCATAAGTCCATATTTTTTACTTGTATTCGATAAAATATATCCAAAATTGCTCTGTACATACCCGGGTATGCTGGTTGTAAACGTAAGGGGTATCGTCACAAACTTTTTTTAACCTTTTTATTCAGAATATCATAGCTAACAATACTGTTGACAAATTTTTAAATTTTTAATTTAATGTGATCACCAAAACTCTAAATATTCTAATTTTAAAATGAAAAACATACCCGGGTATGCGGTTGTTAACATAAGGGATAATAACAGGGTAGGTAAAACGCTCATTTTTTGATTTGTTCGGAACAAAATTTTTATTAGCGAATTTAATCCTAATCTTTTAGAATGAATTTTATTTTTTTGTTTGCAAATTTAATTTTAAATTTGCTCAAAGATGAAAAATTTTATTTTCGAAAATAAAAATATTATTCAAGAATTAACCCAAAACGATTGATTCGAATTGAATTCGTGTACAATGATATAAAAAATGTGTTGTCTTATGTTGAAAGAAAGACGTGTGGATATAAAAGACACTTGTACATGCGCTTGTGTGTTTTAAACTGTATGTTTTTCTTTTGTTTGTTAAAATGAAACAACAACGCAATGTTTATGGCAATAGTTAATTGAGTTTGTGATTTTTATTTGTGTAATGTTTTTCAATTAGCAATATAGAAAAATTTGAATTATTAATATATGTATATTTTTTTGCACATTTAAATCCATTTATAATCGTTTCATAATTTCAGCAATAAAAATAATTATTTTGTACATACATATGTAGATGCATATATATTTTGCGGTAAATATTTAATTTTGCAAAATTTTATAATCCCATAAAATTTTTCTCTAATCAATGCATGTTTATAATTGTCATAAAATATTTTTGTCATTGTAATCAATCTTTTTTTAATTTCTACGATCTTTTAAAATACTCAAATTTATTGACCTTTTACAATTTTTTTGCTTATAAACAAATCCATTTTTTGCTGTTGCATTTCTTCAATATTGACCGCCATAAAATATTTGTTTACACAAAAATCAAAAATTATCGATATTACACCAACAATACAATTATTTTTTACGACAGCTACTTATTTGCATCACAGTCAAAAATTAATTCATATACTTATATACATACATATAAACTTACAAATTTAAAACAACAAATATCATAGCAGTTTTATAGTTAGGCTTTTTTCTAAACGACAGTATACCGCTAAAAAATGTATTTTTTTTTAACACATCTACATGTATGTATAAGTGTACATGCACACAACGAACCTTTTTTTTTACTATTTTTCAACCACTTTTTGCGCACATCATTGTACCATATGTATGGCGATCGAACCGTTTGTAATCGTAAAATAACGATCTTCCACATAATTACAAATTTAAAAAAAGTTTTTTAGATTATTTTCGTAACTCAAATTAAAAAAAGTAAAGAATACAAATTTAATCCAAAAAGTGAATTTTATTTTTAAATTTACGAATTATATAAAAAGAGAGAATAAAAACTGAAAATTAAATTCGTAATCCGAATTTTTCCGTACCTTGGTTAATAATAATTGTAAGACAATATTAAATTAAAAAAAAGGGTAACGTAAAAATTTATTTATAAAAAAAAAAAACGAAATTCGAAAAAAATATTTATGATCGATCTGCGCAAGAACGAAGTCCATAGCTCAAATAGTACCTACAAAAATTGTAATAACGCGTTTTGGCCTATAACTCGGTACACACTCGACCGATAAAAATTACAAAAAATTCAGAATTTTGAGTGAAAGACCGAAACCTCTAGCTTGCATACATAGTACCTTAAAAAAGTTGAAAAGACGATATTATATGCCATAGATCATTGTTGTTGTTTTTCAGCACCCATGAAAACAACAACTATAAGGGAAACGCGCATTAAATAAATAAGATTTGCCAATTACTCGGTTGTTTATTAACCGTAGCTTATATAAGATCGAAAATCGGTAAAAAAAATATATTTTGGCCAATATCTCGGTTAATATTAAACCGATTGAGTTCATTTCTTCTACACTAAAATTCAGAAAAAAATTTCTAAACCTTTGTCGTAAAAACGAAGCCAATAGCTTATAGGATTTAGAAAATCGAAAATCGGTTTTTTAAAATATCTCGTCCATCTTTGAACCGATTTTTTTTAAATTCAATAGAAAAGTTTTAGAAATTTAGAAATTTCTGACCTTTTGATATATATATCTTGTACCTATGTTATAAGAAGGCTTTATAAACGCCATTTACAGCATTTTATGCCAAAAAACAAGCGCGAATGTTATATTCGGCCTGGCCGAATCTATATACCCACCATCAACTTTTTCAAATTTTACGTTATATGAAAAGGGGCGGTAAAGTAAGCCATTTTTTATTTCCGAGTTTACATTGGTCCTTGAACTATTTAAACACAATTTCGATGAAGTTTCACCTTATATGGGAGGTGGGCGGTAAAGTGGGCAGACCACGCCCATTTTCGGTTTCAGAGTTTATATCGATCCCCGAACTATACGTACAAAATTTAGTTGTCGTACATGCTTTTGTTGAAGAAATATCAGCAGAAAAGTATGAAACGGACACCCTGTCTTTCTAGTTTTTAGCCCTTAACTTTCTTGTTTATTAACCGATTTTGCCCATTTTCAATCCCAAATAAACCTTATATAAGACACATATTTGTGTCAAATTTCGTCCCCCCTACGTTGTCCCGTTCGAGCCCTATCCTGCTTTCAACAGACGGACGGACATAGCTAGATCGACTAAGAATCTAACCAGGACCCAGAAAATATATACTTTGTGGGGTCTTAAATGATTCCTTCGACATGTTATACATGGAATGACAAAATCAATATACCCCCCATCTTTTTGATGGTGGGTATAAAAACGGTTTTTTAGACATACCTCCTCCATTTATGAACCGATCTTGCTGAATTTCAATAGCAAGATAGAAAGAATTTCCGATCGTTTGATATATATATTATATATGGCTATTGTCGGTGGGCTTCATAAACTCAGACGGAAATCGTCCTATCGACATCATTTCTTATAAGGATCAAGAAAATGTAAGAATTTTTTCTCTCCGACGAAAATTGTGGAAATTACAAACGGAATGACAAACTTATATATATCTTTTACACCTGTGGTGAAGGGTATAAAAAGAAAAGAAATAGCGAGAAATGTTAATAAATAGTTTTTTCCGGTGACAGAAATAAGCAAATTTTACAGTTTAAAATTTTAATAAAAAATGTATTTTTTAAAGTGTTATATTGGCTAAATAAATGTATTTTTTTTATTGACGGTAATTTTAAATTTGTAAGAATCAAGATCTGGATTATCGGGAATATTTTTAAATAAAAAAAAGCATTTTCACAACTTGTACATCAAGAACTTCTGTTTTTAAAATCAGTATATCTTTGTAACACTTTAAACTTTTAACTTGAAACAAAATTTTATTAAATCACAAATAACACTGGTCGACAAAAAATTTTTTTTCAAGCTCCTTCAACAAAAAAAAAAAAAAAAAAATATGTGGACTAGATGGAATTCCGCAGGCTAAATCTGTTTTCAGTTTTTTTTTCCATCAGGTCGGGATTTTTTTTATGGGCGTGTCTAATATTGTGCCCTAAATATGCCGATTACTCAAGTATATTTCACTATCACTTTATATTTTATATAAATGATATACCACGATATACGGAATAAAATTAGCTTTAAATCGCTCTACCATCAAATTTTTATCCGCTCAATAGTTTAGGAGATATTTCGAAAAAAGTGTCGGAAAAAAATTTTTTCATGCAAAATTCAAGATTTCTTTTTATTACTAAAACTTTTTTTTTAAAGTGAAAACATCAAAAATATTGAAGTTTATCACCTTTATATCAAAGCTGGCAAAACTACGAGCAAATAAAGCCACGTATCATAAAAATTGATGCACAAATCTTGATTGGAATCACAGTTAAGTTTGGATGGAACTATAGCTAAGTGGAAATACACTAGTAGGCAAAAAAAAAAAAAACTTATTTTCGTTTTAAATAAAAAAAACTAGGTGGACATGACTACTACGACCCCGCCTTTAGGCAGTCATCATCATCATGCATCTTTTGATGTATCACTTATAAAAATCGTGTAAAGGGTTCTTGAGTTATAGCTAACGTGACCAGAGGGTTTTTGTCAAAAAGCGGGACCCGAAAGACTAAAAAGCGGGATTCTGAACAAAACTTTATGGAAAAAGCGGGATTTTTAAAAGCTTTGTAAAAAAAGAGGGATTATCTTTTTATATCTAAATTATAACCTTAATCAGCTGTTCTATCACAAGCACTTGGTTCACGACCCAATTGAGACATTACAAATAGAGAACGACTCTTCAAAATTTTGGAACATCGAAACATCGCTACAAACTGAAACATTAAAAATTATAATTTTAACGTGTTTCTCAAAATGTTTTCAAAATATTCCAACATAAATTTCAATTTTTGAATTTGATAGCAATAGTTTTTCTTAAAAAATTCTTAGACCCGTTAACAATAAAACCAAGGTTGGTTGCCGTTACCGCTAAAATACCATTTAACTTGAATACCGTCACCCCTAAAATATAGTTACCGAAATAATTGAAAATATGGTTACCGCTAAAATATATAACGCTAAAAATCCGTTACCGAAATAGATCGAAATATCCATAACGCTAAAATGGTTTTAAGAAATATTATTTTTAATAAAGTTGAAATAAAACTTGTAATAAAGTTTTGGCTACCCCAAATCGTCATTCTAATACTTGACTACAGATTATATTTTATGGTTCTGAACCGATACTTTGAAAATTCTGAAACAATAGTTACCCATAAATTACCATTACCGAAATAACTGAAAATGGCATTACCTCTAAAAAACCGTTATCAAAATAATCCGATATACTGTTAACTTTTCACCTTTTTGAATCGTCTGCCAACAAGTTAAACACTAATATTCAGTTAAAAGAAAAAATTAAAATAAAATCATTAATACAAGGTTTTCGTAAGCACTAACTTTAAGTAAATTTAATCAGAAACATTGTTCCAGATATTTCTATAACTCAGTTTATACAAAAATAAAACAAAGCCACATCGTTAGTATGGTTCCAGATATTTATATCCATGTTAACCTTGAGATCAAATTCATGTCGAAACATCTTTTTGAAATGGCACATTTTGGTAAATAAAATTTGTAAAAATTATAAATAAAATGTTCTCACGAAATGAATTTATAAAATCTAAAAATCTCTCTGAAAGAACAAAAATTTCCATCTCCAAAAGTTTATTTATATTTTGTTCTAACGTTCTTAAAATAATTAAAATTTTAAACTTATTTCTGAAAAAAAAATTCTAAACTTTTTTGTTCAAAATATACACAGAAAAAAATATTTCAAATTATATTTTAATGAAATTATTAACTAACTTTATATTGGAATTTAATTATATTATTTATTAATATAATAAAATTTCTAATTATTTACAACTTAGTTTTTTAATAAATTCACAGCTGTTAATAAAATATAAAGAAAAATTAAAGATTTGTGTATAAAAATACAGAAATAAAATAAAATTAAGTCAAATACCAAAAATGTTCTGATCATTATATCTATTTAAGGAAAAGAAGTAATAATAAAATCAATTATTCTAATTATTAATATTATCATTTTATTGATTGGAGCAAAATCAATTAAAAATTAATTAATATAAACAATTTCGTAATTGAAGTCCATTTTTAATGTTTTCTGTGTATCAGACTTGAGATTTTTCATTCACTGGTAGAGAACTGAAGATATGTTAAAAAAAATTGTAAATATTTTAACAAGCTTAATAATTGCATATCTACATCAAAGTCGTCAAAAAATACACACAAAGTATATTTAAGATTTGTCAGTAGAGAAGATAATCAGCATAACAAAATATTTAAAACCTTTAGTTATAAAAAACGATTTGTAAAAAATTATCAACTTTCCAGTGCAAAAAAATATTTTTAGTTACACTTAAATACTGGTAAGAATGTTATAGAAAACGTTAATAAGAAAATCGAATAAATAATTGTTAGAGTTAGAAAAGCGGGATTTCTTAATAAAAAGCGGGAAAAATATTTTAGGCGGGATCGAAGTTTAAAAAGCGGGATGTCTGGTCACGTTAGTTATAGCCTAAGTTTGACAAACCATTCTCGAATTTTATAGTGTGACCGCTGAATAAGGTGATGATATTAGTCATGCAAATAAAAAAAAAAACAGTACCCGATAGAAAAAAAGTGAATGCAGATTCTTATTTAACTCGTCAGTATCCACCTAGTCCACCTATTTTTGTTTCAAGAAAAAATAAAAAAAAATTTTTTTGTCCACCACTGTATTTCTACTCAATTGTATGTAACATGGGTATTTTTACTTAACTGTGAATAAGAGAGAGATTTCTGAGATTTCTGCATCAATTTTGAAGATACATTCCTTATTTTATTCGCAGCATTACCGGCTTTAAGATAAAGATGATAAACTGTAACATTTTAGATGTCTTCATTTATTAAACGAAATTTAAGTAACAAAAAAATCTAAAATTTTGCATGAAAATGATTTTTTTCGGACACTTATTTCAAAATAACTCCGAAAATATTGAGCACATAAAAAAATTAAGTTTAAATGATTTGAAGATATTTTTAGTCCGCATCTTTTGGTGTATCACTTTGATGAATCGTTATTTATTATTATACATTATACACACCGTTCTTGATTTATGAGGAAATATACTAGAGCAATGGCCTTACTATGGGCGAAATATTAGACACGCCCATAAAAAAAAATCCAGACCTGATGGAAAAAAAACTGAAAGCATATTCGTATTTAGCACATCAAAATACATCAAGTCCAACTATTCGTCTATGGGGGAGGATTTTTTTGTTGACCAGTGTAATTAGCTTTCTATAGATTGTGTTTAATTTTTTAACAACTTTGTTTTAATAGTTACAATTATTGATTTTTCAGAAATTTTATATAAATCTGGAGTCCAAAAATCTTTCTGGATTGTGATTGAAGACATTCCGATATTATGGCCGGATTCATCTTATTTTTCAAATGTAATAATAATTTGAATATAATTTAATGACTTTAAGCAAATGCTTTCCGTTTTGTATACAAAAATTTGAAAATTGGAAGCGAAATTAAAGACATGATGTAAAGTGCCACTTTATTTTGCCGCACAAAATCCATGACCACCACAACACTTTTGCCTCAAACTCGAAATGTACATATTTCAAAAACTTTTTTTTTATTGAATTAAACAATATAACAGACAGATACCAAGAAAGTAGCCCATCATGCACCTAGAAGACAATAATTAGCCCTACGGTACATACCCAAACAAATTAACGTTAGTCAATACCCGTGGTACCCGGGTACCATTGTGTAATTTTTGTTGATTTTATTAAAAAGTAATATAATTTTATACAAATTTTTTGCCACAGATCTTAAAGTAAATCGGTAAATACATTTTAATGAAGCTACAAAGCGCAGTTTTTGTGATAATTGGATAAATTTTGGCTTTATATGATGTAGATAAGATTTTTGTTAAAATTAGTTGATAATGGTTACCTATTATAATCATGTCTCTATACAATTTTTCTCCAATAATGGGATTTTGAAGCACATATATTTTTTAGTATTGCATAATTTTTATGAACGTTAGAAACCTTATTTAATTTTATAAAATAATTTTTTAAACGTAAAAACCAATCTTATAAATTTTTTATCAGGTTTGCACCTCAAAAATCCATAGCTCCCATATATGGCCCATTTCCGAAAATCTTCAAAAAGTGCTTAAAGTAGTATTGGTTAGGGATGCCAAATGGGACTGGATTTTGCAAATCTCGGGATTCGGGATTTTATAATTTAAAATCCCGGGATTCCGGGATTTTTCGGGACCCCAGGATTTTTCGGGATCCCGGGATTTTTCGGGATTTCGGGATTTTTCGGGATCGGGATTTATATTTCATATAAAAACACATTTTAAATATATGGAAAAAAATCAATTTTTTATACATATTTTAATTAAAGAAATTTAAATACGAATAAATTTCTAAAATTAAAAATAAATCATAAGGTTTGTTCGTTTGAAATTTTAGTAAAACTAGTTAAATAAAAGAGATATTTAAAAAATAAATCTAAAAACCAAGCTTTTACTTGAAAAAGTTAGAAAACCGAAAATAATAAAATAAATTTTAGGGTAAATAAAAAGTTAAATTTTTATTATTTATTTTTTTTTTCTTACTTGTGTTAAACGGAAATTTGGAAATATCTCAAAAATACGGGCATATGTTCTTTTGCAGATATTTTTTCTTATAAAATTTCATTAGCTAATGATAAGTATGATTTTTAGCTTTGTTGAATATCATCAGTAGTTAATGTCTATCCATTTTGGAAGATGATTTAACGCAATTTGGTCCTAGAACTTGTATAATCCAACATTTGTTCATTATTTCGTCTTCCATACAAATGTCTTTCCAGATATTATTAATACATATTATTTAATACAAATCAATATGTATTAATAATTAAAATAACGTTTTAAATTAAAATTCAATAGGAAAATGAAAATAAAATATTTTACTAGTCTTGCTCGTACAAAATATTCAAGTAAAATATGTATAGCAAAATAGAAAATTATTTTCTCTTGAAATGTTTATAACTTTTACTAGTTTTATGTGCACAGAAATGCTTTTCGAGTAAAATACTTACAATAATAAAAATACTAGTAAGAATAGCATACAAACGAACAGACCTATCATGTTCTAATCTTCGTAATCGATTTTTAATATATTTTTGAAAAATTTCTGTTAATATTTTGATGTTTTGTATTGCTTAGAGTTAATTTTTTGGATTGTATTTATGACACTAAATCTCGAAAATGAAATCCCGGGATTTTTTTCGTCCAATCCCGGGATTCGGGATTTTGAAATCCCGAAAAATACCGGGATTTTCGGGATCGGGATTTCGGGATTGGCATCCCTAGTATTGGTAGACATTGCGTTTTTTTGTAAACAAAATATTGTAAAAAGTACAAAATGTAATTTTAAACATTACAACTAGACTTTATCTATAATAAAACACAGTTTCCATACCAACTTTCAGAGAAAATCGGTCAAGACAGACTATAACGTTCTTACAGTGTTAGCACTGACTTCATCCACAATTGAGCACAGGATCCATATAATATCCTCACCGAAAATAGGTCACTTTCGAAAATATTTTTTTTACACTAAGGAATGTTGTCAGTGTTGATATAGCGTCCTATTAAGTTTGGATCTCCAATATCGAAAGTTTACGTTCTTTAGCACGAATAATATGAAAAATATTTCAATATTTTGAGCACTTGCAAGATATTTTGGAATAAAAGTGGTGGACATTATTATATGATATCCAAAAAATGTTAGGAAATCATAAAAACCAAAGTCAATGCTGTGAAGGATGTAAAAATGGCTAAAAAGTGCGCCACATTGTCATATTCATAAATGCTGGTGTTGCAGTGTATATAACCGCAAATAAAGCTTTATATAATATTATTACACTTTACAACACTACTTTCGAAATGTCAACTTAATTCGTTTTACATCTTGTTTATTTTAATTTTGCTTTGCTTCCTACTTTTATTTTGCAAAATATTAAATATAAAGTCGCGTTTTATATATCTTCTTAAATATTATATTGTTTGAAATATTAAGTTAAGCAACCGGGTACAAAGATACACTCAATGTAAAGCACAAGTGTATGTATTGTACTCCATTATTTGTAAGGTAACTTCAATTCATTTAATAAAATTGCAGATTTTAGCAATATCAACAGTAGCTGAAAATACGCCTTTTAATTTACCCGATGTCTTAACAGCTGGCTCAAAACAGTGATAATTCGAAAAGTTTTTAACTCGTCACATATTATTCTTTATTACTCTTTCTGAAGTTCCTAAATTAACTATAAATTTCGAAATAAAGGCTTACTTCTGAAACTAGTTTTCCTTTAAATCCCAACGGAGCCATTTCTTATAATTTGGCAATTTTAACTATCATGGATATGCTTATTCACTAGTTTAAGCAAAAAATTAGTAAAATTTTAACGCTATATGAATCAAAGGACAACAAAAATTAGATTTTCAATAATAAAAAGTGCAAAGAAAAGCTAATTGTAGTGCAAAATACAAAAATTATATGGGGGTACCCGGGTACCATGTGCATTGACTCCCGTAGGTATCAACTTTAAAGCCATTTTACATATTGTACGACGATCTGAAGTTTCGTGGCTATATCTTTAGTAATAAAGAAATGCGAGCACTTTAAATTTAAAAATGGTACCCAGGTATGTACCGTAGGTTTAAAAAGTAATAGCAAGAGTAAAAAATCGCACTTTAATTTTCCGACAGTGCATATGGTGGACCGATCATAGCCAATTTTAATAGGCTTCGTCCTTGTCCCAAAATAATTTTTCTTGCCAAATTATTAAAAAGGTTTACATGGACAGACAGTCAGCCAATCAGACGGACTGACATCGATCTGAGCGGAACGGTATTCTTTAATGTGGTGGTCCGAAGCGCGCGTTACTAACATCAGCACAAACGCATACAATACGCTTTGTCCTTATGCCAAAATAATTATTCGTTTCAAATTTTACAACATACTAAAAATTTGTTTTCAAGGTTTACAGGGACAGACGGCCAGACGGACATCGTCAGTTGGAACGCACAATACCCCAACCACCTGTGGTGGTATCCATCGAATTATACCGTTATTGTTAAAAATTATGATTTTAATACCCTATACCACTATAGGTGAAAAAGTACAGATAACAAATTTTTATTATGTTGTAAAATTTGGTACGAATAATTATTTTGGCATAAGGACGAAGCGTATTGTATATTTCACATAGCCCCCATACAAATATCCTCCCGGAATTGTGGTCACTATAGCTCCCAAATAAATCCCCTTCCGAAAATCACTTTAAAGTGCATAAATCCCATAAAAATGTTAGTATCAAGTTAATATTCGACACAAATAGCTTTTATATAAGTATAAATGACAATATAATTTTATGAGGACCGGTTCATAATTTGCTATAGCTTCTACATAAGGCCTACTTTCGAGAATCAGCCAAAAGAGCATATAAATTCATATACATGTTGGTAGCAACGTTATATTCTGTATTCGTATGTTTTATTTTAGCCTTAATTCTTTCTTATAAAATGAGCCAGAGTGCTTCTTAAATGATTGATTCGGGTCTGATAAAGGATTTTAGGTGGAATTTATATTATAGGATGTATTTGATTATTTTAGGGTCCCATAATTATTTCAAATAAATCCTAGCACAAATTTTCCATATTTTTGTTATGGCTAAAATGTATCAGACATAATTATCTATACCAAAGGCAGTCAAACATTAAGACTTATTACTATAACGGCTTTCTTTATAAAATTTGAAGATTTCTTCCTTTCAAATTCATAAATGTGCATTATTAAATTTTTCTAGTCCTATTTATTTAAATATCAAAGAATTTATATAGTATAGAAAAACAATGAATTTATGAAAAGAAAAGATAACAATGTACACAAATTTTAATTTTATTTTATTTTGGAAAGATTATTTCAGAAGGGTATTTAAGTCTTTCTTATAAATTAAGTGAATGCAGGCATATTTTTTATGGTTCTGTTTTCTTTTTTAATAAAATATTGATATAGAATATAGAAACTTGTTTTATTTCTTTATAAAATTTGAAAGAACGGCTTTCTGAACGAGTAAAACTTTAAGCTATAATTTTCTCGAATAATTTGGGTAAATTACAAAAATCTACTCGATTAATCGAGTTATTTTAAAACTGCATTATCGAGTTATTTGACTAATGGAATAATGACATAGTCGAGTAAAACTAATACTCTAATAAAAATACATTTATTATAGTTTTTACATGATATATTGTTCCTACCATATATAAGTTATCGGAAAAAGTTTCGGAGTTCCAAAACTTTTAAGATTAATATTTATAACGATTTAAAGCGTTCATGAAGTATGTGGGAGAGTAGAATTTAAGTTATAATCTGAAAGTTTCTGAATAAATAAATAATTCCTGTGATTACTACACCTCAATTAGTGACGAAATTTTAAATAACATTGTTTATATTAAAAATTTTATACACTTTAAAAGTGACCGAGTGATGATTGTACAGCATAATGAGTAGATTACACTACAAATTTTCAGACTTGTGTTGAAAATTCTAAAAATGGAAAAATTATAAACTTATTTTCACTGTCACAATAATTAATTAATATATTAATGGTGTATTTCAAACACATTATAGTTTTTCTGAATAAGATGACCAATTGCATCCAATAGACTTTCAATAGTGTCGTTATGTAAATGGACACTATGAGACTTATTTGTGTGTCACAATGCACTATGGTTTCGCCGACCACTTTTCTTGGCCAAAACTAATTTTGGCAACATTTTCTTTTTGTGTTTTAATTATCGTAGTTTTATAGTAAACACTTTAAAAAGCCAGAAATTCGAGTTTTTTCTTACTTTCACTAATTTGTCGCCATAATACAGTAGATCAAAGTTGAATTTCTTAAGCAAGTTTAAAATATGTATAAAAAAGGTGAATTTTTTCAACGGTTTTCATTAATTCATAATTATTGAATACAACAATTTTTTAAGTAAGTTTATTATGGAAAATAGAACTTAGGATAAGTACTTTTTTAATTGAATACGAAATCAGTTAGAACTTGTTGTCATCTTAGGAAAATACAGTTTGTTTTACAAAACCCAAAATGAAATTGGATTCGTAAAAAATTTTACATTTCATTAGATTCGTGAAAATCGGTAAACAAAAACTTAACGGAAATAAATAAACATAAATCTGGGCTATATTTTCCATATTGTCTCGATTTGCGATTTTTTGCGATTTTCGAGAAATCCATTTTTTTCCGTATAAGTTAGCATTGGAAATTCTTATTATTTACAAAGATCTAACCAATGAATAAAAATCCCAAGATAAAAAATAAAATAGCAGATATTGCTAAAATATAGTTGTGTATCAAAGATAATGCTGCTAAAGCAAAAATTCACGCCTTTAGGTTGAGTTATAAGTGAAATAGGTGCAAACTTCCGTTGTAATAACTTTACTTCTGACACATAAAAAGTGTAAAAATTAATTAAATTTTTGAAATATAAAATAAATACATTAAATTAAATTTTCATCCAAATCATATTTCAAACAATACAATCTTTTTTTTTCCATTTTGGTAATTTTGGCCAAGAAAAGTGGTCATCGAAACCATAGTGCAATGTCCATGGACAAATACACACAGAAATTCGTTTAAGTGTACCGGTCTAATCTGAGACCCTTTTTGCACTAAAATTCGAGGGTATCATGTGGTCTGGCTTGACCGAATATATTTTTCTTACTTGTTTTAAAATGTTGCCTTGTTTATTCATGGATTTCTTAAATTGTATTTGCTATATAACATTTTATTTCATAAGATATAAAAAACACAAATTTGTCTTTACTTTTTTTATTGTATGTGCCTAATGCCAGAAAACAATATAATAACGATAATAGCAGAAAACTTGCACTTTGTTGTTTTTAACAAAAATTCTGTTTATTGGACTTTTTTGGTTTAAAAGTATTGCACGAGATTTGGTTCGGTGTATTGTAAAACATTTGTTTTTCCTTTTATTTATTTCCATAATTTGAAAATGTTAAAATTACTTTTAATATTTATCGTTAAACCCTTAATAGAGTTTGTTTGAGCAGCTCGATTAGTTTTCTTCCTCTTAAAGTTTTTATGAAAAAATCATATTTTTTTAAAAGAATAGGGTAGATATGTCCCTCAGTAATTTGGTGATTTACATTTAAGGTATAATAAAATTTAACACTACAATAAATCATAATTTACAACCCCTTAAAGGCAAAATTTTGCTTTACCCATTTTTTTATTGCTGCATACTCAAACTCATCGCATTTTTAACTTCTAAGGGTTGTAAACAAATGTCAAAAGTCTCAAGAACTTTGTAACAAGTTATTGTTGTTTTTGTTGATGTATGTCAAGTGTAAACATCATAATAATCGAGAAAAATATAAATTTCAATAGTTTTGTTACGCTTTCGACTTTATAATGAATTTACAAATAAAGCATAAAGCGGTACAAAATTAAATAGGAAAAGCAAACACTCTTCAACATGATGGTTATATGTACCAATGTGTTCCACTTGAAATACATCATCAAATTTGTTCATACACACATACATATGTGTGTATGTATGTACATCCAAATTGCGTTTATGAAACTTTTAAATGTTGTACACTGACTAGCTGATGTTTTAAGAAGGAGATGTTGCAAAAATCTAAAAAATCTAACAATTTGCAACCATTTTTCAAGTGTTTTAATATTCAATGAATTTGTCAACAACTAGTAATTGTTTATATTACAACTTTTAGAAACTGAAAATTAAAAAAAAAATATATATGTATATACAGTCGAACACGGTTATAACGAACTATGGCTATAGCGAACACTTTTCTTCGGTCCCATTGATTTTACCAATATTTTCCATACAAATAACTACATTTATAACGAACACGGTTATAGCGAACTTTTTTTATAACGAACACATTTTTTGGCTCCAACAAGAATTTTTCATACAAAAAACTACGTTTATAACGAACTCCCACAAATATTTGTTTCAGATAAATAAAATTTCACATTTCAAAAAAAATTAAAAACTAACAGAAACAACTTTTATTTATTTCCATTTAAATTATTGGACAAAAACGATGAATTTTAAATTTATATAACATAACTTTTTAACATAACATACATTTATCGAAAATAGCAAATAATAAAACTGAAATTATTTGAGGATTAAACACTAAATATTAGAAAATCGCTATTCCTCAAAAAGTAAATATCTCAAAACATTGAATTCGTATAAAACATTGAATTAGTGTAAAAATTATAATTAATCTTCATTTGAATGATGAATGCAAAAAATATTATTCCTGATATATTAATCATTAATATTTAAAAATCATAAAAACCGCCCATTTTTAATGGAAAGAAATACGATTTAATTCCGAATATTAGTATTGTAATGAAATACGTATATTTTGTTAACAAAAATTTTATTTTTTGGAATTTTACGGATATAACGAACTAAATCTCTCGGTCCCTACGAGTTCGTTATAACCGTTTTCGACTGTTTATATATGTTTTAAAATAAAATTATAATCGAAGGGGATACAGTATGTAAGTCTTTGAATTATACTAGATTACAAAATTTTACTGTTTGTAATTGTCAAGGTCCAAAAATTTTAATATTTGTTGAAAATTATATTTCTTTAAGCCTATCTTCTATTAAGGATTTTTTATCTCTCGACGTTTCGGAAACTTTTGACAAGTTATGGCATGAAGGCTTGTTATAAAATATACATGTTATAAAATAAGAGTAAATTTACCCACGAATACACACAAGCTACTTGAAAGCTATTGAGCTAACGGAAGTTTATCCTTAAAGAAGGAGACTTCCTAAGTTCAACCCAGCCTATATTTACCTCTTGTCAACAAAAAGTCGAACCCATATATCAACGACAAAGCTATTATTGGATTTTATGAAGAAATTGGAAGAAATTCTAAGCTGAGTTTAGACTATAAACTATTTCTTTACAGCTCAATTCTAAAGCCAATATGGTGCTATGGTATTCAATTATCGGACACGGCTTCTAATGCTGAAAAAATTCAAAGGAGCCAAATTCAAATTTTAAGAATAATTACATCTGCCCATTGGTATGTTAAAAATTCTAATATCCATAAAGATAACAAACGAAATAAAAAAGTTCGCATTAACATACCAAAAAAAGCTTGAAACACACATAAACCCACCCGATCGTAATATAAGTATTAAGAAGTATATGAAATCCAAGAGAAAAGATGTTTTTCGTCTGATACTGGTTGGACCAAATAAATTATAATTTTTAGATTTAAGTTTTAGATTCTTATTGTTAGTTCTATTTTTAAGAAGATACAATAAATAAACACAAATATTAAATATAAATTTATAAATTTAAAAAAATAAAAAAAATTATAAATATAATTTTTTTATGTTTGATTTCAGTAATTTTAATTTAATTAAAAATATTCCATTTATACTTTACTCCTTATTGGTATTGTACTTCTTTTAGGAGTCAAAACACGCCAAAAATTAGTTTATGATTTTAATATAAAAGATAAAATGTATTTTATCTTTTTTAGTTTAACAGATATTAAGGCCAAAGCTAAATTTTGTTTTTTGGAACATAATAGAGATAAACTCTTAAAATCAGTGAATAAAAAACCAGACACCGTAATGATTATGAATTTTAAAATAAAACTCAAGAAATAATAATTATTTTTGATATTTTCGCTCAAAATTTAGTGATAATTTTTGATTTTTTAATCAACTTTTAAGGATTATTTTTGAGTTTTATATTTTGCTCAAATTATAATGTTCAGACGGTCGCTCCTTATATCTGATTTTTTTGTTTAAAATTTCAAGAATAATGATAGTTTTCTGTCCTTGAAAAACTCCAATTTTTTAATAAAATTACCCAAAATTTCAGTCCGGGAACACTTATTTGAAAAGTTTACTTTTTCGCATTTTTTACACTTTTTTGTTAGTTTTGTATTCTAGCGATTATTAACTTACCTTTGCCGGTTATTCTCAAACAAATTTAGTAGGGGAAAGATATCAAATAAAACCTAAACTCTTTTTTATTTATCCATATATGGTAAAATCTGCAAAAACCATTAAGATGAACCCACGCATAACACTAAACAGCAGAGGACGTATGTAATAATTTTATAATAATAATATAATCACATTGTTTCTTTGATTTCATATGGAGAACATATATATTTGAAAGCCCCTATACGCGTTGCAATATTAAAATAAAATTTTCCCAATTTGCCACTTGCTCATCAACTAATTATTACGATGCTGTAGTATTATGAACAATATTTTCTTAAAAATAAAAAATAAAAGCATTGAGAAAATTAGAAAAACAAAAATCAAACTATATTCTTTTGCGTTCAGATCTCGTGCTTAGAAGAAGATTCTCCTTATGAACTATAATTATTCAAATACGCTCCATTACATTTATTCAAGCAGAAGGATCATTTGCTATGTATAAGTAAAATTTTTACGCAAAAATAGACAATCGTTAACTTTTGAGAACTTAGTAGGTAAAAACCCAATGTCACGAAATTAAATTTAAAAAATTTAATCTGAAATTGTAGGGGAGACTGGGGCAGTTTTGGCACCTTTTTTTAAGGTCTGAATCTAAGAATGTATTCGACAGATTTAAAAATGTTACAACTTCTTGTTATCCATGGATATTGAACAACAATATATTTGTACAAAATTTTATGAATACTTAGTATTTGTTTCTTATTTTTGAGAATTAGTAGAAAAAGTCATTTTTGCTGAATGTGCCCCACCCCGGGGTAACGGGGCACATTCGTCTATCATGTTTTTACAAACAATAGGATATTAAAAATTAATTTAAATATAGAATTAGGTGTTGGTTATGAGCCAACTAAGTATTCATTTATTAGCTGGATAAAAATAATGGAAAATAAACATATTTCTTTAACCCTTAAAACGAAACACAATAATATTGCTTATAAAATAACTGTCTGTTTTTTTATGTGCGATTCAATTGTTTTGCGTTTAATATTATAATTTCTAGCGGCGGACGTTGGAGTTTTAACACCACGCACAACATCATACATTCAACCTATTCCGAATCTTCCCCATTTAAAACGCCGAATCTACCCCGAAAGCACTACTTACACTCTTTTCATTTTTTATTTTAAACTCCAACAAAGAATTGGCTTTCACTTATTTTTTCAGGAAAATAGCTCAATTCTTAATGTTACTTTGTAAACTCTGTTTTAAATATTGAAAAATTTCAAATACAAAATACTTAAAAATTAGAGTTAAAATATTACAAAAACACTTGCAAAAATTCTGATTGTTTTGTTAATTTCGTGATCTACGATCATATATTAATCCCTCTTTGCCATGGCTGTGGCTCGTTAAAAGGGAAATTTTTAATATTTTCGAAATTCGAAACAAAAGTTAGGGACCCATTGGTACTACATTTTAGTAGCACTATTTCTCCTCTACAAAATGTAATTGACAAACATTATTTCTCTCGCTCTTACCCAGACACTTATATAATACGAGCTGTTAACCCGCTACTTCGTTAGCGGAAATTTTTTTAAAAACTATACTATAAAATAAATTTAAAATAGGATTTTCGAAAAGTACAAAAGGCATGTCTGGTAGGGTGCCAGTAAAGTACCAATTTTTTACATCTTTAACATTCGAAAGTTAAAAAACTACAAAAGTATTCCCATTATTATTTTTTAGTATAGAGGAATGTGACTAATAGAGCTGCAGAATTCTCATTCATAAATAATAACGAAAAATAAATATTAGAATAACGAAAAAGTATTTTAGAATAAGGAATTAAGAACCACAAAATCACTATTCTGATTTACTTAGGACCTTACATCTTCAATTTTATGTTTCTAGGATGTATATTACAGAACATTTAAAAAGTATTGTTAGAAGATCGAAAAAGTACCACAAAATCCCTTCTTATGGATACTCACTAACTTAGGGCCACATAACTTTAACTTCATGTTTCTAGGTTAAATATTATAGAAAATTAAAGAAAAAAAAAAAAAAAAAAAAAAAAAAAAAACACATGTCCTTAATTTCATGTTCCTAGGTTCATAATTATAGAAAATTCAAAAAGTACCATTAGAAGAACAAAAAAGTACCACAAAGTCCCCTCTTATGGATTTTCATTCACTTAGCATCACATGTCCTTAATATCATGTTTCTGGATTCATAATTATAGAAAATTCAAAAAGTACCATTAAAAGAACAAAAAAAGTACCACAAATCAAACATGGAGGATTCTCATTCATTTAGGACCATAAATCTTTAATTTCATGTTTCTAGGTTAAATATTACAGAAAATTCAAAAAGTACCATTGGAATAACAAAAAAGTACCACAAAGCCCACTCTTATGCACTCTTATTCATTTAGGACCACATGTCCTTAATTCCGTGTTTCTAGTTAAAATATTATAGAAAATTCAAAAAGTACCATTAGAAGAACGAAAAAGTACCACAAAATCCCTTCTTATGAATTCTCACTCACTTAGGGCCACATATCTTTAATTCCATGTTTCTAGTTTAAATATTATAAAAAATTCAAAAAGTACCATTAGAAGAACAAAAAAGTACCACAAAGACCCCTCTTATGGATTCTCATTCATTTAGGACCACACATCTTTAATTTCATGTTTCTGGATTAAATATTAAAAAAAATTCAAAAAGTACCATTAGAAGAACGAAAAAGTACCACAAAGTTCTCTCTTATAGATTCTCATTCATTCAGGACCAGATATCCTTAATTTCATGTTTCTACGTTAAGTATTATAGAAAATTCAAAAAGTACTATCAGAAGAACAAAAAAAGTACCACAAAATCCCCTCTTATGGATGCACATTCACTAAGGACCAAATATCTTTGATTTTATGTTTCTATGCTAAATATTATAGAAAATTTAAAAAGTACCATTAGAAGAACGAAAAAGTACCACAAAGTTCTCTCTTATAGATTCTCATTCATTTATGACCAGATATCCTTAATTTCATGTTTCTACGTTAAATATTATAGAAAATTCAAAAAGTACTATCAGAAGAACAAAAAATTACCACAAAATCCCTTCTTATGGATTCACATTCACTTAGGACCACATTTCCTTAATTTCATGTTTCTAGGTGCATAATTATAGAAAATTCAAAAATAACCATTAGAAGAACAAAAAAGTACCACAAAAACCTAACTTATGGATTCTTATTCATTTAAGACCACTTATATTCAATTTCATGTTTCTTGGTTAAATATTATAGAAAATTCAAAAAGTACCATTAGAAGAACAAAAAAGTACCACAAAGTCCCCTCTAATGAATTCTCATTCATTTAGGACCAAATATCCTTAATTTCATGTTTCTAGGTTAATAATTATAGAAAATTCAAAAAGTACCATTAGAAGAACGAAAAAGTACCACAAAGTCCCCCCTTGTGAATTCTTTCCAACATCGGACCATGCGTATTTAATTTCATGTTTCTAGGTTAAATATTACGGAAAATGCAAAAAAGTACCAATAGAAGTAGAAAAAAGTACCACAAAGTCCATCCTCTTGAATTCTTACCCACAGGACCATGTATCTTTAAGTACCACAAATTCCACTCTTGTGAATTCTTATCTACACTTTCTTAATTTCATCTTTCTATGTTTAAAGTAATTGAAAATTCATTATTAAATTTGAATAAAATGTAATTTCCCGCCTTTACCCCCTTTTTGGTATTTTTTTTACTCATAGAAGTATCAAAAATTGTATTCCAAAGAGTTTCAAAATTATAGTGAGATCCCATATTAAAATACGCATATGTTTATGTCAATAAATATAAAAAAATATTTTATGAAAAAAGTACCAAAAATAGGTACGATTTTTACCCCTTAAACGTTCGAATTTCGAAAAAGTACCAAATTCATATTTCTCGTTTTTTGATAAGTTAAGAATACGGCATACATTTTATTTGTATGTTGATTGGTTTCAAAGATACATGTGGTGACAAAAAAAGTACCAAAATACAATTTTTACCCGTTTTCACCCTAAAATGGCCTATTTTCAAAAGAGTACCAGATACCTGTCCAATTATTTTTTAAATGAATAACGAAATTATTCAACTTTTTGTGTATCTTTATTAGTTTGGGAGTTGTAGAGTTACCGATTTTACCCGCTTTTACCCCCTAAACATTCGAATTTCCAAAATACATAGGGCGACCTATGTGTGTTCCAAATTTCGACTCTCTAGCTTCAGCCGTTTGGGCTGAGGGATGATGAATCAGTCAGTCATTCAGTCAGTCAGTCACGTTACTCTTTTATATATATATGGGGTATTCACACGGTGTGCTATCAAGTCTTATTGTCATAAAATACTAAAGTTTTATGATAGTTTTAAAAAATTGTTGTTGTTCAAAGAAAAAAGTCCTAAAATAATAAGACCTTTTATGATGTGTTTATTGTTTTGTCATAACTAAACGGTGTAAATTTAAGTCGAAAGGGAAAAACTCTTCTTCGAGCCGGTGGTAATATTTAGAAGTTACCGCCATTGAATATTCGCAATATATACGTAAACATGCTATAAATTTAAGCATAGTTCTATAACAAGATTAATTACATTTTATTAATTTATTTATAAAAGTTAATAACTGTTATAAAATTAAATAAAAAAAATAAAAAATTGAGACATTTAAAAAATAAAAGGAAGACAATTTTGTTTGTATAATTTAGCTGACTAGCAGACACCGAACGTATTTAAAATAAAAATATTGCCGGCTTAGTCATCGACAACAGCTGTTTATGTTTTTAAACAATTATTTTATAATTTTTATAAAAATGGATTTTTTAGAAGATTCAGGTAATTTTAATTTTATCTTATTTACTTAAATCAGCCATAACAATATCCAATATGTATTTTTCGCACAAACCGGTTATTATTTCAGATTTTTGACTTGTTTTTGGCATTTTCATTAAAAATATTTGTAATTTTTTATAATTGTATTTTTTATTTATCAGCTGACTCAAATTTGAAATAGCATACTAACTTATGAGGGTTGCTCACAGCAGTCATATTCTTTCGTGTTATTATTTTATGATATATGACTTTATGACGACTGTGTGAATACCCCAATAGATATAGAAGATATAAAACATTAGCACTTAATCTGGGACAAATAGGTTTTCTACCGCACAGTGGTTCCAAAACGATTTTTTTTTTTTGGA
Source organism: Protophormia terraenovae (assembly GCA_951394005.1). Classification (NCBI taxonomy): domain Eukaryota; kingdom Metazoa; phylum Arthropoda; class Insecta; order Diptera; family Calliphoridae; genus Protophormia; species Protophormia terraenovae. The sequence continues at coordinate 2,674,361 of OX596078.1, read as the reverse complement.
AATAAATCAATAACTAAAGAACCGTTAGAGGTATCTCAATAAAATTTCACATTTCTCAATAGAGGAGTACAGACCCCTAGCGGGTCAGGGGGAAGTGGGTGGCCCTCCAAAGTTGCCCATCTCGGGTATGTAATTTTTTTTTTTTTTTAAATCGCCAAAAATTCATTTATGATATGAAAGAAAAAATATTTTATATATAGATAGCCCTTGTAGGTTATCTCTTGTAGGTTATATCTTTTAAACCCCCCAAGTTTAAAAAAATAAAAAAAGGCTAGGCTAAAAATGAGGTAAAAATTTATTTCGACCCGAATATCTCTTAAACTAAAAGAGATAACCTAAACATATAAGGGTATTTTTTGTAGAGATTTACGAGGACTATCTTATATAAAATTTCTTTTCTGTCGTATCATAAATAAATTTTTGGCGATATTTTTAAAAAAATTACATACCCGAGAGGGGAAACTTTGGGGGGCCACACACTTCCCCCCTGACCTGCTAGGGGTCTGTACTCAACTGTAAACATTTCAGCTCTGACCATGAGAAATTTTATTGTGATACCTCTAACGGTTCTTTAGTTACTGAATTATTTCCAAAAAAAGCGTTTTGGAACCACTGTGTACCGCAAATAAAAAATAAGAAATATTATGATTAAAATTAATTTCAAGATAAGCTCACAAAAATTAAAAAATACAAAAATTAAAAATTTTTTTTTTTCTTGCATGAAAAAATTTAAAGAAATATTAAAAAAAAATTTATATAGTAAACCATTTTGTCCCAGAACAATTTGTATTGCAATTTTTAGCAAACGTAATAATGTTTTTTTTATATCAGAAGAAGAAAAAAAGTTGAAAGGGTAGACATTTTTCAAAAATTCATACTAGAATTGCATTTGCATTATGAATGCATTTTTAAATGATAATATAATTTTTACATTACTACATTTATAGTATTCTTCTTAAATATGCAATTTAAATCACTGAAATCCGTTAACAACTTTTAGAGATATTGGTGTTTAAAGTTAGACAATTTTGCAATTTGTTTGACTATTTTTTCAGTTTATATGAAATTATAAACTGAAAATATTAATGTTTTTTGTATATATTACAATTACTTTTGTATTCAGTAAGCATTCATTGTTATCTTACACCATCCTTTCGTGGTTCAAAATCACGAATTATTTCGTATATTGTACGTTACCTTTCGTTTATATAAGGCATAGATTTTTTTCGGTGTAGGTAAAAAATTTAGAAATTTTGCTGGTAATTGTGAAAAAAATATATATTTATACCCTTCACCACAGGTGTAAAGGATATATATAAGTTTATCATTCCGTTTGTAATTTATACAATATTCATCTAAGGCCCCAAAAAGTATATATATTCTGGATCCTTATTGATAGGGGAGTCGATATAAAGATGTCCGTCTGTCTGTTGAAATCAGTTCTCAGAAAGCCCCAGTTATCGGATATATATGTTCTATACAACAAATTATAGGAAATATTCCTTAGAAAATTGCTAATAAAAATGAGCAAAATCGGTTGATAAATAACTGAGATGAGAAAAAAACCAAAGATACTCCCAAAAAAACGTATTTGTTGTCGGCTTTTCTCGGCTCCTATACAAGCTAGCGACTTCGTTTTTGCACGAAAAATTCAAAATCTTTATTCAAATTTTTTTCTGAAAAAAAAAAATCGGTCCACTATATCCCAGATATCGGCCAAAACACATTTCCAAAAAAAACGTATTTGTTGTCGGCTTTTCTCGGCTCCTATACAAGCTAGCGACTTCGTTTTTGCACGAAAAATTCAAAATCTTTCTTCAAATTTTTTTCTGAAAAAAAAAATCGGTCCACTATATCCCAGATTCCGGCCAAAACACATTTTTAGACTTTTTGAAGCTCCTATATAAGCTATTGAATAGATTGGTCATAAATATTTTAACAATTTATGGGCCAAAAACTAAACAAAAATTTTCATAATATTAATACACAGAAAAATATTTATATTAAGCATTGTTGTTGTTGTTTTTTTTTTTTTTTTTTTTGTATGGGCAAGTAGTTTAGTAAGCAACAACAGTAATATAATGATTAACATTGTTGTTCTTGTTGTTGTTTGTATATGCAGTCAGTTCGTATATATTAGAGCCCTGCAAACTGTGTCTTATAAGGCTTTACAAGCCACTTGATATTTTTCAAGTGCTGTTATCAGTGTGTGTGCGGAGCAATAAATACCCAGCAGTTTTTTCGTTGTCAATTCACCGCTTTAACGCAGTAAAGTCCATTTGTGACTACCCACCTGACTCATTCAAATGTTTTTTATACACCCTAACTTCGCATATATTGTGAGCGATAGTTCAGCTATCGTACCTTTTATTGACTCTTTTGAAAGCGTTGAGGTGGCGATAGCACTATTTATTGACTCTTTTGAAAGCGTTGAGTTGGCGATTTATACTTTATTGACCCTTTGGTGAGCGTGGAGATGGCGATAGCACTATTTATTGACTCTTTTGAAAGCGTTGAGGTGGCGATTTATACTTTATTGACCCTTTGGTGAGCGTGAGATTTATTGACTCTTTTGAAAGCGCTGAGGTGGCGATAGCACCATTTATTGACTCTTTTGAGAGCGTGGAAGTGGCGATTTATACTTTATTGACCCTTTGGTGAGCGTGGAGGTGATTATTTTTTCGTTAAAGTTTTCGTTTATTAAATGTTTTTACTGAATTTTAGAAAAAATGTAGAGATTCAAATGAGAGTTTATAACTGAGTTTTTAAAATTTTGATACTGATTTGTTATTAAGTTTTAATTACATTCAGTTCTTAGTGAGTTTTTTTTTTTTTAGTGAAAAAATGTATTTTACTGAAAATACAGAATTTTGGTAAAATTTATAATTTTTAATAAAAAATTAAATTTTAAGAAAAATTTCAGAATTTTTTAAAAAATTCGATTCTTATTAAAATTATTTCTCCTTTTTAGAAAATTTTAATTTATTTGCAAAAAAATTTAATTTTTAAAAATTAGAATTTTTGTGAGAATTGGTATTTTTAGAGGAAATAAAATATTTGAATTATTTGTTTAAACGAAAAATATTAACGAGTTTTTAAACATAAGTTTCCTATTTATGTTATTTTAAAATTTAAAGCAAATTTTTAATGAACGGGCCTAATATAAGAAACATTTAACATTAATTTTAAAAATATTTCCAACAGCATTATGCATGGTATGTACTCATATTGGTTAATTGTTGGAAGACAATCTGCACACATTTATATAATATTTACACTTTTTTCACATTTTTTCAAGACAATTGTTTTGTTTTTAAATTAAAATCCAATTAAAATTTAATTTTTTTCAAATAATGACGTTCTATCATTTCTATCGATATTTGTCGTTAAAATATACTTACGAAAAAAATCGCTAACTTATAGTAGAGAATAGCAAAATCAAAAACAACCGAAAATTTCGTTAATTAACGATATCGGTAGTAAATGAAAAAAGTTACGGAATAGCGGTACTAGTCTTGCTAATTAGGATTTTCAAATTATTAAAGAAATCAATTATTCTGCATTTGAACTAAAAAAAATATACGCAAAAAATCTTTTAATTTTTTTTACATTCTGAAAATCACTAATTTAAAGATTGACTTATTCGTACTAGTCACTATATCGCCACCTTTTGGTCCTTTGGTGGCAATACACTCCTTCCTAGGACACCCCCATGTTAAAGTGACTAGTCAGGTGATTAGTAAAGTGACCAGTTAAAAAGATTGTCAAGTGACTGACTCAATTTCACCAGTAGAAGGACTCCTATGAATTGACTTTTTCGTACTAGTCACTATATCGCCACCTTTTGGTGGCGATACACTCCTTCCTAGGACATCCCCATGTTAAAGTGACTAGTCAGGTGATAGGTAAAGTGACTAGTGGTGACCCAATGTCGACAGTCAAGTAACCGGTTTCGGACAGTCAATTTTGATTGCAGGGTACTGTTCCGCAGGCACTTAAAACAATACAAATACTGCGTGTGTGCTTCAACTTTATGAACAAATCATGAGTGTGCTATGATAGCGACCAAACAAGACATGTGTCAAATGTGGATAGTGGTTTCAATTTCAAGTTTGAATATAAAAATATTTGAAAAATTGTACGCTCTTAACTTGGTATCAAATGTTATTATCAAATTATTCATAAATCTTAAGACAAGTTTACAAAAATTTGTTTTCTCAATTTGAAATCAAATTATTTATAAAATCTTATAAATATTTGTAAACTATTTTCTTCGATTTATCTGTCTTTTGCCTACCAGCGAAAAATCCTTTGGAGGGTTTATTACACATGTCAAGAGCTATCAATTGCAATCGAAATGATTCCGCCTCCAAAATACTGTTGCATAGTGTAATAAATAAAATTAAAAATCAAATAATTTTTATTTATGTTCCACATTTAGTCACAATCCACATTTGAAAAATATTTGAGAATTTCATTTGATAATGACGTTTGACGTTTATATTTTATATATATTTTATTATGTAATTTTTTATACCCTACACCACCATAGGTGGTTGGGGTATTATACGTTTGTGCTGATGTTTGTAACGCATAGAAAACGTTATCCAACACCCACCTTAAAGTATACCAATCGACTCAGAATCACTTTTTAAATCGATCTAACGATGTCCGTCCGTCCGTCTGGCTGGATGGCTGGCTGGATGGCTGGATGGCTGGCTGGCTGGATGGATGGCTGGCTGGATGGCTGGCTGGACGGCTGGCTGTCCATGTAAACCTTGTGCACAAAGTACAGGTCGCAATTTTGTAGATAATTGAATGAAATTTGGCAGGTGGGACTTTTATGACACAAGGACGAAGCCTATTGAAATTGGTTATGATCGGTCCATTATTTCACCTACCCCCCATACAAATGTCCCCCCGGAATTAGGGAATGGTAAACAATGCCAAAAATTGATTTTCGATTTTACGATCAACTTTTTTCATTTCGATTTTCAAAATCGATTAATCGGTCCCCAAAATCGATTTTATTTTAAAGTCAATTTTTTTTATTGATAAAGTGTATCAAAAACAACTAAAAATTAAAAAATAAACCTATAAAATGATTTCAAATATTCAGGTCACAAGTAATACATGTGTAAAAGTTATGTATATAAAATATAAGAAATCTGTGAATTTTTACAAAGCATTGCAATCTTCTTCAGTAAGGCTTTGTAAAAAAGCCTTACACGTAAATCAATGTTTACTACTAAGCATGTTTCTTTGTTTGGTTATTATAAGGCCATCCTTCAAGAATAGACGTTCACACGGTACTGATATTCTCGAGCTTTTTCATTAATATTTGGATAAATTGTTTTATTACTTTTTTTTCCTTCAGAGGATTTTGATGATTGTTTTGCCAAATGCCCAGCTAGGGATGATATGTAAAAATACTAAGATCTTTTGCAAATTGAATATTCGGATTTTTCATTTACTATTTCATTAAAAAAATTGGGGCCATTTTTTTAAATTTCACTTTTACTCCTTAAATGTTCACCGCCAAATGATGTTACAAAAAAAAAACAGACATCAAACGAGATTAAAGCATGCAATTCAAACATTTTTCCGACGTCGTAGAGAAATTTACCGAATTTTTAAATTTTGTTATTTTTTAGTCCTTTGTAGATCGTCATAGAACTGATTTAATATAACTTTATTATTACCTACAAAAAAAATTTTTAATTTATAAGATTTTTATAATTGTACGTATTTTTTTAACCTTTTAAAACGAAATCGATTTTTGAAACTAAATAATCGATTTTAGTATAAAATCGTCGACATAAAATCGACTGCAAACAACCGATTTTTTTCTCCTAAAAATCGATTTTCAACTAAAATCGAAATCGATTTACCATTCCCTATCCGGAATTAAGTTTCAACACTAAAAAATACCTTAAAAATAAGAAAATTGTAATGAAACTCGGTACAAAGAAGTTTTGTATAAGTATTAATCTTTGTACCGAATTTTATGAAGATCGGACCACGATTAACCATAGCTCCCATATAAACCCCTGTTCGGAAAATCACTTTAACGTGCATAAATCCCATACATATGTTAGTATCAACTTAATATTCGACACAAATAAGTTTTATATAAGTAGAAACAACATTGCCAAATTTTATTAAAAGCGGTCCATAATTTACCACAGCTCCCATATAAAACCACTTCCGAGAATCGCCCTAAAGTGCATAAAATCAAGTAGATGTTAGTATCAACGTATTATTCTGTATTTGTATATTTTATTTTACATTTAGTAAAAGTGTTTATCTAATATAGGTCTCCTCCCCGAATTTTTATGATCATACATAATGGTGTAGGGTATTATATGGTCGGTCTTAACCGACTATACCTTTTTTTCTCGTTTTAATATATGATATGTATAAAGTGATGTTTGAAGTAAGACATAATAAGTAACTGTAAAAATAAAAATAGTAAAAAAATGCTTTTAATTTTAGATTGGGAACACAATGGAAATAAAACAAAATAAAAAACTATCGTTTTCGAACTATTGCTAATGATAATAATCACAAGTGAATAGTAATATCAATATCGAATAATTTTCATCAGTTTTTGATATCGAAACCGAATCACTAACGAATATTTTTACGTTACTCTATTGATATCGCTAAAGGTTCACTATTAATATGAAAGGCGAACCTTCGAGATCGAAAGATTTGCTGTCACAAAGTGAGCGACGGGTGAGCTCTAACAGCTCGTTTTCGGGTCACCAACGATATTCGTTCTTGAATATTTTGTCAGAGAAATGTTCGCGAAATATTCGAATGGGACATCATTAACGAAGTTTGTGGTCAGTTGGGAATGCTTGCTCCCGCTTGACCTGATATAAGAAATTACTGAATGTTCACAAAAACGAGCAATTTTCGAAACAAATATATTCGAAAAATTATCGAAAATTAAATAAAAAGTGAATGTTCGTAGCATCGTAACTTACTAGATAATTTATCGATAGTTAAGGATCGATAAATTTTCGAGAATTCATAAAATATCGGATTATCGCAATATAAAATTTTTTCGATAAAATTTCGAAAGTAAATGATTCGAGAAATTGTCTTTTCTTCTCAATTTCTCGATATTTTGTTATTTAAAAAAATACGCATATTCTTGTTTGTATACGTCATTCTTTAGTCATAGTTCATATTGATCGGTTGTAAATTAGACCAAAGTTTAGGATGTAAGCTTACCTTTAAAAACCCTTTCTCAAAAATAATAAAAATGGTAAGTAACATTGCTACATGTCTAAAGGTATTCGCTAAATAACATATTTATTTAAATGATAATTTTTTTCTTGCAGATTAATTCAGTAAACAGAAAAACTAATATTATTGAGACTTCCTCTGGGACCATCGCTATGTTTTAATTGTATTTATTGTATTTGTATTTAAAGTTGACATTTAAATGTATTTTTGAATGTTTGTTTTATTAAGTTTAAAATAAAAAATTGCTTTAAAAATTAAATCAACTTTTAATTTTAAATGGGAAACAAAATGAAAATGAAACAGAATAGAACTATTGCCAACGATTCGTTAGTAATATCGGTATCGAACAATTTTCGATATCGAAAATGAATATTTTTCCGTTTCGCTAACGATATCACTTATTATTCGCTATAGATATCATAAACGAACCTTCGATATCGATCGATTTGCTGCCACAAACTGAACGACAGGTGAACTCTACGAGTTCATTCTCGAAACGCCTTCGATAGTCGTTTTCGAAGGTTTTGTTAGAGAAATGTTCGTGATTTATTCGAAGGTGATATCTTTATCGAATTTTGTGGTCAAACGGGCTATGACTGTTTTTTTTTTTTCGTATTCAAATTTTGTAGTTTGGAAAAAAATTTAGATTTATAAATGTGAAAATATGAAAGCATACGTTAAGGCGAAAGTTGTATTATTTGTCGGTAAGATGGTAGTATGGTAATATGTTAATTTGGTGAAGGGTATCAAAGATTCGGCACTGCCGAATCTTTTTTTAATTTTTTTCTATTGTGTTTAAAAATTACCCAGGATCGATAAAAAAGCCCCCTTTTAAAACAAAAATATCTGCGAAAAATAAATAGGAAAAAACAAGAAACTTTATTTATTATAAAAAATTGTTAAATATTGTTTCTGTCTTCATCTCGTTAAAACATTATTTCACCGAAGTCGAAGAATGTGAATAGTTTCTTCGGACCCACTAATCTACCTTCATATTTTTTGTTAAGCCTCTATATATATAAATAATTTGTGAAATGATCAATTATATTTCACTACTTTCATACAAAATTATAGTATTTGTTGAGTTGTAATGTAGCAATCTGGTTGGAAATTTTGGAAATATCATCTCTGAGCCGGACTGATAATCAAAATAAAACAATTTATTTTGTTTACTCAATGACATCAAAATTTTAATATTATTTTAATTTCGAAAAAAATGTATTTTTTATTGGACGGTGTTACCTCTTATGGTGGCTGTGGAAAAATTAAGAAGAAAGAAAAATTCATTAGCCAAATCGGAAGCAACATTTTAGATATTTTGACCCATTTGATATTTGAATTTGACTTTATGTAGGAAAGAGAAAGGACGAACTTCTCAACATTCAGTTGCTGTATATAATGACAACAACAGAGAATTTTTGGCTCATCTCTAATATTAATGACAAAAGTGAATAAGTCTTTTGGCATCAACAGTATTAAAGTGTCAAGTAGATTATTCAAATTTGTAGGCAAGTGTGAGTCGTTATAATCCTCTATGAAGATATCAAAATCCTCTTACATCAAGTATATATTATAAGCACCAATTAAAATAACATTAATATTTTTTTAGATAAAAGATATTTTAAGAAGTCATACGTCAGACTGCGTATACGATTTATATGTTATTTTAGATGCATGAGATCATCTATAAATTAATTTTTTTTTAATTGATTCTAGTTTTAGAGATAAACAGTTATATATAGTTGGTTTAATGATATAACAAAAAAAAATCTAATTCAGATAATCGGTAAGTTAACTAACTCCACATGAAACGAGCAAATAAAATGTGTATCTTTTGTATTTTTTAAATGGGTATATTTTCAAATTTATATATTGCGGCTCTTGTCAGTTCTGATAATTTTCAAATATGGCCTTTCAAGCAATTTTTGTGCCCACTCCTGATCTAGGGGTTCGCATATAAATTAACATTTTCTGCACGACTATTATATAGTGATGGAAACTTTTTTGTTCTTCAAGTATGTATATTTACACAAATTCACACTTATTTTTCACTATCATTTATTTAAGTATTTACATATGTATGTATACAATTCTTTAAACACAAAATAAAAATATAGAAACAAAAACACGTGCACACGCTTTCAATTAATCTTCTTCAATATGCGTTTTCTATTTTGAATAAATTTCTTCAATTTTACATGTCATTCTTCAATTTGAAATTTCTTCAATTCTACATGCCTCTAGTTTTTTATTCATATTGAAGAACTTTTATTTGTATATTCAACAATGCTGAATCTTTTAAACCGCTGAACCGATTTTAATCAAACTTGAAACATCGATAAAAGAGGAGGACTTAGGCTTTTAGAATATTCTTGGCTGGAGTACGTAGCAGGAGCACAGGCAGCGCTTCAGTGCACTAGGTTTCGTCGACCACTTTTCTTGGCCAAAATTAATTTTGGTAACATTTTCTATTTGTGTTTTAATTATCGTAGTTTTATAGCAAACAAAGTTAAATTTCTTAAGCAAATTTAAAATATGTATAAAAAAAAGTGCCTTTTTTCAACGGTTTTCATTATTTTATAATTATTGAGTGCAACAATTTTTTAAATAAGTTTATTATGAAAAATAGATCTTAGGATAAGTTCTTTTATAATTGAATACGAAATCAGTAAGAACTTGTTGACATCTTAGAAAACTACTGAGTGTTTTACGCAACCCAAAATGAAATTGGATTCGTAAACAAATTTTCATTTCATTAGACCTGCAAGTTTTTGGTAAAAATCGGTAAACAAAAACTCAACGGAAATAAATAATCATATGTATGGGCTATATTTTCCATATTGTCTCGTTTTGCGACTTTTTACGTTTTTTGAGAAAATCCATTTTTTTTCCGAATAAGTTAGCATTGAAAATTTTTATCATTTACAAAGAGCAAAAATGCCAGGATAAAAAATAAACTAGCAGATATCAAAATTAATGCTGCAAACGCAAAATACACGCCTTTAGGTTGAGTTATAAGTGAAATATTTGCAAACTTCCTTTGGATTGACTTAACTTCTAACTAGAGTTTGGGGTTTCCCGTGATATTTTGTTTCCCGGGAAACGGGAATAAAAAATTCGATTTCCCGGGAAATTCAAATTTTAAAAAAGAAGCAATGATTTCCTATAAAGAATGAAATTTTTTGTATTCAATACTATAAAACAACATTATAAATTAAATATTTGATTATTTAAGGTGGTTTTACACTATAATACTATATATTCATACCAGGTTTTCATTTTCTATAGTAAATATCAAAAAATGTATTATGGAAAGTATTATTAAACGTCATATTTCTAATTTTCTTTATTATAATATTAAAAAAAAATTAAAAACAAAAACTTAAGAGAATTGACTACAAATGAAACTATAAATAAAAAAATTTGCAGAAATTGGCTTTAAGAGATGCAATCATATTTCAAAATTTTAAAGACTTAAAAATACAAGTATTGAAAGTGTTTACAGCATAATACATTTTAAAATATTTTTGGTATTAATACAAAATATTACAATGTAAAACCAATGAAAAATTTTAACAATTTTAAATATTTCATACAAATAAAATAAGTGCCTATTGTAAGCAAGGTTCCAAAGGTTTAATTCTTTAATTCACTTTTCCAAATCTCAGTCATTTCATTAAAGCCTTCATAAGAATTCAAACTCATAGACTTAAATTCTTTGACTTCACAAGAATATATTGCTTAAAGAATTCACTACCAGTTACACAATTCAAGCTTAAAATATTGAATCATTAAATTTGTTTTCTATTCAAATCTGTTACGAATTAGCTTTAGAAAATATTTTTTGATTAATTTGATAAAATATTAGCTTTGTTCCCGTACTCTAAATTGGGACCACGCGGGATGCCTATTTTATCCAAAAGTGTTCTCGTACTCGAAAATTGGGAAGTAAGAGGGATTTTAAGAAAATAATATTCTACTTCTTGCACAAAACAGTTCAGACTATTTCTTTGGATAAACTTGGTAAATAGTCAAATAAACAAAAAATAAAACGAGAAAAGTACAGTCGGTCAAGACCAACCATATGATAACCCCACACTATTCCGATCAACATAATTTTGTTTTTGCTTATATAAACCTTATTTGTGTTATGTATTAACATAATACTAACATTTCTGTCGGATTATGCACGTTAAAGTAATTTGCGAAAGAGGGGTTCATATGGGAGCTATGGTCCGATATTCACAAAATTTGGCAGATGGATGGTTTATATAAGACTTATTTATGCAAAATTTCATTAAAATATTCCTATTTTTAAGGCATTAAGAATTAAGAACTTTGATATATGCTAAAAAAAATAACATTCACATATGAATTTCCAAATAGTTTAATGTTTTATTTTTGGCTAAAAATTGGTTTTTGTGTTTCCGTATTTTTGAAAATTTTTGAGAGAAACCTCAGCCTTTTCTCATTTTACTCAAAAAGTACAGGAACAAACCTATTAAAAAACATAATATAATGAATTCAATGAAAGAAAAAATATATATAAAATATTTAAAAAATATAAATATAAAGATTTGAATTAACAAAAATTCAGTAATTCCTTTATAAATTGATTCAATAGAAGTATGATTTTGTGAATGGTGTTATGGAATGAAAAATTAGTATTTAAAAGAAGTTTTAAAATGGTACATCATCATTAAATGTTTAACAAATTATAGAAATATGTAGTAAAAAAACTCGTGTATTCGAACTGGACAAAATAAAACGTTTTTTTCCTAGTGAAAAGTAGTCAAATAGGAATTTTCATCAGCGCACCGATAAAATGTTTTTCAGTAATATAAAAAGTCACTTGTATCTAATTTTATTTATATTTTGTATTAACATCTAAAAATGCCTTTAGTAAGTAGTTTGTTTACATTAATGTAAAATTGTCACTGAGGCGATACAAACAGTAAAACTTTCTGTTATAGGATTATAAAACTACATGAATATTAAATTTCCCGTTTTCCCGGGAAAATTTGAAAAAATTCCCGACGAAAAAATCACGGGAATTCCCGGGATTTCCCGCCCGGGAATTCTCGGACCCCAAACCCTACTTCTAACGCATAAAAAGCAGGGACAGAAAATAATCATTATTCTTGAAATTTTAAACAAAATAATCGGATACAAGGAACTACCGGATAAAAGTGTTAAATACAGAAATGTAATCTTCAGAACAGGTTCTATCGGAATCCGGAATGATTTTTATTTTTTTGATTTTTATGAAAAAAATCAATATTAATAATTATTTTTGATTTTTATTTTTTCGCTCAACTCATAATCATTATTTTTTGATTTTTATTTTTTCGCTCAACTTTTATTGATTATTTTTGAATTTTATTTTTTTTGCTCAACTCATAATGATTATTTTTGATTTTTATTTTTTTTGCTCAATTCATAATGATTATTTTTGGTTTTTATTATTATTTTTTTTTTTTTTTTTTGCTCAACTCATAATGATTATTTTTGATTTTTACTTTTTTTGCTCACAATATATAACTTAACATGAGAAATGAAACTATTACGCAATTTTTAATAAAACAAATTTCTCATCGTAAATTAGATTTATTTACTAAAAGGCAAGTGTGATGATATATTTTTCATCAGATTTTTTAAAAAAATATCCATTTTTTTATAAAAATCGATTTCATTTCTAAAATTTTATTTTTTTTTATTAAAAATCAAGTTTTTTATTAAAAATAAAATTATTTGCAATAAATCAAAGTTTTTACTTAAAGAAATTTTTTTACTAGATAAAAGTTTAATTTCTCATGTTAAGTTTTATATTGTGAGCAAAAAAAAAAAAATAATAATCAAAAATAATCATTATGAGTTGAGCAAAAAAAAAAAAAAAAAAAAAAAAATCAAAAATAATCATTATGAGTTGAGCAAAAAAATAAAAATAAAAAATAATCATTAAAAGTTGAGCGAAAAAATAAAAATCAAATATAATGATTATTTGTTGATTTTTATTTTAAAACTCATAATCATTACGGTCCCTGATAAAAAGTGTAAAAATGAATTAAATTTTTGAAATACCAAATAAATACATTAAATTGTTTCGAAAACTTTTAAAATATAATTCCAGCAAATTTTTAAAAATACGGTAAAATTCTATATAATTTTCTAAAATCGATTTTTTTTTTTTTTTGCGAAAAAAATAAATACATTTTTTTTAAGTTTTGTATAAAAACTTCAGTACTTTTTGGCATTTTCTGAAAGACTGGACCTTAAAAATGCGTGTGAGTGTAATTTTGAAAAGTTTAGAACGGTCAGTCTATATCCAGCAGTGGTAAAAGATTATCAATTTTGGATGATAAGTTCAACTTTTGAGCCTGTAACAAATTGATTGATCATTTCGGTAATTTGAAAATTTTCAAAATTTCGTTTTCTTACACAAAAGTTTAAAAATTACTTGTTAAAATGTTACGTGATGATAAATCGATATTGCTTTTAAATTTAATACAATATTAAAATCTAAAAAAATAAAAGTTACTAAATTAAAATAATATTAGATAATAATAGGCCATGGGGGAGGTAGATATGCCCATGCTACTATTAAATCAAAAATTTTCTGACTCATAAAACCCTATTTTCAGTTTTGACCAATATTTTAGAAGAAAATGCGTTCATTTCAGGATATATGAGATAAAGGCGTGTCCTTGATCCGCCAACTTTAACTGTCTTATTTAATGTGAAATTTCGGTTTTACCAAAGGTTAAACAAATAATAAATTTTCATAACCCAGAAAAAAATTTAAGCTGAACTTGTTTCCAAATCATTAGTTCTCGAACTGGTATAAACCGAACCACCTTAGTTACGTTAGAAACATCTAGAAACTAATGTCGCAACCATTTTGGAACTTATATAGTAGAATCATATTGTGATTCTATATTTTAAAGAATGCTTATAAAACATTTTTTTATTTTTAAAATTAAAGATGAAAAGTTACAAAAATACCTCTGTCAAATAATTATATGTGCAATATTTGTTTTCTGGTTTTTATATATTCCAAGAGTGATATACATTTCTTTGGTTTACAATTTTTTTCATTCTTACCTAATGTCCCTATTTGCAAAATTTTGGGTTCCTCTTGGCATTGTATTTAAAGTACCGTTAAAATAAACATATCATTCTCTAAATTTTAATAGAAAATAATTATATGTGCAAATTGAAATTTTTACTCAACAGACTGACATGAAGTCCACAGTTTGAACCGTTTAACCAATTAAAGTTAAAATTAAAGTTATTTGGGGAATATTTAAAATGATTAGACCTAAAATACCAAAATTTTTTCATTAATTTTTTATTATTTATATCCAAAATATGTCACCAGGTCATGAACTGTCAGTTGAAGTGCTGAAATCATTAAAGTAAGACGACAGTTTATGTAAAATTCCAAAAAATTGTGTACACAGAAAATGTTTATCATAGTACTGTTGAAAATTTTTAAAAAATCTGAGAAATTGCTATCATTCTAGGAGCGGTAACCCATAATCAATTGCTGATTAGCGGGGCTTAAGGACATTTTTCGAAGAAAAACAACATGTGTTACAGAAAAATAACGGCCAAATGAACGGGTTTTAATAATTGGACGTGAGCATAAAATAATAAAAGAGGTTTTAGATTAAAATTATGACCTTTGGATGGCAAAAACATAACTAATAGAGCGGTACAAAAATCCACACGCAGGATTTTATGATAAATATAATTTTTTGGTTAAAAACTTTAATTATACCATGAGTTCATGTGCATAAGGGATGAAAAATATTATATTTAAATTATCCAAGTGTTTATCAAAAATATTACATGGGTATTCGACGTCTACAAAAGACATGCTTGAAGCGTAATCATAATGTCGAATCGCACATAATATAAGTCAATTTTAGTTCTAGATAGAAGTTGAAAATATTTATTGGACGTAGCTAAATTAGTTCACAGCACAACATAAATTTACTGGACAAAAAATCCAATAGCTTCGTTGATGAATTTCCTACAAAAATTAGATTTTTCAGTAAATTAATGTGACGATGTTACTATATCGGGCCTCAAAATCGGTTTTTAAGTCACATAATATTATATTTCTGCAGCGACCAGTAATGATCCTCAGACCTTCATGACATAAGGATTTCCAAAGAATACTGTATGCTGAGATATATATAGATTCAGAGCTATATGACAATATCAAATGTTTCAAATTGATTTTGTATAAGTATACTACAGTTTTGACCTATATATATGTAAAGGAAAAAGGACGAATCTGTATAACGAAGGATGCATCTGGTAACGTTATATTAGGACAACACAATTCCTAAACAACTTTCATGAATATTGAAAATTAACTTTATTTAAATAAAGGATTTTAATAAAATTCTTGTCGTGCACATATAATTATTTTCTATGAACAATTTTAAAATCAATTAAATTTTGCCACAAAATACACATAAGAAATAAATTTTTCATTTGACTTATAAAGCTCTAATAAACATTAAAAATATAAAAAAGATTTGAATTTGAAAATCCTATTTTTGAAGAAAATAAATTACTTTATAGGTATGCACATATAATTATTTGACTGGGGTATACGAAAATGCCTCAATTCTTTAATTGGATTTTCTACTTTCCCTTTTAAAATAAATTCTCAAGACTTTAGAAACGTAACATGTTAGAGGTTATGATGATATTAAAGTTTAAATTTGTGACAGCTTACCCGTAAATTTTGTCACTCGAGGAATTTTTGGAAAAAAGCCCATATTTTCAATAATGCAAATTTTGACCTTTAAAATATATATAGTAAAATTGTATACATTTTTATGTGTAAAAATAATTTGCATTTTTTAGTTTTATTTTAAGAAAAGGTGCTAAAAATTTTAAATTAAATATTAATAAAATGTTAAATTTGCTACTCATAATTTTAAAGAAGGCACAATTTCTTTTATAATGATATAAATATGGCTAAAATTTAAATTTACTTTACATTTTTGCCAAAAATTGCAATTTTTGAGACCTGTTTTTAAATTTTGTTTTTGAAAATTGTTTTCTTATCAAAAATAAATAAATAAAAAAAATGTGCATATGTTAGAAAATTATAGAGGATTTCACCGTATTTTTAAATTTTTTTTGTTGGAATTTTATTTTAAAAATTATGGGGCAAAATACCAAAAAGTCAAGGCCAAAAATGAAAAATTTGGTTTTTGAAGTAAAATATCTTTTAAAAAATTAGTATAAATTTAGCGCAATAAGCATGCATAGAAGAATTCAGAAAAATATTTAAAATCTGTTCGTATTTGTAAAAGTTTGTAACTCTGATCTGTTTTTCACTCTAAAGGTTGTCAACTTTGGCTCCCTGTAGCGCAGTCCGAGCTTCTGCTACACACTCCAACCAACAATATTCTTCTATCGAAGCACTTTGAGGTAAAATCAGTCAAAAGTAGCGCTTAACACTTTTGACTGGTTTTACCCCAAAATGTAAAGTGTAAAGAATTTTAAAATTTAAAGTTTTGTAATAAAGTTGGGTAGAGGAATAAAATAGCTTTGACAGCTCCTCATAAAAAAACACAACCTATCCTAAAAATTTTAATTGATATGAATACATAATTTTGTCTTTTTTTATTCGATACCCAACTTTATTACAAAAGTTTAAATTTTAAAATTCAATTAAGCGCCTCTTTTGACACATTTTACCCCAACGTGGGACGGACGGACATTGACATGCTGCCAAAAAATATTTTAGAATTCTAAAAATGCATTATTTTACTAACAAATAAATAGAAAAAAAGGAACGTGATCATCAAAATTTGGATATCACCTTTTCCTGAATTAAGCATATTTTTCGTCCCATTTAACCCAGCCAAAAACATCTTATAATTCTTAAAACACATTTTTAAAGTGTTGATACCACCCTTCTCTGAATTATGCATAATTTTCGACCCATTTAACTCTAATGTATAGACGGACGGACAGACATTACCGTTCCGCGAAAAAAATTAAAATTCTAAAACTAGATTTTTTAACTAATAATCAATAAAAAAAAATAAAACGTGATAATTAAAATATTGATATTACCTTTCCCTGAATTAGTCGCCATTATCGACCCCTTTTACCCCAGTGTGCGAAGTTATGCATTTAGGAGCGCACAGTGGGGTCAAACGGAAATTTTTTGGTAATAAATCTGTATCTCCAAAACTACTGCTCGTATTAAATTGAAATGTATGGAAAAGTTGCAGAGGAGGACTTAAGCTTTCAGAAAAATTATATTGTAGTCACCCTGTGATAACACAATATTAGCTACAGGGTGTCAATTGACTACCTCGAGTATGTAAAAGTTAAAAAAAAATCTTAACTTCTACAAATGAAGTTCGATTTTAGAGACTTTTATATTTCTGTAAAGTGCTTGGCAAGATAAAAAAATAAGCTTACTCACCTAAGTTATCTCTTACAGTTAAAATGATATTTACACTTGAATTTTGAATTTCTGATTTTTTGCCTCGACTTTCGTTTTTCGGAAATAAGTCCTGAGGTATATGAGATAAAAATTTTTTAAGAATATTTTTAATTCGCTATATAATGCAAAATAATATGCTGAAAGGAATTTTGGATTATCTCAATGCGTCTAGACGCGAAAAATATTCAAAGTCAGCTCTCTGAAATTGGTATAAAAAATGGCTATTTTTTACAAAAATGTAGTACAATTCTTTCACTTTTTTCTCAAACTTCCGTTAGAGAAAACAATTTTTTCTTTACATATTTCAAAAGATAAGGCTTCATTAATGGTTAATATAGACATTTTAAATTGATTTAAGTTTACACCCTACATCCAGCGTTGGTCGAATATGGTTAATTTTAGAAAAAGGTTTAATTTTTATCGATTAATAAAAAGAATGTCACTCGAGCTTTTTTAAATTCATTGACAATATTTTATCAAGAAATAGATTTAGAACGATTTGACACTAAACTGCTTCCCGCCCGGCGAAAAACGAATGCGGGAGAGCAGATTTCATGAAAAAAGTAAATTTTTTAAACTTTTTTTAATTGCATAAAAAAGCATATTAACATAATATTTTCGCCATTTTTTCTTATGTAATGTATAAAATATATATCGATCTTTCACTCTTCAAAAATCATTAAAAAACTTTACAAAAAAATTTGTAAAGTTTTAAAAATCGTTAAAATCGGAAAAAATCATTTGTAGAAGTTACGATTTTTTAAACTTTTTCATACTCGAGGTAGTCAATTTTGACACCCTGTAGTTTATCTTCTTTTATAACAGGGTGACTACAATATGATTTCTTCTGGAAGCTGAGGTCTTCCTCTACAACTCTTCCATACATTTCAATTTAATGCGACAAGTAATTTAGGAGATACAGATTTATTACCAAAAAATTTGCGTTTGACCCCACTGTGGAGCGGTTTAAAAGATCCAGACTTATTACCATTTATTTTGCAATTGTCACCTGCATAGGCATTAAAAACTAAATAAAAATTTCTTCAAGTTTATATGTCTTTATTCAGTTTAAGTAATTTTAGGCAGACTGAAGATTTTTTTTTAATTAATAAATTATGAGATAATTTATTCAATTTAAATTAAGTATTCTTTTAAAAATGTTAAGTTGAATAAAATTATATGTTGTTTTTCTCACTAAAAGTTACCGCTAATTTAACGAAATTTTCGTTGATTTGACATATTTTTTGTTAAATTTTTAACGATTAAAACTTGAAGTCTTTCAGTTTACTTTTCATATATATTTTTTAATATTATTGTTGTCCAAATAAATAATATTTATTTACATATACATATGTATAGATATAAACCTACTTCGAATACTAGACATACATATATATTTTAGATTTCAATGGCAACTAATAAGATTTTCTTATTTCATTTAATTTTTAATGCAACTTGTTAATTGTAAGATAAGTAACAAATCGTGTTCATTACCAAAATAAGAAACAAAAAATTGAACACGCTTTAGTTGAATGAAATAAATCCCCATTAAATGAAATAAAGTAACTAAACAAACTCATCGTTGCTGTTTCGCTTTAAAAAGCGAGAAGTCTAACAATTCATTTTTAAAAAATTACATGTTTTTTATGGTCAACTTGTTTTCTACTACATTGATGACAAATTTTTCAAATATTATTCTAAGTTTCTTTGTAGAGAAAGTTGTAAAAAAAAAAAAAACAGAAAAAGGAGGATTCGTTTCCACCTAAGGCCATCACAATTTCTAGATTCATGCCAAAACGTAAAGGAATGTCAAAGCAGATGAAACAAAAGAAAACTGAAATTAAAAAAAAGATTCGTCTGTGCCGAATCTTTGATAACCTTCACCATCTTACCGATAAATAATTAAATTTTCGCCTTAACGTATGCTTTCATTATTTCACATTTATAAATCCAAATTTTTTCAAACTACGAAAATTTGAATACGAAAAAAAAAACAATCATAGCAAGCTTTTCTTTTAAAAAATAAACAACAACAATTCCATATTTATTATACCCTTCACCACAGGTGTAAAGGGTATATATAAGTTTGTCATTCCGTTTGTAATTCCCACAATTTTCGTCGGAGAGCAAAAAAGTTAACATTTTCGGGATCCTTGTAAGAAATGATGACGATAGGACCATGTCCGTCCGTCCCTCCGTCCGTCCGTGTGTCGGTTGAAATGGCGTTTATGAAGCCCACCGATAACTGACATATATAATATATATATCAAACGATCGAAAATGCTTTCGAGAATTTTACTATTGGAATTCAGCAAGATCGGTTCATGCAATGCGGAGATATGTTAAAAAAACCGGTTTTTAGAACCGGTTTTCCAGTTTCTGAAGCCTCTGTATATACTAGGGACTTCGTTTTTACAAAGAAATCTCGGACATTTTTTTCTGAATTTTTGTTCTGAAAAAATGAAATAAATCGGTTCAATAATAACTGAGATATCGGACAAAACGCATTTTTTATTTTTTAAAGCCCTGGTTTAAGCTATAGATTTTTATTTTTATACAGATCGGTCACAAATATTTTTATAAAATTTCGGTTTATTGAATCAGCAGGATCGGTTTATAAATGGCGGAGACATGCTTTAAAAACCGGTTTTTGAAACCGGTTTTTCAGTTTCTGAAGCCTCTGCATATACCAGGGACTTCGAATTTTTAAAGGGGGCTCGGAAATTATTTTCTGAATTTTTGTTCTGAAAAAATGAAATAAATCGGTTCAGTAATAACTGAGATATCGGGGAAAACGATTTTTTTATTTTTGAAGCCCTTGTTCAAGCTACAGATTTTTATTTTTATATAGATCAGTCATAAATGTTTTTATAAAATTTCGTTTTTTTTAATAAACCAAATTCGTTTATAATCAACAGAGTTATGGCCCAAAAACAAATCTGTTAAGAATATAAATACACACAACAAACATGTATATTAAGCATTGTAATGACTATTAGTGACGTTTTTTGTATAGACAAGTAGTTTAGTTAGAAACAGCAGTAATGTAATGAATAATAGTGGTGTTGTTGTTCTTTGTATATTAAAGCCCTGCAAACTGTTTCTTATAAGGCATTACAAGCCATTTGATATTTTTCAAGTGCTGTTATCAGTGTGTGTGCGGAGCAATAAATACTGTTCTTCAGGCACTTAAAACCATACAAATACTGCGTGTGTGCTTCAACTTTATGAACAAATCATGAGTGTGCTGTGATAGCGACCAAACAAGACATGAGAGTGCGACGCTAAAAAAATACAAGCCTTTTGACCACTTGTTTGCTTCAATAAGAAAAAAATAGAAAGATTTTTTTCTGTTTTCTTTGCATGTTCTTCTATGAACAACATATGTATGTGTGTGTGTGTGCGATCATTACTGTGAAAAAGAAAAACCAACAATAAAATGTATATGTATGTGTGTATGCAAGAACATTTATAAACAACCCCTATGCACACATTTTTTGCTACACACAGCAACTACGTATTACAAAAGACAAACAAATCATTAAGACCACTTGAAATCTTTAAATCATTTCCCAACGTCTTGTATGATTTGCTTTTTTTTGCCACACCACTTGCACCACTTGTTTACGATAAATGATTTGAACGCACGGATTTGCAGTCGCTCATACACAGTAAACACTTGCTTTTCTTCGGGCAGCGAACAGTACGAACAGTATTTATTGTTGTTTTTGCACATGTTGGCTATGAAACACACACTTGAAATTCAAGTGTATTTGCTTTTCAAATCATCTTACGCAGGAGTCTATTGTATATGCAGTCTGTACAAAAATAAATAGATATGGCATTGTTGTTGTTTATTTTTAAAAACTAAAACATATCTGTTAAGAATATACATAAATACATACACAAACATGTATATTAAGCATTGTAATGACTATTAGTGACGTTTTTGCCTATAAGACAAGTAGTTTAGTTAGCAACAGAAGTAATATAATGAATAACAGTGTTGTTGTTGTTCTTTGTATATGCAGCCAGTTTGTATATACACACATAAAAAAATAAATAAATATGGAAATGTTGTTGTTTATTTTTTAAAAGCCAAGCCTGCTATGATTGTTTTTTTTATATATTCAAATTTTCGTAGTTTGAAAAAAAATTAGATTTATATATGTGAAAATATGAAAGCATACGTTAAGGCGAAAATTTTATTATTTGTCGGTAATACGGTAATATGATGTCGATAAGATAGTAAGATGGTAATATGGTACTATGGTGAAGGGTATCAAAGATTCGGCACAGCCGAATCTTTTTTCATTTATTTTTGTATGCGTGTATATACAAACTGACTGCATATACAAAGAACAATCACAACACTGGTATTCATTATATTACTGCTGTTGCTAACTAAACTACTTGCCTATACAAAAAACAAAAACGTCACTAATAGTTATTACAATGCTTAATATACATGTTTGGTCCATAAGTTTGTTGATTATGAACGAATTTGGTTTATTAAAAAAACCGAAATTTTATAAAAATAGTTACGACCGATCTATATAAAAATAAAAATCTATAGCTTAAACAAGGGCTTCAAAAAATCAAAAAATGCGTTTTGCCCGATACCTCAGTTATTATGAACCGATTTATTTCACTTTTTTAGCAAACAAATTCAGAAAAAAATGTCCGAGCCTTCTTTGCAAAAACGAAGTCCCTAGTATATACAGAGGCTTCAGAAACTGGAAAACCGGTTCTAAAAACCGGTTTTTTAAGCATATTTCCGCAATGTATGAACCGATCTTGCTAATTTTCAATAGCAAAATTCTCGAAAGGATTTCCGATCGTTTGATATATATATTATATATGCCAGTTATCGGTGGGCTTCATAAACGCCATTTCAACCGACACACGGAAGGACGGACATGGTCCTATCGTCATCACTTCTTACAAAGATCCCGAAAATATAAACTTTTATGCTCTCCGACGAAAATTGTGGAAATTACAAACGGAATGACAAACTTATATATACCCTTTACACCTGTGGTGAAGGGTATAAAAAAACAGAACCCTTAAAGTAGAAACCCAAGGAAAACAGACAGACATTTTACAATAGTAAGTTGCGCTCTAGAAGCATGATCAGGATTGATTTATGAGGACTAGGTGTTATTGTCCTGGACAGGCTGCCAACTCAAAAATGTCTCAGTCATCCGTGACCCTATTTTTGGCTTGAATTCTAAAGTGTATTGTAACGTCCCTAATAAGGACCCCTACACTAAATGATTACACTGGTCGACAAAAAAAATTTTTTCGTGCTCCTTCAAAAAATAAAATATTTGGACTAGATGGAATTCCGCAAGCTAAACTCGAATCTGCTCTCAGTTTTTTCCCATCGGGTCGAGATTTTTGTTATGGACTCGAGAACTCGAGAATAATTATATAAATGATAGACCAAAATACGTGGAATAAAATTGGCTTTAAGTCGTTGTACTAACAAGTTTTTGTCCGCTTAATAGTTTAGAAGATATTTCGAAATATGTGTGCAAAAAAAAATTGTTCATGCTAAATTCAAGATTTTCTTTTACTGAAACTTCTTTTTAAAAGTGAAAATATCAAACATGTTTCAGTTTATCAGCTTTATTTCAAAGCATGCAAAATTACGAGTAAATAAAGCTACGTATAATAATTGATGCACAAATCATGATTGGATTCACAGTTAAGTTAGAATACCCATACATACCTACAGTTAAGTGGAAATACACTAGTGGGCAAAAACAATTTTTTTTTCGTCTTAAATAAAAAAAAAAAAAAATTGGTGGATTAGATGGAATTTAACGTGCTAAATAAGAATCAGCTTTTACTTTTTTTCTAACACGTATTGCGTTTTTTTATGGGCATGACTACTATGACCCAGTCTTTAGGCAGTAACACTTGTATAACTCGAGAACGGTTTGTCTTATTTTAAGATAAATTAAACTCTAATATATAGCGACTTAATTGTCTTGTCTTTGTTTAGTTAATATTTCCGTAGTTATTCGGTAATTAGTAGCGAAAACATTAAATTTTTTTTTTATTGAAAAATGGCGAAAATTTTGATCCACAACTCTGAAATTCTTAAGCGAATAAAAAATATTGTTGATATATCTTGAAGACAATTTTCGTATGCATCTTTTGGTGTATCATTGTGTATCAAATTCGTGTAAACGGTATCACTTTTAGTTTAAGAGATATTTGGCTTCAAAGATTAAAATTTTTATTTTTGGATCTATCTTGGTAAAGCTTTTTCGCTTTAGGGGGTCCAAATTTCACTCGATTTATTTGAAATATTTTTTATTTTATTAATTAACAAATTTTTTTTAAAAAGTCTTCACATAATCAAAAGTTATATGCATTTGAATTTGAATGAAATTGAAAAAAAATTCGGCTGTGCCGAATCTTTGATACCCTTCACCATATTACCATATTACTATCTTATCGACATCATATTACCATATTACCGACAAATAATAAAATTTTCGCCTTAACGTATGCTTTCATATTTTCACATATATAAATCTAAATTTTTTTCAAACTACGAAAATTTTAATATGAAAAAAAAAAACAATCATAGCAGGCTTTGCTTTTAAAAAATAAACAACAACAATTCCATATTTATTTATTTTTTTATGTGTGTATATACAAATTAACTTCATATACAAAGAACAACAACAACACTGTTATTCATTATATTACTTCTGTTGCTAACTAAACTACTTGTCTTATAGGCAAAAACGTCACTAATAGTCATTACAATGCTTAATATACATGTTTGTGTATGTATTTATGTATATTCTTAACAGATATGTTTTAGTTTTAAAAAATAAACAATAACTATTCCATATCTATTTATTTTTGTACAGACTGCATATACAAAGAACAACAACAACACTGTTATTCATTATATTACTTCTGTTTCTAACTAAACTACTTGTCTATACAAAAAACAAAAAACGTCACTAATAGTCATTACAATGCTTAATATACATGTTTGTGTGTGTATTTATATTCTTAACAGATTTGTTTTTGGACCATAACTCTGTTGATTATGAACAAATTTGGTTTATTAAAAAAAAACGAAATTTTATAAAAACATTTATGACTGATCTATATGAAAATAAAAATCTGTAGCTTGAACAAGGGCTTCAAAAATAAAAAATTCGTTTTCCCCGATATCTCAGTTATTACTGAACCGATTTATTTCATTTTTTCAGAACAAAAATTCAGAAAATAATTTCCGAGCCCCCTTTAAAAATTCGAAGTCCCTGGTATATACAGAGGCTTCAGAAACTGAAAAACCGGTTCCATAAACCGGTTTTTAAAGCATATCTCCGCCATTTAAAAACCAATCCTGCTGATTCAAAAAACCGAAATTTTATAAAAATATTTGTGACCGATGTATAAAAATAAAAATCTATAGCTTAAACCAGGGCTTCAAAAAATAAAAAACGCGTTTTGTCCGATATCTCAGTTATTATTGAACCGATTTATTTCATTTTTTCAGAACAAAAATTTAGAAAAAAATGTCCGAGACCTCTTTGTAAAAACGAAGTCCCTAGTATATACAGAGGCTTCAGAAACTGGAAAACCGGTTCTAAAAACCGGTTTTTTTAACATATCTCCGCATTGTATGAACCGATCTTGCTGAATTCCAATAGCAAAATTCTCGAAAGCATTTCCGATCTTTTGATATATATATTATATACGTCAGTTATCGGTGGGCTTCATAAACGCCATTTCAACCGACACACGGACGGACGGAGGGACGGACGGACATGGTCCTATCGTCATCATTTCTTACAAGGATCCCGAAAATGTAAACTTTTTTGCTCTCCGACGAAAATTGTGAGAATTACAAACGGAATGACAAACTTATATATGTATACCCTTTACACCTTTGGTGAAGGGTATAAAAAGAAGTAGATTTTTCGCCGTTTTTTTGCGAAAAAGGTAGTTACGTTCTTTTTGAGTTATCAAAAAAAAAAACTTAACCAAAAAATTTCAAAAATTTCCAAAAATGGGATTTTTTAAGTTTTTTTCTATATTTTCCCAACCGATATCGGGGAGCAAAAATGTCTATTACCAAAAAAAATAAAAACACATCAAACTTTGTAAAAAAAATATAATTATTTTTTAATTCCAGCTTTGCGATTTGAGAAATTAAGGCAGAAATGTGAAAATCATATAAAAATGGGTCAATTTTGAGAGTCCCTGGTTCACGCAGTATTTTTGTTTTCCTTCACACAATTCCTTATAAAGCAATCTTTCAGAAAAGTATAAATACTATATATGTTACTTAAGCAATTCTTTTAATAACTCAAAAATAACGTAACTACCTTTTTAGCCAAAAAACGGCGAAAAATCTACTTTTTCAAAGTTCAAATGCATATAACTTTTGATTCCGTAAAGACTTTTTTTACACAATTTTGTTATTTGTTGTTAATAAAATAAAAAATATTTCAAACAAATCGAGGAAACTTGGACTTTACCAAGATAGGTCCAAAAATAAAAATTTTAATCCTTGAAGCCAAATATCTCTTAAAATAAAAGACATCACCTACACATTAGAGTTGGGAATAATATTTCATTTTAGTGAATAGTTCATTATTGGTCAGTACGACTGAATTAAAAATTTCTTTCTTTTCTTTCATCTTTCATTTATTGAAGTATGAGTGGAATAGGAACGAATGAAATATGTTTTTTTTTCTTTCATCTTTCATTTCTTTCTTTTCTTTCATATTTCATTTACTAAAGTATGTATGGAATAGAAACCAAAGAAGGATTCATTATTTTCTTTCAGCTTTCATTAGCTGAAGTACTCGTATGAATGGAATGGAAACGAATGAAAGATGTTTGTTTTTGTGAAACAATAATGTCTATTAAATGGTTAAGTATTTTTTCATTTTATTCAGATGTTTTGAACATAATTCATTTGTGTGTAATTTACATCAAATTTGTTTGTGCCGGGTGATTCACATATTCAAATCAGCTGTAAAGAATATGACAGAAGGAAATAATGAAATATGAAAGAAATGTGAAAGGTAAAACATAAACATGAAAGACTGTGAACTATTTCATATATTTTATTTAACGGAATCGTTCAATTGAAATATTTCTTTCATGAACGACACAACTAGTGTTTATAAAAAACCGACTTTTCAAAAAGCCGGTTTGACGGTTAACCGTCTACTAAAAAACCGGTTAAACCGGTTAACCGACATTTTAATAATTGGTCTAATTTGAAGCTTAATAAAAATATTTTTGGTTAAAAAAGTATTTCAACTTATTGGTTTAACCATGCACCAAATAATAAACAGTGCACTGCACTGTTCTTTGTATATTGCGATTGATTTACATCGAAAATTTATAATACTTTTTTTTCAGCCTTTAGACTAGTTTTAATATAATTTATAAAAACAACTTTTATGGCATATTTTAGCACAGCTTTTGAAGCTTAATAATGATCTAAAATTATTCTATAAAGTATTTTTCAGTTTTTTTTTTTTTTTTTAATTTTTCTAGGTTAAAAATAAAATTAAATTATCGAAACTTTACAAAAAGGAAGCTTTAGACCTAGGATAATGTACTTTATATTATGATTTATATTCACCGCATTTAAAGTTTTTCTCTCAAGGAAAAGTTTATATAATTTTTATAAAAAAATGTAATAAAAATATCTGCATAAAATTGCAAAAAAATAATTAACATTATTTCTGCTAAAAAGAAATTTGTTTTTAATTTCTAGAAGATTATTAATCACTTAAAAGTACATTTGCTGCACTTATTTAGTTCTACATACTATTGAAGTCTTTATTCCTATTATCCTATATAAAATCTTCCTTTTATCTTAAGCTATACATTAGTAGGTGTAATGTTTCATAAGTATTTTCTTCTTTTGGAAAATTTCATTCGCATGAAATAAAAGTTTTTGTAAATGGAATGCTTAATTATCTATCTGATTTATTATACATACAGTTTTAAAAGAGTTAACTTCCAACAAGTAAATATATATAACCTGGCTACTTGTTAACTCAAACAGCAAGCATTTTTAGTAGTTTAAAAATATTTTCTTATATTTTAAATTCAGAAAAAAGCAACTAAAGGACGAAATTTTGTGAAATTTTTAGCAAATTTTTGAAACCGGTTAACCGACACAGAAAAACCGGGTAAACCGGTTAACCGAATTTGAATATTTCAAATTAACCGGTTCGCAAATAACCGAAATTTGAAGAAAAAACCGGTTTTTCGGTTAACCGGTTTATAAACACTAGACACAACACTACTACACATACTTCGATGTTTTTTGTAGATCTCGACTAGCAGAATCCACTCATATAAAAATCTTTTAACGAATCTGGATCGTTTTAAATTTTTTGAACAACCAAGGTGTCCAACTTTAGAACCATCTGGACCCACCCCGTTATGCCTATAACGTCCCAACTCAAAACTTAAACTCGCCTACACTTCCACTAAAACTGTCTGATTTATTTCCATTTTATTTTTTGAATGGGACACTGTGCACTGTATTTCTACTCAATTGTATATAACATGGGTATTTTTACTTAACTGTGAATAAAATCAATATTTGTGCATCATTTTTAAAGATACATGCCTTATTTTATTCGCAGCATTACCAGCTTTAAGATAAAGATAATAAACTGAACAATTTTTGATGTTTTCATTTAGTAAAAAAATTTTAGTAACAAAAAAATCTAAAATTTTGCATGAAAAAGATTTTTTTTTGGACACTTTTTTAAAAATAACTTCGAAACTATTGAGCACATAAAAAATTTAAGTGTATCATTTATCAAAATTTTGGTGTATCATTTATCAAAATCGTACACACCATTCTTGAGTTATTAGGATATATACTAGAGTAATGGCCTTACTATGGGCGAAATATTAGACACGCCCATAACAAAAATCCAGACCTGATGGAAAAAAACTGAAAGCAGATTAGTGTTTAGTACATCAAAATGCACAAGTTCAACTATTCCTCTTTGGTGGAGGATTTTTTTTATTTATAAAAATATTAACAAAAATTGGTAACAAATGTAATTAATTTTAAATTAAGGTCATAAAATTTAAATTAATAAAAAACAAATAATATTAACAAAAAAAAAAAAAAAAAACAATAAAATTAGAATAACAATTAACTAGTGCACAGGCCAATAAAAATTTGAACGTCAGAAAAATTCTGGCCTAATGTAAAAAGGATGTTAAGAAAAAAAAATCTTAATTTATTGTTGTGCTTTTTTAAGCTTTGTTGTTTTGCACATTAAGCTTTTATGAACTCTTATTGAGTTTAAAAAAGTTTTCATAATATATAGACAATTTTAGCTTTTCTAAAAACTAGGAAAGGTTTCCTGAAGATCTGGCATAAGCAACAAGTGAAATGCGCATAGAAACCAGCTTATCCCCACAACAATAAATTAATTTTTGAAAATATTCGAATTTGTTTAACATTTGCTTTGATAATTAAGCACGAAAAATAAAATTAATAAACTTTTAATATTTTTACTTAGGTTTAAACTACAATAAAGTTTTATATAATTCTAAACTCTATTTAATTAAATAGTTTATTTTTTTTTTAAATGCGTAGTCCACATTTTTGTTATTTTCTCAATCATTAAAATTAAAATACAGCCTACATATAAGTATACAGAAATAAACAATTTTTGGAAGGCAACTCTAAAAGAGAGCTTGGACAAATAAACAAAGTTTAATTTTGATAAGAATTAAAAATGTTTGGTTAGTATGCTACAGAAATAGAGATATAAGAACAGAATAAGGATCCAAATGTTGAACGTATTTCGCTTTTTGTATAAACATTATTATTTTAAAATATTTTAATAAATAGATTATTTACTTTTTATTTTTTAATTTAAACTTTTTGAAATTATCATTAAATTAATAGGTATTTCTATTAAATTTAATTATTTAATTGTATATTTGGAATTCAAATTTAAAATATCAAAAAGCATTTTTCAAATATACAAATTAATGCACCTTCATTCATTCGATTCGTGAAACTGTTATATATAATATTCAAGGCTGTATGAAATATCTTATTATTTTACCAAAAATTTGTGCGTGCCAAATTTCACTCCTCTATGATCAGTCCACAGTGGGGCAGAATCGAAATTTTTTGGAAATAAATCTGTAATTTCTAATCGGTTGGTTGGATTTGTATGAAATTAGGTATATACGTAGCAGAGGAGTGTGCAATGTTAAGTTTGGAAAGGGGACCGAGCTGACCCCTCAGGGGCGGAGCCAAAGGGGCTCAAAGTTGGGCACCTCTGACATACAAATTTTTTAATCGCTTGCCAAATTGTTGTTTCTCGTTTCATATATCGTTCAAATATTTTTATACATTATTGTAGGCACTGATAAGACCTATAAAAAAACATCCTTGCATATCCTATTTATCTCCTATAGTTTTTGAGTTATTTGCATGACCAACTGGACCAAGAACATGCAAAATCGAGGTACTTAAAAATTCAAATGCAAATAACTCAAAAACTTTAAAAGATAAATAGGACATGCAAGCATGTTTTTTATAGATCTTATCAGCGCCTACAGTAATGTATAAAAATATTTGAAATTGGACGAGAAACAAAAATTTGGCAAGCGATTAAACAATTTGTATGTCAGAGGTAACCAACTTTGAGCCCCTTTACTTCCGCCCCTGAGGGGTCTGTTCGGTTCCCCTTTCAAACTTAACATTATACACTGCTCTGCTACGCATATACCAAATTTCATGCAAATCCAACCAGCCGATCAGAAGTTACAGATTTATTTCCAAAAAATTTTGATTCTGCCCCACTGTGCAGTCCATATTTAGCGGCTCGTTATATCGAACACCACACGTGGCGGTGAAATTATAAATGTCAATCAGAATAATACACTCCCCGAAATATTTATAAGACCAAAATATTTTTGGTCCATAGAAATTTTGGTCTTATAAACATTTCGGGGAGTGTATACGATTTGATTACGAACAATCTTCGTAAAAATTATAAAAAAATTCAAAAACGTATATAGGTTTATATATTGGATATCTATTTATGAAATCCAACAATTGGATTTGAAAATTTTAATATTTTCGTCTCCAGTGCCTAGTTTCTGTAACTTGTGAAAAGTTTTCGAATCGAAAAATAATTTATTATTATAGTGGTCATTCAGTTTCTCACAGGGTGGTTTGATAATATTAAAATTGGATACTTTTGAAGTAAACAAAAAATAATTGATTTACTCTTACTGACCCTGTTGTTATACAAGATGAGTATTATTTTTTTCGAATAAAAAATTTCTCACATAGTTACAGAAATCAGGTACAGTTTATAAGGAGAATTTCAAAACAAAGCTTACAGCCATTCATTATTTATTTAAGAACATAAAAATGTAATTAAGAGCGAAAGTATCAATCATTTAACAAAATATTATCGTTACGTTTTCATAAATTGGATTAGAATTTCGTTTCAAATCCAGTTCCGGTTAGGATTTCATAAACAGGCTGTGTTTTTTTTGTTTTGTTTTATACCGTTGGTAAATGTCATAGCCATCTATATGTGAGTAGCAGTGACACTCAGATAAGTATGGTAAATTACATAGTGGTGAGTTGTAGTACCCAAAACAAGAACCAACTACAGAAGTAAAACGAAACTAAAAAGACACGAAACACTGTGGTTTAAGTTAAGCAAAACGAGGAAAAATCCACATCCAGGTGACTTTAACATTAATGAAAGAAGAGAAAAAGAAAACAAATGATAAAATTCCTTTGCTGTGTATGTACATATAAAAAAATAATAATAACACAGGTCAACAATAAAAAAGTATCTGTAAAACCATGTTGCACACATTGTAGGTATAGTCATCCCAATCACCAGGAACTTTTTGGTTTTTTCCATCACGTCACATTTTGACACGTTATACCATTTTCCAAGTAATAGGTAGAGCAGATTAGTTACTCACGTTTTATAGCCAAGAAATGGGGCTACAAAAATTTAGTTATAGTCAAGTCTATAATTTGTCAGAGATAGCTCCTAGAAGTCTTTACAGTTGTAAAAATAAAGAAATTTTCTATTAACCTCCATAAAACCATTGAAAAATTAGGGGCAAGAAGTGGGAGTAGAGGGAAAATTTTTATTTGGTATAACAAACAAAAGACCGTAGGTCTCAAAAATGCATAGCCATCAAAAATATAACAAAAAATAAAAATACCGATTTTAAAACAGACTTAGCAAAAAATTATAAGAAAAATATATTGTGAATAAATTGGCATAATTTTAACTTCTTAGACTAAATATAGTGCAGAAAGGTAAATAAAACATTTCCATGACGTCAGTAAAATATATGATTTTTTTATTTTTAACTTCATTGAAAAATATATGGATCTTTTTTTCCTTAAATTAGGATTTAAGAATGTACTATTGGTAATTTTAACTCATACTAAGAATCAGAAATAGTCCGTCACTAAACTAGGATTCCACATGCCTTGATATAATCTCTCAGTAACAACGTTTTGATAAATAAGCTCGAATTCTTCTTCGCTTATTCTACCTATATTTTCAGTGCTTTCAGCAATCTTAAAGACTTCTAGGTGCTATGGAGGGTATGTTAGAGACATGGCAAATTCTACATTTTTGTAACATTATTCCTTCTTTATAAAATGCGGATCCATAATTTGCTCTATCTATTACCCAGAAAATTATATAACCTAAAAATTTCTTAGAGGTAAATATTTCATTTGGTCATCAATGGTTTGAGTGTGTGGTACGATGAAAATTTTTCATTTATCTTTTTTCACTATATTTTTCACACAAAATTATTCAAGATATATTTTTTTTTATTTTTTTGTTAGCTTTGTTATTTAAATTTGGATTTTTAGTTTTCCAAACTTTTGGTGTCTGCGCATTTTCTGTCAATGCGATTTTAAAACCTTTACCAGTTTTGAGATCTGCGGCCTTGTATTAACTATATCAAATACAAATTTCCCCTATACACCCACTCTTTATCCCTCATTTTTCCATGGTTTTATGAGGGTTAATTGAGAAATTCTTGTTTTTTACAAATTTAAAAACTTCTAGGGGCTATGTGCCACAAGTTAGAGACCTAACTAATACTACATTTTTGTAGCCCCATGTCTGGCCTATAAAACATGTGAAACTAATTTCCTCTACCTATTACCTGGATTCAAATTTTCTTTGGTCTTCAATGGGTTAAAAATGCGACGTGATGGAAAATTTTCGTTTGATTTTCTACCAGTGTTGCCGGAGTCGATAGTTCATATTACACAACCAAAGGCTTCAAATTATTCAAAAAATTACACAAAGATGTAAATTTTTAAAAAAATTTAAAAAATAAAATCTATTTGAGGTACGGACGTGTTTTTAAATAGCTCCTCAAAAAAAGCTATAAATGTGTGTAAAAAAATATATAAAAGATCAATTTTAATATATTTAAGATCTAAAAACAAAAACCAGCAATATTTAAGAATAAGTTTGTGAAATCAAGTATTTATTTAACCAATATTTAAAGTAAACATAAATAAATATATGTCTATATAAACTAATTAAAACAAACGAAAATAAAAAAATAACACAAAGATAATTTCTCTTAAAATCTTAAATTAATAAATCAGATACGAAAGCATCTAATTAATACTCTTTTTAAACAAATAAACACAACATAAAGCAACTAAAAAATAGAAACAACTAATAATAAATAAACAACAAACAAGCAAAATGAGTCAATCTAAAGATGATTCTATCCTCAATTTCCAAGAATATAACAACTGTTTAACATCAAGAGAATCACCAGAAATGCCAAAAAATACTCCCACGCAAAAACGTTTAAGAGAGTTGCACAACTCGTTCGTAAACAATGCGTGTAAAACTCCTCGTCTTACTAATACCGAATCACCTCTTAAGTTTATTACTATAATGGACAAACGTTTTGATAAACTTACAGAGCAATTATTAGATATGATAACAATCAAATTTAAAGAGTGTAAAAATGAACTCTTAAGTGAAATCGATAAGAGACTAAATGTAATTCGTGAAGACTTGATTTCAATAAATGAAAGAGTGTCTTATTTGGAGAATGTTGCTATTAGTGAAATTAAACAGAGTTTAAATAAATTGGAAAAAGACAACATAGAAATAAAATTTCATTTTAAAAACAATTGCCAAGTTTAGACGCGATAACAAAACTTTTTTATGTCTAAAACATGCTAGTTTTGACAGTGTTGAGCCAATTTATGTTAATGAAAATCTAACTCCTCATAATCACAAAATCAAAACTGCGTATACTATGCGAGGTTTGGTATACATTAAAAAATTGATTCTGACTTTCCAATTATGATCGAATACATAGATGACTTAAATTAGCTTTTTCATGACTAGCACATCTAACCTATTTCTATTTAATTCTATACTTCCATATATTTATTATTTAATTCTATACTTATTTCAACATATGATCAATTGTTCCTTAAATAAAAGCTTTTATGTCACCTTAATTTATATCATGTATCTAATTAAGTTTATCTCAATTTTTGTCGTGTTTATGATAATTTATAATTTAAGCGTTGCTGGTAGGATTTTTATTATTATTATCAGACTTGAACTCTATTAGAGGTAATAGAACAAATTCTAAAGACGTAACAACAAGCATGGTAAAAATTCTTGTTAGAAGAAGAAATGGTTTAAAGATATGCCATATTAACGCACAAAGTCTCTTAAGAAAAATTGATGAATTTAGATTAATTTTCGAGGACTCTGGTGTGAACATAATATGTGTCTCTGAGACTTGGTTTAGCGATTCAATAACTGACTCCCTGGTTTCGATGAAAGGATATAACTTATATAGAAATGATAGATCAGACAAATATGGTGGAGTGGCAATCTATGTCGAAAAAGGAATACCCTGTACATTTAAGTGTAAGAGTGATGACAAAATCATGGTAAATAACAAAGTCGAGTATCTATTTCTTGAATCATGTATTGGCGGAGGCAAAATTCTTATTGGTAGTGTTTATAGGCCTAGGAATAATATTGATTTTAATCACTTCTATAAATTACTCGAAGATCTAACACCACTCTATAGAGATGTAATCATAACTGGGGATTTCAACTCAAATCTGTTAATTGATACAAGCTTAACTCTGAATATGAATTCGTTTAATCTTGTTCCTGTAAATATTATCGTTCCTACTCATTCAACATCAACAAACAATACGTTGATCGATTTATTTTTCGTATCTGATAAATCAAAAGTTTTGATGTATGACCAGTTACTTGCATCGTGTTTCTCAAAACACGATTTAATATTCCTGAATTATGATGTTCCAATCCATGCTTCTAACAAGACAATCGAGTTTCGAAATTTTAAACGTATTGATCATGTCAGTTTAGTTGAAGAGTTTACCAGGATTGATTGGAATTGCATTTACCACATGTCATCTGTAAATGATCAATTGGCTTTTTTGGAGCGAAACATTGCAACTTTGTTTAATATAGTTGTACCTCTTCAATCAAAAAAAGTTAGCAGCCGTCAAAAACCTTGGTTTACAATGGAAATCAAGCGCCTTATAGTAGATAGAGACTATGCCTACTCCAGATGGAAGCGTTACAGAACAAGTGACCTATACAACGTCTTTCGCACAGCTAGGAAAAAAGTAACAAAAATAATTAAAGCCGCAAAGACTAAATATTTTTCTGAAAAATTTACTAATTTATTAGACACAAAGAACACTTGGAAAACTATTAAGGAAATTGGTATAGGAAATAACAAAAAGCAGCAATGTAATAGTGGTATAGTAGATCCAAATAAATTAAATAGGAGTTTCGTAAATATTCCAATGATTCAAGCGGACCATACATACTATACCAATCATCGTGTCGAGAATCATCCTCAAAGTATGTTCAACTTTGAGTGCGTAAGTCAACTGGAGGTACTAAAAAGCTGTCTGTCTATAAAGTCTAATGCCACTGGTGTTGATGACATTCATCCGACCTTCTTCAAAATCCTTCTACCATTAATCACCTTTATTTTTAACAAAATTATTATGACAAGCATTTACCCACTAAGATGGAAGCAAGCTAAAATACTTCCAATACCAAAATCGTCCACTGAATATCGGCCCATAGCTATACTACCATATCTGTCAAAAGCATTTGAGAAACTTCTACACAAACAAATATCTCAGTATCTATGTAATAATAATCTTTTAACTGATAAGCAATCTGGTTTTCGAGCGAAACATAGTTGCATTACTGCTTTAACTGATGTAGCCGAGGATATTAGACATGAAGTTGATAATGGACGTGTTGTGTTGCTGGTGTTACTAGATCATTCAAAAGCCTTTGATAGCGTAGATCATACGATATTGATTCAAAAACTTGAAAAATTTATGCATTTCTCCTTCACTTCCTGTAAATTAATTGCGTCATATCTTGAAAATAGAATACAACGCGTTGAAATTAATGCCTCAACAACATCACATTTTATTCCACTTATTAGGGGTGTACCACAGGGACCCATTCTTGGACCTCTTCTTTTTTCAATTTACGCAAATGATCTTCCTAAACAATTACTTTACTGTAACATAAGAATGTACGCTGATGATGTCCAGCTATATATTAGTAACAAAAATAAGAACTTTGAAGAATGTGTAGCAAAACTAAATGAGGATTTAGAACGAGTTTCGATATGGGCAAATATAAACGGGCTAAGTTTAAATCCCACAAAAACCAAATGCTTAGCAATACGTAAAAGATCACAAAAAAATATTGACTCATTTAACATATGCATTAATAATCAGCGAATTGAAATTGTAAGCAAAGCAAAAAATCTTGGCGCAATTTTTAACGACACTCTAACCTGGCCAGACCATGTACTACAAGCTTGTGGTAAAACTTACTCGATGTTAAGAACTCTGTGGTCCATACAATATTATACACCAATCAAAATAAGATTGCTAATTGCAAAAACGTATTTAATACCGACATTAACCTATGGCTGTGAGGTTTTCGCGAGTTGTGATACAACCAGCAAATTAAAGCTAAAATCTACCTATAACAACATCGCAAGGTACGTTTTTGGACTCCGAAAAACTGACGCAAATGGTAACTACCAGAGTATTACGGCTTACTCTAAGAAAATATATGGGGTGATTATTGAGAACTTGCTGAAAATACGAGTCAACATTTCTTCACAGAATTATTACAACTCGTGAGCCATACCATCTGTTTAATCGACTTAGATTTAGTACACTCGAAAGAAACAAAAATCTGATTCAATTTAGACACCATACATTAATATCAGAGTGGCAATTCTTCATTAACGCTATACGTCTTTGGAACAATGTTCCTCCATCACTAAAAGTTATCAGCAACGCATTACAATTTAAGATAAATTTATTCGAATACTTTTCATAACAAATTTTTATTTTTAATTTTTATTAACATACCAAAAAATTTATATTACTTTAAAACAAAATTTAAATTACTTTAAAAAGAAAATTCACATACTTAATTAACAATTTATGTATTTTATTTTTTGATGTATTTTTATGTATTTTTTTTTTTTAATTTAATGTTTCTTTGTTTAAAAGTTTCTTGTATTAAATGTATCCATGTTTCACTGTAAATAATAACATCATAAGATTTCTACTTTTTAAGACGAAAGTTTTGTTGTAGAAGTTACAAATAAAAAATAAATAAATAAAAAGAGTTAGATTTATTTTGTCTTAGCTCTATAATCTCCAGATATATAAATATTCCAGCAGAAAAAACACTGAAAAAGAGCTGTAAAAGCAATGATTTTAACAATATGTTGTCATTGCATTGGGAACGAGTTCTTAGTGCTGAAAAAGAACTGAAGTGTCTTACTAATGACACATCTTTTTTTTAATATTTTTGTATACACTGCTTCTCTTAAAACGAATGTTTATAACATTATTTAATAAAAATGTTGTTTTAAATTTGTTAAAAAATAATAAAAATACTTTTAAATTTGCGAAATTTTAATTTTTAATTAAACTTTTTCCCTGATAAGAATACATTGATTTTTAATTTTTTTTTTGGAAATAATTATTAATAACTTTCAAAAAAGTCCAATATTTTTTAAACTTTTGCAATCTTGTATTAGAATAGCACAGTGTTTTTAAGCCTTACTTTTTTTAAATTCATTGTAGCAATTTTTTTTTACAAGAAGTATGCAAATAGAGACATTTTATGAACAGTTATTTTACTAATTTATGAAATGAAGTTCCACTAAAATTACACACAAATTACACAGAAATTTCATTATCCAAATATTATCCAAGAAATTTAAAATTGTCCCATTTTTGGATAATTACACAGAAATTAGCAACACTATATCAAGGAATAATAATTATGCAGAATTATTCGAGATATAAAGCTTTTTTTGCGATTTTGTTGACCTGTGTAATTAATGATATCACTGGCCGACAAAACATCCTCCTCCAAAAACAAATAGTTGGACTTGATGCATTTTGATGTGCTAAACATGATGCCATCAGTTTTTTTCCATCAAGGTCATTACTCTACACCGAAAAAAGTCTATGACACATTTTACAAAAAAATATTTCGTAGCCAATTCATTGGTAAAATATAAGAATATTTCTTACATTTTACGAAAATAAATTTTATTAGACATTTTACGAAACCGTTCATAGTGGTTTCTTTCGTAATATTTAAATATTTTCGTTTTATAACAAAATATAATTTGTAATATTATTTATTTTTTTTTTTTGAGAAATACATAGTACAATTTTTTATTTTAAATAATACATAGATTTAGATATATTAAGGATTTTCATCCAAACGGTTAAATTTACTTCTGCATTTAATAGTTAAAGTATTTCTTTATTGGTATTATTTTTATAATACAAAAAAAAAAATAATCAGAATCAGAATAATACATTTCAACACGCCTTTAAAAACACTAATACAATTTTTTTTTTTCCAAATTATCAGTTTCTCGGCTATGTGATGGGAATCGCATATCGCAAAAAATTGGCGATTACGATTTGAAATCGCCTGATGGGTATGCTGTGGTTCACAATCGCATGAAATTAGGCGATTTCAAATCGCATGCTTATACTAATGCGAAGTGAAGTATTTTGCTTAAAATTAATTTTATATAACAAATAAAATGAAACATAAGTAATATATAATATGTTTTCTTTTAATTTAAACAAAAAATAATAAAATTTTTGAAGGATTTTATAAAATAATATGAAATTTAAGAAAACTATTTGATTTTGTTTACTGTCTTTCTTATTTGAATTCGCATACACTGGCGATTTAACAAAAACAGCTGATCTAATTGATGTTCGAAAAACAGTGCTGTTAAAAGTCATGAATAATAAAATTATAAAACACTCGAAAAACACTTGAAAAAGTATATTAAAACATTTTAAAAATACTATCATATCGATTTGAGCATCAAACCAAATAAAATAAAATTATAGAACACAGTACAACACATTTTACGTGTACCGAGTACCGACAAAGAAAATAATTTATTATTCGAAAGTAAAAAAGTTTTACATATCTATAAAAAAGAAAATTAGTGGCTCCAATAATTTTAAATTTAATAAGGATAAAACAAATTCTTGAATGAAAATGTAAGTATGTAATTGAATACTAGAAATTATTAAATAATTTCGATTTCCATATGCAGGGCGCCACAAAAGTCAGCGGAGCAATCTAAAATTTTTCTTCAATTTATGGAAAAACATCCGGATTTGGCAAAAGGTTTCTCCAAAGGTGATAAAGTGAAACAAGACCAATTGTGGAATGACTTGGCCAGTCAGCTCAATGCCAATGGACCACCTACTAGAGATGTTGCTTCTTGGAAAAAGGTAAAACTTTTTTACATTCTAATTTGAATAAATGTTAAAAAGTCTTATTTGGACTTGGTGCGATTGGAGGAGAAGCATTAAAACTAGGCTTGCTGAAAACAAAAGTTCACTAAAAAAAACTGGAGGTGGAGATTTCCAGCAGCATTATTTGTCACCGGTGGAAGAAAAATTGGCGATTATATGTGATATTTTTCATGCAGTAGAGGGGATACCTATGGCAAAATCTTTTGGAATAACCAAAACTTGTAACTCTGAAGCCAATTTGAAATCTGAAGACGCAACAACAATTACACCAAATTCGGAAAATATACCAGAAGAGTTTTCAGGTTTAGGCAATAAAAGGGCGATATTTTCACCGTCTCTCCCAAATCCAAAAAAGTCTCCTCATAGCAAAAGAAAACGTTTTGATGGAGATATTGAAAATATAATGGGCGAAGAAAAAAGAAATTTTGAGTGTGTTGCAGCAAAAATAGAAGAATTAAATGAAACCATAAAAAACCATACAAGATGCTTAAAAAATATAAATAGAAATATGGATGAAATTCGTTCAATAAAAAAAAGGAATATGACGAAATAAAGCGGCATCACTTAGCTTTAGAAAAAATCGCTTTAAGCCGAAACGAAATGAAATTAGAATTTCTAAAATTGGAAAAAATTAAAATGGGTATTCCAGAAGATTAAAAAAATAATTTTCTGAATGCAAATTTTTTCCAGAGATCTCATAAGGCGATGTTTTATCTTTTTATTTAGTTAGTAAAAAATGCTTTTTTTATTAATGAGACTGAATTTATTTTATTATTTATCTAAAGTGTTATTTTTATGAGACTGAATTTTATGTTTTATTAGTTTTTAAAAGAAATTTTTTGTTTTTATAAATAAAAATTTTTAGTGATCTTGCAATATTGTCTCTAATTTCTGCACCTTCGCTATTATCATCATATTCACCAAGATCTTCATCAATTTCTACAATTGCTGTAGAGGCTAAAACATCCTCCTCCTCTGCTCGAATATTACAAATGTTTACAAATGTTTACAAATGTTGTGCAGTGCACAACAAACATTTGTAATTTTTACCACTTTCAACGGGGTGTAGGGAAGGCACATTTGAAGGCTCCTAAAACGACTTTTCAAATTGCCTATAGTCCTCTCCACTACATTACGAGCTGCTGAATGCTGCATATTAAATTTGTGTTGCATGGAACCGAAAGCGGGAGATTTGTACGGAACCATACAATATGGCAGTAAAGCGTATGCAGAATCGGCTAGTAACCAACTATTACGGTCTCCATTTGCATATCTTTCAGCATAATACGTATTAGCATCGCTTAAATTCCACACAAATGCGTCGTGGCATGATCCAGGTCTAGATGCGTCTACGGCACGAATTTTCATTTGGTAGTCACAAATCTATAATAGAGTTTACTGATTATTTGTAATATACAAACTTACAATTAACTGCAATACTTACTATCATAACATTTAGGCTGTAGTACCCTTTCCTACAATAATAAAGTTCAGAACCGGTTGATGGTTTTACTAGCCTTATATGGGTTCCATCAACGGATCCAACTACTCCAGGGATTTGGAATTTTTCATAAAAGTGCAATTTTGATGATCTTGTTTCTGATTCAATCATCTCCAATTGAATCCAAACTGGGCACAGTTTATCTTCTAAAACGTTAAGAACATCCCATAGCACCTTACAAAACGTTGTCCGATCCATACTTGTATTAATGTCATTGGCGATCACCCCTTGGAAGGAACCGACAGCTAAAAATCTTAAAACGCTGGACAAGCGTATTATTTCTGGAATGGAACTTTTTTTACTCATATGTGGGCCAGATTCTTCCAAAATCATCATAAAGGCACTTTTATTAATTCGATAATAAGCTATGAAACTAAATTTTAAATTATTATACAGTGTAACATGCGCTGTTCATATTATATACTTACAATTGCTCAGGAATCTCTAAGGGATTGGAAATATCCCTTAGAACGCGTTTTTTAATGCGTTCTTTTCTTAATTGGTCTTTTTTCCAAGTTATTATGCTTAGCACGAATGCAGTTGGCATTTTTGCTTACGATTTTTTCCTGTTTGTTTACATTTTTTGCAGTTTAAACATATGTTTTCTATTTTCGAATACAAATACGAAAATTTACAAAATCGTGTGAACTGTAGCACATGCTAAAAAAAAACTGGCGGTTTACAAATCACATGTGATTTGAAAATCGCGTGATTCCCATCACATAGCCGTCTATAAATTTTTTAAATTTAAATATTATTTAAAATTTGTTTTAAAAAGAAAACCACGTTAGTAATGACAAGATTGTGTATTTAATTTTTACGTGCGCCAAGATAGCAATGAAAGTTAGCAACGAATTTGAAAATTGCGCAACGGCAACACTTTTTTGCACATTTTTAATCAATTTTTCATTTTAATATATCTTTCAATCTAGCCAGTCCCATGATACTATCCATAAAGAATACAAAAGAATACTCCTTAGAGATTATAAAAAAGTTCCCAAGCAAAAAATTCCTCGAACAGTTTTTGAGAAATCTTAGTTCATCCACCTTGGCCATAGATACTGTCATATCTTGGGACACAGCCAGTGCCAAGAGATCAGACCTATAGAAAATGGAAGAATACCATCTAGAGACTATAAAAAGTCAACCGTGCAAAAAATCGTTGGACCCATTTCCATAAAATCTAAGCTCATCCATTTTGGTCAATAGAAATCAAAGATTCTACTGTAACTTGGGACACAGCCAGTGCCAAGAGATCAGATATATAAGAAATGAAAGTATACCACCTAGAGACTATAAAACGTCAACCGTGCAAAAAATCGTTCGACCCATTTTCATGAAATCTAAGCTCCTCCATTTTGGTCAATAGAAATCAAAGATTCTACTGTAACTTGGATTTTACTTGCTCCACCGGCAGTTTCTGGTAGATGGGCTAAAAAAATAATATGTGTGCGAAAATTGGGTCGATCGGTCGTAAACCGGCCAGTCGACTTTGACCTTTGTCCTAAAACAAGGCTTAAAAGTAACTAATATCTTTATTGCGCTATAACTCTTTAATTTAACATTTTCCGATAAAATACTATAAAAGCTTTTTTATTCAGAATAAAATGCAGAAATTTTTGACATATAATTTTTTAGCCTACTATGACTTGTTGTGATGTTATAAGCAATCAAAGTAAACATTTTTACATGAACTTTTTTTAAAAAGGCCCTGGTTTTAATATGGGCTTAGCCTGCTGGGAACGGTTTTTACTATTTTGTAGAGCTGGATTTGTAGTTTTTATAAATCGATACGTTTTGTCACATTTACTTAATATATTAGGGCAGATGGACCAAAATCTGAATTTGGAGTATACATTTTTTACTTATTACACAAATATTGGTATTAAATGTAGGGTGTAGCATGAAATTTTGAATCATTACAGAGAGTATTTTTAAATTGCCATCGAATTAAACAGTCACTCGAAATTTAGGTGTTGCCGATTAACCAAAAATTATAAAAGTTGATATGTTAATATTTGCACACATAAACCACTTTTTTATTCCTTCTGCCTTAAAAATCGGCGAAATATATAAAAAAATAAAACTTTTTTATCAACAGCTCGCAAATAGGTAAATATTTATGTGTAATATTAATAACAATTTTCATTATTATTCGTAAAATTTTAAAATTAAAACTGCAAGTGATGATGAGGAATTTCTAAATGTAGAATGGAAATAATTAGTTTATATAACCTTGTATTTAAGTAAATATTTAAATACCATGTACGTAGTTCTTGATAAATACAAAACTGAGATTAAAAATTACAATTTAAGTGTTCAAGACAATGCATTACGGAAATAAAATGGTTCACTTTTAATTAACCTTTATTATGTCATGTGCCCTCAATAGAGGTAAATAATAAAGTAAATTGCATTATTGTTCCTTTTTGAAAGGAAACTAAACAACAACAGACAAAATATATTTCTGATGGAATCGAAACAAAACTAAATTTCGTTATTATATGAATTTAACTCATATAAGTAAATTTACTAGTTCTTTGAAAATATATTTTTATTTATTTCTAAGTTGTTGTTATCTATTTTTAATATATATCACCGATTTTTAAGTTAAGAGATAAAAAAGTTGTTTATATGTAAAAATATTAAAATGTCAACTTTTATAATTTTTGGTTAATCGGCAACACCTAAATTTCGAGTGACTATTTAATTCGATAGCAATTTCAAAATGATATCAGAATGATTAAAAAATTCTTGCTACACCTTACATTTAGTACCAATATTTGTGTAATAAGTAAAAAATGGATACCCCAAATTCAGATTTTGGTCCATCTAACCTAATATATTAAGCAAATGTGACAAAACGTATCGATTTATAAAAATTACAAATCCTGCTCTATAAAACAATAAAAACCGTTTCTAGCAGGCTAAGCCCATATTAAAACCAGGCCTTTTTTTAAAAAAGTTAATGTAAAAATTTTTACTTTGATTGCTTATAACATCACAACAAGTCATAGTAGGCTAAAAAATTATATGTCAAAAATTTCTGCATTTTATTCTGAATA
Organism: Protophormia terraenovae; assembly: GCA_951394005.1. Classification (NCBI taxonomy): domain Eukaryota; kingdom Metazoa; phylum Arthropoda; class Insecta; order Diptera; family Calliphoridae; genus Protophormia; species Protophormia terraenovae. The sequence goes on along the minus strand of OX596078.1, from coordinate 2,630,103 downwards.
AAAAAGCTTATACAGTATTTTGTCGGAAAATGTTGAATTAAAGAGTTATAGCGCAATATAGATATTAGTTACTTTTAAGCCTTTTTTTAGGACAAAGGTCAAAGTCGACTGGCCGGTTTACGACCGATCGACCCAATTTTTGCACAAATATTATTTTTTTAGCCCCATCTACCAGAAACTGCCGGTGGAGCAAGCAAAATTAAAACTTTTGTAAAATCCATACATTTTATGGGTAATCTAGGACACAGTCAGTGCCAAGAGATTAGACATATAGGAAAAGAGAGACTGTAAGACGTCAACCGTGTAAAAAATCGTTCGACCCATTTCTATGAAATCTAAGCTCTTCCATTTTGGTTAATAGACATACATATATGAAATGAAAGAATTTTATATATTTTTTTTTTTAACAAATTTAAATGTTTATTAAAAGTAAATAAATTTTTGAAATAAAAATTGTTGAAATTCATTTAAAAAAACAATAATAAATAATAATTTTAATAATAATAATAATAATAATAATAATAATAATAGTAGTAATATTTAAATATTGGTATAATTTTTAACAATATCTGCCAACGTTGGCTGCTTTTGTTGAAGCTGCTGTTGCTGTGGTGGCTGTGGTTGTTGTTGTATATACTGTTGCTGTGGTGGCTGTGGTTATTGTTGTATATACTGTGGTTGTTGAATATTCTGGAGTTGTGGTGGCTGTGGTTGTTGTTGGGTATGCTGTTGTGGTGGGTGTTATTCCTGTTGTGGTTGCTGTTGAGAAGGCTGCAGGTTTTGTGGAGGGAGCTGATGTTGTTGTGACTGTTGCTGGTGTGACTGTCTGGTGTGGGTGTTGTTTCGGCTCTTGTTTGTGTTGTTGTTGCTGCCGCAATTGCTTACGTTTCCGCTGCAGCCGGCGATTCCTGCGACGAATAGTATATACTTTTTTTTTTTTTTTGTATTCCCGCAGGAATCGCCGGTGGTGTAGGTGCAAAATACTCCATTGGAGTAGTGGCAACATTCGCCGCCGGCGCGAATACCGTTGTAATCACCAATGTTATTGGTACTTGTAAGCTCTGAAATGGAGAAATATTTCTTAGTTATTAGTTTAAATATATATATAAACATTAATTTTACTCACCATTTTGCCTTTAGAATTCTGAAAAATAAAAAATATATATGTATTTATAATAATAATAATTTATGAAAAAAACTAGTTTTTATATACAAAATATGTTTTATCTTGTATAATAAACACTTATTTTTCATATTTTATAAAAAAAAAGACACATTAAAGAAAATTACTTACCTTTCTCCAAATCTATTCACAAATAATAAAAAATCAACGTTATTTTAAAATGTAGTGTTGGAAAATATCTTAAATTGAACACTGTAACTTAGCAACACTTTTCTTTTTAGCGATTTTACAATAAAAAAAAAGCGTAGAAAAATGTTTTCCAAATAGAATTAAATTTGATGCGAATCAAATTTTATTAGAAAAATATATATTAAATAATTTGCATCAATATAGACATATCTTTACAATAAAATGTAAAATAGAAAGAATATTAAAAATATACGAAAATATTTTATCAATGAAAAATTAATATTAGATAGTTATTATGAAATTTATATATTTATCAATATTTCGTAAAACGTATCATAAATTTGTATTGTATTGAAAAAAAAAAAAAAATATATATGTATTTTGATAAAGAAAATGAAAAATATAACATTTAAGGTATTTTCAGATGATAATATTCGATATTAAGATTTGTCAGAAATTTTTACCAATGGTATTTTAAATTTTTTTAAATTGCTCAAAAACTTTTGATTTTTATGTTATATTTATCATAAACAAAAAATAAAAACAATAAAATATTTATAAAAGAAATATTTAAATCAATATTTCGCATTAAATTCATCATTAATTTCATAGAGGTAAGAATTTGCAAAAATAATATACAATATATATATATACATATATTACCGTGTAAATTACTTTAGCATTTTTCAATTGGATTTTTTGACATGCTGTTGAAATAAGTAATATTTTACTTTCGAAAAATCTTAATACTAAATATTATCGTCTGAAAGTACCTTTCATAATATTTTCCTTAATATGTATTATAAAAAATGTAACTCTGGTATTAATATTCAGTATAATAGTGTAAAATTATATTGTATTATTTTTTTGTATAAATATTTTAAAAATTAATGTTGACAGCATTCTTTTTATTAAGTGTTAAGATATATTGGGCGCCATTATTTTAACAAGTATGACTATATAATAACTCATAGTATAATTATAAAGTATACTCGTAAGAACAGCTGTTTTACAATTTTTTCATTGGCAAACCTCGCGGTACTGTCAAATTGTTTTTGTATTCATATGTAAAATTTTTTTCGAGTGTTTTTACTCTTGCTCTCCTTCATTCTCTCATTTTTCCGTACAAAGCATTTTTACATTGTGGGCAGTAGTTTTACACTAACAAAATACAAGCAATTGTTGTTTTTGTAGATGTGCGAGTACTTTATTATTATACTATGACAATAAGTGGGGTTTTTCACTATGATTGTCCAGTCATGATGTTTTCTTTTATTTTCTTTAAAGCAATCTTTGTAAAATCTCGTACGTTTTGACGATGATTTTGAGCATGATTGTTTGAAATTTTATGTTAGTGTTGCCGTTGTCAATAGAACTTTATTTAAGAGGAAAAAAGTATTTTTAATTCAATAATTATTCCATTTTACTAAGAAAGCATATTAATTACATCATTTATTAATGAATTAATTAATGTTAACAATAAAATAATTTAACTATACAACAAAATTTGTATGTATATTTCTTCATATAAATTATAAAATAAAAATTATTTTCCTTCATATTTGGGATAAAATTACTTTTATTTCAATAATTATTTATTTTTATTGCCTTTATGAATGATTTAAAAAAACAAAATTACACATTTTTTTAATTTTGTGTATAAAATAGAAATTTTACTTGTTAAATTGTGTATATCACAATTTTTCCATATGGTAACACTTATATAAGTTTAAGCATCATAGCGACTATCTTTACACTCTGAAAAGCGAAAATAAATAAAGCATCATAAGAAAAGTGCGAATGCTGTAAATAAGAAACATAAAAAACACGCACGAAATCACGATTCGTGCTTGTTTTCTTACCCCTCTTGCTTCTTTACACCTCTTGCCTACAAACTAAAACCATCAGATGCAAAACCATCATCGTAAAAATTGGCCCTAACTATAAAATTGTTTCAGTCAGTAACTAGAGTTGTCAACTTTTAAATTTCAAAGCGATAAAAATAAAAATTTAATATACATGAATACAAATTGTATGTCTTTTATAAAAAAGAATTTTATTTACCTTTAATTATTAAGTGTTAAGATATATTGGGCGCCATTATTTTAACAAGTATGATAATACAATAACTATAAAATTGTTTCAGTCAGTAACTAGAGTTGTCAACTTTTAAATTTCAAAGCGATAAAAATAAAAATTTAATATACATGAATACAAATTGTATGTCTTCTATAAAAAAGAATTTTATTTACCTTTAATTATAATCAAAAACTTAAAATTTTGTAGTCATTACTGATGTTGGCATTATTTTTTTGAAATTAACAAAGAAATACAAAAATAGGTTCATAATATGTTCCTTTAAAATCATTCGTTTACTTGCTTACTATTTTCTAATATTTATATTTTGTATTGAAAATTTTCAAAACAAGTAAAAATAGTAAAAACTATTTGACAAACGAACAGACATATTATTTATGTATTTTTTTTTTTTTATTTTTTATTGAAGAATTATTTCACATAATTTGTAATTTTGTAATATTAAAAAAATTTAATAAATTTTAAAAAATATTTATTTAATGTTAACAATTGTTATATTTTATTAAAAATTTCAATTTATTTCTGAAAAATAAATAATACGTACTTTAAAATATAGAAAAAATTATTTCGATTTTTTGCAGTAATTTATTTGAAAATTAATATATAATTTTATCGTCTAACACAAATTGTTTGATTATAAAAAATATTGTTGTACATAAATAAAAATAAAACTATAGAAACATTTTCACTTTTATATTATATTATATGTATATAAAATCTGATTTATGTAAGCATATTTTATTTTACAAAAGTTTTAACATTTTGTATTCTCGTTTATAAATATATTAGCGAACAAAGTTGGCAACATTGAAAACCCACCCTTATTTTGTACAAAATATTTTTAGCACCAATATGATAAAAAAGGAAAACAATTAATTGTACTATTGTTTTTCTTTCAGTCACTCTCATGTTTAAAGCAAGTAGTGTTGAATATTTGTAAAAAAAATCGCTTTCATACAGTTTTGTAATACTGCTTTATTTAAAATCGCTGAATTATATACAAAAATATTACTTATTTTGTAAATTTTCAATAAATATTAGGGGTTTTCATTTAATCGCATAATTGCCTCGTAAAACTCATAAATATGATAAATATACAAGCTCGTAAAAAATTTGTCAAACTTTGTTTGAAAAATTATTTACACAACTTACAAATGTCTACCCCTCAATTTTAATGTGTAAACGAATTCCTAAACTTTTATATTTGAAAAGTCAGATTTGAAAAAAAAAAATTTTATTAATTTTAAGTTTTGTATATTCAAATGAATAAAAAAACAAAGCATAAAAATAAAAATGGTTGGAAACTTATTTCCAACCATTGCAAATTCTTACCTCTAGGAAATTAATGATGAATTTAATGCGAAATATTGATTTAAATATTTCTTTTATAAATATTTTATTGTTTTTATTTTTTGTTTATGATAAATATAACATACAAATCAAAAGTTTTTGAACAATTTCAAAAAATTTAAAATACCATTGGTAAAAATTTCTGACAAATCTTGATATCGAATATTATCATCTGAAAATACCTTAAATGTTATATTATTCATTTTCTTTATTAAAATACATATTTTTTTTTCAATTTAAAACGAAAAAAATTAACAGAATTAAATACAAACAAAACTACAAATCAAAAAGTGTGCCGGAATTTGATTTAATAGACTCAATTACGTTTCAAAAATTTTAAGATTTCAACATACAAAGTATTGAATATATTTACACCATAATACATTTGAAAATATTTTGGTATTAATATAGTATTACACTATAATAGTAAAACCCTCTTAAGTGATACAATACAAATATTTATGATACGTTTTACGAAATATTAATAAATATATAAATTTCATAATAATTATCTAATATTAACTTTTTATTGATAAAATATTTTTCGTATATTTTTAATATTTTTTCTATTTTACATTTTATTGTAAATATATGTCTATATTGATGCAAATTATTTAATATACATTTTTCTAATAAAATTTGATTCGCATCAAATTTAATTCTATTTGGAAAACATTTTTCTACGCTTTTTTTATACCCTTCACCACAGGTGTAAAGGGTATATATAAGTTTGTCATTCCGTTTGTAATTTCCACAATTTTCGTCGGAGAGCAAAAAAGTTTATGTTTTCGGAATCCTTGTAAGAAGCGATGACGATTGGAGCATGTCCGTCCGTCCGAACGTCCGTCCGTCCGTCCGTGTGTCGGTTGAAATGGCGTTTATGAAGCCCACCGATAACTGACGTATATAATATATATGTCAAACGATCGGAAATGCTTTCGAGAATTTTGCTATTGGAATTCAGCAAGATCGGTTCATACAATGCGGAGATATGTTAAAAAAAAACCGGTTTTTAGAACCGGTTTTCCAGTTTCTGAAGCCTCTGTATATTCTAGAGACTTTGTTTTTACAAAGAAGTCTCGGACATTTTTTCTGAATTTTTGTTCTGAAAAAATGAAATAAATCGGTTCAATAATAACTGAGATATCGGACAAAACGCATTTTTTATTTTTTGAAGCCCTGGTTTAAGCTATAGATTTTTATTTTTATACAGATCGGTCACAAATATTTTTATAAAATTTCGGTTTTTTGAATCAGCAGGATCGGTTTATAAATGGCGGAGATATGCTTTAAAAACCGGTTTTTGGAACCGGTTTTTCAGTTTCTGAAGCCTCCACATATTCCAGGTACTTCGAATTTTTAAACGGGGCTCGGAAATTATTTTCTGAATTTTTGTTCTGAAAAAATGAAATAAATCGGTTCAGTAGTAACTGAGATATCGGGGAAAACGATTTTTTTATTTTTGAAGCCCTTGTTCAAGCTACAAATTTTTATTTTTATATAGATTAGTCATAAATGTTTTTACAAAATTTCGTTTTTTTTAATAAACCAAATTCGTTCATAATCAACAGAGTTATGGCCCAAAAACAAATCTGTTAAGAATATAAATACACACACAAACATGTATATTAAGCATTGTAATGACTATTAGTGACGTTTTTTGTTTTTTGTATAGACAAGTAGTTTAGTTAGAAACAGCAGTCATATAATGAATAACAGTGTTGTTGTTGTTCTTTGTATATGCAGTCTGTACAAAAATAAATAGATATGGAATTGTTGCTGTTTATTTTTTAAAACTAAAACATATCTGTTAAGAATATACATAAATACATACACAAACATGTATATTAAGCATTGTAATGACTATTAGTGACGTTTTTTGTATAGACAAGTAGTTTAGTTAGAAACAGCAGTCATATAATGAATAACAGTGTTGTTGTTGTTCTTTGTATATGCAGCCAGTTTGTATATACATACATAAAAAAATAAATAAATATTAAAGGGCTGCATGAATGCCGAAAAATGAATGCTGAATACATTCATCGTAAAAACAGTTAGTTCATGTTGTGTGCTTTTTCATTGTGAAATGAATGAATGAGTATTATCCACAATAACTGACCACGAAAACTCAAAACATATGAGTAGAGAATGCAAAACCATATAGTACAGAACCTATGTGAGTTGTGTGAATATGTTGTATACGATTTCATTGTGCAATGAAATAGATAATTCATTGTATTTTCTTTTTCGCTTTTGTTTTGATTTGTATATAAAAAGTGCGTGGCAAAAGCAAAGACAAAATCCACCACCAAAGAAGCACAAAAAAAAGATCAAAAGCCATATATGAGTTCGTACATGTATGTACTACCCATAAAGAAATACAAAAAAATACAGAGCAATACATTAGTTTATACATGTGTGTTCTTTTTATAACGTTCTTTAATTTGAAGTTTTGGTTGTTTGTTTACTAATGGACGAGTTGTGACCTTTTTGTTACTGTAGGGTATAGCATACGTGTTTTGTTGTTTTACAAGTTGAAATACGTTGATTCGCACCGAGTTGATTATACCTTTCTCAGTGACATATCTACTTTTAAAAAGGTCAATTTATATCTTAAACTTTATAAATTTAATTTAAATGTTATATGAAAATTTGATAATTGTTTAAGAAATTATTATTTGATTTTTATTGAAAGTAAAATTTTCCATTATTTTGTTTTGTATTTCTCTGATGAAAATAAGTTTTATTTCTGTTAAACTAATAATTATTATTTCAGGCTTTAATATATATTATAATAAGTTTTGAATGTTTGTGAATATTTTCATCTAAAATATTTGTTAAAAATAAATTATTTTATGTAGTTTATTTATATTTTAGATGTAAAATAAAAAAATGTAAAATATTCTTCAATTGCTTGAAAACAATTTGAAATAAAATTTTTTAAATATTTTTCTATTTGTCATATAAAATAAAAATTTTAAATCAAATTCCAAAGTCTTCCACTAAATTGAAAATATACATATCTTATTTCCTTAGGTTGAATACAATTAATCAGTGTTTCGAATGGCTGCTTAAAGCAGTCGTAATTTTCTAAACAGTTGCTTTTTTTACAGCATCTTGCTGAAATAAGTTTACTTGATTTAGTTATCCACCACATACTAACTAAACACATTTTGCTGCTCACACACAAAACTGATTTAAGCAGCATCCAGTTTTTATTTTGTTCAGCAGTCAAATTAATTAAGCAGCGTACACACTCAGTTTTTTACTCAACCAGTTGATTTTACGTCTTAGTCGTGTGCGCTCAGCACAACGTAGAAACCTTTTTCAGCAACGTAAGAACAACTGGATAGTAAGACTGTACAGTTCTGCGCAGTCAATATACAAAGTTGTTTGGTTATGGTTTTTACATTTAAGAAGGAAAATGAAGTGGTATAGTTTCTAAATGAAAACAAATAGAAAACGGTACAATAAAATACTATGAATTGTATTAAAGATATTTATATGTAGATTTAATAATTTTAATTAAAAAAACAAACATTTATATAATATATTTATATACAATTTATTTAAAATTTTTGTAGAACTTTTATAAAAATATTAGTTAATATTTAATATTAGTAGATGAAAAAATATTAACTAAATATTAAATGTTGTTTAAATTAAAGAAAAAATAAATTTGTTCTTTTGAATAAGAAAAAATTTTGTTATTTTGTATAATTTTCTTTGTTTTGATCTATTAAAGAAATTGTAGTTAAGCTTAACTTTTGGACCCAATAAATGCAATATTTAATATAATTAAGACTTTAAATTGTAATACGAAACTCGTTTTATTTATTTTAAATAAAAGAAAATCTTTCGAATTTGTATACTTTATACATTGAAATACGAAAGTGTTTTCTTTCGAATCGAATTACACAATAACCCCCCTGGTGGGCAGAAATTATTCTGAGCATAATGGCCCAAGTTTTTTTATTATTTAGGGAATTTCAAGTCTCTAAATATATATTATTAAATATTATTAATCACAGAATTGAAAATATCTTAACTTTTATTAAATTGATTAAGGATCATATTTAGTAGAAAAAATAAAAATTTGAATTTTAGAGTAGATCCGTGTGATTGAAAAATAACTATATGAAATTTAAAAATTGTTCCTAACATATGGACCTACTATTCCGAAAGCTATAATATTCCATGTTATATCTTTCGGAATAGTAGCACCCCAACAAAAAAGGAACTAATAAAGAGTTGAAAAAGTCATGAATTTAACATGTGTTGTCATTGGAAGGAAGTACTTAGTGGTGAAAAAGAGCTGCAGAAGTTCTTTTTCTAACCCATGATTGTTATTGGTAAGATGTTCTTCTATATTTCTAGTTTATTTCTTTTGAGTACTTCCTTTAAAACAATGTTTATAAAATTTTATAACAAAAAGTCTGTTTTAGAGCTATCAAAATATAATGAATGTGATTTAAAATTTATAAAATTTAAATTTTCTTAGAAATTATTAACCTTTTTTTACCGCTAAAAATTCATTAATTTTATTTTTTTTTTTTAAGTAATTATTATTAAATTTTAAAAAAGTTGAAACAAAGTAGTTGTAACAAAAAAGTTGTTCAAAAGTTGAACAAAGTGTATACTTTGTTCTACTTTTGAAGAGATGAAAATGTCCTTTTTTGGAAGCTCTTGATCGTTTTTTTTTTTGCTGGGACTTTTTGAATAAAAATTAGCGCATTACAATTTGACTTGTTAATGTTTTAGAATATTTAAATTTTGAAATAAATATAATATTTCTTTGATAAATTGTTTAATTGACTATATTTTTCCGTTTAAAACCACATTCAGCTTTTATTTATTAGCAGATAATCTGCTTAATTTTGATTCGTTTGTTATTATTAAAAATATTTCATTACTCAACAACCCTTCAACTCCAATTCCAATTTGTAAATAGTGACATAATTTTACTAAAAGAGAGTTACATATATAATTTTCCAGCAGTTATATTTTATAAAACTGATAATTTATTATAACTTACGTGTAAGTCATTATACTTCCATAAATCTTAAAGATTATATAAATGTTACTTACAGTGCTATTCTTTAATTAATGACAATTATCATCAATTAATAATTACTTATTATATGCTTCTATGAGTGCGACAACTCGGTCGAGAATTGCACTATTATCATAATTATTTTTGTATAATCAAATGTCTTATGTTCGGCTGAGGTATTAATAAAAGTAAAAAATTAATTAAGACAACATACAAGTTAATAACTTTTATTTTCAGATACATAAATAAATAAATAAATAAATAAATAAATAAATAAAAATCACAACAAATCTTTATTATTTCGGTAACATAATACATACATATAAATATAATGTATTTTTTTATTTATCTTTACAAAATTTCTATATTTGTTAAATGAAAAACTTTTTTATTTAAAATTAATAAAATAAAGATATATGTATGTAATATCTTCAATAAAATTCATATTATTTTATTGGACCGTTTTCTATTTGTTTTCATTTAAAATAATCAACTTCATTTTCCTTCTAAAATTTAAAAACAAAAACCAAACTACTTTGTATAATAGATCAAAAAAAAGAAAGTTATACAAAATAACAAAATTTTCTTCTTATTGCAAATAACAAAAATGTTTTTAATTTTTTCTTTAATTTAAACAACATTTAATATTTAGTTAATATTTTTTCATCTACTAATATTAAATATTATCAAATATTTTTTTTTTAAAGTTCTACAAAAATTTTAAATAAATTGCAAATAAATATATTATATAAAAAATATTTGTTTTTTTAATTAAAATTAATAAATCTACATATAAATATCTTTAATACAATTCATAGTATTTTATTGCACCGTTTTCTATTTGTTTTCATTTAAAATAATCAACTTCATTTTCCTTCTTAAATATATAAACAAAAACCAAACAACTTTGTAAATCAACTGAACAGAACTATACAGTCTTACTATCCAGTTGTTCTTACGTTGCTGAAAAATGTTTCTACGTTGTGCTGAGCGCACACGACTAAGACGTAAAATCAACTCGGCTGAGTTAAAAACTGAGTGTGTGCGCTGCTTATTTTATTTGCTGCTGAGCAAAATAAAAACTGGTTGCTGCTTATTTCAGTTTTGTGTTTGTGCAGTAAATTTTGTTAAGTAAGCATGTGATCGAAAATGAAAACTTAAACTGTTTTCAGCGCAGTCGCCAGTTGAAAAAAAATTTTTGTGTGCTTAAAATTAAACGCTGCAATTAATCTATATTTTAAATTCAATTTTAAAAAATCTTTTTCAAAACATTTAAATTTTTCTATTCTTAGAAAATATTTGAATATTTTTGATCATCATTAATATTTTGTAATATTTTTAAATTTGACTGGAATAATAAAAATAAGTAATATTTTCATTTGTATACTTAAATATTTGAAAAAAAACTATGTAACTTTTTTTCAAACCTTCTGTGGCTGAATATTTTTATTTCTTTGGAATTTTTGCTTAATAAAATTATTTTTTTTTTCTATTTAAATATATTGTTTTGCAATCAAAATCATAAAAATTTGTTGAATTTTTTTCATTTAAAAAAAATATATATGAAAATTATTTAAGATTACAATAATCATATAAAAACGTATGAATATCTTCTTAAGAAAAAAATATTTGTTTTAATTTTGATTAAATTAAATATGTTCTTCTTTAATTATTTTTTTTTTTTTAATAAAATAGAAAATTATAACAAATTTAATTGATGTATTATAAATAAAAATACAATTAAAATATCCCAATATTTCATTTTGTAACTATATCAATATGTAAAATCTTTAGAATGTTACCATAAACTTCTGTTTTTTTTTACTACGTTATAAAGCAACCACCAAACAAGCAAAACATAATATCCATCACATAAAGCATAAACATTCATAGTATCTACTGATAATTCGAATTATTCATGAAAATGGTCGTACACTGAGTGAAGTTGATACGAACAGCGAAAAAAAACTCACAACGAAGTAACTGTTAGCCTACGATCATTGTCAAAACATACAAAGAATTGTTTTTTTATTTTCGTTTTATCTACTCACACTTTCTTATAATGAATGAATGGTATATTTATCTATACACATAATTTTTCACTATAACAGAGTTCATTGAAGTGAATGTTTTACGCCGGCAAGAAAATGAATGTGTTTGCGCAGCCCTTTAATAAATATGGAATTTTTGTTGTTGTTTATTTTTTAAAAGCAAAGCCTGCTATGATTGTTTTTTTATATATTCAAATTTTCGTAGTTTGAATAAAATTTAGATTTATATATGTGAAAATATGAAAGCATACGTTAAGGCGAAAATTTTATTATTATACCCTTCACCACAGGTGTAAAGGGTATATATAAGTTTGTCATTCCGTTTGTAATTTCCACAATTTTCGTCGGAGAGCAAAAAAGTTTATATTTTCGGAATCCTTGTAAGAAGCGATGACGATTTGACCATGTCCGTCCGTCCGTCCGTGTGTCGGTTGAAATGGCGTTTATGAAGCCCACCGATAACTGACATATATAATATGTATGTCAAACGATCGGAAATGCTTTCGAGAATTTTGCTATTGGAATTCAGCAAGATAGGTTCATACAATGCGGAGATATGTTCAAAAAACCGGTTTTTTGAACCGGTTTTCCAGTTTCTGAAGCCTCTGTATACACTACGGACTTCGTTTTTACAAGGAATTCTCGGACATTTTTTTCTGAATTTTTGTTCTGAAAAAATGAAATAAATCGGTTCAGTAATAACTGAGATATCGAACAAAACGCATTTTTTATTTTTTGAAGCCTTGGTTTAGGCTATAGATTTTTATTTTTATACAGATCGGTCACAAATATTTTTATAAAATTTCAGTTTTTTGAATCAGGAAGATCGGTTTATAAATGGTGGATATATGCTTTAAAAACCGGTTTTTAGAACCGGTTTTTTAGTTTCTGAAGCCTCTGCATATACCAGGTACTTCGAATTTTTAAAGGGGGCTCGAAAATTATTTTCTGAATTTTTGTTCTGAAAAAATTAAATAAATCGGTTCAGTAATAACTGAGATATCGGGGAAAACGAATTTTTTATTTTTTAAGCCCTTGTTCAAGCTATAGATTTTTATTTTTATATAGATCAGTCATAAATATTTTTATAAAATTTCGGTTTTTTAATAAACCAAATTCGTTCATAATCAACAGAGTTATGGCCCAAAAACAAATCTGTTAAGAATATAAATACACCAACAAACATGTATATTAAGCATTGTAATGACTATTAGTGACGTTTTTTGTTTTTTGTATAGACAAGTAGTTTAGTTATCAACAGCAGTAATATGATGAATAACAGTGTTGTTGTTGTTCTTTGTATATGCAGTCTGTACAAAAATAAATAGATATGGAATTGTAGTTGTTTATTTTTAAAAACTAAAACATATCTGTTAAGAATATACATAAATACATACACAAACATGTATATTAAGCATTGTAATGACTATTAGTGACGTTTTTTGTTTTTTGTATAGACAAGTAGTTTAGTTAGCAACAGCAGTAATATAATAAATAACAGTGTTGTTGTTGTTCTTTGTGTATTCAGTCAGTTTGTACATACAAAAATAAATATATATGGAATTGTTGTTGTTTCTTTTTTAAAAGCAAAGCCTGTTATGATTGTTTTTTTTTCATATTCAAATTTTCGTAGTTTGAAAAAAATTTAGATTTAGAAAATATGCAAGCATACGTTAAGGCGAAAATTTTATTAATTGTCGGTAATATGGTAATATGATGTAAAGATGGTAAGATGGTAATATGGTGAAGGTTATCAAAGATTCGGCACAGCCGAATCTTTTTTCAATTTCATTTTATTGTAAAATCGCTAAAAAGAAAAGTGTTGCTGTGTTTAAGTGTTTGATTTAAGATATTTTCCAACACTACATTTTAAAATAACGTTGATTTTTTATTATTTGTGAATAGATTTGGAGAAAGGTAAGTAATTTTCTTTAATGTGTCTTTTTTTTTATAAAATATGAAAAATAAGTGTTTATTATACAAGATAAAACATATTTTGTATATAAAAACTAGTTTTTTTCATAAATTATTATTATTATAAATACATATATATTTTTTATTTTTCAGAATTCTAAATGCAAAATGGTGAGTAAAGTTAATGTTTATATATATATTTAAACTAATAACTAATAAATATTTCTGCATTTTAGAGCTTACAAGTACCAATAACATTGGTGATTACGACGGTATTCGCGCCAGCAGCGAATGTTGCCACTACTCCAATGGAGAATTTTGCACCTACACCACCGGCGATTCCTGCGGGAATACAAAAAAAAAAAAAAAAAAAGTATATACTATTCGTCGCAGGAATCGCCGGCTGCAGCGGAAACGTAAGCAATTGCGGCAGCAACAACAACACAAACAAGAGTCAAAACAACACCCACACCAGACAGTCACACCAGCAACAGTCACAACAACATCAGCTCCCTCCACAAAACCTGCAGCCTTCTCAACAGCAACCACAACAGGAACAACAACCACCACAACAGCATACCCAACAACAACCACAGCCACCACAACTCCAGAATATTCAACAACAGCCACAGCCACCACAACCCCAGTATATACAACAGCAACAACAGCCACCACAGCAACAGTATATACAACAACAACCGCAGCCACAACAACAGTCCTTACAGCAGCAGCAAAAACCACACCAACAGCCACCACGGCAACAGCAGCAACCACCACAACAACAGCAGCAACCACCACAACAACAACGACAACCACCACAGCAACAGAAACCAATACAACAACAAAAGACATCACAGCAGCATCCATTTCAACAGCAGAAACTACAACAGCCACCGCAACACCAGCAGACACAACAATAACGACAGCCACCACAGCAACCAACACAACAACAAAAGTAACAACAACCACCCCTAAAGATGTCTGTCAACCCAACGTTGGCAGATATTGTTAAAAATTATACCAGTATTTAAATATTGCTATTATTATTATTATTAAAATTATTATTTTTTATTGTTTTTTTAAATGAATTTCAACAATTTTTATTTCAATGAAATTCAATGATACCCTTCACCATATTACCATCTTACCATCTTTACATCATATTACCATATTACCGACAATTAATAAAATTTTCGCCTTAACGTATGCTTGCATATTTTCTAAATCTAAATTTTTTTCAAACTACGAAAATTTGAATATGAAAAAAAAACAATCATAACAGGCTTTGCTTTTAAAAAAGAAACAACAACAATTCCATATATATTTATTTTTGTATGTACAAACTGACTGAATACACAAAGAACAACAACAACACTGTTATTCATTATATTACTGCTGTTGCTAACTAAACTACTTGTCTATACAAAAAACAAAAAACGTCACTAATAGTCATTACAATGCTTAATATACATGTTTGTGTATGTATTTATGTATATTCTTAACAGATATGTTTTAGTTTTTAAAAATAAACAACTACAATTCTATATCTATTTATTTTTGTACAGACTGCATATACAAAGAACAACAACAACAACACTGTTATTCATCATATTACTGCTGTTGATAACTACACTACTTCTCTATACAAAAAACGTCACTAATAGTCATTACAATGCTTAATATACATGTTTGTTGGTGTATTTATATTCTTAACAGGTTTGTTTTTGGGCCATAACTCTGTTGATTATGAACGAATTTGGTTTATTAAAAAACCGAAATTTTATAAAAATATTTATGACTGATCTATATAAAAATAAAAATCTGTAGCTTGAACAAGGGCTTCAAAAATAAAAAAATCGTTTTCCCCGATATCTCAGTTATTACTGAACCGATTTATTTAATTTTTTCAGAACAAAAATTCAGAAAATAATTTTCGAGCCCCCTTTAAAAATTCGAAATCCCTGGTATATGCAGAGGCTTCAGAAACTAAAAAACCGGTTCTAAAAACCGGTTTTTAAAGCATATCTCCACCATTTATAAACCGATCTTCCTTATTCTAAAAACTGAAATTTTATAAAAATATTTATGACCGATCTGTATAAAAATAAAAATCTATAGCTTAAACCAAGGCTTCAAAAAATAAAAAAAGCGTTTTGTCCGATATCTCAGTTATTACTGAACCGATTTATTTCATTATTTCAGAACAAAAATTCAGAAAAAAATGTTCGAGAATTCTTTGTAAAAACGAAGTCCGTAGTGTATACAGAGGCTTCAGAAACTGGAAAACCGGTTCAAAAAACCGGTTTTTTGAACATATCTCCGCATTGTATGAACCTATCTTGCTGAATTCCAATAGCAAAATTCTCGAAAGCATTTCCGATCGTTTGACATACATATTATATATGTCAGTTATCGGTGGGCTTCATAAACGCCATTTCAACCGACACACGGACGGACGGACGGACATGGTCCAATTTTGGAGGTTGTGGGGTTGAATGTTGTAGTGTCCGATCATTAACCAAAAATTTTTCCAAACATATAAATGACCCTGACAATCAACCATCCTCTAGTAAAAGAAGAAACACCAACCTTTGCTCCACTTGACCCACAACCTCAAAATGAACGGGAATTGTAGGATTCAGATGTGTCACTTTTGCTAAAACTGCATGCTAAATGCCACTTCACTAGAAATTATGTTTTAGATGTACAAAATGGTATAAAGCAACACATCCTTAGTCCACTTGTAAAGGAGATGAAGACATTTGCCGAAAAACATTTGTGCGGGGATAATACTGATCGACAAAAAAATTTTTTTTTCATGCTCCTTTAAAAAAAAAAAAAAAAAAATATGTGGACTAGATGGAATTCCCTATGCTAAACTCGAATCTGCTTTCAGTTTTTTCCCATCAGGTCGAGATTTCTTTTTATGGGTGTGTCTAATATAACTCGAGAACAGTATGCACGATTTATATAAATAATACACCAAATTACGCGGAATAAAATTGATCGTTCTACTATCAAATTTTTATCCGCTCAACAGTTTAGGAGATATTTCGAAATAAGTATCCGAAAAATTTTTTTTCATTCTAAATTCAAGATTTCTTTTTTTTCCTAAAACTACTTTTTAAAATTGAAAACATCAAAAATGTTTCAGTTTATCATCTTTATCTCAAAGCTGGTAAAATTACGAGTAAATAAAGCCATGTATCATAAAAATTGATGTACAAATTTTTATTGAATTCATAGTTAAGTTAGGATACCCATGCATACCTTCAGTTAAGTGGAGATACACTAGTGGGCAAAAAAAAATTATTTTCGTCTTAAATAAAAACAAAAATAGGTGGATTAGATGGAATTTAACGTGCTAAATAAGAATCAGCTTTTACTTTTTTTCTATCATGTATTGATTTTTTTTATGGGCATGACTACTATGACCCCGCCTTTAGGCAGTCACACTTGTATAACTCTATAACGGTTTGTCCTATTAAGATAAACTCCAATATATAGCGACTTAAATTGTCTTTGAGCTGAATTTACATAATAGTTTGTTCAGCTCATATATCCGTAGTTATTCGGTAATTAGTATCGAAAAGATTAAAGACAATTTTTTTGCAAAATTTTGATACATAACTCTGAAATTCTTGAGCGAATAAAAAAATATTGTTGACATACCTTAAATACAATTTTCGTATGCATCTTTTGGTGTATGTATCAAAATCGAGTAAACGGTTCCTGAGTTATAGTCTAATTTGGCAAACCATTCTCGAATTTTATAGTGTGACCACTGAATAAGGTTTTTATACCCACCATCAAAAAGATGGGGGGTATATTGATTTTGTCATTCCGTGTGTAACATGTCGATGGAATCATCTAAGACCCCACAAAGTATATATTTTCTGGGTCCTGGTTAGATTCTGAGTCGATCTAGCTATGTCCGTCTGTTGAAAGCAGGATAGTGCTCGAACGGGAAAACGTAGGGGGACTAAATTTGGCACAAATGTTTGTCTTATATAAGGGATTGAAAATGGGCAAAATCGGTTTTTAAACAAAAAAGTTATGGGCTAAAAACTAGAAACACAGGGTGTCCGTTTTATACTTTTCTGCTGATATTTCTTCAACAAAAGCATGTACGACAACGAAATTTTGTACGTATAGTTCGGGGATCGATATTAACTCAGAAACCAAAAATGGGCGTGGTCCTCCCACTTTACCGCCCACCTCTCATATAAGGTGAAAATCGACGAAATTGTGTTCAAATAGTTCAAGGACCAATGTAAACTCGGAAACAAAAAATGGGCGTGGTCCGCCCACTTTACCGCCCCCTCCCATATATTGTAAAATTTTGAAAAAGTTGATTGTGGGTACATAGATTCGGCCGGGCCGAATATAGAATTCGCGTTTTTTTTTTAATACATTTTTATTTAGAATCTATCCATTTAAGGACAATAAGTAAATTTGATACAATTAAAAATGACATTAGTTGTTGAACTCCATTGAGAACAACAACATACTATAACAATAACATAATTATAAACATATGTAAACAAAATAAAAATTTGGATTAACTCCTGAATGGTAAATCCAGGATATGATCGATCATACTTCTGCAGTATCATCGAGTAGCGCAATAGCTAATGGGTTGATATGGTGACTTAACCTTTCAAGATAGTTTTGGGAGTGTTGTCTAATTTCATCTATAACCTTTGGAATAGAGAGATCATTGTGAATTGAGATGTTTGATACAAACCATGGGGCGTTTACAATATTCCTTAAGGTTTTTGACTGATACCTTTGTAGTATTTCAATATTGGAATTACTTGCTGTTCCCCAGAGCTGTATTCCGTAAGTCCAAACCGGTTTGAGAAAAGTTTTATAGATGATAATTTTATTCATGAAATTCAATTTAGATTTAGGACCTAACAACCAGAAGAATTTTTTAGTTTTAATATTTAACTGTTGTTTCTTTGCACGAATGTGTATTTTCCAAGTCAATCTCCTGTCAATATGTATTCCCAAATATTTAACGCAGTCACTTTGAGGTCACCTTGTCGTAAAGAGAATGTTACATGTATGGATTTGTCTGTATTTACTTTTATTTTCCATTTGTTCAACCAGTCTTCTATTACATTTAGTTCTCTTTGCACTAAATATGATGCATTAATTTGACAATTGTCAGATGCTAAAATTGCAGTATCATCTGCATATGTAGCAACTAGAACATTTTCAGAAATTGGCATATCTGATGTGAAGATTGTGTAGAGTATTGGTCATAGTACGCTGCCTTGTGGGACGTCAGCTTTGATGTCGTAAACATTGGAGAATTCAGAATTAACTTTAACATAAAATGTTCTATTTGTCAAATATGATTTTAATAGTAAATAAAAAGGTGTAGGAAGCAGTTTTTTTAATTTGAAAAATAACCCAACATGCCATACTTTATCAAACGCTTGTTGTACATCTAGGAAAACCCCTGAACAATATTTTTTTGTTTCCAACGTATTCCTTATAAAGGCAACTATACGATGGCATTGCTCAGGAGTACCATGTTTGTTTCTAAAACCAAATTGGTATTCAGGGATGATGTTTAATTTTTATATTACTGGTAGTAATCTTTTCAAAAATATTCTTTCAAATATTTTGGCGAATAGAACCAGTAGACTTATTGGTCTGTAAGATGTGACATTGTTTTCAGGTTTGCTTTGTTTGTGCACCATTATAATCTCCGCACACTTCATTGAAGAGGAAAGTAACTCAAACTCAATATAGCGTTGTATATATAGGTGATAAATAGTATACTTTTATGAGGCAGTGCTTGAATTACTTTACCATAAATGCGACTTTTTGCAGTTTAGTTTTCTAACTTCTTCTTTCACTTCATTAGGGGATATACAGTGGCTCACAGCTTATTTCAACCAGCACCTATTCAAATATTTAACTGACTGAGGCTCTTGAAGCAAATAATATATACAGACTAACTTACGTAAATAAGTTGACTGTCAAGTTGTTACTATAAATTGTTCTATAAAAAATAACAAAGTACAAACAAGAAAAAAAACGATATTTGACGCGTAAAACCAAAATAAAGTTTCTATTAATAATGTGGTTGAAATAAGCTGTGAGGCAAATTTATGCAACACAATAGATTTTTTTATCATTGCAGGTCAGTTATAAAGAATTTTTTTATTTTTTTTTTTTTTTTAACTTGATGTTAGATCCTTTCTTTCTATGAATTTGCTTTTAAAGAATCTGTATATATTATTTGCTTCAAGAGCCTCAGTCAGTTAAATATTTGAATAGGTGCTGGTTGAAATAAGCTGTGAGCCACTGTATGTTTAATAGGCCAATCCATTGGGCAAGCACAATTTATGTATTCTATTATTTCCTCATAATTAGGGCTAATATTTGGATGCGGCTGAAAAGTATTTTGCAAGTGATCAGCAAATGCCTCTGCCTTAGTTTTATAATTTTTACACCAAACATTGTTAATGTCTTTTATAGGTACATTTCTTTTGGTAGGTCTTTTTAAATATTTTATAGCATTCCACAATGAAAACAACATTCAGATTCCTGAGAAAATTACCTATTTGTTCATTTTTAAGTTCATAAAGTGAGGTTT
Organism: Protophormia terraenovae; assembly: GCA_951394005.1. Lineage (NCBI taxonomy): Eukaryota > Metazoa > Arthropoda > Insecta > Diptera > Calliphoridae > Protophormia > Protophormia terraenovae. The sequence goes on along the minus strand of OX596078.1, from coordinate 2,609,710 downwards.
TAAGATCCTTAGAAGCTTTGTTAAACAATCGTTTATCATAGGGATTTCTGCTATTTTGCCACACTCTTCTCAGACGCTTTTTAGTTCGTAGAAGTTCTCTGATTTCAGCTGTTATATAAATTTGGTTATGGTTGTGGTTGCGTTGCGTAGAAGTTTTTGGAGTTGATAAAAATCCAGCTTCATGAACTATGTTATTTAATGTTTCAACTACGTCATCTATTTCCTCTGGAGATTTTAAAGAAATATTAAGATTTATTTTTCTTTCTATCCAAATAGCAAAAGAATTTAAATCGGTTTTCTTTGAAATAATTGTTTGTTTCATTTGATGAGACTGTAGTATGGTGTTGAAATAGACCAAAAGCGGGGTATGATCGGAACTAAGATCATCAATATCAGCAATATTTAACAACTGACTAGATATTCCAGAGTAAACAACAAAATCTAACAGATCAGGAATCTTTCTTGGATCCGTAGGCCAATACGTAGGATTTCCTGTTGATAATACCGAGTAATTATTATTTATTATACATTTATAAAGTTCACTACCCTTTAGGTTTGCTAATCTAGATCCCCACCACTGATGTTTTGCGTTGAAATCTCCGGCGACGAAGAATCTTGGACCCAAACGATTAAAGAAATCATTAAATTGTTGGCATTTAACAGAAAATCGAGGAGAAAAATAAATAGCACAAAAAGAAATTGTATTTAAATCACATTTGACGTTGATGCAGGCAGCTTGAAGGTATGGTTCTCTTATTTCGTGTAAAACTTCGTATTTGATTTTTGATTTTATCAATATTGCAGCTCCAGCATGTGCTCTGTCATCTGGATGGTTAGCTGTTATCAAATCATACCCTCTTATTTTAAAAAAAGATCTAGTGGTGAAGTGTGTCTCTGATACTAACAAAATATCTATGTGATGTATTTTAAGAAATAATTCTATTTCTTGTAAATGGTTGGAAAGCCCATTAGCATTCCATATTGCAACATTGAGATTTAATTGCATAGTTTTGTAATCAGAACCGTCATCATGTTAATAAGTTTATTAGTTAATTCTATTTGATTTTGAATAAGATTTTCTAGCTTTTCAAATGAATTTTGTTGATTGTTTTTTAAAACTTCATAATAGGAAACATTATTTTTCTGTTTGAAATTAGGATTAATCGTATTATGGTTTAATTATGGATATTCCTCATTATTAAAATTATAACTATAGTTGTGACTCCTATTGAAAATTTTTTTCTCTACTTTTTTCTTTAATAACTGTTTGTACACAACAACATTTTGCTGGATGATTTTGCAAACAATTTACGCATCTAGATGGGGAATCAATATCTTTGGTACATTCAGCAGTTAAATGACCTAATCCACATTTAACGCAGTTAACATATTTCCTGCAGTATGTTTTTGTTTGGCCAAATTCTTGACAGCGGTGGCATTGCGGGAGATTTTTTGTTTTATTTGGTGGTACTATATTAACAATAGCATTATTAAGAGTTTTAATATCATATATGTATATTTTTATTATCAGAACTAGGTTCTAAATCGACATAAAACACAGGAAGAGATTCCCTTGTAATTCTACTTCGCATATTAATTACATTTCTAACCTTGTGTCCTAGACTTTCAATAGCATTTTTTATTTCATCTGTTGGAGTTGATGGATGTAAATTTTTTACAACAACTCTGTAGGATCTTTCTTGTTTTAATTGGTATGTATGAAATTTTATTAGCTTATTTTTAAGGAATGTTACTAGAACTCTATAAGGTTTAATATCTTTGACCATAATTCTTATTTGGCCATCTCTTAGAGTTTTATAATTAAATAATGAATGTGGTATAATTTTTTCAAAACTTTTTATCATTGCACTTATATCTGATACGTCTGGTATAATAATTGGTGGTGGTTTTTGAACATTGTTTGTTCTTTGATCATCAGTTGATCCATCATCTTCATTATCATCGCTTAAACAAGAAAACCTATTTCGACTTACATTATTGTTTTTAATTTCTGTTTCAGCAGAAGTACTAGCATTATTATTTTTAAAGCTATAAGCATTGTTGTTGACATTCGTTAGTAAGTTTGTACTTTTCTTGTTTTGTGATGTATATGCAGTAGTGTTGTTATTTTTTGATTCAACATATGTGTTGTTGTAATTATGTCTTTTACTCATAAATAAGTTTGGGGATTCACTTTGTTTACGTTAGTTTGCTTAAAGGCTCAACCACTAAACAAAAAATCATCGTATCGCAATCAGCTGTTTCAACCTGCTTTATGCAGATGTATGTAGCTATTGACACAAAAATTCTAGGTAGCGTATCGAAGAAATCTACAGAAAATAGATTTTTACGTAACTGCGTGAGTTTTTAACAACCCTGTAGTTTATTTTGCTCACAAAATAACCGAAAAACAGGATTGTTTACACAATGAATGTTCAAAAACATATGATACGTTTACTTTTGTTGACTGGTTGTACAAAATATTTCACGCTACTTTTCTTCATTCTACGTTGCGATGGAAAGTTGACTGGTTGGGCCTTTAGTCGATGGGACTATTTGCCAACATATATCTTCATCTTCACTACTACCATTGCTATCACTCATCATGAGCAATATAAATTGTTTTTGTTCAAAAGAATTTTATTTTTATTGCTCTTGTTTATAATATTTAAATTGTAACAAGACAATTGTTTTTATTGTTATTTATTTTTATGTATTTTTTTATGATATAAAGATTTAACACTTTAGCGAACAGAAATTGGCACTTTTGTAGTCGACCACGGTCAAAGCAAGACTGACTGAATAAGGTGATGATATTAGTCATGCCCATAAAAAAAATCAGTACGTGATAGAAAAAAAGTGAATGCAGATTCTTGTATAGCTCGTTAAAATCCACCTAATACATCTATTTTTGTTTCAAGAAAAAATAAAAAAAAAAAAAATTGTTTGCCCACCACTGTATTTCTACTCAATTGTATGTAACATGGGTATTTTTACTTAACTGTGAATAAAATCAAGATTTGTGTATCAATTTTGAAGATACATGCCTTCTTCTATTCGCAGCATTACGAGCTTTAAGATGATAAACTGAAACATATTTGATGTTTTCATTTATTAAAAGAAATTTTAGTAACAAAAAATCTAAAATTTTGCATGAAAAAGTTTTTTTTTGACACTTATTTGAAAAGAACTTCGAAACTATTGAGCACATACAAAATTAAGTTTGGGGAATTTGAAAATATTTTTAGTACACATCTTTTGGTGTATCACTTATGTCAATCGTACATACCGTTCTTGAGTTATGAGGAAATATACTAGAGTAATTGCAAAATATTAGACACGCCCATAAAAAAATCCAGAACTGATGAAAAAAACTGAAAGCAGATTCGTGTTTAGCTTAGCAAAATGCATTGAGTTCAACTATTCGTCTTTGGGGGAGGATTTTGTTGTCGATCAGTGTAATTTAAATGCAAAGTTGGACTTTTTAGACTTGATGAATAAAATTCAAAATCCATTTAATGGATGTGAAAGTGATTATAAAATTCAATCATGGTTGATTAAAAATCATTATATGTAAGATTTTGAGGAATTTGTAATAAATAGAGTAATAGAGGAAGTTTCTATAAGAGGTGAAGTTAAATATGAAATAAAAATAAACACAGAAGTTCTTCTTCCAATACATTTTCAATTCCAAAAATTTTTTGAAAAGAATAATAATCTTGCTAATGCTGCTATAGGTGAAGGATGTAAAAATAATTATACTGAAACAAATTTGTGACGATTTTTTTTTTTTTTTTTTTAACAATTTTACATTATTTTTTATATATGGATGATGTGGAATGATGACCTACTACATTTATTTACTATAGTTTCCCAACTGTAAAAAAATGTGACATTTACTTAGCTGCAGTTATGAAAGGTGTCGATTACAAGAAGTACAAAAACAATAAATGCCTCTCAAGATTATTGGATGAACTTCAACTTTTGAAAGAAAATGGAATAAATGTGAGAACACAAAACGGCATTATTGGATATAACCTTGCAATGAATTTACTTCTTGGGTTTTCTGCATCTTTCAATGAAACAATTTACTGCAGGTTTTGCAGGTGTCCTAAACACTCTTGTCAGAAATTAGCAGTCGTCGAAGAAAAAAAGTTTTTACGGAATATTGAAAATTATGAATTGGATGTCAACCAACGACATTTCAAAAACTGGAGTTAAATCGTTAAAAAACGTTTATTTAATATTTTGACTTTATTGTCTTGAGGTTCTTATGAAACTAAAACTTAAATTATTTTACAATATTCTTATAAGCTTAAGATTATTAAGAATTGTTTATTAATAAAAACTGTGGTAGACATTCAGTCAGCAGTTTTACAGAAATATGACTAGTTTGTTTATAAATGATTTTTATGCATGCATACTTCTTTTTGTTTTTATATTTCAATGCATTTATGCTGACTTAAAAGTCTTAATCAGTAGTTTATTAATTTAGGCAAACGGGAGTTTACTAGTGTGTATGGGTTGTGTATCCATAACACTGGCATTCGTGAAAATTGCATTTTTAATTCGTTACACTCATTCCATGTTACAACAAATTATTCCGTTGATGTAATGCATGACTTTTTCGAGTGAGTGTGTCACTATAATATGGGCCATATTTTAAAAGACTTTATTAAAAAGAAATACTTTACATTAGAAGTTCTCAATGCAAGAAAACAGAATTATAATTATTGAAGTAGAAAATATTTCACCAAATATAAATATACAAAATATCAACAGATTTCATTTTAAAACGAGTGATGACTTTTGTGAATTTATTTTCCTTAATGATTGGAGACTTAATACCAGAGGATGATGAAGTCTGGATTTTCTTTCTAAGATTTTTGGAAATAATTGAAATTTTGCTATCATATGAAATATTAAATGATTTGGCATGTCATTTTAGTAAATTCATATAGAATATAAACAACTATTTAAAGACACTTTAAAACCAAAACATCAATTGATGCTCCACTATTACGACATTAGAATCAGGGGCACCTAGACACTTTTGGAGTTTTCGTTATGGGTCAAAACATAATGATTATAAAGCATATGCTAGAAACTCATTTAATTGAACAAATTTTTGTGTTTCCTTAGCAAAAAAAATTTCAATTTTCATTTACAACATTACCCAGGATTCAGAAGCAGGTTTTGCGAAAGGGAAACGCAAGTTTTTATAATCTCGAAGAATCTCGTTCATCGTTTATAAGAATTTATGCAACAGAAGCCGAATATAAAGAAAATTTACAAAAAATAATGAAAAAGAGTGGTGATAGTCCACTCTTTTTCATTATCTTTTATTGGGACTATTTATGAACCAAGTGAAATGTTTTTTGATCTTGGTGGAATTAAATACAAATTTTTTACGTTGTCTGAAACAATTGACATTTGTTTTAAGGCTTTCGTTAATTTTAATATAAAATTGCCTGATGAGTGCAATCCAATATGGAATTTTATTAATATAAATTTCTATAAAATATATAACAAAAACTTTTCCCCATCTCCTGGTATCCATATGCTTGTAAAAGAAATAGAAGGTAATCCAAGTAATAATTATTTAAATAATTATATTTAAAATATTTTTCTCATTTCAGATTGTATGGAGAACATAAACATTGAAACCATACTTACGGAAATTAATTAAACAATTTACAACATAACTTTTTATTTACAACAATGATCTCGTTTTTTATGTTTATTCTAATTTTTAAATAAAATTTATGAATTTTTGAAAAATATAAATTACGAAGTTTTTGTAAAATATTAAAAATCACATTCTGCTTATACGAAAGTTTGAACTAAAAATATGACAAAATTTTGTATATTTTACAATTATTTTTGTATTTCTAAAAAAAAATATTCTTAAAAAATATAAAGTTCTATCGTAAAACAATATAATAATTTCGTAAATAATAAGAAATATTTTCGTAAGTATTCGTTTATATTACACCATCCTTTTGTGGTCCCAAATCACGAATAATTTAAAATATGGCATGGATTTTTTTCGGTGTAGTATATTTCCTCATAACTCAAGAACGGTGTGTACGATAGACATAAGTTATACATAACATGACCAGACGTCCCGCTTTTGACGGGATTATCCCGCTTTTTAAACTTTGATCCCTCCTAAAATATTTTTTCCGCTTTTTATTAAGAAATCCCGCTTTTCTAACTCTAACAATTACTTATTCGATTTTCTTATTTGCGTTTTCTATAACGTTCTTACCAACATTTAAGTGTAACTAAAAATTATTTTTTCCACTGGAAAGTTGATAATTTTTTACAAATCGTTTTTATACCCATCATCAAAGAGATGGGGGGTATATTGATTTTGTCATTCCGTATGTAACATGTCGAAGGAATCATTTAAGACCCCATAAAGTACATATGTATTTTCTGGGTCCTTGTTCGATTCTGAGCAACGATATTATGTACGGATAGTTCTGGGGTCGATATAAACTTGGAAACCAAAAATAGGCGTGGTCCGCCCACTTCTCCCATATCACGAAAAATTTGAAAAGTTGATGGTATATAGATTCGGTCGAGCCGAATATAACATTCGCGCTTGTTGATAATTAAAAGTTTTAAATATTTTGTTACGCTGATCATCTTCTCTACTGACTAATCTTAAATGTACTTTGTGTGTATTTTTTGACAACTTCGATGTTGGAAGACCTCTCAAAAGATACGCATTATTAACCTTGTAAAAATATTTGCAATCTTTTTAACATATCTTCAGTTCTCTACCAGAGAATGAAAAATCTCAAATCTGATATATTTTGACTAAAAAAGTTTAGAATTTTTTTTTCCAAAAATAGGTTTAAAACTTTAGTTATTTAAAGAATGTTTGAAAAAAATATATATATAAATTTTTGGAGGAAGAAATTTTGTTCTTTCAGAGAGATTTTTAGTTTTTAAAAAATCATTTCGTGAGAACATTTGTGTGGGGGCTATTTAAATACTTTTTACCAATTTTATTTACCAAAATGTGCCATTTCAAAAAGTTGTTTTGACATGAACTTGGATTGGATACTTTTTTTTATTTTTCGATAAACTGAAAGTTATAGAAATATCTGGAACAATGTTTTCGATTAAATTTACTTAAAGTTAGTGCTTACGAAAACCTTGTGTTAATGATTTTATTTGAACTTTTTGTTTTAACTGAATATTAGTGTTTTACTTGTTGGCAGTCGATTAAAAGGAATATTTTGAAAACATTTCGAGAAACGCGTTAAAATTATAATTTTTAATGTTTCAGTTTGATGGGTCGTTCTCAATTTGCAATATCTCAATTGGGTCGTGAACTAAGTGCTTGCGAGAGAGCAGCTGATTTAGATTTTTAATTGACATATAAAAATAAAATCCTTCATTTTTTACAAAACTTTTCTAAGTCCCATAAAATTTTGTTCAGAATCCCGTTTTTTAGTCGTTCGGGTCCCGCTTTTTGACAAAAACCCTCTGGTCACGTTAGTTATACACCAAAAGATGCGGACTAAAAATATCTTTAAGTTACCCAAACTTCATTTTTGTATGTACTCAATAGTTTCGGAGATCCCAAATCATTTTTTTTTTTATGCTAAATTGTAGATTTTTTTGTTACTAATTTTTTGATAAATGAAAACACCAAAAATGTTTCAGTTTATCAACTTTATCTTATTGCCAGAAGTACAAAACAAAAATAGGTGGACTAGATGGATTTCGACGAGTTATATAAGAATATGCTTTCAATTTTTTTCTGTCACGCACTGATTTTTTTATGGGAATAACAAATATATAACAAATACCTTATTTAGTGATCACACTATAAAATTCGAGAATGATTTGTACAATTTAGACTATAACTCAAGAACCGTTTACACGATTTTGATAAGCGATACACCAAAAGATGCACACGAAAATTGTTTTCGAGGTATGTCAACAACATTTTATTTATGGATCAAAATTTTAACGATTTTTTAAAAAATTTAAAAAAAAAATTTCGCTACTAATTATTAAATAACAACGGAAATGTCAACTGAACAACAAATTATGTAAACCCTGCTCAAAGATAATTTAAATCGCTATCTATTAGAGTTTAATTAATCTTAATTGGACAAAAAGGTCTCGAGTTATACAAGTGTGACTAAATAGTAGTCATGTCCATAAAAAAAATCAATACGTGGTAGAAAATAAATGAAAGCTGATTCTTGTTAAGCAAATTAATTTTCCCACAAATTTTGCCCACTTGTGTATCTCCACCACTGTTGCCAAATTTTTCCAAAATTTCCCGTCAAATTATACCATAAAAACCGATAGAAACCGCTAAATTTTTAATTTACCAATCTTCTGTTTGTTGATTATACGATGTTATTGTTCCTATTTCCCTTAAAACTGATGTGGGAACTTCATAATCGAAACAACAGTTGTTACTAAGTTTAAGTCCGTATCTACAATTGAAAATTAATGTAAATTATTATAAATATTTAATGTTAATTACTATAAAATTACTTTACACGAAGAACAGCATTTACAGTACTGGTTATTAGTCTATTACGCAGCTTAGTTTTTACTAAATTGAGTTGACTGAAAACTCTTTCGACGTCTGCATTAGACCATGGCAATGACAAAACTTCTAGTGCAAATCCTGCCAATTCGTAGAAAGGGTTATTGCCTGCAGAATCTTTATATTTAAAAACTTCCGACGAAAATAAAACTGTAGATGTACCAATTATAGGTTTCGTTAACTCAAAATTCAAGGTGATCTGGCATACAATTTTTCCAGGAATGGGTAATGGCTAATTGAATAGAATGACACATGTATTTAATTAAAATTAAATTCGGAACAACTTTCTTGAGTTCTGTGTAAATACTCCTTTTATTGCCAACCATAACATTTGCATTATCCATTCCTATGCCCAACATATTTTTTATGTCAAGTTTGAATTTATTTAGTTCTTCAATGACAACTTTAGCAATGCCTTCAGAATTAGATTCTTCAACCTCAGCAAGAATTAAAAATGTGGATATAACTTTTTGTTTAGATACACTAAAATAAATTATGACAATTCCTACAAAAAAATTAAGAAAAATGAATTAATGCCCCGATTAGAAAACTAAAAACTTTTATTTTTTTAAATAAATATTTTACAAAGAATTATTTTTGACATGAACCGTTTTGGAATTTTCTGAAGAAAATTATTCTTATAGAATAATTGGTTTTAAATTTAAATAAAAAATTTTGAAGGATGTGTTTTTAGGGAACCTGTATTTTTAGAAAACTAAACATTTTCAATATTGGATAATCAATTTTGAAAACAAACTTTAGTAAAATATTTAAAAATTTTTTTTAAAATAATATTTTGCTACAGAGAACTAAGTGATAATATTAAATATTATAAACAAAAAGTTACCTTACCCAACAGTTTTATTATTCCAATATCTGTTGATTCGTCTATGAGAATACTGAATTTAGAATCCGAAATATCATTTCTTAATTCCTTTGCAAAATGAGGCGATAAAATATTTTTAATTAATAATGTGCATTTGGTCCTATGCTGCCGAAGTTTTTTAGCATCTTCAAAATGGAACTTGCACAAATCAGTCAAATGGTCTACTGAATTGTGGGATGTATCTTGGCAAGTAAAAAGAGCTAATGCGACTTCCTGTTTTTTAGTTTTGTCGATTACTGATGGCGCAAAATCCAATTTTCTCCAACATGTATTTGTAAGAGATGCAGCAGTCTTATGTTTTTGGGTATCTCTATGTGCAATCAAGTCACATAATTTGCCTGCCAAAGAACATCGGCAGTACTTAAAAAATCCTTTCGAGGGATCTTTTTCATCGTGAGCAAGCCATCCCTTTAATTTGTAATGGTCCAGTCATTCAACACGAAATTTTTGGGCATATTTTGGTGCCATTTATTTTAAATTAGCTGATTTTTTATAAAAAAGTACAAAAAAGACGCACTAAAAAATTATTTATTTTCTTTTGCAAAAACTTTACACTTTGCTGTTTTTTTTAAAATATTTTTTATGTTTTGGTTATTAACCGTTATTCGACTCTCGATATTAAGTTTATAGTTGTATTTTAGTTATTTAACATGACTTCTGATACGAAAAAATTCAACAATTAATTAGCGTGGTATACGTATTTACAAAAAAATACAACTAACTTCTCATACCCAAATGTGTTTTAAAAATCGCTAGAATTCCGCTAATCTCTAAACTATGTTTTTTTCCCGCGATGGGCACTTCAAAAACGCTAGATTTGAAGGGAAAATCTCCGAATTGGCAACACTGATCTCAACTTAACTGTAGGTATGCATGGGTATCCTAACTTAACTGTTAATGAAATCAAGATTTGTTCATACATTTCACAGTGGGGCAGAATCGAAATTTTTTGGAAATAAATCTGTAACTTCTGATCGCCTGGTTGGATTTGCATAAAATTTGGTATAAGTATAGAGGAGTGTAAAATGTTAAGTTTGGAAGAGGGACTAAACACTTGTTTTTTCTTTCACTAATTAAAGAACAAAATTATCTATCGAATAAAAGAAAATTTTTTGAATTTGTTAAAATTTTCTTTAACAACATATAATAATTTTATTATTTTCTGAAAGTTATCTTCACAGAGAAGACTTTAAGATAAAAAACAAGCCAAATAACTTAAATGCTCAAGGTACACACCCTCCCCGACACATTTTATATGAAAGTTTTGACTTTAGACTATATTTTCTCAAATCCCAAAGCACGAATCGGCAAACGGAATGCAGTTCAAGAATCTGTAATATGTTGTTAAAAGTTTACAATCAAAATCTACGGGACTTCGACTTTATCGTGAGAAATGAGAAAGTGAAAAAAAATTTTGGATTTTACTTAAAGGAATCCCACTATTCCCAAAAAAACGCCAAAAATTCCAAAAATTTTTTTTTTTTTTCACATTTTCGGCAATAAAATCTTTCCGAAATTAATCCCCTTTTTCGCTATGGTTCAACCCACTGTGTGTCGTAAGCAGTTTAAGTGTAGATGATTGGTACTTCTGGCTAAACCCTTCAAAGGTATGATGGTGAAGTACGTATAGCCAATGACAAAACTTTGAAAGCAGTTGGTAAAGGTATGGTTGAAACCAGTGGATATCAGAAAGTTTCAATCGAAAATGTTTTGTATGTGTCAGAGCTTGGGGCTAATTTGTTATCAATTACTGAAATTATTAGAAGAAAAAAAAAAAAAAACGAGTAACTTTCCAAAAGAACGGATGTAGTATGTTAGAACATACTCGCCTGTAATTCGCTATATATCTTTAAGAATGCTAATGATATTAGCTGTAAGCTAATATAATATAGAAATCGAACAGATGGATACTATAACGACATTTTTGCAAGTAGAGTTACAGGAATAAATTTTTATTCATCAACCAGAGGGTGTAAAATGTGACAATCCAAACGCAATACTAAAACTTAACAAGGCTTTATATGAATTAAAGCAGGCAAGTTTAGTATGGAACAATAAATGAGATCAAGTTTAGCAAAAGTTTGGTTTTATGAAATCTAAAATAGATCCGTGTGTGTATTACCATATTACAAACACCAATCGAACGTATTTAGCAATTTACGTTGATGACATGCTGATGTATAGCAATGATTCATCATATCGTGAGATTGTCAAAATCAAGCTGTGTCAAGAACAACATAAGAAGTTGCTTGGAAAAGCTAAGAAATGTTTAAGTATACGTATTACTAAATAAAATAAAGTGATCTATTTAGATCAATAAGACTACATTGACCAAATACTGCAGAAGTTCAATATGTCAGATTGCAATGCTGTTCAAGTTCCCATGGAACCAAATCAGAAGCTTAGAAAGCAAGAAGATGAAGGAAGTCAAGCTAACGTTTTTTCTTATTAGTAAGCTATTGGAAGCCTAATGTACTTAACACAGTGTACAAGACCTGACATTTAATAATAATCCTAGTCAAGAATATTGGAATGCTGTGAGAAGAGTGTTTCGATATTTAAAAGGAACTAAGAGCTCCAAACTTTGCTACAGTCATGATGGTAATAGTGATTTAGTTGCTTATTCCGATGCTAATGATATGGATTAAAGAAAGTCTATTACTGGGTATGTTGTTATATTACAATCAGGTGCTATTTCATGGAGTAGTAAAAAACAGCAAACCGTAGCTTTAACGTCAACGGACATTCAAAATTTACCGACTCCAATATATTATGACAATAGAAGTGCAATAGATTTATCATCGACAATATTTCCCATGCTCTTTCCAAACACATTGATGTGAGACATCATTTTATAAGGGAGAAAAAGGATGAAAAACAAGTTATATTTCTTCCTGTTAAGACAGACGAGATGATAGCAGATTCTTTGACACTGTTCCAAAACATACATTTTGCTTTCAAAAACTGGGTTTAATTATGTAAAGCAAATTTGAGCAATTGTATGTACTGTTTCAAATTATACTTTAATAATTTTAAAATAATTTAATCTAGTTTTACTTTGTTATGTATTTATTTATTTATTTATTTATTTATTTATTTTCTATTTCGTATTGAGATACCAAATAGAAAACATTGCCTTTCACTTTTCAATAAATTACAATATGAATTTCTAACACTTTCATATTACAAAAATTAATTCGAACTTTTTTTAGTTAAAGATATTTTGAAATATGGCTGAGGAGTTATTAAATATCGACATGAAGTTCCCCATCAAACCATTGAAATAAATAGTGATGGATCATGTCTTTTTAGATCAATATCATACGTAATGTATGGTCACCAGTTATTTGCTCAAGACATTCGAGGTGAAGTAATAAGACATTTGGTGAATAACTGGGTAGATTTTTAAATTCTTAGCCATGATCAATTTGGAAATAATTACCGAACTACGAATGAGTATATATGCGAGATGTCACTTCCCTCCACATATTAAAGTTTATGTAAGTTGGTTGCCGCAGCACAGCTGTATAATTATTGTTTTGAAGTTTACAGCAATTGTAAACCTTACGTTAGATATGGAACAGAAGGCAATCCTGTTATATCACACAGAAAAGCGGTAAGACATTACAAAAAAAAAAAAAAAATAAAATAACCCACAAATTCACAGAACTGCAGTTGCTCTATATCAAAAAAAAAAAATAAAAACATTCTGAAAAGCACACACAAGTAGCAAGAATTTACCAAAAAATAAACCCAAAGTACAAGTACAAAAATAATCCCAAAGGGAAAAATGATTCATAGAAGTAAACATTGTAATGCCCTTAAATGGAAGGAACAAATATTCGGTATGTGCTGCACTGGAGGAAAAGTGCAGTTATAGCCACTAAAAAACTGTCTGAACTGTTCAACTGCTCAACTGCTTAGTAATGGATATGCACCCTGAGCACAAGCATTTTATTGATAATATAAGAAAATATAATGGTTGCTTTCAAATGACATCCTTTGGAGCAAAATATGACTTTTAAAACGGATTTATGACCATATTTAAAGTACAAGGTCAAGTTTACCATTGGAAGTCTACTTATGATTGGAAATCAAATACCTACACAAAATAATGCCAAATTACTCCAAATTTATTTTGTTGGGGAAGACGATAGAGAAGCAGATATACGGTGTAAATATTTCAAAGAAGTAAAACATGGTTTAGTAAAGCAAATACAGAAAACGTTTCATGATGTTAATAAATATATAAGGAATCTAAAAGCGAAAGAGAAAGCCAAAATTATCAAATTTAGATTCGTGCGACAACCAGTTGGAACACATCCAGGACGTTTAAATATATCAACATGTATTGAAGAAGCATTAGTAATCGTTGGTCAACAATTTAAGAAAAGAGACATAATTATTCAAAGTCATAATAACACTAAAATGAATTTGTGAGCTGCACAGATCTATGAAGATGGCTATTCTATAAACATTCCAATGATCCAAAAAAACTGCAGCAAATTTCATGCAGGATAATGATAAGAAATATTGAAGACCATATTTTTTTGTAGATATGTATGTATGCAAACATTGAAGGTGAGAGGTTAAATTTTTTTAGAAATAATCTTAGAGCTTAGAGTAGAAAATTATATTAATTTACGAGATGCAATAGGAAGAAAAGACAGCAATGTAGCAGATTTAGGACAAATGGTTTTACTCACTTCAACATTTACTGGAGGGCCTCGTTATATGTATGAAAAAACACATGATGCAATGTGCTATGGACTTTGGACGCCCTGATCATTTCATCACCTTTACATGCAATCCAAAATGGACAGATATTTCTGAAGCACTTTCTCTCTTAAAATTATTGCTAAAGGTAGAGTATTTGGAAAAACTCAATGTTTTATGTATTCCGATTAATGGCAAAAACTTGGATTACCACATATACATATTTTATTATAGTTACATCAAAAAATTACTGCAAATAACATTGATAGCTTTGTATGTGCAGAGATACCAAATCCTGAAGAAGACCCTCTACTTTATGATATTGTAAAAATTAATATGATACATGGTCCATGTGGTTACCTTATTATGAATTCTCTATGCATGAAAGACGGAAAATGTACAAAAAGGTATCCCAGATCTTTAGAAAACGAAACGCGAGGCGATGAAAATGATTACCCAAATTATAGCAGAAGATCTCCTGATTCAGGTGATTTTGTAACAAAAATAAAAGATATTGAAATCGATAATCGTTGGGTGGTTCCCTACAACCTAGTACTTTTACGTACATTTGATGCACACGTTAATGTAAAGATATGCAGCTCTATTAAATCCATTAAATACATATGTAAATAAAGAGAGCGATCAGGCCTCATTTGTTTTAGAAAATTATGAAATATTAAAATATGAAAGCGGCCGATATATTAGTAGTTCTGAAGCTTTATGGAGAATTTTAGCTTTTCCCATTCACGAAAAATATCCACCAGTATTCCATCTTGCAGTACATCTGGAAAACGGACAAATGATATATTTCACATCCAATAATTTTAGCATTTTTTGAGCTATGCAAATCTGATGACTTTGCCAAAACACTTTATATCTATATCCCGAAGTTCCTGCATATTACGTTTGGAAAAATTACAAATTTATAAGACGAAAGAGGGAAAAAGTGTCAAGGGTTGGGAGAATATCAAAAAGGATGATGTATTGGGAAAAGTATACGCCATACATCCAAATAACGCAGAATGCTTCTTCCTTAGACTTATACTACATACAATTCGTGGGCCTACTTCATTTTCAGATCTAAAAACTATTAATGATGTAATTCATTCCACATTTCAGTTAGCATGTTTAGCATTGGGTTTACTGGAAGATAATATTGTGATAATGCATTGGAAGAAGCTGCATTAAATGATCACCCATCTAAACTACGCGATCTTTTCGTAAATCTCGCATTTGAGAGGTTGCAGTGCTTTTCTTTGACAAAAATTTAGGAAAAATCTTTCGGAAGATATAAAGAAAAACATGGAATTAGAAATACAAGAAGAATTACAAAATATGGATGAGGTATATAATAGATGATTAATAATAACTGAAGATGCGTTAGTTTCTATTGTTGACGAATATTTTATGAAATATGTACCACCAAAGAATATTCATATATAGAAGGCGCATCATGTAGAAGCAAAATTTCTTATGGCGGGTTCTAATCATAGAACCTGCTCTCATGTAATTCTCGCTCTCAACGTTTTGTCATGATGAGGGGGATAAGTAACAAGGGAAAACAAAATCCACCACCAAAACAGAGAGAGATAGAGAGTTTAAATATATGTGTTCGTACATGTGTGTATTCCTTATAAATGCACACACACACACATGTATAAGTTTGTACATGTTATAAACAGAGTTTAAAATTACTACTAAAATATTCAAAAAATTGCATCATTTTTCATATTACTTGAAAGCAAATCAAAAAAATATTTCATCAACAAAAATTTTTATTATAAAAATACTAAAAATATACCACAATCAACGAGCGCCATATATGTTTTCACTTGTACATTTACATATTTTTATTTTCAAAATATATGTTGAACAAAAATTATACAAAACAAAAAATATGCAACATGACCAGTACGAACTGCGTAAAATATTTCAGCTTGTGCATTTTTTACTGCGAAGTAAATGTGTACGAATAAACGAAGACTTGCGAAGCTGACAACTTGAATATATGTGTACGAAATATGTGAAAAAATATGTTGAAAAAATATGCAAAAAAATATGTTGGAAAAATATTCTTGTGCGTGGACATCATTAGTAATGTATAAACAGAAATAAAATGAATTAGAATTTAAAACA
This sequence comes from Protophormia terraenovae, assembly GCA_951394005.1. Classification (NCBI taxonomy): domain Eukaryota; kingdom Metazoa; phylum Arthropoda; class Insecta; order Diptera; family Calliphoridae; genus Protophormia; species Protophormia terraenovae. The sequence continues at coordinate 2,593,385 of OX596078.1, read as the reverse complement.
GAAATAAACAAAAACAAAGATGTTTGTTTTTGGGTATTTCTGTATTGGGTATTATGACATAGAAATATAATAACGATGATTATAATAATCTTAAAAATTGAAATAGGAGCTCAATAAAGTGTTAAGTAAGAAAAAATTGTTTTATACAAATTAACCAACGTATTTTTGCATGTATTGTTTATGTTGAAAAGGATACAATTAAAATAAAAGTGATCGATTTAAGGTTTATAACGTGAGTGGAAAAAAATAAGGAAAAAGGGAAATTATAATGCAAACTTTGGGATGACAAATTTACCAACAACATTATGTGTATGTTAGTATGGAAACAAAGATGAAACAAATAAATAACCACATTACAGTACGAATTGTGTTGAGAATAACAAAATGTTCAAAATAATTGTAGAATTACAAAATACTGCTGAATTTTTGTTGTTTCATATATCCTAGACTACGAATTTATAAATAATTTGTTTATATAAAAGTCCTAATTATAAATAGTTACTTATAACTTTTGTGAAGCCTTTTTGCTTTCTGGTCACCTGTAATTTAATAATAAAATTCTTTTAGATAATTATTTCATTATTAATTCTGCACAAAATCAGCCACATTTAGAATGAAAATATATATTTTTCTATATTATTCGCGGTTTTGCTTTGGGTCATTTTTCGGAAGCCTCCGAAATTCTTAAAAAAATATTTATGTGAATATTTTTTTTTTTATTCTATTAGTAAACTTAAAAAAATATCTATTAGTTTTCTAGCACAAATAATTTTCTTCGTTCTCTGGGAGATTCAAAATGCTCTGGAGATGGAAAAATGCTTCGAAAATTATACGATCCACTTATTTCCGCACCTTGTAAGCACTTTTAAAATTTGCTTTTGCCAGAATTTGAAGGACGAAGAGTTTTTAAGTAAGTATAATTATTAACAACGTATTTCCGCCCTCCGATAAAAAATTAAAAACCCAGCTCCATTAGGATTAGGGTTACTAGATGGACAATGAACTTGATTGTCAAGATATTTGTAAACATAACTTTTCAAGTTATAAGTTCAAATGAAATTTGTCAAGTTGAAAACAATTTATAGTTATGAAGATTTTTCATAGCGATAATTCCGAAACATAAATATATGCTATATATTTTAGATAATAGAATGCCATCTGATTTATTATACCCTGAAAGTTAAATGTGGACAGAATTACACTGCATAATGGTTGAATTTTAAACAATCTTGAAATCATATCTATATGAGATATACGAATCATTTTAATTTTTAAAAATCTACAGAATAAACTGATTACTACATGTTATACATCGATCACGGGTTCCTCTAGGCTTGTTTAGAAACTTCTAAAACACATTCGCTTACAGCACTTGTTTAATGTTGTGAATAAATGTTCAAGAGCAATCATAGAATTCATATATAAAGTAAAACATTATTGGCGAATTTCGATCGTCAAGTTTTTGTTTTATAAATCAAGTTTGTTTTTCTAGAATGTAAAGTTAGATCACAATTCGAATCTGGCAACCGTAGCTAGTAATGTATAAACTTAATAAGAAGTTTATAGCTTAATAAGAAGAGAGCTTAATTTTAATTTTCCACCAAGTATGGAAGCTTCACAAATCTTTGGATAGATTAAAAAAATTTTGTAAAATGACGCATAAATACTCCGATCACTGCCAAAAATTTCCAAATATGGCTCAATGTCGCCTAAGATAAAGTTGCTATGGAAATTATACTTATGTAGAAGATATAGATTGAAATTAAAATAAAATCAAACAATTTAAGTAAGATCTTATTTCAATAAAATTTTTAATTCATTCAATCATCTTGACTTGATTTAATGATTTATTTATTTTTATTTTTTTGAAAACATAGTATTTCTGTTTTTAATTTGTTAAAATTTTTAATAACTTAGAGTTGAAAATTAAAAGAAAAAATTATTGAATTAATTATTTACTAATATATTGGCTTTTTTCTGTGAAAAAATTTGTCCGTTAATTTCTCGCAGAAACAAATTTCACAATATAGTAATTGATTTATTTTAACTAATAACTCAGACTTAAATAATAATATATACATATGTACTTACATACATATGTAACTAAATTATGTTTTTATTATTTTAATTTTTTACTCTAATTCCATGTATAAACCAGCAAGCAAGCGGTTTAAGTTAAATAGCGATAATTTTTGAAGAAGTGTAGAAAAGAACAAACATATTATTTCATAATTATTGTTCATATTTATTTAGTTATTCTATTTCTATATCACAATACCCAATACAGAAATACCCAAAAACAAACATCTTTGTTTTTGTTTATTTCTGTTTTAAATTCTAATTCATTTTATTTCTGTTTATACATTACTAATGATGTCCACGCACAAGAATATTTTTCCAACATATTTTTTTGCATATTTTTTCAACATATTTTTTCACATATTTCGTACACATATATTCAACTTGTCAGCTTCGCAAGTCTTCGTTTATTCGTACGCTGAAATATTTTACGCAGTTCGTACTGGTCATGTTGCATATTTTTTGTTTTGTATAATTTTTGTTCAACATATATTTTGAAAATAAAAATATGTAAATGTACAAGTGAAAATATATATGGCGCTCGTTGATTGTGGTATATTTTTAGTATGTTTCACATCAAAAAATGTTAATTATGCATGTTTTCAAAATGGGCTGTCGTAAAAAAGAAAAAACTATTTACTAATTTTTAAACTCTGGTTATAAATATCGTTGTTTCAAATTGAAAGAAACTAATAATATTTGTTTCTTTTATTTTGAAATAAAAAGTGCCAACAGAAATTTTAGTTGTTTATTTACTAATGGAAAAGATATGAACGTTTTTATTACTGTAGGGCATAGCATACATATTTTGTTGTTTTACAAGTATAAATACTTTGATCTGCACCGACGTGCTTATACCTTTCTTAGTGACGTGACAAATTTTGTCAATTTATAGTTTATAGTTATATTTTTGATAAAGTAATAATTGTTATTTTTTACTTTTATATATTATATTTTTATATATTTCATAAAATGTGCAGATAATTTGCTTTTGGTGTTTTTTTTTTCTATTATTATTTAAAAAAATTGCAATTAAAAAAAATGTTTTTATAGAGAATTTTTAATTTTAGAAATTTTTATTTAAAAAAATATTTAAATTTTTTCATTTTTAAAAGTACATATTTTTTCCATTTTTTTGATTTTTAGAAAAAAAAAATAATTAAAAGTTTTTCCTTTTTTTCGAAAAAAAAAAAAAAAAAAATATTTTGTGATTTTTTCCAAGTTTTTGGGTTGTATTTTATTTGAAGCAAGAAATTATTTTTAAAATATATATTTTTTATAGAAATAAATAATATTAATGTTTTTAGTTTTAAAACTTATTTTTAATTTATATATATATATATATATATATATCTATATATATATATATATATATATATATATATATATATATATATATATATATATATATATATATATTTTATTTAGTAAAAAAGTTGTTTTGAATAAAAAAGTATTTCATTTCTTTTATTTTTGGGCAGAAATAATATTTATTTTAAAAAATAAAGAAGTTTTTTGATTTATTTTTATATAAAAAGAAAAAAATATTCATATAGCAATCTTTCAGTTTATAGACTTACATTTTTTATAAACAATAATAGTGAACAATTTTTTTAAATATATAAAAGTTATTTTTTGGCAGGAAATAAAAGTTATTTTTTATTTATTAATTTATTTATTTTTGTCATACAAATTTTTTATATAGTAGGTATATACAAATTAAATATTTTTACAAAAAGATCTTTTTTAAATAGAATTGCACCTTTTTCACAAAATAAAACAAAATTATTGAATAAAAATCTAATTTTTGTGGTGACAAATCCGATATGAATAAAAAAATAAAAATATTTTTTTATATTTTTTTTTCAAGTGGATATAATTTTATATTTGTGTTTTTATTTATTTAATTAATATACTTAACTTTAACATCTGTTACTTTGAATACATAAGTAACAAAACTACACAAATCAAATTTTAAAATATAAATTTGATATTCTGAAATTATATTTACATAGTTCATATGACGTTAAAAAGGCATAACTAGTTCGGTGCTGATTAAAGTATTTCTACTTTTAAAACAACAAAACACATATGCTATGCCCTACACTAACATACGCGATCGTATTTTATCTCCTTAAGTAAATAATATAACAATTTCTTGTTTCTACTTTTTTATAGGCACTACACCAGCGATCGCCACTCTCATACATTCACAATTATGTTTGTGTATGTTTTGTTTTTCTGTCCCATTATGAAATTATACACCAAAAAAATAACATCATTTTTATAGTAATTTAATTTGAAAGTTTCTTCGCCAATTCAAGACTTGTAAGTGGAAATACACGAGCGCAACGATTACCATAGTAATCATAAAAATTACGATTTAATGTTTATTTTTTCTATTCTTTGATTAAAAAATATAATGATAAATTATTAATTTAGGATTTTAATTTCTTATTAAAAAATATCGAATAATTCAGCACGAACGATTATTTCAAATTTGTATTTTTTAATAAAAATGAAAATTAAATGTAGTAAATTATTAATTAAAAAAAAGATAGTTATTTAATAATAAATCATATTAATTAATCCTACTTAATATTAAATATTTTTCATGAGTGTATCTCAAGCAACAAGCAGTAACACAACGTTCTTGCTTGAATGCTCGTGCGAGACTGACTTTCTTGTGTGTTTTTTATTCATTTCAAGAGCATAACAAAAGAGATAAAAAACACGCAAGCTTCCTTTCCTTTTGTCTTCCCTTCCGCATCCTGAAATACTTTTAAAAAATATTTCAGTTTTCATTGACATGCGCTTTCTATATGTTGTATATTCTTTGGTACCACCTAATCGTCTAAAGTAAATAACACACAACCCAATTTAGAATACTTAATAGAAACTAACTATGATGTAAATGTATTGGAAAAAGAAGCACTTACTAATGAACAGTTACGGTAGAACAAAAAGAAGTATATACATAAGTCATAAAGAGCACCGAAAACAAAACTGGTCAAATATTTTTCCTAGATGCTTCCGGCGGGGGTACAGGTAAAACATTTTTAATGAATTTACTTCTCACAAAAATTCGGAACAATGGTAATATTGCATTAGCACTTGCATTATTTAAAGGTAGTAAAACTTCTCATTCAACGTTTAAAATTCCTTTTAATTTAATCCATATTGAGAATCTTGTGTGTAGCATATTAAAGCAAAGCAATTTCATCCCATATACTTATTGTATGGGATGAAATTAAAATGACTCATAAAGGTGGCTTTGAAGCGCCAAATAGAACTCAACATATTAGATAAAATAACTATGTGATGGGAGGAGCAACAGTTTTGCTAGCAGGTAATTTTCGCCAAACTCTACCAGTAATACCTAGAGGAATTCGCGCGGATGAAGTCACAGCATGTTTAAAATCGTCACATTTATGGGATATTATATGTAAAGTTCGACTTACAAAAAATATGCGGGTCCATATGAGAGAAATTTGCTGAAATCCTTCTAAAAATTGAAAATGTTAATTTTCCTGATATTCAAAGACAGATAACAATTCCCACAGAACTTGGTATCGTGGTGAAAACGTTAGAGGACGAATATAGCTCACATTAATTTTAGATCCAATGACTGGTTTTGCGAACGTGCAATTTTGACACCAGAAAATTAAAGAGCATTTGATGATGTACAACAATTGTATATTGGTATTTTTGCGTTTGCAATTGAAGGATTATAAATTTATGGTTTCAAGTAATTTGGCCAATTTTAACTCATGTTTATGTGTATGGTAATGCCGCTCGTGATAATGGTGCGCCATGGCGTAACAAGAATTATTTTAATAAAGCTTAATATTTTCATTTTTTCAGCATAGTGCTAAATTCATATCCATCTATTGGATCCGTCAGACAGATAAAAAATACATATTATATATCATTGTTTAGTAAAATTTGTCTTATTTTTAAATATGTACAAACATTTTTTAAATACTAAAATTTGTTGAAGACTTTTTGTAAAAAACACTGAGAAGGCATGGATTTGTGATTTTTTGCATATTTTTAATTTTTAATTATGCAATAAAAGCCTTGTTAGTAAATATTTTAGAATGAAATTGCACACATAAGTAGATTTTTTGGTGCTTAATTTAAACTTGTTTAGATTTATCTACAAAAATCCCGAAATTCCTAAAAACCTTAAAAAAATTTCCAAAAATGGGATTTTTTACTTTTTTTGCTATATCTTTCCAACCGATAACGGGGAGCAAAAATTTCTATTGCGAAAGAAATTAAAACACTTTAGGCTAAGTAAAATGTATAACTCATTTTTGATTCCAAACCTGGTTCTCGCAAAATTCGATTTTTAAAAGCATTTTTTCCTTTGAAGTATTTTATGTTTAGTTATCTTTCAGAAAAATATAAATTCTATATATGTTACTTAAGAAAATTTTTACATAACAAGGAAAGAATGTTACCACTTTTTTGGTAAAAAAAAAAACGGGAAAAAAATCAACTTTTTTTGAAAGTTTAAATTTAAATGCTTATAACTTTTGACTCCGTAAATATTTTTTCAAAATTCTTTCTTTATACAATTTTTCTATTTGTTTTTAATGAAATAAGAAAATTTTAGAGAAAATTGGGCAAATTTGGGAAAATTTCCGCTGTAGCGAAAAAACTTCACATTGACAGGCTTAAACTAAAAGAGATAATATATACATGCGACAATGGTTTTTGTAGATCTCGACTAGCAGAATCCTCCCACATATTTTTGCATTTGGCGATTCTTAGTGCATATTTATCTTGTTATTATTAGGTCATATTTAACCCCTTTAGATCATATTTTGATATTATAAGATAAAAATAATTTATTTTTAACAAATAAATTCGGCTGAGCCGAAAAAAGTCATAAGCCGGTGGAAAATCGGCGCGCAGCCGATTAGCCGCCGCCGCCGATAAAATATAGTCGGCTTGCTTCTCTGGTCACTGCCACACCTTCGTGAAAAAAGTGGGAAGATTTACTTCGGTTTCGAGTCAATCTTCCTACAGGTCTACCGAGGTGATGACAGAGACAGACCAGTTCAAAATGATGAAAACCAATCTCCAGAAGCAATGTCTTGTGAGTAGACTACTACTTCTCTTGCTCAAAAGGACACTAATTCAAACTAGTTGACGAGGACGCCCTTTTGGAATCAGACCAAGATGACATCAACGTCACAATCATCCCAAAAGACACACATGGTGAAGATAACGCAAGTTAATCTTCACCATTATAAAGCAGCTTCGGCTGCGCTGCTCCTCTGAATGGTAGAAAAAAAGAGGATCTAGCACTATACCAAGAACCCTGGATCGTTGAAGACAGAATTTGCGGACTACGTGCGGACAATTTTAAGCTACTACATGCTACGGGGTCAGGTAGGATTCGATCTTGTATAGAAGCAAGCAAGAAACTCAGTATCTTTATTCTCTCTGATTTCAGTGATGAGGATACTATATTGGTGGCCTGGGAGAAAAGTGCTGGTATCATATATATCGTCTCCAGCTATATGGTCCACGACCATAGTGACCCACCATCTAACAATAAGGTTCGCAGATTAACCAAGGCGGCTAAGGAAAACAACATACTGCTCGTAACTGTTTGGGGAAGCTCTAACACAAATACAAGGAGTGAATCTCTATACGATTTTATTCTTTGTAGTAGTTTAGATATTTTAAACATTGGTAAGGAACTGACCTTTGTAGTAGAGTGATTCCATGTCAAAACGGACAGCAATCGGATTTGACATCTCCGATTTCACTACAAGCATTGACCATTAGAAGTGTTTTCGAAAACATGAAATTTCAGACCCATATTTCTTTTCGGTCCGGAAATATGATGAAACGAAAAAATGTTAAAAACTTTACAAATTAATTCTTATTTAACTTCTAATAACTTCTTAAATATACATGGTAGATCTCTAGTTGTTGCTGCATATTAAAGACAAAGATATTACCCTCACAACGAGATATACAAAGTTTTTTACACTAAAAGTTGGAGATAAAAAAAATTCTAACTGTTATATCTATAAAACCGGTATTTTTAAAATTCTTTAAAAAATTATATATTGTTGACATAACTTTTCTCCATATGGATATAAAATTTCAAGTTGGAGCCTTATTTAGTTTAGGAGTTATGGACAAAAATAAAATCCAATTAATAATAACTCCTAAGCTAAAGAAAATAAAAAGTTAATTTTAGTGTAATTTTAAAAACAAGGACATTGCCTTAAAAATGATATATAGTGAGTTACTTTAGATCGAAAGTTCAAAGGTCAAAATAATATTTAATAATTTATTTTTGAAACGTCATATTTTTGAACCGGGAGAAATTGTGATTTGAGCAACATTTGGAATACGTAAAATCTGTAGCGAATTTCATTGAAATCGGAGATATCAAATACAAAAATGTCTGTTTTTTGTCCGTTTTGACATGGAATCACTCAGTAGCTAATAGAAGGGAAGTTCTCGATATAACGCTAGTTAGTACTAGGCACTCTAACATGATCAGGGACTGGAGAGTCTCTAACGACTGCTCATTCTCTGATCACCTATATATCGACTTCAATATCGAAGTCTGTTTACCTAGGGTTAAACCTTATTAGAATAGGAGGAAGACAAATTGGACAGAGCAACATAACATTCTGTCCCAACTTCTCCCTAATCCCCCTACCATCAACGGTTGCGAGGACATTGAATCCTGCGTTGAATTGCTGACAAATGCATTTGACACGGCGACTTCTGTTGCATACAGACCTTAGGTCTGCAAAGGTAGGAGTAAACCACACTTGTGGAACTCCGAGATTGGCGAGACTCGTAAAGAATGTCGCCGTTTATTCAATGAGGCAAAAAGACTGGGTAACTGGTCTACCTGTAAGTCCTCAGTCAACAAAATAAAGAAACGCGAAACGCAAATCCAGGAGGGCTTTCTGTAGCGGCGAAGAGGGTAACTCCAAGACTAGTCGTCTCCGTAAAATTCTGGCATCATCACCTGCTGTCCCAAGTTTCATTCAGAAACCCTGTGCCAGCTGGACAACAAGCAACCAAGAGACCTTGAATGTTTTAATGGATGCGCATTTCCCTGGTAGTCTCTATTTAATGGAGTATTCTGCGGTATATTCGGTAGCCTCACATGAAGCTCCCTTTCCTATAACGAACATTGAAATGAGATGGGCTCTGAAAAGCTTTGCCCCATTCAAATCCCCGGGCCCAGATGGCATTAGACCTGCTAATTTGCAATATAATGCGGACATAATAGTTTCTTGGCTAATTCGGATATACTTAGCATGCCTATCATGTTCTTACATCCTTGGTGGTCTTCATCCCAAGAGGAAAGAGAGCGATCAACTTTGGACCTATTAATCTGTCGTCCTTCCTCTTGAAAACACTGGCAAAGTTGATTGACCTTTATCTTCGTATACAATTAACCCTAACCTATTATCAGCGTCTCAACATGTCTACTTGAAAGGCAGATCCGTGGAGACTGCAATACACTCACTTGAGGGCACATAGAAAATGCTCTTGAGCATAAGGAGTTTGCATTAGTTGCCTTCCTCGACATAGAGGGGGCTTTTAATAATGTGACTCCGTAGGCAATCAAACTGTCTCTGGAAAGACTGGATATAAACCAGTCGATAATTTGCCTCATATGGAGACTTCTAACCAACAGGGTTATATTTTCCAATATGGGAGCATCTACCATATTCATGGTAGCAAATAGGGTTACTCCGCAAGGGGGAGTTTAATATCCTCTTCTTTGGAATATCGCCCACTACTCAGGGAACTCGATTCTCTAAAGCTGTATCTGTGAAATATCTGGATACTATGTCTCAACGCCTGTAAATTGCTCTGGGTCTACTTAGTATGTGGAGCACAACTAGTGGCCTTTGTTTAAATTCAGGAAAAATGGAACTTCTTCTTTTCTCAAGAAGATATAAGATTACCATTACCACGCCTAAATGGTGTTGAACTGAAGGTATCAGATAGTGCGAAGTATCTAGGGATTATACTGGACTCCGAACTATCCTGGCTCCAGTATACAATGTCTAGAGCCTCAAATATGTGTGGGAAAGTCATTGAAAAATCATGAGGAATAAATCCCAGGAACACAAAATGGCTCTTCAAAATGGTAATAAAGCTCACTTATGTATGGTGCGTTAGTATGGTGGAAGGCTATGGAGATATCCACCTTTTTCGGAATCTTTGAAAGGATTCTGCGTAGTACAGGTTACTCATTACAGGCGCGTTCAGAGAAACAAGCCGAGGCAAAATTTTCGGCACTTTTTAATCGGCGATGGCGGCGCGAGTTAAACTAATTCGGCGGCGGCTAAATTTTCGGCTTGGATTTAGTAAATATTACATTGTGCCGCCTAGGTGCTCCCCATCTACAAAAAACTTGAAGTAGTTGAAATAGAATTGAGGAGTTCATAATTTATTAATTATTAATTCACTTTTATATGTTCTATTATCCTTAATTCTAATAAATTTATCGTATGTAAGTAAAATTATAATAATAGATAGAGCCACTGCATTCATTTCTTCGAATAAGATAGAAAAATATGTTTTTTGTTGAATTTGAACACAAATTTAAAGATTTCGGCGGCTGATTTTGAGGCGATGAAAACGGCGGCGGCGCATGAAGTAGAAAATTACACGGCGGCGGCGCGAAACCGGCTTGGAGCCGATCGGCTTGTATCTCTGGGCGCGTTACGTACAACTCCATCTAAAGCCCTATTCGTTCTAATGAACTGGCTACCGGTGGATCTTATGGCCAACCAGATCGCCATCATGTCGGCGATCAAAACTTTAGGTGCATGAACTGATAGAGAGTATGGCCGTGCGACCGATTTAAGGTTATTTGATGACATTCCTTGCAATATTAGGTTTGTTCGTTTGAAATTCTAGTAAAACTAGTAAAAAAAAGATAAATTTAAAAATAATGCTCAAAAATAAACCCTTACTTGAAAAAGTAAGAAAACGGAAAATAGTAAAATAAATTTTAGTGTCAATAAAAACATAAATTTTTTATATAATTTTTTATTTTTGTTAAATGGAAACTTGGAAACATCTCAAAAATACTAGCATATGTTACTTTGCAGATAATTTTTCACATATTTTCTTATAGAATTACTTCTATCTAATGACATATATGATTTTTAGCCTTGTTGAATATCATCAATAGTTCATGTCCGCCCATATAGATTTTGAAGATAATGCAATTTGGTACATAGAATTTGTAAAATCCAGGGACGAAGCCTATTGTTCAAAACGTGTCTATTATTTCACATAGCTTCCAAATGACAAACGTCTATCTAGAATTGAGTTGGACACCTATAAATCTTATAAATGTAGTAAAATACAATACAAATAAAATATTTTGTAACCTTAAACCACCACATCAAATTTTTTAACATTGGACTTTAATTGACCATAAGCTTCAAATTACTTAAACATGATAAATATGTCAATATGTACACGAATTCGCTTATTTTATTTAAATATATGTCAATGTACCAAATTTAAAAAGGATCAGTCCATACTTGACCACGTCCTTTTCCGAAAATCCCTTAAATGTGCATAAATTAGTACAAAAATACAATTTTGTTCACGTAAGCTTTATAAAGTTATTAATCATAAATCCAAAATTTGCAATACTTCATTCAAAATTGACCGCTGGTTTCAACAAAAAACGTGTAAAAAATTAAAGATAGTTTCTAATTTTTCTGTTTTAAAATAAAATTCAATAGAAATTTGAAAATAAAAATTTCTTACTACTTTTGGTCGTACAAAATATTCAAGTAAAATATAGCAAAAGAGAAAAATATTTTCTCTTGAAATGTTTACTACTTTTACTATTTTTACGTGCACAGAAACGCTTTTCTAGTAAAATACTTGCAAAAATAGTAAAACTAGTAAAATAAAATTTAATTTTATTTTACTAGTTTGGGGCGGTCCACAGTGGGGTCAAACGCAAATTTTTTGGTAATAAATCTGTATCTCCAAAACTACTGCTCGGATTAAATGGAAATGTATGGAAGAGTTGCAGAGGAGGACCTAAGCTTTCAGAAAAATCATCTTGTGGTCACCCTGTGATAACACAAGATAAGCTACAGGGTGTCAAAACTGACTACCTCGAGTATGTAAAAGTTTAAAAAAATCGTAACTTCTTCAAATGAAGTCCGATTTTAAAGATTTTTATATTTTTGTAAAGTGAATTGAATTTTTGATTTTTTGCCTCGACTTTCTTTCGTTTTTCAGGAATAAGTCCGGAGATATATGAGGAAAAAATTTCTAAATTTTTTTTTTAATTTGCTGTATATTTCCAAATAATATGCTGAAAGAATTTTTGGATTATCTCGATTCGTCTAGACGTGAAAAATATTCAAAGTCAGCACTCTGAAATTGGTATGAAAAATGGCTATTTTTTACAAAAATATAGTACAATTCTTTCACTTTTTTCTCAAAGTTCTGTTAACGAAAAGATATTTCAAAAGATAAAGCTTCAAAAATCCTTAATAACGAAATTTTGAATTAATTTATGTTTGCACCCTACAACAGGCATTGGTCGAAAATGGTCAATTTTGGAAAAAGTTAAAATTTTTATCGATTAATAAAAAAAATGTCACGCTAGCTTTTTTAAATTTTTTGACGATATTTCATCAAAAAATAAATTAAGAACGATTTGACACTAAATTGCTTCCCGCCCGGCCAAAAACGAATGCAGGAGAGCAGATGAAAAAAGTCAATATTTTAAACGACTTTTTTTAATTGCATAAAAAAGCATATTAGCATAATATTTTCGCCATTATTTCTAATGTTTTGTATAAATTATATATCGATCTATCACTGCAAAAATCATTAAAATATCTTTAAGACCCGATTTTTGGCAATTTTTCAAAAATAAAAAATGTTTAATAAATATAAGCGATTATTACAAATATTATCTCCTTCAACAACCAAAACGTGCCAATACAATTGCGTATTACGTATATGAACTAGGGATGCCAAACGGGACTGGATTTTGCAAATCCCGGGATTCGGGATTTTATAATTTCAAATCCCGGGATCCCGGGATTTTTCGGGACCCCGGGATTTTTCGGGATCCCGGGATTTTTCGGGATTTCGGGATTTTTCGGGATCGGGATTTATATTTCATATAAAAACACATTTTAAATATATGGAAAAAAATCAATTTTTTATACATATTTTAATTAAAGAAATTTAAATACGAATAAATTTCTAAAATTAAAAATAAATCATAAGGTTTGTTCGTTTGAAATTTTAGTAAAACTAGTTAAATAAAAGAGATATTTAAAAAATAAATCTAAAAACCAAGCTTTTACTTGAAAAAGTTAGAAAACCGAAAATAATAAAATAAATTTTAGGGTAAATAAAAAGTTAAATTTTTATTATTATTTATTTTTTTTCTTACTTGTGTTAAACGGAAATTTGGAAATATCTCAAAAATACGGGCATATGTTCTTTTGCAGATATTTTTTCTTATAAAATTTCATTAGCTAATGATAAGTATGATTTTTAGCTTTGTTGAATATCATCAGTAGTTAATGTCTATCCATTTTGGAAGATGATTTAACGCAATTTGGTCCTAGAACTTGTATAATCCAACATTTGTTCATTATTTCGTCTTCCATACAAATGTCTTTCCAGATATTATTAATACATATTATTTAATACATATTATTTAATACAAATCAATATGTATTAATAATTAAAATTACGTTTTAAATTAAAATTCAATAGGAAATTGAAAATAAAATATTTTACTAGTCTTGCTCGTACAAAATATTCAAGTAAAATATGTATAGCAAAATAGAAAATTATTTTCTCTTGAAATATTTATAACTTTTACTAGTTTTATGTGCACAGAAATGCTTTTCGAGTAAAATACTTATAATAATAGAAATACTAGTAAGAATAGCATACAAACGAACAGACCTATAATGTTCTAATCTTCGTAATCGATTTTTAATATATTTTTGAAAATTTTATTAGTTTTTGGAAAATACGCAGAGTTTTGCTTTACAAAACATTATTTTTTTAGTTTTTATATCTTTTTTATATTTTTTAAATTTGAAAAATTGCCAAAAATTTATTTGTAAAGCTTTTTTAATGATATTTTCAGGAAAGAAAAATCGATATGAATTTTATACATTACATTAGAAATAATTGCGAAAGTGTTATGCTAATATGCTTTTTTTATGCAGTTGTTTAAAAAATTTACTTTTTCATGAAATCTGCACTCCTGCATTCGTTTTTGGCCGGGCGGGAAGCAGTTTAGTGTCAAATCGTTCCAAATCTATTTGTCGATAATATATCGTCAATAAATTTAAAAAAGCTTGCGTGACATTTTTTTATTAATTGATAAAAATTTAACTTTTTCCAAAATTCACCATTTTCGACCAATGCCTGATGTAGGGTGCAAGCTTAAATCAGTTCCAAATGTCTGTATTAGCCATTTGCGAAGTTTTGTATTTTGAAATATATAAAGAAAGAAGTTTTTTCTTTAACGAAACTTTGCGAAAAAAGTTAAAGAATTGTACTAAATTTTTGCCAAAAATAGCCATTTTTCATACCAATTTAAGAGTGCTGACTTTGAATATTTTTCACGTCTAGACGTATTGAGATAATCCAAAAATTCTTTCAGTACGTTATTTTGAAATATATAGCAAATTACCAGATATTTTTAAAAAATTTTTATCTCATATACCTCAGGACTTATTCTCGAAAAACGAAAGAAAGTCGAGCCATAAAATCAAAAAATCAAAATTCAAGTGTAAATATATTTTTAACTGTAAGAGATAACTTAGATAAGTAAGCCCATTTTTTCTTTAGCTTGCCAAGCACTTTACAGAAATAGAAAAATCTTTAAAATCGTACTTCATTTGCATAAGTTACGATTTTTTTAAACTTTTACATACTCGATGTAGTCAATTTTGACACCCTGTAGATTTTCTTGTGTTATCATAGGGTGACCGCAAGATGATTTTTCTGAAAGCGTAAGTCCTCCTCTGCAACTCTTCCATACATTTCCATTTAATCCGAGCAGTAGTTTAGGAGATACAGATTTATTACCAAAAACTGTGCGGTCGTGCGAAGCGTAATGTGATTTTTTGTATAATTTGTTTTTATTATTGTTACGAATGTTGTTTGACGCATAGTTAAGTATTCTTTACGGCTAGGGCATCTGTGGTTAATATTTTTAAGGTTTTTGTTGAAACAATTAAAACTCTTAAAAGTAACTGCTCCATCTTGTTGAGTTTTATCAATTATGCACGTGGATTAATCATGTGCACCTTCGCAGGCAACGCATATGTAATTACGAAAGCAGCTTTTAGTTCCATGTTGCACATTTTGTGCAAAAAGTTGGTCCTTTATTTCCCTTGATAGATTTTTCCAATGAACAACTATGCCTCTTAAATATCTAATTTTGTGTATATCACTTTTAGAATGACGTGATCTATCAAACTCCAACATATATAATTCGTCATCAATAGTAGATATTGTTGCTTTAATTACTTTTATGTTTAAAGCAATAATCATGGGATTAAAATTTGTATTTCTCTTTTGCAAGTATAGTCTTAGCATTAATGAAGTATTCTGTAGTTGATAAAATAACTTTTGTACCAATTGACATACATTTATATTGGTATGAAGTTGCAAGTTTATTGTTTACTTTTAGAAACCCATGGGATCGACAACTATTGGAGGTATTACAGTTTTATACTCATGTTCTACTTCACCTGCACTATAAGTATCACCGTCTTCTAAATCTTCCAAATTTTTAAATCGATAGATGTTATTACTGATTTTGTTTTTGGGGCATTTCCCCAATTTTTTTTACGTTTAGAGTAATTCTATTTTAAATTTAAAAAATTTTGAACTTGATTACCGATTTGGATAAAAATCGGTGCACATATAGAGGAGGGCTCATGATCATGTAAAATTAATCTTATTAATTTGTATTTAAAGATGTCACAAGAAAAATTAATAAATATTTTTTTGAACATATTTTTTCTAAGAGTTATCTTTAAAGACGTTTATCTTAAAAAGTCTATCTTCAGTTTTTTTATAATTTTTTTGTAGGAAGCTTTATCGATATACTTACTATAGCAAAAATTTAGAGAAGTCAAATTTTTTAAATTTAAAATGGAATTACATTCATTTATTTTTGTATATTATTTACATTACCGTGTTGTTATTGTTTTACAAATCAGCTCGTTAATCTCACTATACGTTTATTTACGAACAAATAAAGCACAAGATGCATTATTATACCCTTCACCACAGGCGTAAAGGGTAAATATAAGTTTGTCATTCCGTTTGCAATTTCCACAATTTTAGTCGGAGAGAAAATTTTTTTACATTTTCTTGATCCTTATAACAAATGATGTCGATAGGACGATGTCCGTCTGTCCGTCGGTTGAAATGGCATTTATGAAGCCCACCGGCAACTGCCATATGTAATATATATATATCGGAAATGATCGGAAATTCTTTCTAAAATTTTTACATTCAGCAAAATCGGTTCATAAATGGATTTTTTTTGTTGCTTTTTAGCTTAAAAATGCTATAAATGGTGTTTATAAAGCCTTCCGATAACATAGATACATAATATGTATCAAAAGATCAGAAATTTCTTCTAAAACTTTTATATTGAATTTAAAAAAATCGCTTCAAAGATGGCCGAGATATTTAAAAAAACACGGTTTTTAAAAACCGGTTTTCGATTTTCTGAATCCCCTATATAAGTTATTGACTTTGTTTTTACGACAAAAGATCAGCAATTTTTTTCTGAATTTTAGTATGGAAAAAATTAACTCAATCGGTCCATTATTAACCGAGATATTGGCCAAACTTTTTCAACTTTTTGAAGGAACTATGTAAGCTAGAGGATTCGTTCTTTCAGGGAAAATTCTGATTTTTTTTATTTTTTTTTAATTTTTGTATTAAAAAAGTGAACTAAGTCGGTCCAGTATTTACCGAGTTGTAGGCCAAAACGCTTTATAACAATTTTTGAAGGTACTATTTGAGCTATGAACTTCGTTGTTGTATAGATCGATCATAAATATTTTTTTCGTTTTTAAATCAGTCAAATCGGTCCATAAATTTTGACGATACCCTCTTTTAATTTAATATTGTCTTAGAATTAGTAAACATTCAAACTATTTAATTTATTATTTATTGTATCTCTATTAGTTTAGGAGGTTACCTATCACCAAGTAAATCAGTCAGTCAATCACTCAGTCATTACTCTTAATATATATAGATAAAAACAAATCTAATTTCATCTCAACGATGGTGAAGGGTATATAAGATTCGGAACAGCCGAATATAGCGCTTTTACTTGTTTTTTAATAAGCTTCATAAACTATAGAAACTATTTTTTAATACAATTTTTTAAAAAATTCATATAAAAGCGAAGAATCATCCAAAAAATCGGAAGTTATTGATCAAAAAGAAATTATAAAATGACGAAAAATCATTCATTCAAAACATTATGTTTTTCATTTAATTTTCAAGAATTTTGTGGGCTATTTTTTCATTGAATCTTTTGTTGGCAGCCGTTCTATGTTTTATTTATATTTGTTTTCAATATCTTTAAAAAAATATCAAAAACTAATGAAAACAAAAAAGGAAAATAAGTTTTCAAATAAAAAATTTTACCATTTTTATGGCTTTATTTTTTGCGTCATTTATCCCCTTCTGCATTTTTTGAGGTCCAATTTAGCCTCCTTTTTTCTCACCTTCTCGCAACACTGATTCTTACCTAAATATTTATAAAAATAAAAATATACCAACAGTATTTTTGTAAATTTATATTATTATCTCTTTATTAATCTTAAAACCCGATGTTTGGCGAATCAAGATTATTTAGTTATTTACAAATAACAAATTACCCTGAATCGCATTTATTAAACTTTACATTTACTTTAGCTTTTTTGTTTTTTAATACTAATAATAATAATCATAATTATATATATGTATGTGTTCAATATTTATTTTGCCCCTTGGCGGAATTTAATTATTCCTTCAGACGATGCTCATACGGATTTTTTGGTTTGAATATGATAAAGTGGTGGTTAGGGTTGCTATTGCTCTTATCCAGGTTATAGGTTTGTTGATTTTAAATAAATATTTTTAATCAAAATAAAATATATTGTCTATGTGCGTAAGCTATATTATTTTATAAATTAACACTTCCAATTTTATAAGTATCCACAAATTGATTTAATTTTTTTTTTTTAATTTTTGATAACCTTTTCATTACAACATAATACATATATATACTTCTATGTATATATGCATTTATAACATCCACGCTTATAACCTCCACTCACAGTCCATAAATATTATTAATAATAAAGTATACTAATATAAGCAGATTTTATACATATTTATTAGGGTTGTCATTCGAACAGAAATTATACGAGGAACAAATTATTTATTCTTTTTGAACTAACAATTTTTTTTATTTTTTAATTTAGATTAAAAAATGATTCAATAAATTTTTAACCGTTGTTCTAATGGTTTTTCAAAACGAATTTTCGTTAAAATTATATTGTACACAAATACTCTTTTGAAATTATAAGTCTAAAAAGTTTTGTTTGTTAATTGTAAACCACCAGTTAATAGACTTCGGGTTAAAGCGCTTTAAAAAATTATAATAGCTTTTATAGGTTTAATCAAATGTCTTAAAGTTAGAATAAACGGGAGACGTATAAGTTATCCTTAAATTATTTTCTTAATATTCAACAAAAGGTTTATTTTTGACACTTTTTCATAAATTATTTATTTCAAAAATTATTTTTTTGATGTGGAAATAACCAAAGATTCTGAAATATATGACGATGATTTGTTAACTAAACTCAGTCAATATCCCAGCAAAAAAGAATTGAAAAAGTCATGATTTTAACATTGTGTTGTCATTGGAAGGAAGACTTAGTGGTGAAAAAGAGCTGCAGAAGTTCTTTTTTTAACCCATGGTTGTCATTGGTAGGATGTTATTCTTTTATACTTCTTGTTCATTGTTCTTAAAACTGTGTTTATAAAAACTTTGAATAAAAAGTTCAGTTTTCGCCTTAATAAATAATTATAAAAATGTTTAAAAATTTATAAAATTTAAATTTTGTTAGAAAGTATTAACATTATTTATTGCTAAAACTTCATTTATTTTCAATTTTTTGGAAGTAATTTGTAAGAATTTCCAAAAAAGTTTAAAATATACACTTTGTTCCACTTTTGAAGTGGTGAAAATGTTCTTTTTTGGAAGAACTTCATCGTTTTTTGCTGGGTAATGGATAAATAATATTATATATTTAAAAAATTGAATTTTGCAATATTGATAATCATTGACATTATTTAGAAAAATCTAAAAGGAACAGAAAACTAGATTTTAAAGCTATTCTTGTTGTATTGCCACTATTGAAAGGATTTTTTTACATTTGCTCTTATTTAAAAAAGCAATAATAGTTTTAAAGTCAAAATATTAATTATATGCTTTATGCTTGATTATTTTAAAGAAATTGTATATCATTATATAACACTATGCAACAAATTGATGATCATCGCGTGGGGGCGGAATCATTCCGATTGCAATTTTTAGCTGTTGATATGTGTAATAAACCCTCCAAAGGATTTTTTGCTGGTAGGCAAAATTTTTGTTTTATAACCACTTAAACATTTCTAATTATGCTTAGATAAACAGAAAAAAATAATATAAATATAGTCCAAAGCTAAAATATTTAAACATAAATGTTTAGAACATTTAAATGACAATATTTCATTAGAGCCTTCTATTCATCTATCTCCCATTATATGGGGTAATTTCTAATCCGTTTAAACAAAATTGTCATTGGTCATCCATTAAAACTTGAATATAATGGGTTAAAATATTCTACAGAAATTTTCTACTCCGAATTTCACTAGGGGTCACCGAAGGTCCACAGTTCATACGGTGAAGCGTTTATCCAAAGAAAAGAAATTATAAATTATTTTTACGATTTGTACAAAACTTTTAATTTTATGCTATATTTCATTGCCTAGTTTAAGGAGTTTATGTAAGAAATGTGGGAAAATTTCATAATTTTCTTTTTTAACAACATACCTCCAACAAGACCTCTAGTAAAATTTTAAGAAGAAAATATCTGTAGAACATTTTAACCCATTAAACTCAAGTTTAAATCGGAATGATTCCGCTCCAAAATACTGTTGCATAGTGTAATTTGTATATGGTCTCGATATTTGCATATTTTTTCTATGTTAATTAATTGTTATTTTTAGGTTTGTTTTGTGTTAATAAAAACAAAAATTTATTTAAAATAAACGACTTTTTACATTTTTTAAATTTGTAATCAATTATTCAAACAATATATCGATCAATATATCAAAGAAAATTTAAATTTGGTTCGATTACACGAATAATTAAAAAGATTATGAAATTTCATTTCATCAACATCAATGACAAATAATTGACAACCCTAATATTTATGTATTTGCAATAGTGAAAACACTTATAGTAAATTCCAGTTCTTTTAGAAGTCTATTCAGCATAACTATTTAAATTATGTGTGCAAATGGAAACCTCAATACTAAATACTCTTTAGCTTGAGTAAATTTTCAAGTCGATAATTTTTAAAGCGGATTTGCTTTGTAAGTTAAGGCCCTAATTGAAATGTTCTCAATGTATACATTCTGCTAAAAACAAATACGAAATTCATGAAAAAAATAGTTATTTGCTAAATTTAAATTGTGACAACAAAATTGGTAAATTCGGATGTTCAAAGTTCCAACTATGTCGGCTTATTAATTCAGTCATGGAGGTTATATCCATTAGGTTTAATCGAGTTATAATCACGGTGAATTTAAGTAATTATTATAAAGAATTTAATTTATCATTGTGAATATTACTGGTGTCATTTTTTATTGTTATTATTAATTATTATTATTAATATTTTGTTTATAAAACATATTTTTTTTTAAGTTTACTTTTATTTATTCGTTTGCTAATTTTTATGGTTTTGTTTGTTTGTATATAAACTATTGAAGTTGTAAATAAATTTTGTATTTTTTTGGTTGTTGTAATTAATGTTTGATGCATTTCCTGGAGAATGTTTAAAATTGTGGTATGGTTGAAATATTTCCGTATCCAATAAACGCTGAAATTATAAAAAATAAAAATAAAATATTAATATATTAACAAAATTTATAATAAAATATTTACAGAAAATATATTATTGACCTACTACTACAGATAAGTCTAAAATATTTATATGTATAATATACTGGTTCCAAAATATATATTCATATATATAATCTTATATGAAGTTAAAAATGTGGTACTATATTATGGATTTTTACATTAAAAAAAATCTAAAAGTTAACATATAATTTTATAAATGTATACTAACTGCACCAAAATTTCAAATTTGACCATAACTCATTCTAGAATCGTTCACTGGGATGTAAAAATATATTGTGAGAAATAGTAGTGAAATCGGATATAGTTAACCGTGGCGCATCTGACTTGAAGTTTGCATGGTGTGTTTTTATGGAAAATATGGCTTCTTTACAGTTTTTAGAATAAAAATTGCTATTAAATACTTTACTTTGCGACTAAATGTTCAAAAATCGTAATTTATACATAATTACACTGGTCGAACAAAAAATCCTCTCCTAAAGACGAATAGTTGGATTTGATGGATTTTGATAAACTGAAACATTTTTGATGTTTTCACTTTTTTTTTTTTTTTAATTCATTTATCTTTATTTATTGAATCTTCACGATATTAAGTGAACTAACAATAAGTATTCAAATCTTAAATCTTAATTTATATTAAGTCCAACCACTGACGGACGAAAAAAACTTTATTTATTCAAAGGGTTTAGCTTCTACGGAGGTCTGTTGTGTTCCTTCTTCTGAAACGGTTGTAGCCATTGCTTCTTATCATGTTTCGAGCAAGTGGGTTTGGGTGTACTTCAAGCTTCCTCAAATACGATTCTGCGTGTTTACTTATTTCATTTTTGACAATAGGGACATTGAGGTTCTTGTGAATGTTATAATTTTTCGCATACCAGGGTGCTGCTGTTATCATTCGTAGTATTTTATTTTGGAGTCTTTGAATTTTTTCAATATTTGAAGCAGATGCCGTGCCCCATAGTTGGATACCATAGCACCATATAGGCTTTATAATTGAGTTATAGATCAACAGTTTACAATCTAGACTTAATTTTGAATTTCTACCAATTAACCAGTTCATTTGGAGTTCATTTCAACTTAATTTGTGTTAATTTAGTTTCTGTATATGTTTTCCAAGTATGACGCCGATTTTCACTTTTGTGATGAAATTTTTGGAAAAATTTGCAATTTTGCATGAACAAATTTTTTTCGGACACTTATTTCTAAATAAAAATAATTTTGATAATAGAATAACGTGACCAGACATCCCGCTTTTGACGGGATTATCCCGTTTTTTAAACATCGATCCCGCCTAAAATATTTTTCCCGTTTTTTATAAAGAAATCCCGCTTTTTTAACTCTAACAATTACTTATTTGATTTCCTTATTTAAGTTTTCTATAACATTAACATTCTTATCAAGTGTAACTCAAAATAATTTGTAATTTTTTTTTCAATGGAATTAATATAAGTCGTAAGCGAAATTCACTTGTAAAGTTGATAATTTTTTTACATATCATTATTGACAATTAAAAGTTTAATAATTATCTTTTCCACTAACTGATCTTTATTTAATGTGTATTTTTTGATGACTTCGAAGTAGGAAGACTTCTCAAACGATGCGCATTGATAAGCTTAACATGTACAAAATATTGACATTTTTTTTAAAACATATTTTCAGTTGTCTACCAATGGTTTTAAAATCTCAAGTCTGGTATGTTTTGGAAAAAAATTTTAATTATGTTTTGGACATGAATTTTTCCAAAAAGAAGTTTATTTATATTTTTTCATAACATGCTCAAAACTAATTGATGAATTTTAAAACCTTTAAATATATTTATATTTTACTTACTTATCTCAAATGTATAATAATTGAAATAAAATTTCTTCACGATATTTTTAAATTTAGCCTAATTTTTAAATAGCATTTGATATTAAATCGTGAAAAAAAACAGTTTAAATTGTTTTTCTTTCGATCAAAAATTTATTTTAAGGATTAAGAATTATTTAAGAAAAAGTTTTGAAATCAAATTAAAAAAGTTCAAACCCAGAAAAAATTTTATTAGTTCTACAACTAGTTCCAGAACACAGGAAAATAGCCTGTATTTGTTCTACTTTGGCGTTACGACCAATGATTTTTGTTTGAAATTGTTACCTCCAGAACTAGTTCTGTGGAAGTGTTAGCTAGCCAGTACCCATTCTATGAAACGGTTCTAGAACTAGTTCTTTAATCAGTGATTTTTGTTTGAAATTGTCACATTCTAAACTAGTTCCATAGAAGCGTTAGGGAACGGTCTCAGAATGTGTTTTTTTATTTTTTATTTTAATGGGCTATTTTCTTAAAGGCCATTCTTTTTAATTTTTGAAATTTTTTATACAAGTATTTTAAACATTTCTAGGAAGTCATTCGAGAACCAGTAATTTGTTCTCAGAAGTGATGTAGAAGCCATACAGAATAAGTTTTTAAGCACTAGTTCTCCAAAACATTTCTTAAAACGAATTTAGAATCAGAATAAGGTTCTAATCCATTAGTGTCAAAATTGGTTGTGATACCACTGGTTCTGAGGATGTTGTTAAATAATATGAAGTGGTTCTGATTACACCAGTTCTAGAACTAATAATTTTAGAACGTGTTCTAAAATTATTCCTAGGAAATTTTTTTTAATCAATGCGAATTTGAATTTACAGTTGAAACTTAGCTTGGAGTTTTTTCGAAAATATTTCGAGAGTTTGAGTTTGTTGTTTCCAAATTTCGGTGAGTTGTTAATTTGTAACGTCTCAAGTGGGTCGTGAATCAAGAGCTTGCGAGAGCATCTCATTAAATTTAGAATTGAGATATAACAAAAAATCCCTCTTTTTATACAAAAATGTTCCCGCTTTTTCCATCAAAATTTGTTCAGAATCCCGCATTCAGGTATAATCGTCGCGGCAACAAATACAACAACCCAACTATTTGCCTCTCTTTCGTGCAGTTTATGTGTCAAAAACAACTGATTAAAATACATTGTAAAATATACAATCTTATTTTTTTTTCACTATAAGTAAACAATAAAACGTAAACAAACTTTGACAGATCTCATACACAAAAACAAAATCAGCTGGGCCGACGATTATACCTGTTCAGTGTACCATGCCCGCATTCGGGTCCCGCTTTTTAATAGAAACCCTCTGGTCACGTTATAATAGAACGACTTAAAGCCGATTTTATTCCGCATATTTTGGTGTATCATTTATATAAATGTGCACACAGTTCTCGAGTTTTAGTAAAATATACTGGAATAATCGGCTTAGTTAGGGCGAAATATTAGACGCGTCGAATTCCATACAGTCCAAATTTTGTATACCCTACACCACCATAGGTAGTTGGGGTATTATGTGTTTGTGCTGATGTTTGTAACGCATAGAAAACGTTATCCAACACCCACCTTAAAGTATACCAATCGACTCAGAATCACTTTTTAAATCGATCTAACGATGTCCGTTCGTCCGTCTGGCTGGTTGGCTGTAACGTTGGCTGGCTGGACGGCTGGCTGTCCATGTAAACCTTGTGTACAAAGTGCAGGTGGCAATTTTGAAGATAATTCAATGAAATTTGGCACGTGGGACTTTTATGATACAGGGACAAAGCCTATTGAAATTGGTTGTGATCGGTCCATTATTTCGCCTAGCCCCCATACAAATGTCCCCCCGGAATTGAGTTTCAACACTCAAAAATGCCTTAAAAATAAGAGTAATGAAATTTGGTACAAAGAAGTTTTGTCTAAGTATCAATCTTTGTACTAAATTTTATGAAGTTCGGTCCACGATTAACCATAGCTCCCATATAAACCCCTATTCCGAGAATCATTTTAAAGTGCATAAATCCCATACTAATGTTAGTATAAAGTTAATATTCGACACAAAAAAGTTTTATATAAGTAGAAAAAAAATGCTAAATTTCATTTGAATCGGTCCATAATTTACCATAGCTCCCATATAAAACCACTTCCGAGAATCGCCCTAAAGCGCATAAAATGAAGTAGATGTTAATATCAAAGAATTATTCTGTATTTGTATATTTTGTTTTACATTTAGTAAAAGTGTTGGTTTAATATAAGTCCCCTTCCAGAAATTTTATGGTCATACATAATGGTGTAGGGTATCATATGGTCGGTCTTGACCGACTATACCTTTTTTTTCGTTTTTTTTTTTTTTTTTTAAAAAAAAGGACGAATATTTTTTTGTCTACCAGTGTTATCCATTAAACAAGACGTAAGAAGGAAAAATTGGTTGAAAAATGTTTAAGTTATTACGAATTGGTTTTTCAACCAATGCTTAAGTTATTACGAATTCCCCAGACCATTAATGTGTTTTGGATCACTTGTGTAATTAGTGAACTAACAAATTTTAAATTTGTTAAGAAATTATTATATACTATGCTATTTATACCCTACACCACCATGGGTGGTTGGTCCGTCCGTCTGGTCGGCTAGCTGGCTGTCCATGTAAAGTTTGTGTGCAAAGTACAGGTCGCAATTTTGAAGATAATTTGATGAAATTTGGTACATATTACATGGTACATATTTCACCGAGCCTCCATACAAATATCCTCCCGGAATAGAGTTTTAATACTAATAGATGCCTTAAAAATAGGAATATTGTAATGAAATTTAGCACCAATAAGTTTTATATAAGTAAAAAATCCGTCTGCCGAATTTCATGAAGATCGGTCCATAACTGACCATAGCTCCCATATAAACTCCTCTCCTGAAAATCACTAACGTGCATAATCCCCTACAAATGTTAGTATTATGTTAATATTTAACACAAGTAAGTTGTATATAAGTAAAAACAAAATTATGTGGATCGAAATGGTGTAGGGTATCATATGGTCGGGCTTGACCGAACCATAGTTACTGAAAAATATATTTTTGTTCTGCAGGATAATCCAAAACCCATTTCCATGCTCGGTTAAAAAGTGTTGATATTTTAAGACTGTTTCAAAACCCAAATTTCAAACTTATAAAAATTTTTTTAAACTTATTTCAAAAACGAGAGAAGAAGATATAGTCGGTCAAGCCCGACATATGATACCCTACACCAACGGTTCTCAAAAGGGGGTCTGCGACCCACAAGGGGTCCGTAAAGACTTCCGTGGTGGGTCGCGAAGAGATTCTGAAAAATATTTTTGAACACTCAAATTTTTAATTTAAATATTATGTAGATGTTAAAAAAAAATCCCAATGAAAACTTTTTAAAAAACATTCTAAAATAAAGACAAACGTTAAGATTTTTTCTAAAATAAGTTCTTTTTAAGTTAGAAAAACATATTGTTGAATAAGATTGTTAAAATTGGCTCGACTGTTGTGAATGCAGAGTACACAAAACTTTTATTTCGCGAAGAAGTTTCCGGGCTATTTAAAGAAAATTTGCTTAAGCAACTTTACAATTTAAAATTGAAAAAGTCCTTTCAATGTGATTATCGATAAAGTACCAGGTTCATTTCAAAAAGAGTTCAAATGTAACTCATGTGTTAAATTTAATTTTAAATCAATAGATTTAAAAGTATTTTAAATAGTTGAAATAACGTATACGAATAAAATTGCAACAAATTTTTCAGTGCTTGATAAAAATATTTTACTTATCATAAAGGACTTTTATCATAAATCTTAGATGACCATGTGCCTTCTCATTATATTGTAAAAAAATTTATGGAAAACTGACTTCTAGTTAGTGTTGCCAGACGGTCTTGAATGAGCTTGATATTCAAGATATTTTAGGTCTTGCCAAGTTTCAAGTCAAAATACAATTTGTCAAGCTAAAAATATTCTATACTACTTTAAAATATTCTACAATTTAAATTTCTTAAAAAATATAATAAATTTAGTCAAATATAAAAAGTATGGTTTTCTCCGTTACATATTGTATGCATTTTTGGCTTATCACTGACAATAAATGCAAGAAATGATTTTAAAACTTTATTTTATTGTGAAATTTGTAAGTACTTAATATCAAATATATTTGTGAGAAAAAAATAAAATTAAAAAGCAGCATTGTGACAAAAAATTTCAAAATTCATTTCAAATTTTGTAGTACCGGCAGTATTAAAGGATGAATCACTTGATTCAAAGGCTGAATTATTACTTGTTTTTCATAATATAATACATGGACTTAGTTAAACAGTTTAGATTGTCATGTCAAATTATGTTCATATTTATTCTGCGATAGTAAAATTGCTAACAAAATTATTTGTGGTCGTACTAAAGTAGCAGCAATTGCAAGAAACGTATTGGCTTCATAGTCACAAGAAAAAGTTAAAGAAAGTTTATTTTTTGGAATCTGCAGTGACGCATCAAATATTTGAAATATAAAAACGTATCCATATGCAGTACAATATTAAAAATGGTATTCGTAGATAAATTCTGGATTTCTATGAAGATCCGAATGAAACTTCAAAAGATATTTTCAAAAATATTAAAAGAATAACCTGAGAAAATAAACTAGATCTTTAAAAAATTACTTCATACAGCGCCAATAATGCAGCTGTAAATTATGGTGTCCATAATTCCGTATTTCAAAAATAAAAAAATTAAAACAATAAAATAATAAAAGCTAATTGCAACTGCCATATAATAAACAATTTGTACAAATTGCGTTGAATGCTTTATCAGTCGACGTGGAAAATATCGTAATAAAAACATTTATATTACTCTGAGTTTTATATATTTTTTTTGTTTAGATTAATTTTTTAGTTCTAATAAAATTTTGTTGAAATAATTAAAAATTTTTTGGATATAATTGATCCGTCTACAATTTTCTTCAGGTTTTAATTTTCTAACATTTGTGGTTATGTCAAGTTGATTTGTTTAAAATAACGTTGAATTTTTCGAAATGTCAAGTTAAACTACTAAACAATTCTGGCAACCCTACTTCTAGTTCTTTCAAAATGTTGACAAAAAGGGAACTGCTTCAAAAAAAAAAAAAAATGTAATTTTTTTGATTATTTTTATTTTTACCCCATACAAAACGATTAATATTTTAATTCAGATGGTAATGAGGATCAGATAAAATACGCATACGTTATAGCAAGTCTATCCGCTCGTTTGTTCTAAGGGCTTAAAACTATTTGAAAATTTTTTATCAACATAGATTTTTATGTGAAAATATTTTTTTCACTTTTTTCCATTAAAAAAGGATTTGATCTTTAGTGAACGCAGAGAATTCTATTAGATGCATTATCCGAAAAAGTCTCATAGTATTCAAGATATCAAAAAGTAAAAACAGTGTCACAATTATAATATTTTTATAACGCACTGAAATAATTATCGGACCCCCACCTTAAAGTATACCGTTCGACTCAGAATCACTTTCTGAGTCGATTTAACGATTTCCGTCCGTCCGTCTGGCTGTCTGTCCATGTAAACCTTTTGAATAATGTACAGATCGCAATTTTAAAGATATCTTGATGAAATTTGGCACAGATAATTATTTTAGTACAAGGACAAAGCCTATTGAAATTGGTTATGATCGGTCCATTATTTTTTAATTTTTTACTTTTACTTTTAATTTTTTGCCTAACAATTTTTTTCATAACTTTGAAACTATTGATCGTATCAAAAATACATTATTTAAAGATATTGTGATTTTTTATGATTTTTTTAAAACAAAAAAAAACTTGCTATTTTCACGTAAAAAATTTACTTTTTGTTTAATTTTTTTATTATAACTACAAAATTACTGAGCCGATTAAAACGCAATATATAAAGGGATTAAAGGTTATGTAAATATAAATTTTTTTAAGTTTATTTCAATAATATCGGACTAACACTTTTTGAGTTATCATTAATTATGTGAAAAAACGTCTAAAAAAATAATAATTTTAGAAATTTTTTTTAAAACCTCTCCATAGAATTTAAAATTTGGACCATATTTGGACTACTGGAACCATAATACATCAAAATTGTAAAATAGTTTTTCAAGCGTTTAAAATTTTTTTGATTTTGTTGCCTTGTGTAATTAGTCAGTCAGACAGAATCGACTCAGAAAGTGATTCTGAGTCGAACGGTATACTTTAAGGTGGGGGTCCGAAGATTTTTTCTCTGCGTTACAATTTCTTCACAAACACATAATACCCCAACCACCTATGGTGGTGTAGGGTATAAATATCGAATAAAAGTATACAGATTTATAGACAACGCTTCAGGATAGAAAATTAAAAAGATTTAAGTGAATACCTTGTATGACTAAGCCGTACCTTCGATTTGAATTGTGCGGTTTTCGGCAAAAAGGAAATATTTCGGTTTTTTTTCGGCCGGCTGGAAGGCTGGCTGGCTGTTCATGTAAATCTTGTGCACAAAGTACAGGTCGCAATTTGGAAGATATTTCAATGAAATTTGGCACGTGGAACTTCTATGATACAAGGACAAAGACTATTTAAATTGGTTGTGATCGGTCCATTAGTTCACCTAGCCCCCATACAAATGTTCCCCGGAGCAGAGTTTCAACAGTCAATAATGCCTTAAAAATAAGAGTATTTTAATGAAATTCGGTGCAAAGAAGTTCTGTACAAGTATCAATCTTTGTACCTAATTTTATAGGTCAACGATTAACCTTAGCTCTCATATAAACCTTTCTTTTGAAAATCACTTTAACGTGCATAAATCACATCAAGTTAATATTCGACTCAAATAAGTTTTATATAAGTAGAAACAACATTGAAACATTTTATGAGAATCGGTCCATAATTTACCATAACCACTAAACCCACTTTCGGGAATCGCCCTATAGTGCATAAAATAATCTAGATGTTATTATCAACGCATTATTCTGTATTTGTATATTTAATTTCACATTTATTAAAAATGTTGGTCTAAAATTGGCCACAGATCTAATACAGATATCCTTCCCGAATTTTTATTCTCATACACAATGGTGTAAAGTATCATATAGTCGGTCTTTTTGTTCATTTCATTTTGATATTGGGTTCAGTGGTTTTACAATAACAAAGTACAAGCAATTGTTGTTTTGTATGTTGTTGTTTACAAATAAGAACTTGCAAAATGTTATTTTAGGAAGATCCCTCTAATGCGTAAACAATAATTTAACCCTGCAAGGCTACACTTCGTCGAATCGACGACGCATAAATGTTTTATGTGGTTTTTTATAGTTCTTATTATTTTGGTTTAATTTTTCGCATAGACCATATATTTGTGGAGATGTTTCTATATGCGGCAGCATTGGTCAATTCGAGATATCTAAGTAGGTTTTATGAATGCATGCGTCGTCGAAACGACGAAGTGTAGCCTTTGTGTAACTTTTTCGTTTTTGGGAATATATCTGATAGGTTGTATTTTTGCTTTTATTTTGGCTAAATGTTAGGTTGTTGTTTCGTAAAATACGAAAAATAATGAAAAAAAAAAATAATAATAATTTAAAAATGTCAAAATTCAGAATTTTGATTTTTTTTTAAAAAAGGCTTAAAATTGTAAAATTTTCTATCCTTGACCATCTTATTTTCTGACATTTTTACCTGATATAAATAATAAAATTTTGAAAAATCGTGGGTAATGCATAAAGAAGGACTAGCCTTAAGCACAAAATTGAACTTTGTGCCTCTTGTACTTTATATAAACCAATTCGCGACAAAATATGTTGATTTACTAGCTTTATAAGGAGTGCGATCGAAAAAATCTTAACACACGTTTTGCCCCATAACTGTTTTCGGAAGCAATATCAGTAGAAGTATCAGGAGTATTTGACCATTGATAGGAAATGTGGTTCGGAAAGAAAAAAAGGTCCACATGATATTGGGAAGGCCAGAAAATTTAAAGCATATTGAAAAGAACTCCAAACATGTCTGGTAGAAAAGCAGCCCGGTTAGCTCAGTGCTTTGACTATTTGGTGTCAAAATTTAAAGCTAATGCACAGTTGATAACATATCAAGTTCAAAAAGTTCCAAACAGGAATGCTGCAAAAAATTTAGAAGCCAAGAATAGGACACGGAAATGGAAAACCAAATTTCATACAAAAATACTAATGTTGTATAATTGACGAAGAAACGTATGTACTGGCAGAATTTTCGCAGCTTCTGTGGCAAAACTTTTATATTGTAAATTCTCGAGGCAATGTTAAAGATAAGATTAGAACCCAAAAGCAGAAAAAAATTCCTAAAAAATTCCTGGTATAACAAGCTTTTTGCGGTTGCGGCAAAACGGGAAAGTCATTTGTTACATTCAGCTCTTTAAATACCAAAATATACATCAAAGAATATTTGTAAAAAAGACTTCTTCTTTTCGTAAGAGAGCACAACGTATCCGTCCAAGTATAGGTCTTGACATTTTTATCCAGTTTAAAAAAAATATTTTAAAAATGTTTCGCAACAATTTTGAACCATAGCGACGGTTTATGGACAATGGATACAAATTTTATAATTTTGTTCCTTTTAGGTCTTAAGAAAATTCGTTGTTAATGGGTGAATAAAAAACAGGATAGGGAACATATTGGAAAGCAGGGTCATAAATTGCAGTTTAGGAATTGAAATTTCGAGAAAGATTCTGATAAAAGACACTCCACAGGAATGTATTTCATATCTATTTTTGGTTTAGGAGATATTCATTTTTTTTAACTGGGCTGGCCTAATATTGCCCACAATATACACCAGATTTCTTACAAAAATCTAAATGATATTGCTGAAAGAATTATATAACTATATGAATCCGATAAAGAATTATATTAATCTGAATTTGGAACTTTAAAAAAATTTCATATTTTTTGGGTATTTTCCAAAAAGATTGAAATGTTCACCCCCTTATAAAATATGTTTTTTGTTCCGGATGATATAATTTTTTAATGTTTCTAAAGATTTTAACGCAAATGCCTGTAAAATAAATCCGGAGGAGCTTGGAGCAAAGTTTTCGCCCCAGTCCCTATCCAAACTTTGTCAATTTTGAAAATTTTTTCATTTAATTTTTTTAATTCTCAAACTGCAAAACTGGGATCAGCATACAATTATTTCAATTAAATACCTCTGCATGTAAGGTAAACACCCATAAAGAATTTTCTAACGAACACCTCTTCTATTTTAATTTAAATATTAACATTATTTTTCAAAAAGCGCTTCAAACATTAATTTTCTGTTTTTCATTTACTGTTATACACCACCATAGGTGGTTGGGGTATTATGTGTTTGTGCTGATGGTCGAAATTTTAAAGATATCTTGATGAAATGTGGCACGAATAATTATTTCGACACAAGGACAAAGCATATTGAAATCGGTTATAATTAGTCCTTCACATAGCCCCCATATAAATGTCCTAAAGGAATAGAAGCTTAACGATCATAAATGCCTTAAATATAGCAATATTTTAATGCAAAGGAGTATTTTATAAGTGTTAATTTTTGGGCCAAATTTCCTCTAGATCGGTTTATAATTGACCATAGTTCCCATATAAATTACTTTAACGTGCATAAATCCCAAACAAATGTCAATAACAAGTTAATATTCGACAAAAATAAGTTTTATTTAAGTCCCAGCAAAAAACGAACTGAAAAAGTCATGAATTTAACATTGTGTTGTCATTGGAGTGAAAAAGTTGTGAAGTAGTGAAAAAGACCTGCAGAAGTTTTTATTAACCCATGGTTGTCATTGGTTGGATGTTTTTCTTTTATACTTCTTATTTATTTATTTTGAAGTACTTCTCTTAAAACTATGTTCATAAAATTTTTTAACAAAAATTCCGTTTTAGCCTTATTAAAAGATAATACAAATTCTTTAAAATTTATGAAATTTTAATTTTCTTAAAAAATAGTAACCTTTTTTCTCGATAAAAATCCATTTATTTTAAATTTTTGGAAGTAATTAGTGGTGAAAATGTTCTTTTTTGGAAGTTCTTGAACGATTTTTGCTGGGGTAGAAATAGCATCCATAAAAATCCACTTTCGGGAATCAACCTAAAGCATAAATTCTTAAAAATATTAGTTTTAACGTAATATTTTGTACAAGGTGGCGCAAAAGTAATCCTCCTATCAGAAAATGCTATAAATTTTGCGATTGGCCCCTAATGTCAGTTCTGTTTTGACATTTGTGTAGTAAACACATGCGAAATACACGTTAATAAACAATGTTACGCTACACTGCTCCAGAACGCGGAATATTGCTGACTATTTATTTGACCAATAATCGGTCAGTGACTTTGGCACAACGTGAATTTCGTCGCAGATTTCCTGGCCGTCCAACGCCTACTGGTGAAACACTGCGACGTTTAGCCGCTCGCCTCGAAGAGACAGGCACAACACGAGATGCTGCCAGGCGTGGCAGACCCCGGAGTAGCCGTTCTTCAGAGAATATTGCTGCTGCAGCCGAGGATGTCATGGAAGCGCCGTCGACATTGACCAGACGACGTGCCACGCAAATGGGTATCAGTCGACGGTCTTTACAGCGAATTTTGGTACAAGATTTGATGAATTGGGATTGGAAAACATGTGGTTCCAACAGGACGGTGCAACGGCACACACTGCACGTGCCACAAGCGATATGCTGAAGGATGCATTTCCCGGGCGCCTAATCTCCCGTTTTGGCGATTTGCACTGGCCAGCAAGATCGCCTGATTTGACCGCTCCAGACTTCTTTTTGTGGGGCTTTTTGAAGTCGCGGGTTTATGTCAACAAGCCTCAGACTCTTGCAGCTCTTAAAGGCAATATCCGTCAAGAATGTGAGGACCTATCGCCTGAAGTTTTGGCCAAAGTGATGGAAAATGCCATAAAAAGGGCTCAAATGACAATCAACTGTGGCGGCGGCCATTTACATGACATCATATTCTCGACTTGATGTAAAAAAAATTAAAAGACCAAATAAAAATAATCCACAAGAAGAATCAAAGTTTTTCATTTTTTTTTTTTTTAATTACAGCCAAAAAACATCGGAAGTTTACTTTTGCGCCACCTTGTATTTGCATATTTTATTTTACACTTAGTAAAATGAGGATGTAAGGTATCATATGGTCCATACACTTATGAGTTCAGAGATACCATATACTTATATGTACATTAGGGTGGCCCTCATTACAAAAAGTGTCCAGATTTTGGTTCTCACCCTCATTTCATCGATCATAAAAAATTAATTTTAAATGAAATTTTCTGGGTTATATCTTCTTGAATTCCACACATAATAAGCTTTCTGAAATTCTTAAAATCAAGAAGATTGGATAACTTACAACATAATAGTTATTAAAATAAAATTACCGAAAAGCACATAATTTTTGGGCAAACTGACCCCGACAAATAAAATTTCAACCAAAATTTGAAGGAGAGAAACGAAACTTCGCATGTAGTTACCTATTGACGTTTTATGTACGCTGTAAATAATTTTATTATTAAAAATTTTTATAATAATGAAAAATACTTGCGTGAGTTATATGCAAAACAAGAGATTTTTGTGAACTTTGATCGTGAATATCTTATGCAAATCACACGTGATTACCGAAAATGATGTATATTATATCAAGACAAAACCATACGCCTAGTTTTGTTTTTCCCTAAAATTTTGGATGAAATCTAATTTTACTGGGGTGTATTTGGTCGAATATTACGCGTTTTACGTAAATTGATTTTAATATTATATTATCAGTTGCTCAATTTTTTTTATTTTGGTCATTTCAGAAAGGTAATAAGCTGAAGAATTCAAAAAGATGAAAGCGAGGAAGATTTAAGTGCTAATGAATTATTTATGGTTGAACAGAATAAAAAAACTATTTTCTAATGTTAATATATGTATATTTAGTCCAACCACCGTCGGACTAAAAGCGATTTTAATGCATATGGTTTAACTGCGGCTCAATTCTGCGGTGTTTCTTCTTAGTATATTTCGAGCTAGTGGGTTAGGGTGTATTTCCAATATTTTCAAGTATTTTCATGATCACGTTTAGATCCTTATATATGTATGTTAGTATTTCTTACATACCAAGGGGCTGCGGTTATAGTTCGCAGTATTTTGTTTTGGCGTCTCTGTATTTTCTCAATATTTGATGCTGCTCCATATTGACTTTAAAACTGAGTTATAGAGCAGTAGTTTACAATCTAGACTGAGCATAGAATTTCTGCCAATTAGACAATTTATTTGGAGTGCTTTCAATTTCATTTGGGTCAACTTTGAATCAATATGGATTTTCCAAGTAAGGCGTCGATCGAGATGTATTCCAAGGTATTTAACCTCCGATTGCTGGGGTATTACTTGGTTATTTATTAGGATATGTGGGCATGATTCCCTACGCAAGGTAAATGTTATATGAGTGCATTTTTGTTCATTTATTTTCCATTTTTTTTAGCCATCTCTCAATATCAAATATATGGTCCTACAAAATTCGGGATGCCTCCTGTGGGAATTCATAGCTGCTTAAAATAGCTGTATCATCTGCAAATGTTGATGTATGGGTTTGACTATTAGTTGGCATATCGGAGGTAAATATCAGATACAACACAGGGCCCAGTACACTACCTTGGGGCACACCTGCTTCAATAGGCTGAGGTGTACTAAAAAAGTCACCTTCTTTAAGAATAAATTTCTATTTTATATGACAAGCCGTCGCGCCACACTTTGTCAAAGGCTTGGGATACGTCAATGAAGAGAGCGGAACAATATTTTATTTCTTCAAACGTTTTGTTTATAACATTTACAAGTCTGTGTGTTTGTTGGATAGTACTGCGTTTTCTTCTAAATCCGAATTGATGATTGGGTATACATTGGCTTATTAGCGGGTATAGCTTGTTCATTAGGAGCTTCTGAAATAGCTTAGACATATTAGATAATAGACTTATGGGTCTATACGATTCTACTTAAGTGTGATCATTTCCTGGCCTAGGTATCATGGTAATCAGTGATACCTTCCTTTCTAGTGGATAATATTCAGCATTAAGTTTTAGATTTCTATCAAAATTATTGAGAGAGAGATCGATTTCTTCTGGTGAACTGTTCAACCAAAAACTCGAAAGTATACAACTTTAAATAACAATATTTCTGGAAAGGCTTTGGGGATTTATACGGCGTTTGAATTGTAATTATATCAGCTTAAATATGAATATTTTACAAATAAAAAATATTTTTTTAAAATACATTTTAATGCAATTGCAGTTTTCTTTAAATAATTTTTTTACATATTTGGAAAGCATGGAATCTTTACATTAAAATAAAAATATAAAATTTTTGGGACGCACACATATACTACGCACTTTTTTCTCCTTTTCTTCAACTAATTTAAATTTTTAAATATAAAAATTACATTTTTCCGGTATTATGAGTAGCTTTACATATTTTGTTGAAAGAAATGTATTGTGTTACTTTTTAAAAATTCGTTAAAAATGGCAAACCTTTATATACCAAACTAATTATTGTTTCAAGTTATAATAAACAAAGCATTTTTAAATACACTTTTAGAAAAATTAAAATTTAATAAATTCGCAATTAACAAAAATGCATCTATAAACTGCATTTATAATTTTAAAATATTTTGGAACGAAAAGGAGATTTTGGAAATGCTGACTGAATTACAAAAAAAAAAAAATAATAATAATAATAATAATACAATGGCCTTTTGAATACTTTTAAATTACAGAAATCCATCAATAGCTTCAAGAGATATGAATATTTAATATTGCATATTTTTTATATTTTGTTAACTTTTATACAAATTTAAAAGAAAATTCAAAAAACAAGAAAAAATTTTATTTTTATGTGAAAAATTGGGAACATGCTTTTATTAAAATTAAATTATGCATATAATATTTTCGCGTCCCAAAAATTTGAGACTTTTATTTTAATATAAAGATTCCAAACTTTTCAATTATGTTAAAAAATTAAAAACTTTAAATAGCATATTTAAAGAAAAATGCATTTAAAAAATGCAATTTAAAAAAATCTTTCTTATTTTTAGAGTGTTTGTCTTAAAGCCGCCATATGCGAAATTCAAAGGCAGTTTAAATCATTAAAATTCACAAAGCCTTCTCAGAGATATTGCTATTCAAAGTTACATACTTTAGAATTTTTTTCAATTTTTGAGAAAGTAAAAAAGCGAAATAAAATCGCGAGTTTTTTCAATTTCACAAAACTGAAAACTGAAATTGATAAAAGGCTTAATGGAGTTTTTGTATACAAATTATTATCAAAATTGAAAGCCATCAAGTAAAAAAATCTCCCTTTTCGGGCGTTCTCTCATTTGTTATGTGCTATTTGTGGCGAGAACCGAATACCGTGCTGAAGCAAGAAAACTTAAGAGTAACAGTGAAGCATGTTGTTGGCAGTTTATGGTTTGGGCATGTATGTCGGTTAATGGTGGTGTAATCTTGGAATTTGTTGGAGCATTAATGGACAGTATAAGATACCTTTAGATCCTAAAAAATAATTTGTTGCAGAAAGCGAAGAATCAGGGCATTTTATCATATTTTTGCTACTGCCAAGATAGCGATCCGAAGAAAAAATTAGATATTGTGCAAAATTTGCTAATATATAAAGGCCCAAATTTAACGACGCTCGCTAAACAATCATGAGAGTATATATATATATATATATATATATATATATATATATATATATATATATATATAGATATATATATTTTTTTTAAGGTTACTAAGAAGATTTGAAATAATAGTAATGTGTAAAATTTTATCTAAAAATCTGCTTAGGTTTTGATAAATGGTCAACAAATATTATGATGCCATATGGCATCAAAATACTGAAAAGTTAAATTAATGATTAAATTAAAATTTACAATTACGAATTTACGAATTTTGTTAATATTAACTGGAACTTCTCAATTTCAATTGAAATTTTCTCGATATTAACTTGAAATTCTTAATTTCATTTGAAAATTTCTCAATATTAAATTGAATGCTTCATTTTAATCTGGAATTTTATCAATATAAACTTCAAATTCCCAATTTCATTTGAAATTTTCTCAGTATTAAATAGAAATTCGCCATTTTAATTTCAATTATCTCAATATTAGCATGAAAATCTCAATATAGTTAGGAATTTTCACAGTATTAACATGAACTTCTCAATTTCAATTGGGATTTTCCTAATCATATGTAGAGTGTTTTAAATTTCACTTAAAAATGGTGAAGTTTGACACTAGTATTTTAAAGTAAAGCGTTCTTCACCTCATGATTATATAATATTAAGATATTTAATCCATTCATTCGGCTTAAAATTAAAATATACAGTATTTAACTTTGGCTTTCCTTCTGTAAAATAAAGTGTTACAAAATTATATATGAGTAATTCTGGAAACTTTAATAAAACTCTTTCATATAAATTTCTTCTATCTGAAAGCGTTTTGTTTTACAAAGTTAGGCCTTTAATTGATTATATCTACTTGGCTACCTTCTCTGCCTACATTTTCAATGCCGTTTGCTCCATCACCGCTTACAGCTAGTGTGGCAGTAGCAACAGCTACTGCTACGGCAGCATTATTTGTTATTATGTCATCTGACAGATGATGATAATGGTGGTACAGTGGCTGTTGTTGCATAAATGAGTGGCGATTAATATTGTTATTATTGTTGTTGGAAATGCCAGTGCGCATTATGTCTGTTGTAGTTATACCGGGTGTGCCAGTTGCACCACCTCCACCAGAACTTCCTGTGACTCCTGTGTTAAAACTGTTTGTAAAAACCTCTCCAAAGCTTAGCTTCGTTAGTTCCGTGGAAAACATGTAGAATATAATCAACATTGTAGTATAAACAAAAATATGAAAAATTATACAGGACCATATTAAATTTATCTGAAACAAATAAAGAAAATGATAAGTTTTAGCAAGAAGTTAAATAATCGATAACGCATACGTACCTTGGATTTGCGTTTATATTTATTAATGCTGACAAATGGCACTAGTGCAATAGTGAGAAAAATTCCACAGAATATACCCGCAAACAAACTAGCGAAATTAAGTTGCCATGGTAGCGTACCAATTGCAAACAGTACCGCCCCAATCACTATCAATTTAAATAAAGCTATATGCGGTTTATGCAGCTGTTGCCAATGTGCATGTATTAAAAGTACCACTAATGAGGCTATCACACCAGATAATGAAGCCAATGGTCCCACCTGTAATTAAAGCAATTTGTATTTTAAAAAATTTGATTTTCAAATATGTGTTTAATTGTATATAACGTAAAATAAATTAGTTTGTATAACAACCAACAAAATTCTTAACACACGAATAATTCCATATACACACAGTGGGGTCAAACGCAAATCTTTTGGTAATAAATCTGTATCTCCTAAACTACTGTTCGGATTAAATTGAAATGTATGGAAGGGTTATAGAGGAGGACCGAAGCTTTAACACTAGATAAGCAACAGGGTGTCAAAATTGACTACCTCGAGTATGTAAAAGTTTAAAAAAATCGTAACTTCTACAAATTAAGTCCGATTTGAAATTTCTGTAAAGTGCTTTACAAGATAAAGAAAAAATAAGCTTACTCACCTAAGTTATCCCTTACAGTTAAAAAGATATTTACACTTGAATTTTGATTTTTTGTCTCGATTTTTTTTCGTTTTTCGGGAATAAGTCCTGAGGTATATGAGGAAAACATTTAAAAAAAAAAAATTTGTAATTTGTTATATATTTCTAAATAATATGCTGAAAGAAGTTTTGGATTATCTAAATTCGTATATACGTGAAAGATATTCAAAGTCAGCACTCCAAAATTAGTATGAAAAGTGGCTATTGTTTTCCAAAAATATAGTACAATTCTTTTACTTTTTTCTCAAAGCTCCGTTAATGAAAAAATTGTTTCTTTATATATTTCAAAAGACAAGGCTTCATAAATGGTTATAAGGAAATTTTTAGTTAAGTTTGCAACCTACATCCAGCGTTGATCGAAAATGGTCAAATTTAGAAAAAAGTTTAATTTGTATTGATTAATAAAAAAAAAATGTCACACGATTTTTTTATTTTTTTTATTTATTGACGATATTTTATCAAAAAATAGATTTAGAACGATTTGACACTAAATTACTTTCCGCCCGGTCAAAAACGAATGCAGGAGAGGAGATTTTATGAAAAAAGTCAATTTTTTAAATTACTTTTTTTTAATTGCATAAAAATATTATATAATATTTTCGCCATTATTTCTTATGTAATGTATAAAATATAATCGATCTTTTACTCCTGCAAAAATCATTTAAAAAGCTTTACAAATCAATTGTTGGCAATTTTTCAAAAATAAACAATATTTAATAAATATAAGCGATTACTACGAATATTATCTCGTTCAACAACCAAAACGCACCAATACAGTTGTGAGTTACGTATGTACATGCACATATGGAAATATTGTAAAACAGTAAATTTAGTGAGAGTTGATTTAAGACGTCAAATTTGAAACCATGATATAATGCATTTGAAACGATCTATATATATATATATATATATATATATATATATATATTATATATCAATAAATTGGTAAATAAGCCTATTTCTATATCTTGTAATATTTTATAAGTTTTTGGAAAGTAGGCAGAGTTTTGCTTTACAAAATTGTTTTTTTTTTTTGGTTTTTATATCTTTTTATACCCTATGTGTTTGTGCAGAAATTGTAACGCAGAGAAAAAATCTTCGGATCCTTACCTTAAAGTATACCGTTCGACTCAGAATCACTTTCTGAGTCGATTTAACGACGTCCATCCGTCCGTCTGGTCGGCTGACTGGCTGTCCATGTAAAGCTTGTGCGCAAAGAACAGGTCGCAATTTTAAAGATAATTTGATAAAAAATTTGATTATGATCGGCCCATTATTTCACCTACCCCCCATACAAATGTCCTCTTGGAATAGAGTTTTAACACTAATAGATGCCTTAAAAACAGGAATATTTTAAAGAGATTTAGATCGGTCCATAACTGACTATAGCTCCCATATAAACCCCTCTCCCGAAAATCACTTAAACGTGCATAAATCCCATACAAATGTTAATATTTAACACAAGTAAGTTGTATATAAGTTAAAACAAAATTATGTGAAAATGTTATGCTGATATGCTTTTCAGTGTTATTAAAAAATGTTGTTTAAAAAATTTACTTTTTTCATAAAATCTCCACTCGTGCATTAGTTTTTGACGTTTTTTTTTTTTTTTTATTAATCGATTTCTTTATTATCAATTTATGTAGGGTGCAAACCTAATCAATCTCAAAATTTATTTATTATACATTTATGAAGCCTTATCTTTTGAAATATATAAAGAAAGAACATTTTTCATTAATTTTACTTTGAGAAGGACCACGCCCATTTTTTGTTTCCGAGTTTACATTGGTCCTTGAACTATTTGAACACAATTTCGTTGAAGTTTCCCCTTATATGGGAGGTGGGCGGTAAAGTATGCGGACCACGAAAATTTTTGGTTTCCGATTTTATATCCACCCTTAAACTATTTATACAAAATTTCATTGTCTTACATGCTTTTGTTTAGGAGATATCAGCAGAAAAGTATAAAACGGACACCCTGTGTTTCTAGTTTTTAGCCCAAAACTATTTATTTTTAACCGATTTTGCACAATAAATCTTATATAAGATAAATACTTGTGCCGCATTTCGTCCCCCTACGTTGTCCCGTTCGAGCCCTATCATGCTTTCAACAGACGGACATAGCCAGATCGACTCAGAATCTAACTAGGACCCAGAAAATATATACTTTGTGGGGTCTTAAATGATTCCTTCTACATGTTACACACGGAATGACAAAATCAATATACTTCATATACCACAGGACTTCATATACCACAGGACTTATTCCTTAAAAACGAAAGAAAGTGGAGGCAAAAATCAAAAATTCAAAATTCAAGTGTAAATATCTTTTTAACAGTAAGAGATAACTTAAGTGAGTAAGTTTATTTTTTCTTTATCTTGCCAAGCACTTTACAGAAATATAAAAATGGGACTTCATTTGTAGAAGTTACGATTTTTGGAACTTTTTCATATTCGAGGTAGTCAAATTAGACACCCTGGAGCCTATCTTGTGTTATCACAAGGTGAATACAAGATGATTTTTCTAACAGCTTAGGTTCTCCTCTGCAACTCTTCTATTCATTTCAATTTAATCCGACCAGTAGTTTAGGAGATACAGTTTTTTACCCAAAAAAATTGCGTTTGACCACACTGTGCGTTAGGCAATAATCTGTTCTGTATATAGGGTTGCCAGATTCGAATTTTGATCTAACTTGACATTCCTGAAAAACGAACTTGAGTTCTAAAACAAAAACTTGACAACAGACATTCGCCAAAAATATTTTATTTTATATATGAATTCTATATTAAATTTATCATTATGTTGTGTAATTCTTAAAAATATGCTTCTTTATTATTGCTATCAAAAATTCTTCATAACTACAAATTATTTTCAACGTGGCAAATTTCATTTGAACTTGTAACTTGACAAGTCCCAAAATATCTTGACAATCAAGTTCATTCAAAGCCGCATGGCAACTCTATCTATATAAAATATCTGTTGCAAGATTGGAAAGATTTTTAGTTGGAATGTTATTGAAGTTAAATTAAAGTATGCTCTACTTTTCCCCATTCTCCCCTTTAGCTTTTAACTTAAAACAAGTGAGAATGTTATATTCGATTTGGCTCACCATCTGCAATATTTTAAAATTTCACCTTATATGGGAGGTGGACGGTGAAGTATGCGGACTACGCCTATTTTTGTTTTCCGAGTTTACATTGGTCTTTGTACAGTTTGTGAGAAATTCTATTGATGTACTTTTTTGTGAAAGATATCGGCCAAAAAGTATCAATTGGAGTTAAGGCGGACACCCTGTGCTTCTAGTATTTGGCTCATATTTTTATACCCTGCTCCACCATAGGAGGTTGGGGTATCATGCGTTTGTGCTGATGTTTGTAACGCATAGAAAAAGTTATACAACACCTACCTTAAAGTATACCAATCGACTTAAAATCACTTTTTAAATCGATCTAACGATGTCCGTCCGTCTGGCTGGCTGTCCATGTAAACTTTGTGCACAAAGTACAGGCCGCAATTTTGTAGATAATTCAATGAAATTTGGACATGGGACAAGGACGAGGCCTATTGAAATTGGTTGTGATCGGTTCATTATTTCACCTAGCCCTCATACAAATGTCACCCAGAATAGAGTTTCAATACTCAAAAATGCTTTAAAAGTAAGAACATTTTAATGAAATTCACAAAGAAGTTTTGTATAAGTATCAATCTTTATACCAAATTTTAAGAAGATCAGTCCACATAAACCCCTCTAAACTGGAATTAAGAGAATACTGTACAGTAGGGGGCCCCGTTTGTATGGAGAAAAAAAGGTATCGATGTTCCCAGCTCAAATGAAAATTTACTTCATTCTAATATATCGTTTCTCAAAATTTTGGTCCTGACATTATTCTTTCATGAGCTAGATCAAAATGAAAATATGTCCTTTCTATATGCAAATCTAGTATCGTTAGAAAGGACTTTGGGGCGCACATTTAATGACATATCAAAAATTTTGGACCAGGTCCAAATATGTCCAAAATTTTGCAATTTTACACAAAAAATATAAAAATTTAAATTTTTTACACATAAATATTAAAAACAATAGGACGAAAATAATACAATATATTCCTCTAGCAGTTATACCGAAATGGTTTTTTCCGTTTTTCAATTTTCGAAGTTGTTTGAATAAAATCCGAAAAACCCGGAA
Source organism: Protophormia terraenovae (assembly GCA_951394005.1). Taxonomy (NCBI): domain Eukaryota; kingdom Metazoa; phylum Arthropoda; class Insecta; order Diptera; family Calliphoridae; genus Protophormia; species Protophormia terraenovae. The sequence continues at coordinate 2,549,403 of OX596078.1, read as the reverse complement.
AAAGGACTTGTTTTCATTTGGATCTAGCTCACGAAAGGATAATGTCAGGACGAAAATTTTGAGAAACGTTATCTTAAAATAAAGTAAAGTTTCATTTGAGCTGGGAACATCGATACTTTTCATTTCGGGGCCACCCTACTGTACAATATTAAAAATGCAATTTTTTCATACAATTATGTTGAAAAGTTCATGAAATGTGATAAAATGTGAACGAATTTGATCTATATTATATTTCTAAGTAACTATTTCAATAGTTTAAAAGCTATAATTAGTGTAATTTATATATTTTATATGTATAACTAAGATTATTCTGTTAATCGAATAATTTACCAAAAATCGGTTATTAACCGATCAGCTTTTAACATCGAATAATTATAATTTTTATAATATAAAAAATTAAAAGGTTAAAAAATTATTTGTCGAATAAACCGAATAATATGAAAACCGAATAATTGGCTACCCTAGTAGTTAGTTCATGAATACAAACAGTAAATCAAAAATTAAATCTTACAATTTCCTTTTGATATGTCCACAGTCGAAACTTATTTGTGCCAAATTTAATCACCAGATTAAAATTTTTCATATATCTCGAAATATGGATCAATCTTCGTGATATAAATTGCTATAATGAAGAACATTTGTATGGGGCCATTCAGAAAACGTTAAACAATTTTAATTACCAAAATGTGCCATTTCAAAATGTTAGCTTGACCCGAACATTTTTGTATAGTACTTTTAATAAATAGCTGAAAAAATGTCAACGAGTTGCCTTTGTTTAAAATTGGATACATTTCTTTAAAAAATAACTAGAAACATTTTTCGGTTAAATTAAACTTAAAATTAGTTCTAACAAAAACTGAAAGTTAGAATTTAGCTTCTAGTTAAATAGTTGTTTTATTGTTAACGGGGATGAATGTAATAAAATATTGTTGTTTTTTCAATTTTTTTTACATTACGAGAAACGAAGCCACCTTAGTCAATTTTCCACATTCAAATTTTATTTAAATTTGGATTTTATGAATTGTAGATCAAAAATTTCAACTCTTCATACCCAACCATCATGTAAATTTTGTAAATATTTAACTATAACTATTTTAACATCAGATAAATCCAACATATCATTCAAAAGTAGAAGAGAAAAATATTTTTGTAGAAGGGATTGCAGACGTCCTTTCCATAAAGAAATTTTACACATAAAAGTACTTATTGAATCAAATTCAATATATATTAACTTGTCTGCCTTGTTTTTTAATGTTAAGATTTGTTTAACCACTCGAAAAATTTAGAGATATAAACAAAGTAATATAAAAAAGTTGTTTTCTACAAAATTTTTTATAAAGGTCTTAACTTTTTATGAAAGGAAATTTTCTAGTTCTGTCTTTAGTTCGTACAATCTCTTCAGCATATTTTTCTTCAAAATCCCACGGACAACAATATGAAGGAAATTATTTATTTATTTATTTATTTATTTATTTATTTATTTATTTATTTATTTATTTATTTATTTATTTATTTATTTATTTATTTATTTATTTATTTATTTATTTATTTATTTATTTATTTATTTATTTATTTAATTTATTTAATTTATTTATTTATTTATTTATTTATTTATTTATTTATTTATTTATTTATTTATTTATTTTATTCATTCAATTACAAGCCCGCAGGCCTAATTAATTTAGAAATCATATGGCTATATACATATATTTGAAATTATCTTTTTAAATTATCTTATTAAATAAAGTAATTCATTCGAAAATACATAAAAAACCCCCAACTTTTGCACAGATATTATATTGAATATGATTTAATTATGCCATGAATACAAAGTATATTTTTTATGTGAAAGCACTTACAATGTTTTATAAAAGCTCCTTTGACATATTCTTAAAAGCAGCGATTTATTTATTAAAATTTCTCTCTTCATATGGGATGTAATTATTCCAAATTCGAGCTACTGTTATAAAAAATGACCTAGACATATACAGGGAAGAATGTCTTGGTAAAATAATGGTATTACTCCTAGTGGATCTTCCAAAATTAAAATTCTCCGTACGATATTGTGGTTTGCCATATTTCATGGTTTTATAGAACTGTATTAATAAACGTTGATTAATGAAATTGTTAAAATCTGAACCTAATAATTCAATAACTTGTGCAGATATGTGTTCTCTATAACCAATTTTGTAAATATAACGTGCAACCCGGTTAAAACATAAACGCAATTTATTGATATTCTATTGGGATGTACCAGAGTAGATTTCAATACCATATAAAAATATTGGTAGACACATTGACAACGCAATTCTTTTTCTAGCTTTAAATAGTAAAAAGGTACCAAGGCAGTATAGTTTTCTTTTAATAAATGATATTTTAGATACGTAGTATCTAAGAATATACCTAAAGACTTGTGGTAAGATACATAACTTATAGACTAATTCATTATACATATATTAGGTTGTATTGGATTGTTTGAGAAATATAAGACTTTTGATTTTAAAGAATTTATACTCATATAATTAGATTGACACCATTCTGTAATACGATTTACGTCATCGTTAACTCTGTTTTCTAAATAAGTTTTGCCAAAGCTGGAGTCATCAGCTAAGAGTTGAATGTCATCAGCTAAGAGTTGTAACATCGACAAAACTTAATCTCACGGTATAAATCATTTATATACATTATATACAAAAGTGGGCCTAAAAGTGATCCCTGTGGTATTCCTCTAAATGTTCCTAAAGTGGATGATCTTTTTCCTCCATACTCAATATATTGAGCTCGCTCAGTTACAAGCGAGTTTATTAACCGGCAAGCAGAAGAATCAAATTTGACTTCCCTTTGGAGTTTAAGACATAAAATTCCATGACATAAGGAGTCAAATGCTTTACTTAAATCTATAATCACAAGTAAGGAGCTGTATGACTTTTCTAGATTATTCCTACGATTTTTAATAATATCCAAAACCAAGCCAGTAGTATTGTAATTTTTCCTTAATTGGTAGAACAAATTGTACACGTGAAAGTTATTTTGCAAGGCTCTTAAGTAATACAACAAAACAATTTTTAGGTTATTTAAACAGATTGAATAGACTTATCTGCAATTAGTATTAGATAGTTTATAGGAAAATAAATTTTGTTTAGTTTATGTTATTATTACACTGTACTATTTCTTAAAGATTGCGTTGCAAAAACATTTAATTATTATTTTGTTTAAGACTTTAATAAATGTTTTAAGTAAATTTTTTGTTTTCAGTTTGCTGTAAAGTTCATTAGTTTTATTTAAAGTTTCTTGGAGGTATATATTTTTTTCTTTTTAAGATATGGCAAACCAAAACATATATCAAATACAGTAAGTTTGGATATTTAATCTTTCATTTTTAACAAATTTTATTCAAGAAATTAATTATTTTTCGCACAGCAAATTAATTTTCTTCACACACTAGCCATGGCGTTGCCAACATATATTTATTCATTTCATAGACATTTTCGGTCTCTCTCGGACCCGCTGGAATTTTGCTACGGACACCTAGCGGCCCGCGGACCCATTTGGGAAACCTTGATTTAGATTGTAGTAATGTATAACAGCACATTTTATATATTCTCTACTACAATAGTTCTAAAATTTGATATTGAACTCGAAAAATTTCTATCTCTGTACGGGACAATTCTATTCCATAATCTGGATACTTGGGAATAAGAATGGCTAGGAAGTGGTAAAAGATAACTAGTCGTTACCAGCTAGGCGTCGAAGGGGAGCCCTTCCTTCTCAGTCTATGTACGCCGTCACTGCATAGATGGTCCATCACCTTACATGCATACTCGTGGGAATTATATGAATACAAATTTAAAAAAAAAAAAACATCCAACGCAAAAAGCCAGTCTGGTAACCCCAAACTAACCGATTGCAAACAGCTACTCAACCTTCTGTTGAGAGTAACCCAATCAGCAGCAAGGTATCTGTGCTCGTCGTGGCTAGTACCTCTAGTGCTGCCAAAGCCCTCGCTTTGGCAGCCTTATCCCAGCGACTGGTAAGGTGTTGGACAAGTCGAAACCGACATCCACGGCCTCTACCGCCTTCACGGATCGCAGGAAACCCAATAGAAGGGCTTTTGTGTTAAGACGCGCCGCCTTGCGCACAATCGAAAAACTGGGTCCCAAACCCGAGGAAAGACTGACACCTATATTGTACGATTTTGAATTTTCAATATTTTAACTCATTATTTTCCTAACGTTGTAAAGTACAACATTTTGTTTTGAAAAAAATATTTTTTAACTTTTACTCAATTAAATATTTATCTATTTAGTTATTAACAATATAGATTAAAACTTATACATCTATGTATATTCTATTATTTTTGTTTTATTGCATTCACAATAATGTTAAATTTATTTTATTAAGTATTTACATTTTGTGTATTCTTTACATTGTTTACATAATTTACATGTTATAAAAATGTATGTTGTAAACTGCTTGTTGATGGCTGTAAATAAAGCGGTAACACTATAATTCAGAAATTAACCGATAACCGCGGAATTGTTCTAGCAATCGATTGACACAGCTAGGTTTTTTCCTCTGACGCATTAAATCTTTCTTTTTACGTCGAGAACTTGAACGAGTAAGTCAAATTAAAGTGAAGTATTAAAAATTAAAGTGTTCTTCATTATCAAGTGATATAAAAAATTAAATACATTTCTTCATATCGTGAAATTAAATTCGTTAAAAAAATTTAATATTTTTAAATTTCGTTCAAGTTAAAATAAAGGTAGAATTGTGTCTTTAATAGTATAATATTATTAGTAAATAAATTTAAACAAATTTCTATAGTGAATTGTGCTACCCAGAATACACGTGGTGATCCATTTTTACAATTGAGTTCCAAAGCCATCATTTCATCTATTTCCTTAAACCGTCCGAAAAAAGTTCTTTGATTTTTCTGCGAAAAATTTTTCAGGAAATTGGTTAATCAACCCTATGTATCCACATTCATCGTGGTGCTTTTTAATTCCGAAGGTAATAAAGAAATATATATACATATATAGAAAGCATAGAGACATCTATTTAAAAAATCATTAAAAAACTGGCAAATACCTACAGAAAATACTTGATAGAAGTATGACGTAATTAGGAAGCAACCAACAATATCAAATTAAAATCTACATTATCACCTACAAACTAAATAATCATATTTACATTATATATACCCTACTAAACTAAGTCTAAACACATTTTAACTATATCCAAAACAACCTAATATTTCGTCCGTAATAGCATAAATCCGTTCGTAATACTTTTGGAAAACCTAAAAATGCATATTCCAATATTACACTAATTACTTAAATCTAATCATGTCAAATTAGTAACACGAATAGTTAAAATTCCAACAACATCCTAAATTAATAACAAGTTATTTAAAAAAAATGCAACAATAATGTCTCTTATATCATTAAAAATTTACGACAAAAACAACATATTTATTACCTAAAATCTAATAATATTAACCTAATAATAACCGTTACTACATATTCTTTTTTATAATTAAATTATTACATTTACTTAAAATTTACCTAAAAATTTTATACTTTAACATTATTGTAAATCATATACACAAACGTCTGTAATTTACTTTTAGTTTTATACGTATTGTAATAATCGATAAATTTATTGTTTAAAAAATATGCAACATCATTTGTAAAATCTCGAATATCCTCAATATAGTGTGCAGAATGTTCGAAGAGGCCTCCATACGCAACATAAAATTTTGGTAAATAACAAACAACGTATGGTGAGTGATCAAAACAATTTTTTTTAATTTTTATCTTGTTTGCATATTTTTTATATAAATCAATAACACAAGCAACAACATATTAAAATTTAGATCGATTTTTTCTTTTGATTTTTATATTAATTTATTTAATTTTTTTTTTTTTCGAGATTTATTGGGATGTATTATAAGTGTCATTTCTTAATTTTTTTTGTTTAAAATTTATGAGCCAGTAAAATTAGATATTGCCTAATATAAAGTAGATTCCTTTGAAATGTTAAATATAAATTTTAAAGTCTATAAGAATTTTTTAATGTTTTTTTTTTTTATAAAAATTTAAATGTTCAATATGAATTGCATTAAATAAATAAATTTTTTTAATTAATAATGGAAATGTAAACTTTTAAATTTTTTTCTTACGGATGAAAAATTAGTTAGGATGAAATCATTTGTGGGTTTCAGCAAAATTTACGCTGGTGAAACATTAAGTAGGGATGGTCATGAGGCTCTGGCCCCAAAAACATCTTGGCTGTCCTATAGTCTATAGTTTGATGAATCCATAACATTCTACAATAGCTTTGTTTTGTTTTAGTTTGATGTCAGTTTGCATTTGAGTTTTCTTGTTAGTTTTTATTTAGTTTACGGAGGCAAGGGAGTTTTAAAATTTTATGTAAAAAGGTACAAGTAGTTTATGTGCGATCAAAAGGTATTAGCCGACAAACAGACTGTTAGCTAGCAGTTTAATAAATCCCAATCGTCTTAGCTACATATCTTTAAAAATATATATTGTTTATTTAAACTTGTGCACATAATCTGTCACCAAAGTCTATATAATTTGGACTCTAAGCAAAGCTTACTTAAAGCAGGAAAACATTTGTCCACTTGTTCATTACGTAAATTGGCGCCCAATATGGGGCCTAGAGTATTCACTTAATGGGTCCTAACCTAGCTATTTCATTTATAAATTACATTATTTTACTATGATTAAAATTAACGTATTGATGGAACTTATTATGAAATAAACTTTTACAATTTTCTGGACTTTCGTTTGTTTGACGTAATACAAGATCAAATGAACTGCCGATAATTCTCTGAATGTTTCTTTTCATAAATAAATTAAATCAATTATTTAATTTTTCTCTTTGTAATGTTTTTTTAGCAAACTTTGTAATTTAATAATATTGTTGACTTAAGATCAGTATCCTAATTAGACAAAGAAATTATATAAACTTAGTTAGTGGCGTTGTTATATCCATCTAATTAGCTATAAATATAACAATTTGGTATACAGGTTTGTCCAATTTTATTAAATGTCAGTGTTTGTTAATAAACTCCATAGTCATTTATATTTTCATCAAATTTTGCTATTTGTATTTCGTTATTCATTCTATTCAGTTTTATATCCAATACATAAGAAAATGTGTATCTGATTTGTATTTGAAAACAATTATATTGATAAACTTTTTGAGTTTTATTTTAATTAAAACTTAAAATTGAGATTTGCTATTAAAATATCTAGAAAAGAAAAATAGTATTTTTTTATTTTAAATAAATTATAACATAATTCAGAGAAAATCCAAATCAAATAAACATAACTTTTTTCGAGAGTTAAAGTTCTCCACAAAATCATCGCAAGATTTTTTATTTAATTGAATTACGTTTAAACATACTCTTTAAAAGAAAGATTATTTTTTTTCTGATTCTTGTTTTCTTTAAAAAATATTTGATAGAAATACATCTTTTTTAAATTGTGAAATTTATTTTATTGCTTTGCTTATATTCTTTGGAACGTAGTCCTCTACCTGCTCAAAGCACTGCACCTGGTTATAGTGATGCCCAGTGTATCGTTTGTAAAGATTCAATGTTCAATGAATGTCTGATAATTATGAACTGCAATCATGTATTTTATAAAGAGTGTATTCGGGAATACCTTTCACGTTCTACGGAATGTCCCGATTGCCACAAGCCATGTGAGCTTGCAGACCTTAAAAAAATCCTGCTTCAAAAGGTAATGCCCCGAGGTAAAGGCCGAGGTGCAATGGCAAAAAGTATAATAGCAGAAATGCCACAAAAACCCTTTTTAATGAGAATGCTGCTACCTCATTAGATTTTAGACAAAATACTACTAGAACTGGCGAAAATGAAAATAATCAGACTTTTACTCCTCCACGGAATACTCCTGAAAATAGAATTTATAGTATTGATCCTTCACAGCTCACTCAAATCATAGAATCAAGAATCATTTTAATGTACTTTATAGGGTTTTATAGTTTGAACAAAAAGTCGACTTTTAAATTTTTCGACTTTTTTTAATTTTCGACTTTTAGACTATTTTCAACTTTTCGAACATTTTCAATTTTTTCCGACTTTTTTTGATTCTTCACTATTTTTTGTTATTTGTTTTATAAAAACTAAAAATAAAAATTAATACAACGCAATCATATATATTGATTAATTAACATACAAATCTACCCAGCAAAAACGATGAAGTTCTTCCAAAAAAAGAACATTTTCACAACTTCAAAAGTGGAACAAAGTGCATATTTTACACATTTTTTGAAGTTCTTAATAATTACTTCCAAAAAAGTGAAAATAAATGAATTTTTACCGGAAAAAAATGGTAATAATTTCTACCAAAAATTAAATTAAATTTTAAAGCATTTTTATTATTATTATTTAATAGAGCAAAAACAGAATTTTTATAAAAAAATTGTATAAACATAGTTTTAAGGGAAGTACTTCAAAAGGAATGAAAAAGAAGTATAAAAGAATAACATCCTACCAATGACAACCATGGGTTAAAAAAAGAACTTCTGCAGCTCTTTTTCACCACTAAGTACTTTCTTCCAATGACAACACAATGTTAAAATCTTTGTTTTTTCAGTTCTTTTTTTGCTGGGTATCCAATGAAAGTGCTAGTTACACACAAAAATATGTATTTACTATAGGAAAGTTTTGATGATATATAAATAAAAGCTGCTAAGAAACTATTCCTTTTGAACAGAATAATTTTAAAACATTTTCCTACTACAAATTTCCGACTTTTCGACTATTGTCGACTTTTTCCGACTATTTTCGACTTTTTCCGACTTTTCGACTATTTTCGACTTTGTTCAACTTCTCAACTTTTGGCATCAAGAAAGTGTCTAGAGTGTCTGTTATGCAGGAATCTTATCATTTTCACATTTTCAATGTTAATTCAATTTTATTTAGATTATTTTAGAATTAGCTGTGCACTTTTATCTTGCAAAACGATCGTACAATTCAGAGGGATAAGTAAAAGTGGAGATTTTTAAAGCTGGGCGGGATGAATTCCTAGGAACACTTCTGAAATTTAAATGAATCACTTCCTATACACTTCCATAAATCAATAAATATAGTCAAGGAATAAATTGCAAAAAATATGATTTTAGTGGAAAAGAAAGTTCACATTTTCAAAGATAAAAAGATCAAATGTCAAATAAATAATACCAAAAGGTGTATAAAAGAACACATTTCAGTAGTAAATATTTCAGTTAGTATTACCATTAAATACCCCTTGTACTTTTTAATACACGGTGCAATAAAAAGTGACCTTATAGTTTTGCTGGGCACCTCAGTGGGGTCAAACGCAAATTTTTTGGTAATAAATCTGTATCTCCTAAACTACTGGTCGTATTAAATTGAAATGTATAGAAGAGCTGTAGAGGAGGACTTACGCTCTCAGAAAAATCATCTTGTAGTCACCCTGTGATAACACGAGGTAATCTACAGGGTGCCAAAATTGACTACCTCAAGTATGTAAAAGTTTCAAAAAATCGTAGCTTCTACAAATTATATCCGAATTTAAAGATTTTTATATTTCTGTAAAGAGCTTGGCAAGATAGCGCAAAAATAATCTTACTCACCTAAGTTATCTCTTACAGATAAAAAGATATTTATACTTGAATTTTGAATTTTTTTGCATCGACTTTTTTCGGGACTAAGTCCAGAGTTATATGAGGTAAATTTTTTTTAAAAATACTATGAAATTTTTTATACATTCCAAATTTTTTGGATTACGTCAATTCGTCTATACGTGAAAAATATTCAAAATCAGCACTCTGAAATTAGTATGAAAAATGGCAATTTTTTAACAAAAATATAGTTTAATTCTATTACTTTTTCTCTCAATGTTCCGTTAGTAAAAAAAATGTTTCTTTATATATTTCAAAAGATAAGACTTCATAAATGGCTAATACAGAAATTTTGAACTGATTTGACTTGCACCCTACATCCAGCATTGGTCGAAAATGGTCAATTTTAGAAAAAATTTTCATATTTATCGATTAATAAAAAAAAAGTCACGCGAGCTTTTTTAAATTTATTGACGATATTTTATAAAAATATAGATTTAGAACGATTTGACACTAAACTGCTTTCCACTCGGTCAAAAACGAATGCAGGAGTGGAGATTTTATGAAAAAAGTAAATTTTTTGGACGACTTTTTTTAATTGCATAAAAAAGTATATTTGCATAATATCTTCGCCATTATTTCTTATGTAATGTATAGAATATATGCGGATCTTTCACTCCTGTAAAAATCATTTAAAAAGCTTTACAAATAAATTTCTGGCAATTTTTTAAAAATAAACAATATTTAAAAAATATAAGTGATTATTACGAATATTATCTCCTTCAACAACAAAAACGCGCCAATACGGTTTTGTGTTACGTATACGCACATATAGAAATAATGTAAAACAGTGAATTTGATGAGAATTGACTTAAGTCTTTGACTTAAGATTTGAGACCATGATATAATGCTTTTAAAACGAACTATATATACATATTATAAATCAATGTATTGGTAAATAAGTCTATTTTTATATTCTTGTGATATTTTATAAGTTTTTGGAATTAGGCGGAGTTTGGCTTTACAAGATTATTATTTTTTTTTTATATCTTTTTTATATATTTTAAAAATTGCAAAAAATTGATTTGTAGTTTTTTGATTGATTTTTTTTTATTTGCTTTTTTATGCAATTAAAAAAAGTCGTTCAAAAAATTTACTTTTTACAGAAAATCTACACTCCTGCATTCGTTTTTGACCGAGCGGGAAGCAATTTAGTGTCAAATCGTTCTAAATCCATTTTTTAATAAATTAAAAAAAGGTCGCGTGACATTTTTTTATTAATCGATTAAAACGAAACTTTTTTCTAAAATTGCCAATATGAGAAATAGCAATTTTCATACTAATTTCAGAGAGCTGATTTTAAACATTTTTCACGTCTAGACGAATTAAAATAATTCAAAAATTCGTTCAGCATATTATTTTAGAACATATATAAAACTAAAGATTATTTTTATTTTACCTCATATACCTCAGAACTTATTCCCGAAAAACGAAAGAAAATCAAGGAAAAAAATCAAAAATTCAAAATTCAAGTGTAAATATTTTTTTAACTGTAAGAGACAACATAATTGAGTGAGCTTATTTTTTATTAATCTTGACAAGCACTTTATAGAAATATAAAAATATTTACAATCGAACTTAATTTGTAGAAGTTTAGATTTTTTGAATTTTACATACTCGAGGTAGTAAATTTGGACACCCTGTACCTATCTTTTGTTATCACAGGGTGATCACAAGATGATTTTTCTGATAGCTTAGGTCCTTCTCTACAACTCTTCCTTACATTTCAATTTAATCCGAGCAGTTGTTTAGGAGATACATATTTATTACCAAATTTTCGTTTGACACCACTGTGCTACGTTACCTTCTCAACAGCTAAATAATTCTGTACTTTGCAAGGCAATCTACTATATCTTCATTCTCGAAGATTCTGCCAGCACCTACGTTTCTTCGTCAATTATACAGCTTGAGTATTTCTGTATGAAATTTGGTTTTAAATTCCGAGTCCTATTTTTGGCTTGTAATTTTTTTTGCAGAATTCCAGTTTGGAATTTTTTGAACTTTATATGTTATCAACTTTCCCATTAGCTTTAAATTTTCGCACCAAATAGTCGAAGCACTGAGAAAACTGAGCTGATTTTCTACCAGATGTGTTTTGAGTTCCTTTCAATATGCCTTAAATTTTCTGGCCTTCCCAATATCATGTGGTCCTTTTTTCTTACCGAACTAGGTTTCACATCAATAGTCAAATTCTCCTGATACTGTTTAATAACATTAGAAACGGTTTTACGGACGACATTTAATTCTGTGGCCAATTATTTGTAAGACCTATTTGGATTTTTTGAAATTTTTTAATAACTTGTAGTACGTAAATCTTTTTCGTCACTTATTTTGATGAAAATAAGGACAAATTAACATGGTTGTTATTAAAAATAATAACTGAAGTATTTTTCCATGATAACTAGATCAAAAAAAATTTTGAATATTGATTCCGAAAAAAGTTATGACGCAAAATGTGTGTTAAGATTTTTTCGATCTCACTCCTTATTGTTGACGGGTAAAGCCCGTGAATGGTACTGGCGTCACCACAAACAAGTGGAAAATATACAGTGGAATGAATTCTGCGCCACCATAAAGTACCGATACAGGGACGTTAAGTCCAATTTTGATTTAAGAGAAGAACTGAGAAATCTTAAAATGAGAACTGGAGAATTATTTGATTCATTTTTCGATGCGATCTCTTCTATTTTAGACCTATTAGATAAACCTATCCCCGAAAATGAGCTCATTGAAATTTTAACGAAAAATCTTCTTCAGATATTCGGCACGAGTTATTATATGTCCCCATATATTCAATCGCTCATTTGAGGAAGCTTGTGCAAGTGCGCGAGAATCTGATGAATGATGAATTTTTCCGAAAAAATCCCCAACCCAAAATGTTTACAAATAGTTATCCAAGTCGTAATGTTGCTGAACTTGATTTTTCTGAAAATTCAGATTACGTGAATACCTTTAATAATTATTATGTTGTTGATGCTATAGAGCAAAAATCGAATAGTTCCAAGTGCTGGAATTGTGGTGAGTTAGGTCATTATTCTGTTATGGATGTGGCGAAAAGAATACTTATCACAGTGTTCAAAATGCTCTAATCCAAAAAACTTACCAGCTCCGTCACAACCACAAAATTTTCTATAAATTCGGAAACAACTCTTTATTTATCAAATAACCCTTTTTTTTACAACCCTGATTCGACAACCTTCCCTCATTCGACAACAGAATCTGAGTTATCTGAAAGTTCTAACACAAACTCTGAAAAAACATCAGCATTTTAAAACGTCTTCAATCACCAAGGGCTTGTACTGATAAAAGACCCTATTACGAGCGATAGCAAGAGTACATAGCCAAACGTAATTCTATTTTGTCCGTATCATCTTTATCTGTCTGTCCGAAAATAAAACCAAAACGTTCCAAGTTCACGAACTTATTTAAAATTGCGAAAAATGACTTCTAAGTACATTGTTTCTACAGTGGTTAAAAATATCGATGATAGGAGGTTTTATGCAAACGTAAAATTTTTACATTTTTCACAACTAGGTCTTCTTGACACATGAGCTAACACTAGCTGCATTGGCAGTAAACATGCTCAGGAACATTTTTAAATTTTAAATAATTTTATTAGTTTAATTCGTTCGTGAAAACGGCAGATGGCCAGCCACAAAAAGTTTTAGGATATCTTGACGTTGACGTAACATTTAAAAACGCAAACACAGAAAATGAGATTGTGGGTCGTGCCTTCTTTTATCGCAAAATTTGATCTTGGGTTTGGACTTTTGGAGATTATTCGCTTTAGCTCCAGATTTATTTGAATCTGCGATTATTAGCTGTCCTTCCGATTTGTCCGATATTGTAAAAACGTCCGAAGTTCTATCCATAAATTTAGAAAAACCTGACTTAGTTTCAGATGAACACAAGTTTCCACCAACTCCATGCCAAAATTCACAGCTATTATAGCTTTATTCCCTGACTTCGAAAAATAAGGCTTGGGCAGAACCTGCTTAATTAAGCACGATATAGACGTTGGTGATGCAACGCCTATAAAACAGAGGTTCTATCCGGTATCTCAAACAGTGGAGGAACTGATGTATAAAGAAATAGATTGAGTGCTGGCATTAGGTGTGATCGAAGAGTCGACATCTCTATGGAGTTCCTGTGCCTAGATGCCAGGAAGGTCAATCAAGTGACCAAAAAGGATGCTTATCCGCTTTCAAGCATAGAGGGTATTTTTGCGAAACTTCCCAGAGCTAAAATTTAGTGCGATTCAGTAACTTTTAACGATTCGACAAACACAAGACTTGTCAATAGCATGTGTTATTTGCTGTAACGATAGTACGATTCACTAAGTATTCTTAAACTGTTGTATATAACTATTGTTGCCATGTGGCATCTCTCTACAAGGAAATTCCGAAAAAAGTAAAGTTCCAAACCAAATAAAAAAGAAAAACAAACAAATTTGAGACAAATCGAAATTTTTTAACAATTTTAAGACGGCGATTGATTAAATTATGTCTTTGATATTGATTAAGATATGTTTCAGTTAATGGTTTTCTTCAAAATGATCACTACTCCAAAAAAACGTATAAGCACGGACTGTAACCTTGGAAGCACAAGTTACAACCACAGAAACACGACTAAGTCATAGGGTTGACTTCTTCTATTTTTAACGATTCGATTATCGTTAAAACAAACTACTGAATCGCACTAGCACTCACCGCGTTTACAATCCCTGGCAGGCCCCTTTATCAGTTCAAGGTCATGCCGTTTGGGCTTTGTAACGCCCCACAAACGTTGTGCCGTTTGTGGCCTGGTGCGAGACTAGATATGGTCCCGGTAAGTGAGATACCCCGCAGACCGAGATCAATCGCGGTCATTCCAGCAGAACAACATGAAACTGTGGAGATCTTGGCGTATATCTTTGGTATATATCCCATACAAATTTCAAAGTCCCAAATAGGTAAAATCGAGAATTTCGGAAAAAAATATTCCATAAAGCTTGAAATGTTTTATATAGCAATTTATATGATTTTTTAACAAATCGGATGAATGAAACTATATAAATTTGTATTTATATATATTTGTATTTTGAGAATTTTGATATTTTAAACGCCAGTTCTTAGTAGAAACGCATTACAACATTTTTAAAGTTGTGAAAATAATTTTTTTGATTTTTGGCCGCACTTACCACACAGTGCATCGTTGCACCTAGTGTAAAGCTAGAGGACCCGCCAAGAGATGACGCATCTTCAACATCAACCGACGACACCACAACTTTGGTTGTGATAGAAGCTCCTCAATCTGGACCTGAAAAGATTGGGGAACTGTTTGGTCGACTGAAATTAGTGGAGGACGAAGACGCGCTTCTGGGTTCCGACTCAGACGTCACGGTCGTGTACGATCCGGATAATAATATCGAGAAGCCGAGCAGAAAGCAGAAAGTCTTTTCGCCCGGAAGAAGGCCCGCTATGAAGAAAAACTTTACTAACCAAAATGGTTTTCTGGTACTTAAAAAATCAGCTCACGCAACTCCGAAACTAAAACGTATAAATTACTTATTTTATTTAATAATTTTAAATTGGGAATTATTTCATTTGTGTGGGGACTTATTTAATTTATTTTGGTACTTATTTAATTTATTTTTGAACTAATTTCATTGGGCAGTTATTTCACTAAATGTGGCTCTTATCTCCTTTGCTGTGATTAAAGTGCCAATTGTTGGGAATTATTTTATTTATCCCTTTGAAAGTTATTTCATTTTTTTGATTTGGGGTTTCTTCATTTTTGTTTGGAATAATTTCATTGAGAGTTATATATCTATATCTTTTTTTTCTCGTTCCTGTTAATGTTACTGTTCCGATACACATGTCAAACTCACTTTTAAACATCATTTTAAGGCCACATTTCATACAAAATAAATGATTATCAAGTATAAGAGTAATATCATATTTATTGACCTTTTATAAAAAAACTGGTTTAAAATTAGTAATTTTTATACCCTACACCACCATAGGTGGTTGGGGAATTATGTGTTTGTGCAAATTATGTTACGCAGAGACAAAATCTTCCGACCCCCACCTTAAAGTATACCGTTCGACTCCGAACGGTATACCAGACGTCCGTCTGGTCGGCTGGTTATCTATATAAAGTTTGTGCGTAAAGTACAGGTCGCAGTTTTAAAGATAATTTGATGAAATTTGGTGCATATGATTTTTTCTACACAAGGACAAAGCCTATTGAATTTGGTCATGATCTGCCCATTATTTCACTTGGCCAACCTACAAATGTACTCCCCGAATACAGTTTTAACACTCATAAATATCTTAAAAATATAAATATTTTAAAGAAATTTGGCATAAATAAATGTAAATCCGTATGCCAAATTTCGTGAAGATCGATTCATAATTGACCATAGCTTCCATACTAACAATTCTTTTGAAAATCACTTTAACGTTCATAAATCCCATAAAAATTTTAGTATCAACTTAATATTCAAAACAAGTAACATTTTTGCAAGTATAAATGACAGTGCAAAATTTTATAAAGATCGCTTCATAATTTTCCATAGCTCCCACATAAAACCCAATTTTGGGAATCGCCCAAAAGTCCATAAATACAATATGTAATATTCTGTATTAGTATTTCTTATTTTACACTTAATACGAGTATAGGTCCATAATTGGCCGCTTCCTGAATTTTGGTACACATGGTGTAGAGTATCATATGGTCGGGCTTGGCCGGCTATATCTCTTTCTCTCGTTCATAAATTATTATTTTTAGACGATTGAATTTGTTTTTCTGTACAATATTGCTACTGTCACCATTCGTAATAAAAATATTTAAAAAATGTGACATTTTCATGCAAAATAGTCACAATTTTTATACCCACCATCAAAAAGATGGGGGGTATATTGATTTTGTCATTCCGTGTGTAACATGTTGAAGGAATCATCTAAGACCCCACAAAGTATATATATTCTGGGTCCTGGTTAGATTCTGAGTCAATCTAGCTATGTCCGTCCGTCTGTCCGTCTGTTGAAAGCAGGATAGCGCTCGAACGGAGTAACGTAGGGAGACGAAATTTGTCACAAATATTTGCCTTATATAAGGTTTGTTTGGGATTGAAAATGGGCAAAATCGGTTCACAAACAAAAAAGTTATGGGCTAAAGACTAGAAACACAGGGTGTCCGTTTTATACTTTTCTGCTGATATTTCTGCAACAAAAGCATGTACGATAGCGAAATTTTGTACATATAGTTTGGGGATCGATATCAACTCGGAAGCCAAAAATGGGCGTGGCCCGCCCACTTTATTGCCCACTTTACCGCCAACTTTACCTCCTTCTCTCATATAACTTAAAATGTGAAAAAGTTGATGGTGGGTATATAGATTCGGCCGGGCCGAATATTTGCGCTTGTTTCATATAGTTAATTCATATTAGGATTGGCAGAAAGCTCTGGTGTATTATCATTTTCGCTAAAATAAAGCTTTTCTCAATAAGATGGCTTAGTGCATACAATGAACTTTATATTATTTGTGTCTTTGACATAATGGCACTTTTGAAAGTGACACCACACATTTGCGCCAAACGCAAATTTTTTGGTAATAAATCCGTATCTCCTAAATTACTGCTCGGATCTAATTGAAAAATGGAAAAGTTGTAGAGGAGGACCTATGGTTTCAGAAAAATTATCTTGTAGTCACCCTGTGATAACACGAGATAAGCTACAGGGTGTACAATTTTACTACCTCGAGTATGTAAGTTTAAAAAATCGTAACTTCTACAAATGTAGTCCGATTTTAAAGATTTTTTTTATTTCTGTAAAGTGATTGGCAAAATAAGCTTAATTGCCTCAGTTATCTCCTACAGTTAAAAATATATTTACGCATGAGTTTTTGATTTTTTGCCTCAAATTCTTATCTTTTTCGAAAATTTTTTTAAAATATTCTGTAATTTTTTATATATTCCAAAATAATGAGCTGAAAGAATTTTTGAATTATCTCAATTCGTCTATACGTGAAAAATATTCAAATTCTTCACTCTGAAATTAGTATGAAAAAATTACAATTTTTTAACAAAAATATAGTTAAACTTTTCCGTTAACAAAAATGTTTTTCTTTATATATTTCAAAAGATAAAATAAGACATAAATGGTTAATATAGACATTTTAAATTGATTTAGACTTGCACCCTACATCCAGCGTTGGTTGAAAATGGTAGATTTTAGAAAAAATATCGATTAATAAAAACGCGAATTTTTTAAATTTATTGACGATGTTTACTCAAAAAATATATTGAGATAAATTTTACACTAAATTGTTTCCCGCTCGACTAAAAACGAATGCAGGAGAGCAGATTTTATGAAAAAAGCAGTGAACGTAATGATTATAGTTTTAAAATAAAACTCAACAAATAATAATTTTTTTTTGATTTTTATTTTATCGCTCAAATAACAATGATTATTTTTGATTTCAATTTGTTTGCTCAACAATAATGATTATTTTTGATTTTTACTTTTTTGCTCATATTATAAAACTTAACATGAGAAATGAAACTATTAACTAGTAAAAAATTTTATTTTTAGCAATAAAATTTATTTTTAATAAAAAATAGATTTTAGTAAAAATTTTGATTTTTAGTACAAAAATTCGACTTTTAGTAAAAAAAAAAAATATAGATTTTTGGTAAAAATTTTATGAAAATAGTATCATCACACTTTGCTTTTAGTGAATAAATATAATTTACGATGAAAAATATTTTTTATTAAAAATTACATAATAGTTTCATTTCTCATGTTAGGTTTTATATTGTAAGCAAAAAAAAATCAAAATCAAATATATTCATTATTTTGGAGCAAAAAAATAAAAATCAGAATTTATCATTTAAAGTTAAGAGAAAAAATAAAAATCAAAAATAATCATTCAAATTGATTTTTCTAATAAGTTAAAAAAAATAAAAATCAGTCCGGATTTCGATAGAACCTGTTCTGAAGATTACATTTCTGTAATCTGAATGTCGTATTACACAGACCACACAGGAACGGATATAGATATATCCACCTTTAACATGAAGGTTTTCAAAACGTTTGCTAATTTCCTGTTCTCATCCGATTTTACAATTTTTGTAAAGAAAATTACCCTCATTGAAAATTGTCGTAGCTTTTTTACCTTTCTTAAAGCTATTTTGACGGAGATTACTCTGAAGGAGAAATCTAGTGTAATTTCTTAATATGAGCCAGTCTAGATTCTAAATTTTACCCATTCGATATAATATACAAAAGTGTCTTTTACCTGTCAAACATAAATATATATATATTTTTTTTTTGTAATATTTGTGGAATTAAAGGATTTGCTTTCATCAAAATCTAAAATTTGTTTGCACTTTCTTTTTTCAAATAATAAGGATATCTAAATTAGCAGAAAATATATCATAGATACAATATTTAACTACACCGAACCAACTTTTTGAATTAACTAAGTTTTTTGAAATGAACATTAGTCTAACTTTTAGGGAAGCCATTTTCTTAAAAAAACGTTTTCTGTATAGAACATGTCCATCGGTAACGGCCCCCAAATTTTTATGAAAATTCCATTGTGAATACATAAAATTTTCGTTTGTGAGACATCTTTTTTGTTCTCTATTTGAAGTACAGGGCCAAGATTCGGATTGGAATCACAATATTCGGAAAAATATTCCATGCTTATTAGAAATTGATTAATAGACAAATATATTCACTACTGTGATATATTTCTTAAACAATATTGTATTCGCCTAATTTTTAATTTAAGTAAGCCATTCAGCAAGCCATTAACAAGTTTTATAAATTTCAATATAATAGTTCTGCAGATATTAATACCTCCTCACCTATTCGCTCATGTTTCCTTCTCAATTATATCTTTCGCAGGATCATAAGGTTATGCGGGTCTAAGTAATCATTTTAACTATTTGGGAATATTTTCATTAAGTGCTTTAAACCAGGTTTTCATTATAATATGAAGATGGTATTTCTTTTATTTAAAAAAAAAAAAAAGAATAATAATTTAAAATTTTTTTTTGAGAAATTTTCAAATCATGTTATTGAAAAATCCTATAGTTGCCAACCCTTTCTTATTTTTTTTTTTTTTTTTTTTGGTAGCTCAATATTTTTAAATAAATGTTTACAAGAATGTACATTAAAAGATGAATGAAACCAAATATAAATCTCAATTTTTTTATAGATAATCTTACCTCGGGTTTATATGGCATTAATACCGCACTAGTCAAATTTCCAGCTAGTCCTGTACCAATATACAAAATCGCCGTTCGTATGGGCCCAATTAGACGTTCTAAGTCAGCTAGAAATATGTGTTGAAATACTACAGTTATTACTAAATGCAGAATACCAGCATGCATACAGAGTGAGGTTAGAAGTCGATAAAATTGATCTGGCACTTCGACATTAACAAATGGAAACATGCCACAAACATTGCTGAGGCATGAAATCTAGAAGAAAGAAGGGTTACTATTATTGATTTGAAATTATATAACGTCAAACGATATAATGCAAAATCACGCATTTATCATTTTTACTTATTTGCAAGAGAAATAAAATATGTTATAAATTAAGAAAAAAATTGAAATTTTGGTAAACGAATGTTACAGATTTAGTAAATATAAAGACATAAATGTAATATTTTTTTAAATAAAAAAAAATTATATAAATAATAACGTTTTAACGGGTTTTCAAATTTCTTCCACTTTATAAGTAAAAGTATAACGTAACGTGGTTTTGCATTTCAGCTAAAAATGTTTATTATTTATACATCTGCTCAAAATAATAGATACACCTTAGTTCGCTTTATGTAAGGAAGAAAAGTGTATGTGTGTTTTTGTTCATTTAAAAATTCAAAATAAGTCCATAAGGAGTGAGATCGAAAAATTCTTAACATACATAATATTCAATAACTTGGAAACGATTGATCTTAGAGTTTTCATTATTTTTCTAATCATTTGATAATTTAGCACAGATGACAGAAATATATATATTTTTTTTATGGTTCTAACCACTAATTATAAAATTGTGGACCATTTTTGAAAACCCTTTCTTTGGAGATTTGATAGTTGCTTCAGTCACTTTTTTGGAACAGTGTGCATATCTTCTGTTAAAATCTTCGGTATTTTGGGACACCTTTTTTGTGCTCTTTTCACAAGAGCTCAATATCTCTCCAGTGGTCTAAGCTATGGACAATTTTGAAAATTGACCTCTCTTGGTACTAAAACTATGTTATTGATTTGGTACCACTCCAGAGCTTTCTTACCGTAGTGACATGATACCAAATGGGTCCAAAAATATGTGGACATGTTGTGCTTTCTTAAGAAAAGAAGAAGTCTTTTTGCAAATATTCCTTTATGCATATTTTGGTATTTATAGATCCGAATGTATCAAATGACTTTCCTGTTTTGCCGCAACTGCAAAAAGCTTGTCATACCATGAATTTTGTAAGAAATTTTTGCTGCTTTTGGGTCTTAAACTTATCTCCAACATTGCTTCGAGTATTAGCAATACAAATTTTTGAGACACAAGCTGTGAAGATTCTGCCAGCACCTACGTTTCTTCGTCAATTATACAGCTTGAGTATTTTTGTATGAAATTTGGTTTTAAATTCCGAGTCCTATTTTTGGCTTGTAATTTTTTTTTTTTTTTTTTTTTTTTGCAGAATTCCAGTTTGGAATTTTTTGAACTTTATATGTTATCAACTTTCCCATTAGCTTTAAATTTTCGCACCAAATAGCCGATGCACTGAGAGAACTGAGCTGATTTTCTGGCCTTCCCAATATCATGTGGTCCTTTTTTCTTACCGAACTAGGTTTCACATCAATAGTCAAATTCTCCTGATACTGTTTAATAACATTAGAAACGGTTTTACGGACGACATTTAATTCTGTGGCCAATTATTTTAAGACCTATTTGGATTTTTTACTAAAGTATTTTTCCATGATAACTAGATCAAAAAAAATTTTGAATATTGATTCCGAAAAAAGTTATGAGGCAAAATGTGTGTTAAGATTTTTTCGACCTCACTCCTTACTTATTGTTATCAATTAATAAAGTACAAATAAAGCTAAATATGTGATAAATTATATTGGATTATACGTTTATTTCATAAGTACATTGTTATGTAGGCAATTTTAATGCTCATAATAATAGATACATTTAGAAGAAAAATACATAAATTAAAAACTAGTTAGGTATTTATTAAAATTTATTTGGTAATGTTAAACAAGAACTAATGTCCTGTACATCCATTCTTAATTTGGTCATTTTTCTGCATTTGTCTGGGTATACTAGACATCAAATTCTGACAAGCTTCCAAATCATTATTTTGCTCGAATGTCCAAAGTGAATGACATGTTTTTACGGTAATGGACTTATAACAATTTACCATATATCCCTGCACCCGTCAGCGTTCATTGTATTTATCCATACGATTAAAAGAACCAGAACAATTCCATTAAAAGCATTCTGAACCTTTAATTTTCGTTTCGGAACTAAATAATATATTTTTATACCCACCATCAAAAAGATGGGGGGTATATTGATTTTGACATTCCGTGTATAACATGTCGAAGGAATCATTTAAGATCCCACAAAGATATATTTTCTGGGTCCTGGTTAGATTATGAGTCGATTAAGCTATGTCCGACTGTTTGTCTGTCCGTCTGGCTGTCTGTTGAAAGCAGAATAGGGCTCGAACGGGACAACGTAGGGGGAAAATTTAAAATTGGCACAAATATTTATCATATATAAGGTTTGTTTGGTATTGAAAATGGGCAAAATCGGTTCATAAATAAAAAAGTTATGGGCGATAAACTAGAAACACAGGGTATACGCTTTATACTTTTCTGCTGATATCTTTTAAACAAAAGCATGTACGACAACGAAATTTTGTATAAATAGTTTGAGGGTCGATATAAACTTGGAAACCAAAAATGGGCGTGGTCCACCCACTTTACCGCCCACCTCCTATATAAGGAGAAACTCCAACAAATTGTGTTCAACTAGTTCTTGGACCAATGTAAAGTCGGAAATAAAAAATGGGCGTAGTCCGCCCACTTTATCGCCCACCTCCCATATAACGTTAAATTTTTTTCTCGCCTTCACATTCGGACTAAAGTGTTTTTCAACAAGTTTTAACGTATCTTAAAATTTTGTATACGCATTGATAGAACTTTTCTGGCAATTCCTTCCGGAAATTTGTTTTACACAAGACAAAGCCAAACTATTTGCGGATCTACTTCATTATAAGTTTCAGCTGAAATAGACTTCGAAGAAATGTAAAGGTTGTTTTTAACCAATAATATAATCCTGCTTTCCGTTTCTGCGGTTATTTTATGAGGTTAAATACGAGGGTCTATCGTTTGTTTTTTAAATTTTGGGCAAAATGCAGATATCTTCCTCAGCCCCTATTTGCCATTTCAAGCAACTATTTTCCAGTATTCTCTGCTTTCGAACTATTTTTTACTCCTATTTGGTACAATGATTGTTTCTTCCCATATTCTGTGTTAGTAAACTATATCTTTATAATATTTTTAGCCTATATGCAACTGTTCTTACATAAAAACAATCAACAAAGTACAAAAGAATTCGACTTAATATGAAAAAAATTACAAATTAATTAACTATATGTATGTATGTATGTATGTATTATTATGAACAATTTTTGGTATTTAAATGGAAAACGTATACGTAATCAATTTGAATGCATATACAATGTATTATACATATATGATTCCCAAAATATTTCGATTAAACGTGGAGTAACTGTTTGCTGTTATTTTTAACAATATATACAATAATATTTGTATACCCTTCACCTGTGGTGAATAAAATCGGTTCAATAATAGCTGAGATATTGAGCAAAACGCATTTTTGAATTTTTGAAGCACTTGTTTAAGCTACAGATTTTTATAAATAAATATTTTAGAAAAATTTAATTTATAATCAACAAGTTATGGGCCAAAAACAAAAAACTCTGTCAATAATATAAATACACACACATATATATATTATCCCTACTTCGTCGAATCGACGACGAATAAAGCCCAACTTACATTTACGCGTAATCAGCAACAGTATCAGCAAAAGTTATATTATACCCAGAATAACATGTTGCTGCCTTTATAATCACATTTAAGCGTAGGCAGCGACAATATACAACCACCATCTTGCTTTATTCTACTTGTTTATTTGAGTCTCCCATTTCTTTGCTCACTCTCTTTGTCTCGCTCTCAATCTAAAAGCAGCGCAGTGAATTTAGAAACTATATGCAAACTGCTGCTGCAAACTGCTGTTGACCAAATGTAATCAACACCATAACAAACAGTGCATTCTAAATTATCAGCTAATTGTGCTGCTGCCTACTCGTTAATGTAATTTGAGCTTAACAATTTTAAAATGTGTAACATAATGAAAAAAAGAATAAAAAAAAAAAAAAAAATATAAGAATTTTAAAAATTTCTGATAAAAGCCTTAATATTGCAAACATTTTAATCCATGATAGAAAAAAATATATTTTATGACATTTACACTAGAGTATCAAAAAAACGACATTTTTTGAAAACCGGTTTTTAGTTTAACCGAAAAATCTCATTTTAGAAAAAATCGGTTTCCCGTTTTCGAGCTTTTGAAAAAACCGGTTAACCGGTTTTCAGTCATTAAATTTTTTAACAAGAAAATAATATTTGTTTGTATTTTTTTAATGCAAACTCATAAATTTATTCGTGCATACAAGTTTTACTCTGCAAAAATAGTAAATTTTGATGTACATAATTTTAAAAATAAAGTTTATTATTATTACTTTTTTCTTTTAATTTGAAATTGTTGTAATATTGTTGATTTATCATATTTAATAATTTGTCTTTAATATTTTATCCCTAATCCTGGTATTTGAAAATATGTCTTTCCAAATAAAATAGGTATATTCTGTGATTAAAATACATAAAAGTGAGCACGAAAAAACTGGTGCATACAATTCTGGTTGTAAAAAATATAAAAATATAACCATATATTGATATGGTTTTTTGTGAAGGCGTGTTTTTAATTTTAAATAATTTTTTATCGGTTTTAATAAAATTTGTAAGCTTTTCTGCAAAACTTTTGCTGTGTATTCGGCTATGATAAAACAATTTTTTGAAAATAATTTATTATGGGCCATACTTACTACAGTGCAGCTTTCCAATATTTTACCCATAAAAGGAACAAGATTATAAAATTGTTATAGATTCTGGTTTTGGATACTCTAATTTACATAAAAAAGATTTTACTAGCTTGGTATGTTAATTTTAAGAAAAAAAAAAAAATAAAATAAAAACCGGCATTAAAAACACCGTAATGATTTTTAACATTTTTGTAAGTTCGACAACCCAAAAAAGTTCGTGTTAAAACATTGTAATTTCTAGGTTCATAATTTTAAAAATACATTGTAAATTAATTTAATTTAAGAAGCAACATTATAGACAATACAATTTTTAACCCTTTATTTTATAGTACGTTTCATATCGAGTTCAAAATGTGCCGTCGTCGATATGGCGAAGTATATCCTTTACGTAATAAAAATAAGTGTAGCCTTGTAGGGTTAAGCATTGTAATGACTAGTAGTGATTTTTTAACATATGTGATTGTGGGGAACATTGCACATTTATAAAAAAAAAAAACAATCACTTGTATTTTGTTAGTGTAAAACTACTGCACATATTGTCAAAATGTTTTGAACTGGAAAATGAGAGAATGAAGGAGAGGAAGAGTAAAAAAACTCAAAAAAATTTTTGTATATGAATACAAAAACAAGTTGACAGTTCCGCGAGGTATGTCAATGAAAAATTGTAAAACAGCTTTTCTTACGAGTATACTTTCTAATTATACTATGAGTATAGTTGTTAATCATCGACATTCCTAGTATAATGTGCATTTTTTATTGGTACAATTACAACTTGAAAAGTACAATGACCAATTACGAATTTTGTGGATTTTATAGATTTGTTATGAAAAATCATCTTATTTAAAACAAAATTTTAAGTTTAACAAATAAAGGTGGTTTTAAAAAGGATTAAATTATTTAAGATTATGCACTATGATTATTTTTTTACATATATCCTGATTCGTACACTAGTATTGTATGAAGTCTCAGAGATTCCTAAATATTGGATGACACATTGATATCAATTATATTAATTTGGCGACTGAAAAAGTATCAACATAAACTTTTCCAAACTTTTTTTAAGAAAGAAAATTGTGTATGTTGATGTACAAATTCAAAAAAAATATTTGGGAAAAAATCGACGGCGGCTTATTTCAAGCTGTCAGAAGCCGACGTTTTTGTCGGCGGCGGCTATTGAAATTCTTCGGCGGCTCGGCTCAGTCGGCTGATTTACCGGCTGGCGCAGGTCTCTGCCGGCAGCAAACAAAAAATTATGATTTGTTCGACAAATGGAATGCCCACTCAAAACAAAATGAAAAATTGTGTGTATTGCTCTGCTGACGCACAATGTCCCATTTAAAAAATAAAATGGAAATAAATTTGGAATTTCCAAACGGATACACGTTGGGGTTAAATGTATTAAAGGTGGCGCTTAATTGAATTTTAAAATTTAAAGTTTTGCAATAAAATTGGGTACCGAATAAAAATAGACAAAGTTATGTATCAATATCAATTAAAATCTTTAAGCTAGGTTGTTTTGTTTTCTTATAAGCTGTCAAAGTTAAGAATTTTTTAACATTTTTGAAAAATAGTAAAAAATTAAATTTTCATCAGTTTTTAGTGTATTTATTTTAAATAAAAATAATTTTAAGGTAAAAATTTAAAATGAAACCATCAATTCAGATATTTAAGTGTACTTTTTTTCAAGAATTTGTAAATTACATTTTGTCCTAATATTTTGGTTATTTTTGTCCTAAATTGTCCTAAAATACACTAATTTTAAATTTTCATGGAATGCAACTTAAAATGTTACAGGATGTTTGTTCTGAAAATTTGCTGAAAAATACAATATATTGTACACTTTGATATTACGAAAAAAAAAAATCGTGCGCATATATAGCCCGATTTGAGAAAAGATTTTTTTCAAAAAAAACTCCAGTAGATTTCATACAAAAAACAGCTTAAGTGCGACATTTTCTTTGCTTTATCAAACATTAAACAGGGGAAGAATCGAAATTAATCTGTAACTTCTAATCGGCATTTTGGATTTGCATGAAATTTCACATAGACGTAGTAGAGGGTAACAGCAGTTTAGAAGCAGGATCCAATATAAGCATCAGGAGCGGAACTATGTGGGTTCAAAATAGGGTCATGGTGTGATGGAAAATGTTTAACCACTAGCGAATTTTTGTTCCTTACCCGATTTCGAAGATTTTTACATCACCTTAAAGTCCTTGATAAATCTTTTAAAAACATGCTCGCATGTGTTACTTATCTTATAAAATTTTCGAGTTATATACTATTGAGATTTTAAAAATATAAATTTTACACGATCTTGGTTAAGATTTTTCCATATATAGCTAAATATTTTCAACCGATTTTATTTTATTTTAAGAAGTTGGTTAAAAAGCTAAATTATCTATCGAACAAAGAAAATCTTGAGTCGTTATCTTTATTGAGTCAAAAGTTAAACGATTTTGAATTGGAAAGTTTGCCAAAATCAACAAACAGACGGACAGATGGAAGGACATTAGAATTCTTTCAAACCAGTCTTAAAATTAAAAAAAAAAATTTTTTTTTCTGCTTCTCGAATATAAAAACCAAATGAAGGTATTCAAATTTTGATATCACCTTTCCCCGAAATAAGCGGCATTTTCGATTGCCATTGCCATGCAGCCAAAAAATATTTTAAAATTCTAAAAATTCATTTTTTAATAACTAATAAACAAAAAAAAAAAAAAAAAAATAGAACGTGATCATCAAAATTTGGATATCACCTTTTCCTGAATTAAGCGTTATTTTCGTCCCATTTAACCCAAATGTAAAGACGGACGGACGGACGTGACCATTCAGCCAAAAAACATCTTATAATACTAATAATATATTTTTTTATTTACTAATAAATAGAAAAATTAAACCTGATCATTAAAGTTTTGATACCACCCTTCTCTGAATTGAATAATGTATAGACGGAATTGAATAATGTGTAGACGGACGGACAGACATTATCATTATGCTAAAAAAAAGTCTTAAAATTCTAAAACTGAATTATTTTAACTAATAATCAATAAAAAAATAAAACGTGATCATGAAAATATTGATATCACCTTACCCTGAATTAATCGCCATTTTCGACCCCTTTTACCCCAATGTGGGATGATCCGATTTCAATGAAATTTCACACAGTGATATTAAAAGTGTGGGGGAGTTTAAGTTTTGAGTTTGGACAATATAGACCTGCTGGGGCGCGGGTCCACATGGTCCCAAATTTGGACACCTCGGGTATGAGCATTTTTAAAAACGATCCTGATTCGTTATATCTAAATCGATTTCGATATTTTTACATGAGCGGATTGTACTGGAAGAGATACTCAAAAAACATCGTCGTGTGCATATCTTATCTTTACAGAATCAAAAGTTGTATGCATTTGAATTCTTACTTTGAAAAAAAAGTTAATTTTTCGCAAGTTGTTTGTCAAAAAAGTAGTTACGGTCTTTTTTAATTATAATATTTTCTTAAGTAACATATACAATATTTATATCTTTCTGAAAAATAACTATAGAAAATTCTGTGAAGGAAAAAAAGTTGTAAACACTTTATTCCCGAGATAACTAGGGTCCCCAAATTCGAACTATTTTTTCATGATTTTCCGATTTTCGCCTCAATTTCTGAAATCGCAAATCTACAATATCTTCGATATCGGTTTGAGAGATATAGTAAAAAAAAAGTAAAAAAATTTTTGGAAATTTTAGAACGTTTTTTTTTTTTTTTGAAATGAAACTCGACACAAAGGAGTTTTGTATAAGTATCAATCTTTGTGCCAAATTTCATCAGGATCGGTCCATAATTAATCATAGCTTCTATACAAACCCCTCTTCCGAATGATAGTATCAAGTTAATATTCGACACAAATAAGTTTTATATAAGAAGAAACAACATTGGCAAAATTTATAAGAATCGGTCCATAATTTACCATAGCTCCCATATAAATCCACTTCCGGGAATTACCCTAAAGGGCATAAAATCATATAGATGGGAGTAAAAATGCATTGTTCTGTATTTGTACAATTTATTTTACATTTAGTAAAAGTGTTGGTCTACAATTATCCACAGGTCTACTTTTAGCTCATATACAATGATGTAGGGTATCATATGGTCGGTCTTGGCCGACTTTAGTTTTTCTCTCGTTTTATATATATTTGAAAAGTAGACAAAATTTGCTGAACATTGGTTTATAACAAGTTTATATCGTCTGTTTTGCATCTGCAATTAAAGGATTCAAAATTAATAATTGCATGTGGTTAATTATGCTTAATTTTTCTATGATTGGAAATGCCGTTCCTGATAATGCAGTATCAAGAAATATTGTAATAGAGCTTAACATTTTCTTTTTTTGAGCATAGTGCTTAATACATATCCTTTTGTTATAGCCATTAAGCTGAAAAATAATACATTTTATATATCGTTGTTTAGGAAATTTTGTCTTCTTTTCAAACATATATAAAAATATTTATAATACGAACATTTGTCGAAGACTTTTTGCAAAAAACACCGAGAAAGGACTGATTTTTAATTTTATACATAATATTAATTTTTAATTTTTTTAATTAGAAATTAAAAAACACATTGGTCTAAGTTAAAAATATAACCATTTCTTAATTCCAGCTTTGCGATTTGAGAAATTACGGCGAAAATCCGAAAATCATAAAAAATAGGTCGAATTTGGGAGACCCTAGTTATCTAAGGAATAACTTTTTTTCCTTCACACAATTTTCTAGAGTTATCTTTCAGCAAAATATTAATACTATGTTACTTAAGACAATTTTTTTATAACTAAAAAAGACCATAACTATTTTTTTGACAAAAAAAATTCTGAAAAATCTACTTTTTTCAAAATTCAAATGTAAAGATTTTTATTTTTATTTTTTTTTTTTTCTTTACATAATTTTGTTATTTGTTGTTAATAAAATAAAAAATATTTCCAGAAAATCGGATGAAGTTTGGACCCGCTATAATGAAAAACTTCACCAAGGTAGGTCAAAATGTAAAATTTTTAATCTTTAAGGCCGAATATCTCGTAAACTAACAGAGATACGATTTTAGAGAAGAGATACATTTTAAAAATGTTCATACCCGAGGTATCCAACTTTGGGACCATGTGAACCCGCCCGCAGTAGGTCTATATGACGCCCTCACTTCACCTATCTCTTTGTGAAATTTCATTGAAATCGGATCATCACCATTTTATTTTTGAAATGGGACACTGTGCGATGTTTTGCTCTTGTGCGAACAAGAAAAGTGCTGGTCTGGACGTAGTGTAAGAATTTAATAAAACTTCAAAACCATTTTTATTTAGCAAATTAAATTTTTTAATTGTATTATTGGTTTGTGGAAATGAATATTAAATAATATAACACAGTCGAACACTTTTATAACGAACACTGGTTACACCAGAGTACGGAAAATTTCGGAAAGAAATTTTGCGTTCTTCTTCATTAACAAAAAATATTTTTCGGAAAATTAAAAATAAAATTCTCTTCTTGAGTTAAAATAGTTTTTATTCCTACCATCAAAAAGATGGGGAGTATATTGATTTTGTCATTCGGTGTGTAACATGTCGAAGAAGTATTTATTTTCTGGGTCCTGGTTAGATTCTGAGTCGAGTTATGGGCTAAAAACTAGAAACACAGAGTGTCCGTTAAATACTTTTCTGCTGATATTTCTTCAATAAAAGCATGCACGACAACGAAATTTTGTACGTATAGTTCGGGGGTTGATATAAACTCGGAAACCAAAAATGGGCGTGTTCCGCCCACCTCCCATATAAGGTGAAATTGTGTTCAAATAGTTCAAGGACCAATGTAAACTCGGAAACAAAAAATGGGCGTGGTCCGCCCACTTTACTTTTTTTACTTTTTTACTTTCGTGTTAAAATGTTAATCTAAAAAATTTATTCTTTTTGTGTTAGAAAAGTTATCCAAAAAACATTTTATTATTTTGCTTTTTGTGAAGAAGACTAATATTTTTGATCATGAATAGTTCGTACAGCATATATGCTGTTTAATGATGTTTGATATTGATGTTTAACCCTAGAATACTAATGTATGTAAATTTTACGTATACATTTTTTTCAAATTGTTATTGCTATTGTGTATGGAAACCTAACGGTATGAAACTCCCGAAGTTATTTCTTCAAATGTTTTTAAACATATATTAAAAATAAAAAAATACATTTTTAGACGTTTTCATGTTCTAAATGCAAATACAAAAAAAGTTATTACGTAAAATTTATGTATCATTAGTATTAAGACTATAAATATTACGTATCGTTTGTAATAACAGTATAAATTTGAATATAAAATTGAACAAACTTTTTTAGAGCCAGTTTTTCACTTAAAGATTAGCGATTAAATTAAGTTTATTCGTTGAATGCTGTTTTTGAGTTGTAGATCATCTCGCTTTATTTGCTAGTTTAAGGCCCGTTATTATAACTTTCCAATAACTAAAGTTAGGATGTTATCGTTCACTTTAGCTGTTTTTGGTTGTTATAAGTATAAGTTAAGCAAAAAGTGACCAATAAGCTAAAGGTAAGAACATCTGACATTTAACTTTTATCGGACAGTTTATGTATTCAGAGCTGCCACATTTTCTGCTTTGTAAAAGAAATAAATAAAATCATATTTATTCCGCTGTAGTTTTTAATAATTTTTCTGTCTATATTTATATATGCTCTGGCGTTGTCTTTTAGTTAGCTTAAACTCATATATTTTAAAAATTTCTTTGTTTTTTATTTGTTTATATTTCCGTTAGTGGCAGTTACGTTCAAATAGTACATGTTGCCACTACGTTAAATGGCCAAAAGTAATCGGTTTTTGCTTTGATATTGCCGTATTATCAAAATTATAAAATTTAACTTAAAACCAAGTTGTAATAACCAAATGTAGATAAAGTTCACTTTATCGTTCACTTTAGTTTATCTTACCTTTAACTATCTGATACCTTATAGGTAGGTTATAATAACGGCCCTAAGCAGCCAATGTTGGAGGTTTAAACTTGTGGTAAAATACTCATATACACACTTGTGGTAAAATATTCATATACACATGTACAAACAGATGGTGACGACAGAGTAAGCATGTATACATTTAAAGAAATATACAAAATTTCAATAATTTGGAAAATTATATATAAGTTATAACAAGCTCAAATTTGTGAGATCTAAGTATTCCTGAGGCAATAAATCTTCCGTGCGTCGTCATAAACAATTTATCAATGACAGCGAGTGGTTGCATTTTTTATCTTTTGGATTTTTTTTTTTTTTTTGTAAAGATGACAAAACACAGACTTTATTACATATTTCTATTAAAATTTTATTTACTAATCCAAATTTCCATAAACAATAATATAAAATACTCAAAATTTTCTTCTTCTTATTTAAAACATCCAGTTGTTTTGATAACAAATGTGATTTTTGCACAAACTACCATATTTTATTTATAAATGATTGCCGTTCAATATGGCAATACTGGAAGATTTAATATCGGACTTAAAAACACAAATGGCGGATTTGATTAATATTTAGATTAAATAATTTTAATAATTATATAATTAATAATCAAAATTTACGTATCGTTAGTATTAACGCATAAAAAAATATCGTTAGCATTCTAGGGTTAATCCTCAAATAATTTCAGTTTTATTATTAGCTGTTTTGATAACTGTATGTTATGTTAAAAAGGTCAACAACTATTTATAAATACAAAATTGATATCTTATTTGTCGTTAATTTAAATTGAAATTAGTGAAAATTATTTCCATTTATCCAATAATTTTAATGAGAATGAAATTGAAAAAAGATTTGGCTGTGCCGAATCTTTGATACCCTTCACCATCTTACCGACAAATAATTAAATGTTCGCTTTAACGTATGTTTTCATTATTTCACATTTAAAAATCTACTTTTTTTTAAACTACGAAAATTTGAATATAAAAAAAAAACAATCATAACAAGCTTTGCTTTTAAAAAATAAACAACAACAATTCCATATTTATTTATTTTTGTATGTGTGTATATACTAGGGTGATCGATTATTCGACTTTTTGGAGAAACCGGTTTTCGAATAGTTCGAATAGTTGGTATTTTGAAAAAACCGGTTGCACTTTTTTAAATTCAGAAAAAGCCGGTTAACCGGTTTTTTTGCAGAAGTTAATATTTCTACCAAAAGACTACATTTCTTAAAGAAAAATTAATAAATATTATGATGTTCAAGTTAAAATATATTACACATAATTATTTTTGGAAATAACTATTAATCCAATAAGAACGAGAAAGAAATAGTCGGTCAAGTCCGACAATACCCTACTCAATTATGTGCACGAAATTCGGGGAAGTGTCTTCTTTTCTAAACCTGTGGAATTGTGGGCCAATACTATGTTCAATTATGGACCGATCTTCATGATATTCGGAACACAGATTTTAACTTATATGGAACTTACATTTGTAAAAAAAAATTCTTACTACATTTAAGGAATTTATGATCGGTTAACTCCTTTTCCGGGAGGATATTTGCATGGCGCATGTTCAAATAATGGAACGATCATAACCAATTTCAACACGCTTCGTTCTTAGACTATAAGAAACCTGTGTGCCAAATTTCAAATTTAATACATGTTCAAAATTGTGACCTGTATTTTAATTAATTAATTATTTTTTATGAACAGACAGACGGACGGACGAACATCATCAAATCGACTTAAAGACGATTGGTACAAATTAAGGTGGGTCTTAAACCAATATTTTTGGATGTTACAAAGCATATGAACGAACGAATAATATAATATAAAAATTATAAGAAAATAATCATCAAAACAAACAAAACACAAACCATGAGTTAATATGATAAGAGCCAGAATCAATTTTACTGAAACTATTCTGTAGGAGAAACTTTTTTAAAACAAAATCTTTGAAAAATGAAAAAAATATTGAATAAAAAAAAGACTAAAACCTTCAAATTGTGTAAAAATATTACAGGTGTTACAATTGAAGTAATTATTACTAATTTATTTATTTAATATTACAATAATTAATTTCGTTTTAACCTTAAACTATATTTTTAAAACAATACAAATAATACTCTAAAAAATATTCATAAATTTCGATTCAAATATCAGTATTTAGGACATGTTTTTTGAAATAAAAAGCTATTTTTAAAACCGGTTTTTTGTGTTTAAAAAAACCGGTCTATTCGACATTCGAAAAATGAACATTTTGAAAAAACCGACAGCACATTGACAGAAAAAACCGGTTTAAAAACCGGTTGGAAAACCGTATCGATCACCCTAGTATATACAGACTTACTGCATATACATAGAACAACAAACAACAACACTGTTATTCATTATATTACTGCTGTTGCTAACTAAACTACTTGCTTATACAAAAAACAAAAAAGTCACTAATAGCACAAGGCAACAAAATTGAAAAATTTTAAAGGCTTGAAAAATCATTCTACTATTTTGATGTATTATGGTTCCAGTAGTCCAAATATGGTCTAAATTTTAAATTGAGAGGTTTTTTTTTTTTTAAATTTTTATGTAAAATTATAAATTTTGTTAGACGTTTTTCCACATAATTAATGTTAACTAAAAAAGTGCTAGTCCGATATTATTGAAATAAACTTAGATAATAATAATTTATATTTACATAACCTTTAATTCCCTTATATATTGCGTTTCAATCGGCTCAGTAGTTTCGGAGTTATAATAAAAAAAAATATAAACAAAAAATATATTTTTTACGTGAAAATATCAAGTTTTTTTGTTTTAAAAAAATCACTAAAAATCGAAAACGGCAAAAACTGTTCAGATTTATTGCTTTATCGCAAAGCCACATGCAACAAAATGAGATATCGATCATAAAAATCTATTGATTCTTTTCGAATTTATTCGCAATTAAGTGAATTCGTTCATTTTCACAAAATTTTAGTATTTTGAGAAATTTTTCCACTTATGTTGTCATAACTCAAAAACAACTTGTCCGATTTTGTTAAACTAAGTTTACAAAAATTTTGGCTAACAATATCTTTAAATGATGTATACAATTGTTTTTGATGCGATCAATAGTTTCAAAGTTATGAAAAAAAATTGTTAGGAAAAAATATTATTGAACAGATTTAGTATGAAAGAAAAGTATGAAACGGACACCCTGTGTTTCTAGTTTTCAGCCCATAACTTTTTTTTATTTATTAACCGATTTAAAAGTGTTATAGGCTAAAAACTGGAAACACAGGGTGTCCGTTCCATACTTTTCTGCTAATATTTCTAAAACAAAAGCATGTACGACAACGAAATGTTGTATAAATAGTATGAGAGTCGATATAAACTTGGATACCAAAAATGGGCGTGGTCCGCCCACTTTATCGCGCACCTCCTATATAAGGTGAAATGTTAACGAAATTTTGTACAAGTAGTTCAAGGATCAATGTAAACTCGGAAACTAAAAAGGGCGTGGTCACCCACCTTACCGCCCACCTCCTATATAAAAAGTTGATGGTGGGTATATAGATTGGGCTAAGCTGAATATATAGTATAGTACGAGTGTCTGTTAAAAAAAATGTCACAGGTAAAATTAAATCCGAAATTTGGAAAGCTTTGGATTTTAATTACTTTAAAATTTAATACATGTTCTTTTTATTTTTATAACTTTAAGCATTATCTTGAAATGATGTATTGAATGATTACTTATTTATGTGATGTAAATTAAAATATTAAAATTAAAATGATTTTTTATGAACAAACAATTAATTAATTGACTGAGAGTTTTAACTTTTTAATAACTTAAATTTCTTGTTTAATTCTTAATTAAGAGTATTTTTTAATTATTATATGAATTAACCCTTTTACATTTATTCAAAAAAGAAAAACAGCAATAAAATGTAGATATACATACATTTATATGTGTGCACGCAAGAACATTTCGCAGTTGGCAAAATGGTCTTAGACGACAATGTCTTTGACGATTTATGGAAGACATGTCCCCTATTTTCTTAGTTTTCTTAACGACAGCTCAAAGAAAATCATGGTTAACGACAAGATAAGCGTCAAAGTCTTGCATTTTGTCATAAACATAGGTGACAATATACAATATTAAAGACAAGAAGAGCGACAACATCTTACATGTTGTCTTCTATTATTGCTATTTTACTAACGACAAGATGGGCGACATTGTCTGTCTTTTAATCGTGCACGATTTTCGCGACACTTTTTTGAAAAAGTCGTCGACGAATTGCTCTAGCTGTCCTACAAATGTCGTCAAGGACTTAACGTGGTCGTGTACCCATCCTCTAGGATGTCTTAAAGACAGGGCCAACTGGGTTATTACTAGTCGTCTTCACGTAACATAAAATATTTAACATTAACACTAACATCATGTTACTGATAAATATAGATCGTTCAATTTGATGTTATTGTTAATTTTTTCGATGTTTAAACACGGTTGTTAAAGCAAATGTTAAAAGAACCATGTTTAAACATCGAAAAAATTAATATTAACACCAAATTAAACGATCTAAATTTATCATTGACATGATGTTAGTGTTAATGTTAAATATTTTATGTTACGTGAAGACGACTAGTAAACAACCCCTTTACACACATTATGATGGTTTTTTGCCACACACAGCAACTACCCTGCAGTCAATGTTGACTGTCCGAAACCAGTTACTTGACTGACGACATTAGGGCACCACTAGTCACTTTACTAATCACCTGACTAGTCACTTTAACATGGGGATGTCATAGGAAGAAGTGTATTGGCACCAAAGGACCAAAAGGTGGCGATATAGTGATTAGTACGAAAAAGTCAATCTTTAAATTAGTTATTTTCAGAATGTAAAAAAATTAAAAGATTTTTTTTGCGTATATTTTTTTACTTCTTTTCTTTTTTGTAATTTAATTTTTTTTCTTTTTTTTATTTATATTTTATTATAATCATTTTCATATTATTTTATATTAATCAATTTAATTCATTTTTATACTTTTACATTTTTGTGTATGGCGGCATAGTCATACGCGTTAACCACTCAGCCACAGAGCATTCTTACATACATTGCACTATTTGTTGTTTTAATGAGCATGTTAATTTATTGACCCTTTGTAAGCGTGAGGTGGCTATTGCTTCAACTTTAGCCACCCTTCGGAAGTCGTTGCTTTTACTAGTTACATTGAGTCAGTCACCTGACAAACATTTTTACTAGTCACTTTACTAACCACCTGACTAGTCACTTTAACATAGTGATGTCCTAGGAAGAAGTGTATTGACACCCCAGGACCAAAAAGTGGCGATATTGTGACTAGTACGAAAAAGTCAATTTAAAAAAACACAAATGCAGAATAATTGATTTATTTAATAAATTAAAAATTCTAATTAGGTTTTTATTATATAAAATAATTGAGGGGTAATCTATTTCTATTGGATGTATTCCACGTGTTTAAAAAAACACATTTAATTAATGTATTTCTTATGGCGGGTTCTAATCATAGAACCCGCTCTCATGTAATTCTCGCTCTCAACATTTTGCATTGATGAGGGGGATAAGTAACAAGGGAAAACAAAATCCACCACTAAAACAGAGAGAGAGAGAAAGAGTTTAAATATATGTGTTTGTACATGTGTGTATTCCATGTAAAGAAATGCAAATAAAAACACACACACATATATATGTTTGTACATGTTATAAAGATTTTTATTTCAAATTGAAAGAAACAAATAATATTTGTTTGTTTTATTTTGAAATAAAAGGTGCCTACAGAAATGTTGTTTATTTGCTAATGGAAAAGATATGAATGTTAATATTACTGTAGGGCATAGCATACATGTTTTGTTGTTTTACAAGTAGAAATACTTTGATCTGCACCGACGTACTTATACCCTTCTTAGTGACGTGACAAATTTTTGTATGATTTCGAAGCTGTCAATTTATATTTTATAGTTATATTTTTGATAAACTACTAATTGTTATATTTTACTTTTATATATTATATTTATATATATTTCATAAAATGTGCAGATAATTTGTTTTTGGTGTTTTTTTATTATTATTAAAAAAATATATATTTTTATAGGGAATTTTTAATTTTAGAAATTACTATTTAAAAAAATATTTAAATTTTTTAATTTCTAAAAGTACATACATATATCTTCCATTTTTTTTGGATTTTTTAGAAACAAAAATAAAAATAAAGTAAATAGTAAATAAAAGTTTTTCTTTTTTTCGGAAAAAAATTTTGTGATTTTTTCCAAGTTTTGAGTTGTATTTTATTTGAAACAAGAAATTGTTATTAAAATATATATTTTTTATAGAAATAAATAATATTAATATTTTTAATTAAATATTTTTTACAAAAGATCTTTTTTCAATATAATTCCACCTTCTTTGCAGAATAAAACAAAATTATTAAAGAAAAATCTAATTTTTTTGGTGACAAATTTGATATGAATAAAAAAAATAAAAATATTTTTTTCGAGTGGATATAATTTTATATTTTTGTTTTTATTTATTTAATTAATATACGAGTCATTCCATTTAAAACCAACCAGCTGATTTTCTCACCTCTTCCGAATTTGATAATATTTGGTACAATTATTATTCTTGTCAAAACTTAGACTAATTCAAAATTTCAGATAATTTCATCAAGTGGTTCGCGAAATATCGCGGTTTGAAAGTGCAAAATAGCTCAAAATATATGTATACAAAGTTGCATACACAAAATTGCAAATATCTTTCGAAGTATTTGTTATATAAGATTTATTGAGATGTCATATTAAAGGTATCAAAATTACCTTTAATATGATATATAACATTTTTTCTCAGCATCAAAATCTTCCATATCTCGCGATTTTTCGTTCGCGAGTAAATATCTCGAAAAGTGGTCTTTTTAAAAATTTTAAAAAATATATGTTAATGATGAAAATGTTTTCTATAACCGTGGAAAGTGGCATTCTGGGACTCGCCATATTTTAGAAGTTATTACAACAAATGTCATAATAAATACGAAATATTTATCTCAATTTGAGTTGTTTTGTTTGTAATAAAATATAAAAATTGCCAATTTCTTCCAAAAATCATCCGACTATAATAAAATCCGGGAAGAATATTAATATTGACGCTGGAAATGCAAATACCGAGTTTCAGTTTGATTACCGCGACAGTTCGCGAATTATAATATCGCAAAAATGAGGAAAATTGTCATTTTAAAAATACAAATATATTCCAAAATATTTACGTTACAACGTTAATTAAGGCAATTATTTAAAGGTAATGAAATTACTTTAAAATGATACCTGAAACATGTTTTTATGTTGAATTTTATTGGTGTATAATTCGTGAATTAAATTTCGCGGTCGCGAAATTTACTCTTTGATTAAAAAAAAAAAAACGATATATTAATAATTTAGGATTTTAATTTCTTATTAAAAAATATCAAATAATACTAAATTTAATTCAGCACGAACGATTATTTCAAATTTGTATTTTATAATAAAAAATGAAAATTAATTGTATTAAATTATTATTTCTTAATTAAAAAAAGATAGTTGTTTAATTAAGAGATCAAAAATCATATTAATATTCAAGCATTCAAGAATTTGTAAAAAACCGGTTAACGCGCATTTTTTTAAGCAATCGTTAAATTATTTGGGGTTCAAAGAGGAAAACTGTTCTGGACGCTCAAATATTTATGCAATATTGAGTATCTTTTAGTGGAATTAATACGCATGACTTTCTCGACCTGACTATAGTCATATGTTGGTGTTGTATCATCAGTTTTTTTTTTTAGCTAAACAACCGTTTTTGGAAGACCTTCACAAAATTTATTCAGTAACCAACAGTGGCAATGGTTGGATTCCATATACCAGCGCTATAATGCTGATTTCTATGGGGGTTCATTTCTATAGACTGATTAGAAGTAACTTCAAGAAACAGAAATATATATAAAAAAATTGTCTGAGGACGAAAGACCTTCATACGAGTATTTTATCACTTCGGTGTCAGATTTACGTATGTTAAGTAAACCAAAGAAAAGTGTTAGCTATAGCCATAGTTCGTTAAAACCAGGGAAGAACGCTCATTTTTTTATTTCTTTCAATGAAATATTCAATGCAGTGAAATTAACTTTAATGAAATTAAACAACAACAACAATTCCATATTTATATATTTTTGTTTGTATATACATACTATATATACAAACAAACTGACTGCATATACAAAGAACAACAGTGTTAATCATTATATTACTGCTGCTGCTACTTGCCTATAAAAAAAGAAAAAAAAGAATAGTCATTACTAGGGGGCGGATTTATATGCATTTATTTTTGGAAAATATGCGCCTATAAAATGCACTTAAAAATTCAAAATATACCCTAAAAAATAAAAAATATGCATTTATTTTTTTAATATTTATTAAATAAAAAGAAAGAAAAATAAGTTATTCTATAAAAAAAAAAAAAAAAAAAAAAAAATCAGTCCATATTAAGCTAAGAAATGTAATACACTTTGTATTTTTAAAAGCTAAAGCTATGTTTTAAAAGATCAATACTAATTTATTTGTACTTTTTTAAATTTGTACGCCTTAAGACATTTTTATTAGTGACATTCAGTTTAATACAATCTTAGTTAGATAGGTTTTCATTCATATACACAAACATATTTTTTACTAAGTTGTCAAACATAGAAAATGATCTTTCAACGTCAACAGAAGTGATAAGATCGTACTTGAATAATTGTAGTTCAGAAGAAGAGTATTCTTCTAAACACGAAACATCAAATGAACGTAAAGTAATGGATTCTGAAATTTTTTTCATTTTTTGAAATAATTTTTTTTTTAATAATGAGTATTAAAAATCGCTAGAACAACTGTTATGCACATTTTACCAGAGATCGGATTTTAATACTAAAAAAAACAATATTTTTTTTTTTTTTTTTTTTTAATCGAAAAACAATCTTCAATGTTCAAAAAATAACAAAAATAGTTTAATAGTTTAATTTTTTTCATCATAATCGAAATAAGAAATAGAAATATCTTTTGTGATATTTATTACAAAAGTATAAAATTATTTTCAACTTTTTTTATAGGATGAACAAATTTTAAACAACAATTTCATTGAATAAAAAAATATTTTTGAAACAAAAGTATGAATAAAAAGACAATCCTTAGAAATTTTTTTCATACTGATAATTATTTTTTAAATATATCGTTAAAGATATTTATTATTTTCATCATGATGAATATTTATATTAAAAAATAAAAATCCTTCACATATTTTTTTCAACAAATGAAAAATTATTTTTTGAACAGTAAAGATATTTATATTGATTGAAAAATAAAAAGTTTTCGGGAGCTTGCATTTTACCTCAAAATGAGAAATATAAAAACAAAAAAAAAAAACAAAAAAATTGAAAATATGCATTATTAGGTAAAATATGCAAAAATATGCATTTTCAAAAAAATATGCAAAAATATGCACTAACAAATCGATTCCATTTTTCAGTAAAATGTCTGATTCGGATAGATAACAATATAAGATCATTTTTAAATGCCCCCAAAAAAACATGCATTTGCATATAAATCCGACCCCTAGTCATTACAATGCTTAATATAAATGTTTGTGTGTGTATTTATATTATTAACAGATTTTTTAGTTTTAACTCGGTTGTTTATGAACGAATTTGATTGATTAAAAAAAACGAAATTTTATAAAAATATTTATGACAGATCTGTATGTATGTATTTATGTATGTGTGTATATATGTATGTATTTTTGTATGTATTTTTGTATGTATGTAAACAAACATACATACATACATACATTTATCGATATTACACAAACAATACTATTATTTTTTTGCGATCGCTACTTTTCAAATAATTATTTGCATGACAGCCAAAAAAATCGGTTGATATACTTGCATACATACAAACTTACAAATTTAAAATAAAAATATTGGAGTTTTTATCCTGCCAACAATTTGAAGTGAGTTTTTGGATTCTTCTCTTAAAAAGTGTCTTTTTAGTCACTTTTAGATGTTCAAATGAAGAAAGTACACAAATTACAATAACAAAACACATTATCATCGAATTATGATCCAAGAATCTGGCTTTAGGCGACTGTTTACCTTCCAGAACAAAGAAAAGGGAACGATGATGACATGGTTAGCTCAGTAAATGTGCAACTTTTGAAATGTTCAATGTAGTTTTTTATAGTGACATATAAAAAAATAGATTAAATTAGAAAATAACTCATTTTAATTTCAGCATTTTTTATTTTATATTTGATTTTGAAGTGAACATGCATTTAATAAAAAAACAAAATATTGTTATGTATGTTTATAAAAATAATTTAAATGTTTTTTAGTTCTAGTATATTTATTAGTGTTTATAAAAAACCGACTTCAAAAAACCGATTTGACGGTTAACCGAAAATTGGGTAAAATTAAAAAACCGGTTTTTCGGTTAACGTCTACTAAAAACCCGGTTAAACCGGTTAACCGACATTTTAATAATTGCTCTAATTTGAAGGTTAATAAAAGTATTTCTGCTTTAAAAAAAGTGTTTATTATTGGTTTAACCATGCCCCAAATTATAAACAGTGCACTGCTGTGCTCTTTATAAATTGCGATTGATATACATCGCGAATTTATAATACTTTTTTCAGCCTTTAGACTAGTTTTAATATGATTTATAAAAACAACTTTTTTGGCAACTTTTAGCACAACTTTTGAAGCTTTATAATGATCTAAAATTATTCTATAAAGAATTTTTTTTTTTTTTTTAATTTTTCTAGGTAAAAATAAAATTATTAAAATTTTACAAAAAGGAGCTTTAGACCTAGGATAATGTACTTTATATTATGATGTACGTATATTCATCGCTTTTAAAGTTTTTCTCTCAATGAAAAGTTTATATAATTTTTATAAAAAAAATGTAATAAAAATATCTGTATGAAATTGGAAAAATAATTAAATTTTTTTCTGCCAAAAAGGAGATTTGTTTTTAATTTTTAGAAGATTATTAATCATTTAAAAGTACATTTTCTGCACTTATTTAGTTCTACTTTTGAAGTCTTTATTCCTATTATCCTATATAAAATCTTATTTTTCTCTTAAGCTATACATTAGTAGGTGTAATCTTATTTTCCTTTTATGGAAAATTTCATTCGCGTGAAATTAACGTTTTTTTGTAAATGGAATGCTTAATTA
This sequence comes from Protophormia terraenovae, assembly GCA_951394005.1. NCBI lineage: Eukaryota > Metazoa > Arthropoda > Insecta > Diptera > Calliphoridae > Protophormia > Protophormia terraenovae. The sequence goes on along the minus strand of OX596078.1, from coordinate 2,506,279 downwards.
TCTATCTGATTTATTATACATACAGTTTTAAAATATATTTAAGTTTCCACAAGTAAATATATCTATCATCTGACTACTTGTTAACTCAAACAGCAAGCATTTTTAGAAGTTTCAAAATATTTTCTTATATTTTAAGTTCAAAAAAAGCAACTAAAAGACGAAATTTAGTGATGTTTTTAGCAAATTTTTGAAACCGGTTAACCGACACAAAAAAACCGGGTAAAGCGGTTAACCGAAATTGAATATTTATAAACACTAATATTTATCATATATTCTTCTATATTTTTTCCACTTTATCTATTTTCATTGTAAAAAAGCGATAATTTTTCGATACTTTCCTACAGTACTCTTACACTTCTAAATAACACTAATTCGACACTCCAAAAAAGCACTAAAAAGTGTCATCTTAAAACTATTAAAACAGAGGCACGTTTTTTCCTGAACGGTGACTCTTTTTCGAAGAGAAAATGATATCATATTCGATTGTTAAGAACTACTTGTAGTAACGTTTTAGACTAAATTTCGATGGAAAATGTTGGTAGGGTATAGTCATGTTTTTTTTTTTTTACCGCTAAAAAATATTTTTTTATACATATATACATGTATATAAATGTACATGCACACAACGAACCTTTTTTTTCAACCACTTTTTTGCGCACATCATTGTACCATGTGTGTGGCGACCGAACCGTTTGCAATCGTAAAATAACGATCTTCCACACAAATACAAATTTAAAAAAATGTTTTTTAGATTATATTCGTAACTCAAATTAAAAAAAGTAAATAATACAAATTTAATTCAAAAAGTGAATTTTATTTTTAAATTTACGAAAAATATTTAAAAGAGCGAATAAAAACTTAAAATTTTGTTCGAGATCCGAATTTTTCCGTACCTGTAGAAATTTTCAAAAATGCATCTTAAAATTGCATTATGAAAGAATTTTTAAATGATATTATTTTCAATTTAGTACATTTATTGAACACCCTTTAATCTTTTATATACAATTTATATCATTAAAATCCGTTAACAACTTTCAGTGATATTGATAAGTATTTAATATTACACCATTTTGCGATTTTTTTGACTTTTCGGAAATGAAAATCGTGAATAAATTCGTGAATTTTTCAAAACTCAAAAAAATAAAAATGGAGATATTTAAGGTATGCGTATGCGTTTTCCCGCGGAATGGATGATATTTGTTTACAAATATATATAAATGTTTAAACCTCAAAATGTAACTGAGGAGTTTAAAATGATAAACAATGCCTTTCAAATATCAAATGAAAACTATATCAGATTTTTGATCCACGAAATATTGTTCGGAATCAATTTTGAATATTTTCCAATTTCTGTTTTACATCTCTAAATTAGAACGAATTAAAACGATAAGAAAAACTATATTGAAATTTATACCATAGATTAGGGTTTATCTGTTTTTAATATTTAGTATGAAAAGCTAATTAACCTAAAAATCTGAGATACACAGTTTTTAATGTAACTCATAGTAAGTACTTATTTTATTTGTATGAAATTTTTAAATCTTAAAATGGAGTCATACTTTAATATTATTTTATTATACCCTACACCACCATAGGTGGTTGGGGTATTATGTGTTTGTGCAAAAATTGTGCAGACCCACACCTTAAATTATGCCGTTCGACTCAGAATCACTTTCTGTGTTGTTCTTTTGTGCGCAAAGTACGTATGATTTTTTTACACAAGGACGAACCTTTCAGAATTTGGTTATGATCGACCCATTATTTCACCTAGCCCCAATACAAATGTCTTCTCGGAATAAATAAATAAAATGAAGATGCTTTAAAAATAGGAAAATTTTAATGAAATTTAGCACAAATAAGTTTTATATAAGTATAAATCCATTTGCCAAATTTCATTAGTATCGGTTCATAATTTACCATAGCTCCCATATAAAGCTTCCTTCTACCTTTCTCGTTTGTAATTTTATTTAAACATAAATAACCATTAAACAAAATTTTTTATTTATACTTCAATAAAAAAAACTTTTGGCCAATATGCTTTTAGCTCTAAATCTATATTGATATTACATTTGTCATGATCACGGAAATCTTTATCTTTAATCTTTATCGGAAACAACGATAACGTCTTTGATTGAAACTATTGGACAATTTAGAAATAATATCTGCAAGAGTGAAAATATCGTCGCCAAAATCAAATTTAGATTTTATCTGACGTATTGCTAAGAAAAATTATCACGCTAGTTTTTTCTGAAGGGGTGCACTTCCAAAAGCGTTGTAAAAAAAAAATGGAAAATTAAACTAGTATTTAGGACTAATTACACATGGCCAACATGTGTAAATAAAAATTACACACGATATGTGCAACTACACATGAAGTGCCAACAAAAATGTTAATAGACTACGAATTGAAAAAAAAAAAAAAAAAAAAAAAAAACAAAAAATAAATAAAAATCGTTTCTGTATGATTGTTATTACGTTTATATGCGCGATTATTGCAAATAGAAATAACTTGCAAATAAATAATTCACTGTTTATACGCAAATTGCACAAATAAATATATATCCTTATTTGTAGTGCCAGATGGGAAAAATGAAACTATTATCATCGAAAATTCTATGAACGTAAAAGGAAGCGGCAACGCTGTACGTTTTATTTGCAATTAGCTTCACTAATCACGATTATTTTTCGTGAGTTACTAACTTACAAATATAGTACTAACTCACTGTTTATACAGCTAAATTTTCATATCGCAATATTTTTAATTGCGAGTAAATGGTGCGTATAAACGTAATATGTACCGTCAATAATGTATTATTGTAATAAACTTTATTTAAATATTTCAATGTTAGAAATTTTAAAATTTAATTCGTTTCTTTTTGTTCCCTTTTATCCCTCTATTCAACTCGGAAAAGATAACGTGATAAACTTTTTATTCTGATTTTGATATACATATATATATATATATATATATTACAAAATAACAAACCTGTGAACACAAAGAGGCTTCTTCGTGAAAATATCCGTTGACAAAATCACAATATTCTCTGGTGGTAATTTGACATTCACCATAAATTCCCGTACAGCAGGGATGCCCTATGACTTCGCAGACCATATGTTCGGCGGTGTGATCTTTAAAACGAAAGCGTTGTGAGAATGAATTCGTTTTACGACAGATTGGCCATTTGGTTATATCGTCTGGCCATTCGTAGGGAGCAATAGATGCAGGTGCATCACAATATTTTGGATCTAAACCACACACAGAGCCGGAAATGCGACCACCCGGTCCAGATTCTCCGGGTGACCACTTCTTCCATGTTGATATTGATTTCTGAGCAAAAAATATTTAATCAATGATAATAATAGTGGGGCATTTCGAAAAATAAATTGTAATAAACATGGATACTCTAAACCGCTGTACCGCTGGACTATCCCAATCTAGATGAAACTTGGGATATCAATTGAAGGGAAGTAAGATTTTCAGAATATTATTGGCTGAAGTGTGTAACTGAGTGTGAAAAATATACCGGAGCTTACAACATTTATAAATATTAACCGAATTTAAATAAATTCCAAATAAGCACACACAACAAACATAAATGGACGTCTGCATGTTACTTAATTTAAATTTATTTACTCGGCGCGTTTCAAAAACAAACAAAATCAAAACTTTTTAATTTTATTTTTCAATTATTATAAATATCATTACTCACTAAAATATTTGTTCATTTGTTCAAAATTTTAATATAAATATCCATTATGATTAAAAAAAGAATAATAATAAATATATTTTAAAACAAATAGCAACATGAAAAAATGTTCAAATTATTGTTTTTTTTTTATTCATACTTTTGTTTTCGTTTCAAAAAATATTTTCTACTATATTTTTGTAAAAAATATCAAACGATTTTTTTGTTTCGATATAAATTGAAAAATTCAAATTATTGGTGAAAAACAAAATTATGAATTTGTACTTGATTATATGCACTTTTTTTCTTGCGAATTTTAGGCAAATCTATTTGTTAATAAAATAATTTTTCCTGTAAATTGTAAGATTTTTTAAACTTGTGTTCTAAAATGCAAAATTTTTAAACAAAATGCTTGAAAAAAAAAAACAAAAATATATAAATAAAATAACATTTTTTTAGCGAAAAAAATGCGCTTTTTCTATTTATCGAATTAAGTTAATTAAAAAATTTTTCTTAAGCATAATTAAGAAAATTATACGGGATTTCACCATATTTTCCTTTTCATTTTGGAATTTTTATTGTAAAAGTGAGAAATAAAATTTTTAAAGTCAAATATCTTTTAACAGATTATGGTTTATATTTGTAAAAGTTTCAATAACAGATATGTTTTTGACACTCTTGTTGGTCAACTTTGGCTCAGTTACACATACAACTTTCGTTTCGTATAGATATGTTTAGTCATTTAGAAGATCCATATTTATTACTTCTTATTTTTTAGAAATCCTACTGTTAATTGTTAATATGTATTAATTGTACTTACTGTTGGAAAAAGTCCTCGTACGGAGCAATCAGCTTGTGAACTCTGTACACAGCCAGAGTCATCATTACGAATACAACATGCAGTTTCCCGTTCCTGTCGCCTCGTTTTCATTACCACATCGATTATTTTAACATCTCTTCTCATACATGTCGCAAACTTGGCTCCCATATGTACCAAGTCTTGATTACGAGGACCTATCCACACATTACGCTGCTCCGAGTGTTGCACTGTTTGTAGGCTTAGACTGGTAACTAATACCTGTCCAGTTCTCTGTTCAACTCCGAAACCTATCGGCCCAATGCCATAGCATAGAAGGGAAAAGAACAGCACAATTATCTGGACGGTGTTAATCCAGTATGTAAAGAAAGGGCGATGGTCTGTGCGGTCATCTAAATCATTCGCACAAAAGAGTTTTATTCTTCTTGCAACGGGACGTTGAGAATTCTCTAAAACGCCATCTAAAAGTTGAGCTGATATTCGATTACCACGAATCCCATGTAACTGCTGTTGATGCTGTTGCATAGAATGCTGCTGTTGGTGGGAAATTTGTTGTTCAGCATTGGCATGTACCACAATCGGCTGGTGCACTGTAAGAGATCCGTCATTTTGGCCTACGATATTACTTGTGCGCCAACCTTGCTGACTACGTTCGCTACTTAAAAACATCTGACGCTCCACACTAGTTACACGCATTGTTGAATTAACGGATGAGTTTGAGATGTTGGTGGCATTGCTACTGTTATTTGCAGCACCTGTCGCTGCTCCTATCACTCCACCCGTTTCTACTCCAGGTGGAGAATCGAAAAATACTTCATCATCTTGTAGGGCGGACAAGCCTTCATAAAACTCATTGCTTGCAACATGCCCACCGTTATTCATATGGTATTGAACATGAGCGGGTGCAAAACTTCTAGACCATTGGCGTCGCTTGTATCGAGAGGTCTGGTGTTTGTTAAGAGTATGCTTTATAAAACTAAAGCTCTGCACTAACATACTCGCCACAGAAGCTTTTCGTTCAACATGATCCCCCACCTGAAAGTCAACATTATAATGGGGATGGTGATATCGGTCACGTTGCCAACGTCCTCTACCATTAATACTATTACCCCCGTTTATACCATTGTTTCCAGTACCGTCGCCACCCCCGTTGCCCAACATTGTATCATCGTCTTCAGTATCTTGAATCGGCAATATATCTGGCCTTTCAGTAGCATGACGTTGGTGATTATGGTGATGATGGTGATAGTGATGATGTTGATTCTCATTGTTGAAAGCAGAACAGTGAATTCCATTGCGTGGTATAGAACCATTGGCATTATCGTTTGAGCAAACATCGCTAAGTTCAGCCTTAAAAAAATAAACATAATTTAAGTTAAAGATGACAATAAAATTTTGAAATAGAAATAAAATTTAAATTTCCATTAAGTATTTCAATTAGAATGAACAATTTTATTAGTAGCTTTAAAAGTCATATTTCACTGAAATTTTAATTTTACGATATGAAAATATAGATAATTACATTTTTTAGATGTGCATCGCAATTCTTGGTGGCCGTTTCGCAATTTGTAGGCCAAATTAAGTTTCGAGCTTGGATCATATAGACCTACCTGGAGTGATTTTAAAAGCAATCCTGAATTATTATTTATATCTGAATCGATTTCAAAGATTTTTACATGAAAGCATTCTACTGGTCAAAATCTACAAAAAAACGTCGTGTGCATATATATATTTTAGTTTATGAGATATTGGGCTTCAAAGATTAACATTTTACTTTTTGACCTACCTTAACATTTTTTTGCTCTAGTGGATTTATTTCACCCGATTTTATTAACAGCAAATAACAAAATTATGTAAAGAAAAAAATTTACGTAATCAAAAGTTATACGCATTCGAATTTTTTTGTCAGAAAGTAGTTACATTCTTTTTTAGTTATAAAAAAAGATTCTTAAGAAACATATACAGTTTCTCCAATTTTGCCTTAATTTATCAAATCGCAAAACTGGAATTAAAAAAAGTTATATTTTTTACATACATAGTTTAAGGTTTTTTTTTAAGTTTTTTGGTAATAGAAATTTTTGCTCCTCGATATTAGTTGGGAAGATATATCAAAAAAGTATAAAAGCACATTTTGGACATTTTTGAAATTGGTTTAGGATTTACGGGCTTTTTGTTGAGATATCGAAAAAGAAAGAAAAATACTTAAAAGTACGCGTCAAAGAACTACTCATGTGTAAAATCTTATTCAAAAACATTCAGTAACAAAAATGTGATTGCATAATTAAAAATTAATAATATGCACAAAATCATAAATTAATCCGTTTGCGGTATAGTTTCGCAAAAATCTTCAAAAAATTTCCGTATTATACAAATTTGTATATATATATATGAAAAGAAGACAAAGATCCAGCGTCATTTAATTCTGATTTTGATATATATATATATAAATTCCAATTTATATATATATATATATATATATATATATATATATATATATATATATATATATATATATATATATATATATATATATATATATTGGAATTTTTACTTTTGTTGTATTTTTAATAATCACACAGCTGTAAGCAGTCAAAAATAACATATGTTGCATCAAGTGCATTGAAATAATTTGGTGCCAATTTACTCAATGTGTGGTTTTAGTCATTACTAAATGAGGTGAATATTAATTTTAAAACCGACAATTATTCTATATTTATTCATACATGTATTTATTCATACAAAAATAAATGTTTGTGACCTGTGTTTCTAGTTAATAAAATGTATTGTTGAAAGTAACATTTGAATGATTCCATATCAAAACGGACAAAAAACAGAAATTTTCGGATTTGATATCTCCGATGTCAATGAAATTCGCTACAGATATTAAGTATTGCAAGTGCTGCTCAAATCACAATTTTCCTTACTTAAAAATCCTCCCGGTCCAAAAATATGACGTTTCAAAAATCAAAAATGGGATGAATTTTTCCAAAAGTAATCACACTTTATTGTTTATAACTTCTAAAATATACATTGTATAATTCTTATTTTTATTTCATTTAATAGAACAATACATTGACTTTAAAACGACAAGTAAAACATTTATATACTTCGAATGTTCAAAGGTCAAAATCGATAATATAAAGATTAAAGCTTAATATCTCAAAAAACGGTAATTTAAAATTCTTAAAAAATAAATACAGTTAGGGACAAAACTATTTGTACACCTCATATATTTCGTATACCTTCAATAGTTTATAAAGAATTTAAAATTGTCGTATGCAGTATTATTTTTAATATATTTTTATTTAATTAAGTTATAAAAACAAAATTAATATCCAACACATTATTTAAAAAAATAAAAAAAAAATGAAAATTCATTGGGACAAAAGTATTTGTACATATAATCTACACCTACTTATAATACTTATATTGGAAAAATTTAATATTTTGTGGGTCCTCCTTTTGCATCTATCACGGCCTGTAATCTTCTGGGCATCGATCGGACCAAATTTCTCGTCTCATCTGGAGATATTTCCTTCCAGGCTTCCTCCAAAGCAATTTTAAGTTCATCCCTGCTTCGGACGTGCTTTGTAGCGACTTTACGTTTCAAAATATCCCAACAGTGCTCGATGGGGTTTAAGTCAGGTGATTGGGGAGGAGAATTAAGTTGTCTTGGTGCATGGTAAAGCAACCACTCCTTCACTGAACGCGCTGTATGTTTTGGGTCATTGTCCTGTTGGAATATCCAACTTTGGCCAAGACCCAAACCATCTACGGAATCCTTCAAATTGTCTTCCAATATACGTTTATATTGATGCTGGTCCATTACACCATCTATAAATACCATTCGCCCTACCCCACTGGCTGCTATTGCCCCCCATTCCATAACACTTGCCCACCATGTTTCACTGTTGGGGTCAAATTGTTAACATCTAACGCTGTATTTTTTTTGCGCCACACTTTTCCCCTGCTATCATTTCCGAAAAGATTGACTTTGGTTTCATCAGTAAACAAAACCCTATTCCAAAATTCTTCGTCCTTATCAATGTATCGTTTGGCAAACTCTAAACGCAAATGCTGGTTTTTTTACTAATCAGCGGTTTCTTGCGGGGAATTCTACTTGCATATCCCGCAGAATGTAAGATCCTCCCTACTGTTTTTTGGATGAACAATTGTTCCGGTAGTATTTGCGATTTGTTCCGCTAATTTTGCCCGAGTTACTCTTGGATTTCTTGCCACTTCTTTTATCACCAAGTTCGCTTCCCGTCTAGAAACCTTTTTTGGCCGTCCAGTTCTTTGCACATTTTCAACAGATCCGCTGTTTTTATACTTGTTTACAATGTATTGTACTGTGGAATGTTGCAAATTTACTAAATTACTTATATTCCGGAGAGATTTTCCTTTTTTATGTTCATCAATAATTAAATTTTTAATATCCAAACTCAACTCTTTTCGCTTTCCCATTTTTGATGTGCTTATTATTCAAAACGTTAAAACCAACTTCTTATTTTGTAAAATAAAACTCGATTAACGAAGAAAATATAACGGTATTTAAAAAAAATCATCATACAAGAGTCCAACGTACAAATAATTGTACAAAGTACTGATGTACAAATACTTTTGTCCCAAAGATTTTTACTTAAATTGTACTTTTTTTTAACAATGTGTTATATTTTAATTTATTTTTTATCAAATAATTCAATAAAAATGGACCTGAATTAAAACTACACATAATAATATTTTATTCTTTATAAATTATTAAAGATATACGAAATGCATGGGGTGTACAAATAGTTTTGTCCCTAACTGTATATTGACAATGAAACCCTTCTCTATAATTGTGCCAAATTTCAAGTTGGAGACTTTATTGGTTTAGGAGTTATAAAGCAAAATACAGAAAAAAGCTAATATTTTGTATGTAAAATTTAAAATATTTACAAAAATTATTTTGAAATTATTTTTTTTATGAGCACATATTTAAAAAAAAAAAATAAAATTTTATATACAAAATTTGACTTCAGTTTATATTTTATTACATAACTTCTGGACTAAATGAGTGTCCAACATGAAATTTTGCACAGATATGAAGTAGAGTTGTCATAATATTATATATTTTATTTAGCATTTTAAAACACCGTTTTCGGAGATATAAGGGTTTATATTTTGAAAGTCTTATTTTGACCTTTGAACTTTCGATATAAAGTAACTCAATATATATGATTTTTAAGACCATGTCCTTGTTTTTAAAATTATACTAAAATTAACTTTTTATTTTCTATAGCTTTGCAGTTATTAATAGTTGGATTTCATTTTGTCCATAACTCCTAAACTCAAGAAGGCTCCAACTTGAAATTTTATATCCATATGGAGAATAGTTATGGCAACAATATATAATTTTTTAAAAAATTTTAAAATACTGGTTTTTGAGATAGAATAGTTTGAATTATTTTATCTCCAACTTTGACCTTTGAACTTTTGACGCAAAACACTGTATATATCGTCATGAAGGTAATATCTTTGTCTTGAATATGCAGCAACAAATAAAGATCTACCATGTATATTTAAGAAGTTATTAAGAGTATTAATTTGTAAAGTTTTTAAATTTTTTTCGTTTTTTAAACCGTCATATTTCCGGAGTGATGAGAAATATGGGTCTGAAATTTTGTGTTTTCGGAAACACTTCCAATGGTCAATGCTCATAGTGAATTTCATTGAAATCGGAGATGTCAAATCCGATTGCTGTCCGTTTTGACGTGGAATCACCCATTTGTGACAGCATATTTTAAATGTTATACCCATAGTTTCGTGGACTGCAACTTTTGGGATTCGATCGGATTCCTTCTAATTCTTGTTTTGTTTATTAATTTGATGTCTTTTAATTATAAAATGTCCGAAATAAACTGCCCGTTTACTGGTTAATGCACTTCTTATAAATAGTGAATGTCCCCTAATGCACACAACGAAGCACAGGTCGCTATTTTAGAGATATCTTAATGAAATTTCTCACTAATAATTATTTTGGTACAAAGACAAAATCTATTGAAATTTGTTATGATCTGATGTTTATTTCACATAGCTTCCATACAAATTTTTTCCCTGAATAGGTGTTTAACGCTCGTGAAAACCTTTAATATACAAATATTTGAATGAAACTCGTCAAAAACAAGTTCCATATAGTTATAAATATGAGCGCCAAATTTAACGAAGATCGCACAGTGTGAGATTCAAAAAGTGAAATGAAAATAATTATGGAACTTCGAAACGGCTGCTTTACTTTTTTTGCTATATCTTTCCAACCGATATCGTCTAAAACACTTTAGACTAAATAAAAAGTATAACTTCTTTTTGATTTCAGCTTTGCGATTTGAGAAATTAAGGCGAAAATTCGAAATTATTTGGAAAAATAGGTCAAATTTGGGAAACCATGGTTTTCGCAAAAGTTGATTTTTAAAAGCTTTTTTTCCTTTAAAGTATTTTGTGTTTAGTTATCTTTTAGAAAAACATAAATATACTATATATGTTACTTAAGAAAATTAAGGCGAAAATTCGAAATTATTTGGAAAAATAGGTCAAATTTGGGAAACCATGGTTTTCGCAAAAGTCGATTTTTAAAAGCTTTTTTTCCTTTAAAGTATTTTGTGTTTAGTTATCTTTTAGAAAAATATAAATACTATATATGTTACTTAAGAAAATTTTTATATAGCAGAAAAAGAATGTTACCACTTTCTTGGCAAAAAAAAAAAAAAAACGGGAAAAAACAACTTTTTTTGAAAGTTTAAATTTAAATGCTTGTAACTTTTAACTCCATAAATATTTTTTCAAAATTCTTTCTTAACACAACTTTTCTATTTGTTTTTAATGTAATAAGAAAAGTGTTAAAACAATGGGGCTAAAATTGTACCCGCTGCACGTTGGGGTAAAAGGGGTCGAAAGTGGCGTTTAATTGAATTTTTAAAATTAACTTTTTTAAATAAAATTGGGTACCGAATAAAAATATACAAAATTATATATCAATAACGATAAAAGTCATTAACGTAGGTTGCGTGGTTTTTGAGTACTGAGCTGTCAAAGTTCAACATTTTTTTATATTTTAAGAAAAGAACAAAAAATTAAATTTTCATGAACTTTCGGTGAATTTTTCTTTAATAAAAAGTGCTTTAAAGAAAAATTTTAAAATGGAACCATCAACTACAGGTATTTGAGTTTACTTTTATGCAAGAATTTGTAAATTATTTTTTGTCCTGGTATTTTTTGTTATTTTTTTGAAAATATTCCAAAAATGCACTAATTTTCCAATTTCATGGAATGTAACTAAAAATATAACAAGACTTTTGTTCTGAAAAATATTTCATATTGTCTACTTAAATATTCTGAAATAAAATCGTGCGCATATTTTGCCCGATTTTAGAAATTTAGATTTTTGTGAAAAAACTCAAGTTGCTCCAAACCAAAAACAGGTTAAGTGCAGATTTTTTTTATTTTTTTACTTTGTTTTATTTTTCGTTATTTCACTATTGTTTTTTGTTATTGTTTTGTACAATTATTTTAAATAAACAAAATAATATTACTGCTTAATACAGTCGAACTCAGTTAAAACGAACATGATTTCATGTAATGTTTTTATATTCTACAAAGTGATGTGTTATATTGGTACTTGGTATTTAATATTGAAAAATTCAGGAACTATGCGAACAATACAAACAAGTTGTGATTATAAAAATATCGATTTCACTTTTCCTTGAAGTAAGCGGCCATTTTAGATCCATTTTTTCACAATGTACAGACAGATGGACGGATGTTGCCATTTAGCCAAAAAAGATCGTAGAGATATAATGGTAAATTTTTTTTTCTAACTAGTAAAGAACAAAACAAGTTGTAGTTATTATAATATTCATATCGACCTTCCTTGAATTATGCGGCTTTCTTCTAGCCAATTAATCCTAATGTATAGACAGACGGACAGACATTACCATTCTGCCAAAAAAATCGGCGTATTTTTAAAGTTTTTATTTTTTAACTAACTAATAAGAAATAAAACATGTTGTGATTATTTAAATATTGATATCGCCTTTTCTTGAATTATGCGGCCATTTTAGACCCATTTTTTTCAATGTATAGACAGACGGACAGATATTACTATTCTGCCAAAACAAATTCAAGAGTTCTAAAAATATCTTTTTTTACTAACTAATTGATAAAATATTAAATCATGATCATTTAAATATTCATATCACTTTTCTCTGAATAATGTGGCGATTTTAGACCCATTTAATCCTAAGGTATAGACGGACGGACAGACATTACCATTCTACCAAAAAAAAATCCAAAAATTCAAAAAATAAATTTTTTTACCTAATAATAAATATAAAAATAGATCTTCATCATTAAAATATTGATATCACCTCTCACTGAATTAAGTGCCATTTTCGACCCCTTTTACCCCAACGTGCGCTGTAGCGAAAAAACTTCACCAAGACAGGCTAAAAAGTAAAAATTTTAGTTTTTGAAGCTTAATATCTCTCAAACAAAAAGAGATAATATATGCATATAATGATGTTTTTTGTAGATATTGACTAGCAGAATCCTCCCACATAAAAATCTTCGAAATCGGTTCAGATATAAGCAGGCGCGGATCCACGGGGAGGGAAAAAAGGAAATTTCCCTCCCCAAAATGAAAACGCTTAATGAAAAATCTGTATTAAATCATACGATTTCAGGAAATAGTTAAGAAAATCATTCTATTTTCCTCCCCCAAAAGCTTGAGTTGGATCCGCGCCTGGATATAAGGAATCAGTATCGTTTTTAATAAATTTTATACCCAAGGTGTCCAACTTTGGGACCCTGTGGACTCGCTCCTTGTAAGTCTATATGGTCCAAGCTCAAAACTTAAACTCGCCTACATCTCTACTATCACCATGTGAAAATTATGGAAATCGGAGCAGCCGTTTCGAAGTTCCATAATTATTTCCATTTCATTTTTTGTATCGCACACTGTGCGGTGTAAAATATTGTGTTTTTTTTCTTTTGCATATCTTCAACTAGTTTATTTTAATATAAACAATTTTTTTTTTCGTTTAGGCAAATATTAGCAAAATTGTTTCTTTGTTATACAACTTACATCGTATATTTATGTTACCACTATATAAAAATGTTTACCCAATAACTTTTGAAATTTTCTTTAATAGCACATCAATGCTATTTTGTACCAATAATAACTGTCTTTAATGAAACACAAATCTGTTCGCGTGAATGACTTTTAGTGAACGGCATCGGTATTATTGAGGTTTATGAAAAAAAGTTATAAAAAATTGCAAAAATTCTATTTTTAGCAATATTTCAAAAATTACCACACTTGTGTAACCCACATCAATATGTCTAAAATACAAATTAGAGGTGATACGACGTAGTTGATGACGACGAAAATAATCGCGATCATAATGATTTTTTAACATTTCATTAAAAAATTTTAATACACAAAGTACGCATAGATTTTCTCGTCTTTTGATTTTATTAAATTCTTTGATATATTTTTAATATTTGACAATCAAAATATTTGTAATGTTATATTAATGGACAAGAAATTACAATTTATGTTTTGGTAGTTAAAAATCAGTTCAATTTAAATAAATTGTAAAAATTTTAAGTCTGATGTCAAAAATAAATGCACATATGTATGTAACCTACACAAAGATATACAAAATACAAATTAAAGAAAGTTCGTTAAGTTGTATATTAATGAACATAATCGCGATTATATATCTGTTTAAACTTTCCTTTAAAATATCGAGTAAAAAACTAAGATTTCAAAATTTTTTTTAACTGCATTTAATTCACTGATGTGTTTTTTTATATCTTACCACAAATAAATCTTCAAATGATGTTAATAAATAAAATTTTCAAATATTAATTACATTACTATAAAATAATTTCTTCAGTGACAAAAATACACACCCAAAAACTTTAAAAGTTTCATTAAATTCAAACGCGTTATTATTTTTGAGTGCCACTTGATTCCAATATATGTTATGATAACAGCTACAGATTTGTATATATTTTTGCCGATATCAATTAGCGCCTTGGGCGAGCCTTGACGATTTTGAAATATTATAGACAAAGCAATCCCAGGTCATGAATACTTTTTATGCAATGTTTTTGTCAAAACCCATTTTTCGCTTAACTAAAACAAATTAGATGTACCTATTATAAATTTAATTCACAAATAGTGCGAAAAAATTCTAATATAAAATACGCAAAATCGATATAAAAATGTTATACAATTTTTGCAAATTAATATTTTTTTGTGCCACTATGATTTTAGAATGTAATTTGACGATACTTTGGTTCATTGAAATCACGCTGTGAGTTTGCCTCGCGCAAAATGCACCTCTTAGAGCCATTCACGGTTTGTCTTCCAAAGTTTTGGGTTACTATTGAGGGCACATTAACGAGATATATCTCAAACTATGCATAATTACAAAGGCAATATTCTATGATACACAAAACGGCGCAAATTTTCTCATTAAAAAACTGTAAAAAATTTTGGTTTCACAACATGTCCAAAATATATTTCAACACTGGTCAACGACAGACTGATTAAACGCACGTTTGCCTATTTCTGCAAGTGGACAAATATGCTAAAATCCGCGATGACAGCAATCAAAAGAAGTAAAAAAACATGTTAGTTCAAACGCTTTTTCTGGATTTTTTGACTTTGAGTGCTTGCCGGTACCATATGGCTCCATTTCAGGTCTTGATTTTTTTTTTTTTTTTTGTTATTTAAAAAAGTCAGAATTTAAAAAAATATTTGAGGTTGAATGTTGGTTTCATAAAGGTAAACGTAAAAAGAGAATTGCCCATATATCAAAAAATTATCAATAATATTTAAAATATTTAGAATATATCTTCTGTTACAAAGACAGCCTTATACTTGAGGTTAATGTATTCATTTAAAAAGGAATTCTGAAATTTCATGAATTTAATATTTTATTGAACTTTGAGAGTGTGTAGCAAAAAAAAGTATACAATACAGTGCACGAAAAAACCTAAGCATTCAGAGTAAAAGTTTACATATTTTGCTACCTATAAATGTAATAAAAATATGAATTATCTTTTTAGACACTGCAATCTAAGTGCATTAAGGGGTTTATGGAAAATATTATATTTTATATGGTTTATTTGGAAAAATATAAAAATCTTTAAAAACTTCGAACGAGATAACCTAAGCATACAAAATAAAACTTTGTGATAATCAGGGAAACCACAATATGCAATTGCATGTTTTTTCCTGGACGTTGAATGAAGCCTTCGATTAAATATTTATCCGTTTCAGAACAAATAAATAATTTTGGCATCGATTTGTTAGTGCATATTTTTGCATATTTTACTCTTAGCGGCATATTTTTGCATTTAGCGATTTTTAGTGCATATTTATAGCATATTTTGTTATTTTTAGGTCATATTTAACCCTTTTAGAGCATATTTTGATATTTTAAGGATAATTTTTTTTTATACATAATAAAATGTTTTTCAAATTTGATTTTTTTTTAAAATGAGAAAACAAAAAAAAAAAAAAAAAAAAAAAAAAAAAGATTGAATATTATGATTGAAGTTTATGTGTAAAAACAATATTTTTTTATGAAAGCATATCGAGTCTTAACCGCGAAAATGTCGTAAGTTCAAAAAACAAAACATTACACATTAATGTTTACACGTTTTTATATGTATGAAAAATGTCACTTATGATAAATGACACTTGATACGTCGATGAAATTTTGATAAATGATCTAAATGATTCTAAATTATAGATTTTCATCAAAACACGAATTTCGAAAATGTTGTCGATTACGATATTTTGACGGTCAGTGATCGATATGATAATTTTGATAATTTCTGAACCAATAATAGTGTCTAGAATTAGATGGGTAAGAAAATAGAAGATCAATAACGTTTTTATGAGATACAATAAAAAAAAAATGAGGAATCAAATTTCGGTGAGGTTGATAAATTTCGGTCTTGCCTTTTTTTTATAACGTTGAAATAATAATAATAAAACCCTTTGTTTTAATGAAAATCATAATTTTTTTAAATTATACAAAATCTCTGTTTTTTAAGTGCATATTTTCGGATTTTTAGAGCATATTTTTCGTTTTTTATTGCATATTTAATGCGCATAAAACCCATTTTTTTAGAGCATATTTTGGTTTCCCTGGTGATAATCATGATGCATTAGTCAGCATTTAATTAAAATAATACATTTTGCTATTAATGTTTCCCTAGTAATTGATCCCTGTATGATTTAAAATGTTTCATTGTATTAATGTAACAGTAATTAACGAAATGTCCTGTTGAACCTATTGAATTAAATAACAGTCCGCCAGGTTCACAGCATTCAAAGAATGTGGCTGAATTTTTTGTCAAATATCTGAAAACTAAGCCGAAATAAAGTTTATCATATTTATGTGTCTGAACAATTAGGAAGGCTACTGAAAGAAAAGTCTTGAAAAAAGAAATCTAAAATTTTTAATAAGGATATTATGAAATAAAAAGAATTCCCACTAAAAAAGAAGTATCGCTTCGCCAAACATTAACTATTTTTAAACTGATAGTATCTTTGAGTTGTATACATACACTTAAAAATCATATCTCGACATAAAGTATGCGAAATGGGAAACTAAAATTTAAATCTGTGCCCTCTCACAAAGCACAAAAATCAAAGATTTTGGGCCAAAACTCGATGAGAAAATCAGATACTTACCAAATTGCTGGAAGGATTTATTATAGAATATCGTGCAAATAGTTACAATAAAATATTCCTAAAGGGTTTTTAAGTACAGAAAATTATGATAAACGTTCCTTTTCTTACAAAAATGATTATTGAAACTTGGTCCATACATTTCAGGGAGATGTCACTTCTTCAAAAGTTAAAAGTTAACAAAAAAAAAAATTTGTTCACGAAAAAAAACTGTTCTAATAGGATATGAGCCAGTTTTTTCATAGACCTAAATTATTCCGAGAGTATGTGAGGAATTATATGCCAAACTGTTTTTGCTGAAAGGAGCCGCTTTAACACTATAAAGGCCTTAAAACAAGGGTGTCCAAGCCCTATACTCTTGGTGCTCATTTGTTTTTGTAAAATCATTTAGCTATAGCCAGTGTGTTTTAATACACACATAGATCACTCAGCACAAGCAATACGAAATACACAAACAACTTTGTTTATTATTTTTTGTTGTTGTAATTCACCGTATACAAGCAAGAGCAAAGCAACAACACTTTCGTATACTTTGCTGGTAAACAAGATTTTGTTTTTGTTTTTCGTATGATATGATATTGAATAAAAATTTGTTTTTCTTTAAATGTATTGGTGTTTGCTCTTCCATAAGGAACTTTTGGGAACCCCTGCCTTAAAAAATGCACGGACAATAATAATGCAATGTTGCTTACAGACTTCTATATCAATGCAGTTACGATTGAAATATGTTATAAGCAATGTAATTAGACATAAAAACTATTAAACCGCTATAACATTGTATATAATTTTAAATAAAGCATGCTAATATAATTTGTATGCTTAGGTTATTTCGTTCTACTCTATACAATTGCATCACATTTCTTAACAGTGACCTTAAGTTTTGTAATTTCAGTGTCAAAATACTTGTATGTAACTGCAAATAGTTCAAAATGGAATGTGGAACATACTTTTTGGTTATAAAATAAATAAAGTGGTTTTTCTTATATTTTTATTGTATATGCTTAGGTTTTTTCGCGCACTGTATATGACAATAAATTTTGAAGTTAGTGTTGACTAATTTTGTCTTCTATTACTCTATATCAAAATTTATTATAAAATACAAACTTCAAATTTTGAATTAATACTCATTATTAGTACTGTTCAACACAACGTGAGCCGTACAAAAATTGCAAATATATTTCCATTTCGTTTATTGTACGGACACTGTGCGTCGCGTAAGAAACTTATTAATGGTTTAAAAACATATTTTTTAACGGATTAAAATCCTTTTTTTCAAAACAATGAAGTTTGGATATACTTATGATAAATCAGTCAAAATAATATATAATCCGGTTAGAAAATTTTTTTCATTTTAGATTTTACTACCTACGCGCTTAACTAAAATTCCGTTTTATACATTAAATTAAAATGTATAAAACGGAATGAAGGAAATAAAAAGATGGTATTAATAATGGATTTTAGTTAATTGAAAAATTCTCTCTTGCATTCTCTCCACCATTTTTTCGCTGACAGGCTTTGTTGAGGTTCACACGCTGTAATTTTACTTGCCGCAATTCTGAGTTTATAGGAGAAAAATATAATAAATCCCTTAAATATAGCAATATTTTAATAAGTTTCGTATAAGTCTAAATATGTGTGCTGAATTTCAGGAATCACCCAAAAGTGAATTAAATCATACAAATGTATTGACGTAATATTCTGTATTCCTATTTTTTATTTTACAATTGGCCCGAAGTCTATTAAAAGATCCCTCCCCGAATTTTTGATGTTCACAATGACAATTATATGGTCGGGCTTGACCTATTATATCTTTCTAGTTTTCTTTAAAAAATTTCTAAAATAAGGACTGCGCACTAAAAAATCCGTGCATGCTTCTGGGCTTATAACTTTTGATGTGGTGAAAAATAAATAATTCTGTTAACTGGTTTATATTTGCATTATCCTCACTAGCCATGTGCTAAGTTTCATGGTAATAGCAAAACAAGATTTTCTTAAAATGGAAATTTAACAAAATACCAGAGACTGAAAATAACTCGGCCATATAAGCAAAGTGATTGAATCACTCAGAATAACAGTTATAAAATTATTTTTTTTTTTTTTTTGTTTATATGCTTTGGTATGACTTTTACTACTTTTTGTTGTTTTTAATGATTGTAGTGATACACAAACAATTTCGATTGTGGTTGATCTGTTTTACTGTTGCAATTCTTTCTCTTTTATTTCAATTATGCATTTCAGTAGTTAATTTTCAACAAATTTTAGAATTTTTAATTTAGTACTGTTGTTCCTTAAGGAAAGAGTGTCGAGATGGGTCGAAAAACGAATAGTGAATTACGAAATTTTTTCAATTTTAATTGTGAAACAAATAAAACAGTGTGCAAAATTTATAAAAAAATATATAATGGAAGTCATTTAACAAATTTAAAAAGACATATAATGCAAAATCATAAATGATGATTTTTGTAACGCCGATTATGTGGAAGTTGAAAAAAAAGAGTAAAAATAAGTTATAAAATAAACAATGATGATTTTGTTTCGTCAATATTCCAAATTCTTACGGAGGATGGGAGACCTTTATCAATTTAAGATAATGATGGGTTTAAAAATATTGTTGATCCCATTTTTGAATGTTTAAAGATTAATCCAATTAATGCGCATAATGTGAAAATCTTTATTGAAGAAAAAGCAAATAAACTAAAAGAAGATATCAAAATTCTTCTTAAAAACAAAATTAAATCCCTTAAGATTGTCGTCGGTACAAGGTTAAACAGAACCATTTTAGGGATCAATGTACAACTTGTAATGTTTACAAACGGAAAAATGAATATAGTTATTAAAAACTTGGCAATGATTAATTGTGAAGATAGAGTTACAGGGGACTATATTAAACAAGAAATAATGAAAACACTGGAAAGATTTGCAATAAATATAAATCAAATATATAGGTAAGTTATCTTTTTAATTTACGTACTTACAAAATTAACATACTTTATTCTACATATTTCTTATAAGAAAGTATCGTCGGGTAACCCTGACTATATGATTCCCTACACCAGTTATAATTATACACAATTCAAATATTATTTATCTACATATATAAAATTCTAACGTTAATGACTGACTGATTCATCATTGCACAGCCTAAACGGTTGAAGCTAGAAAGTTGAAATTTGGACAGTTTCTTGTTTCTCAACAAATAGATCCACTAAAACGAGATTTTTGGAAATTCAAATATTTAGGCGGGTAGATATGGTAAAAAACTGGTAAATTCGGTAACCTCATATCTCATAAACTAAAAAAGCTAAACAAAACTTTAATAACAATCGTTATACATTTAAAAAATAAGGTCTGGTATTTTTTTTAATATTCGTCCCTCTTAGGGAGTAAACGGGTAAAAACTGTATTTTGGTACTTTTTCACACTCCATGTATCTTTTTAAGCAGTGAACATTGAAATAAAATTGTTTGTTCATTCGTAACTTATCGAAAAAATAGGTACCTTTTGTATATTCGGACGCTTAAGGGGTAAAAATTGTAAGGGATAAAAACGGTACTTTTTGAATTTCCTATGATATTGAACCTAGAATCGTAAAATTACACACAGAGCATACTAATTGAATTAAAATCTATAAAAGGGGGCTTTTTGGTACTTTTTCGTTCTTTAGCTGATACATTTTGATTTTTCTGCAATATTGAACCTATTTAAGACCTAGCCGATGGGAAACAAAAAAAAATTGCGTTTAAAAATTTTCCATTTCGAAGGTACCTTACTTTGAACCCCATAGCGCCTCCCTGGAGAATTCGGGCTTAGCTAAGCCCATGTCAAATTTTATCCTTATCGAACTAGCCGTTCAGATTTATTTCCAAAAATTTCCTCACTGACCCACTGTGCAACGCAATGACACTGATTGTAAATTGGAGTATATATTTTAATAATCTTAACGGAATTATAAGCTCTAAAGTCAATTGCATAAGTACATTATTTAGTTATTTTAGATGAGAAATTAATGTAATTTGACATTATAACATTAAACATTTATATAAAACATTAAATATAACATTATTATTACGGAGCTGTAGAATTCATGAATGCTGAAGTGTTAACAAATGACTTAGAAAATTCCGATACCGATGATCCTCTGGACAACATTTTAATACCAAACATTAATTTAATACGATGTGCAGCACATACGCTACAACTTTGTGTTGTAGACCTTCACAAGCAAAACGAACTAAAATATAAACTAGAAGTTGCAAGAAATGCTGCCAAATCATTGCGAACATCAAAAAAGAGGTATATATAAGAGAATTACATATTTTTAATTGGTACAATAAATTATATTATTTTGTAGACTTATATTAAAGAAACACAACCAAAAAATACCTCCTTTAGATGTTATAACACGTTGGAACTCAACATACATAATGATTAAATCATTAAATGAAATTCGTGAATTTAAAGACGAAAATAACCTTTTAGAAATGCCAATAGATTGGGCATGGATTAAAATGTATTTGCAAACAATGGACCAATTTGGAACGTAACATTGAAATTCCAAAAAGAACAATTTCCTTTATGCGAATTGTTTAAGTTATGGATGAATTTGAAAAGAGGCTTTCAATTAAGTTAATTTGAAATGCAAAAGCGTATATCGGAAATTATGAATGCGGGAGAACATTTCCTGTTAGATAATGTGACTTTATTAAGTGCTGTATATCTGGATCCACGTTTAAACCTGCTTCTCAAAAGCTATCAGCCAAAACTAATTTAAAGAATATTGCTAAAAGAATCCAAACAATAAGAGAAGTATGTATGTTGATCTTATTTATATGTATAAGTTTGTAATTTTTATACAGTCCTTACAAATAAATGGAGATGAGGTAGAAGCCAACCAAATAGATCAAATTCCAGATATTGTTGTAAATGAGAACTACAATACAAATGAAAATGATTTTCTTACATCGCTGATGAATGAAATTGAATCGGAAAATACCACATCAAATTCCGAAAGTTTTGAAAATTTACTCGAAGTTTACAATAAAATTGAAAATTTTGAAAATATCCATAGACGACTTCCTATAGACACAAATATTTTTTCATTTTATCCGTAGAGAGAGCATTTTCTTCTCTACATTTCATTCTAAATGAGAGGCGGAGTAATTTAGGTCCAGATATTTTAGAAAAGTTAATCTTTATTAAATTAAATTCTTACTAAAATGTTTAAATATTGATAATGAAAAAATATAATAATAAATTAAAAAATGTGTATCTATTTGTATAAATATTGAATATTAATATAAATTGATATATGTATGTATCCTTATACCTAATTAATATTAAGGTGAACTATTGTTAATTTGCTCTTTACTATATGTAGAAAAATACTTAGTTTTTTTTGTAAATAAAACAGTTAAACATTAATATATAAATATACATTCTTAATAAGAATAACTTTAGATGACAGAATGGACAAAAAAAAAAAAAAAAAAAAAAACAAAAAAAAAACAAACAAACAATTAATTAAATAAATAAATAAATACATACATAAATAAATAAATAAATAAATAAATAAATAAATAAATAAATAAATAAATAAATAAATAAATAAATAAATAAATAAATAAATAAATAAATAAATAAATAAATAAATAAATAAATAAATAAATAAATAAATAAATAAATAAATAAATAAATAAATAAATAAATAAATAAATAAATAAATAAATAAATAAATAAATAAATAAATAAATAAATAAATAAATAAATAAATAAATAAATAAATAAATAAATAAATAAATAAATAAATAAATAATTAAATAAATAAATAAACAAACAAACAAACAAACAAACAAACAAACTAACAAACAACCAAACAAATAAACAAACAAACATGTATTTTTTAATTTAATCGGGGTTGTTATGGAATCTGATTGTTCTCGGAATCAGATTTGAAACCGACCAAAAATTGATTTTGGTGTCATAGAAACCAATGTTATTGGTTTCATATTCGAATCAGAATTGTAATCAGAATTTGATGTCATAGAATCTGATGTTATCGTTTTTTTGTCAGAAATAATCCGATCAGCTGACTGCTGCCAGATTTGCAGTTTTCTTTTGTTTTTTGTGTTGTTAGTTTGTAGAATGTTGTTGGAAAATGTAAGTTAAATAAATAAAAATTTAATAATTTATAAATATTCAATTACTTTTGGCACAAATAGGGGCAAACATAGGAATGCAACACAGAATGCATTATTTTTAGAGTTCATGGAGAAGAACCCAGATATAGCAAAAGGTTTCACAAAACGCGATAAAGTTTTAGTGGATTCTCTTTGGCAGGAATTGACGGTTTCTCTAAACGGCGCTGGTCCGCCGAATAAGGATGTTAATGGTTGGAAAAAGGTAAAATATTTGTTTAAAGTTCATTAATTTGGCCACAAATATGGTATTCGTATTTACACACAGATATGGACAGAATGGAAAAGCGAGATTAAAAAAAACTTGCTCACAACAAAGCCGAGGCCCGAGCAACCGGCGGTGGACCGTTTTCAAAATAGCAACTGACACCAACGGAAGAAACAATAGTACGATTGTGTGGAATCCAAACGACAGTAGAGGGTGTTTCAGGAATAGAATTGGGCCTCATAGAGGTGACAGAGGAATCAAATATTGCCGTAAATGATGATATGCCTACAGGCTCATCTAGGATAAGACCTGAAACACCTTACATGTGTAGTACACCAAAAAGAATACGAACAGAAACCACAGCAGACCGTTTAAAAAAATTTCTGGATGAAGATGGTGAAAAGAAAAAAGAAATAAACGAATTGCTGTAGAAAAAGAAAATACCAGTGCCCTTAGACGTATTTATCGCGCAATTGAAAAAAGCAACGAGTCTGTGACCAAGGGTGTTAATGATTTTAAAAATGAATTTGCAATTACCAGTTCCCGAATTCTGAAGGCAATGCAGGAAAAAAATGAAATAAAAAAACAACAACTGCAACTAGAACTTATGAAATTTGAATTACAAAATAAAAGTAAAGCTCAGTGATCTCTTTTATTAAAACCTAAATACGTGACCTCAAGTCCAAAGGACAAAAAGAAGTACAAATGAATTAATTTTTTTTATAATTACTTTTAATTAATTTTAAAATACTGAATTTAATAAAATAGAAATAAATTATTTTATTTATAATGTATTTGCTATTTCGTCTCTTATTCTCTTGCCTTCATTTTGCAGATTCGACGTAGAGAACAATAAAGAATTATCTTGTTCAAGATCGTCTGGTTCAACAGCTATTTCTTCAGCTTCATATGAAATTTTGTAGCTCCTGCATATATTGTGCAACGCGCTGCATACGTTCACTATTTGTACTACTTTTTCTGGGCTGTAATGCAATGTACCAAGCAAACAGCGAAATCGGCTTTTTAACACGCCTATAGTTCGCTCCACAATATTGCGAGCTGAGGTGTGTGCTATATTAAATTTATGTTCTTTTGTGTTGTATGCAGGATCTCTATAAGGTGTTAACAAAAATGGTTCAATTCCATACCCGCAATATCCTAATAATCTAGTCGTTCGATCTCAACTTTCGTACTCTCTTAGGAAATGCTGACGTGCGTTGCTCATATTCCACACAAATGAGTCATGACTTGCGCCGGGATACCGTGCGCTAACTGCTCGTATCATCATGTCACCGTCACATATCTTCCAAACAAAATGATTGTCAATAATGACAAATTATTGTTTCATATGTTACTACACAGAGAGAACAAATTCATTGTAAAAAATTGATTTTTTGCAAACTTTAGTTGGGCCAACTAAATTTTTGGGTTGGAACATTATCGACCACCATAATCATCAGTTGGATAAAATTTAGTTTTGGCAATGAATTTTTTCTCTCTGTGAATTTTTTACTCACAATCATGGCATGCATACTG
Source organism: Protophormia terraenovae (assembly GCA_951394005.1). Classification (NCBI taxonomy): domain Eukaryota; kingdom Metazoa; phylum Arthropoda; class Insecta; order Diptera; family Calliphoridae; genus Protophormia; species Protophormia terraenovae. The sequence goes on along the minus strand of OX596078.1, from coordinate 2,481,087 downwards.
AAATATCCCTTCCTGTTAAAATATAACTGCTCATCAATCGTGGGTTTTATAATTTTAATATGAGTTCCATCGATGCAACCAACAATGGAAGGTATTTTGTTTTTGTTAAAGAAATAATTTCTTGATCTACGTTTTTCACTTTCATCCATCCTTAGTTTTATCCACTGAGGACTTACATATTTTAGCAGAACTTTCAGTACACGACTTAATACAACTGATACAGTACTTCTGCCTAGACTTATGGTGAAATCGTTTCCAACTGACCTTTGGTAAGACCCTTCTGCTAAAAATCGCAATGTTGCAGCCAGTTGAATCACGCAGGGAATGGTTGATGGTAACAAATGTTCTTTGACAATGTCCAACACCATTACGAACGCTTCTTTATTCAGACGGTATTGTCCAATGAATCTGCAAACCACTAAAGTGTTAAAACCACTTCCCGGCCAAATCAAAATCTCTACTTACACAGATTCTGGAAGTTCCAATGGATTGCTGTGATCCCTTAAAATTTTCCGATTAATTCGTTGACAACTTTCTTCCTCCATCAATAAAAATGCAACTACTGCCTCAACCATTTAAATTTTTTTGTATAAATTATTTTAAAAAAAATTATAATACGTCAACTTTTAAAATTTAACTAAACTAAAAATGTAAACAAAACAAAACAGCTGATTCGAATATGGGTTTTGTTTATTTTCGAAAGTAGGCAAAATCAAGACGATTTCATGACACCTATTCAAATCGGAATTGATTTTAATTTCTGATAAATTACCAATTCTGACTTGGATTCCATAACAGCCGTGAATACCCCAGTCAAATAATTATATGTGCATACCTATAAAATAATTAGTTTTCTTCAAAAATAGGATTTTCAAATTCAAATCCTTTTTATACTTTTTATGTTTATTAGAGCTTTATAAGTCAAATGAAAAATTTATTTTTTTTTTAGTGTATTTTGTGGCAAAATTTAATTGATTTTAAAATTGTTCATAGAAAATAATTATATGTGCACGACGAGAATTTTATAAAAATCCGTTATTTAAATAAAGTTAATTTTCAATATTCATGATAGTTGTTAAGGAATTGTGTTGTCCTAATATAACGTTACCAGATGCATCCTTCGTTGTACCGATTCGTCCTTTTTTCTTTAAATATATAGGTCAAAACTGTAGTATAATAATTTCAAAATCAATTTGAAACATTTAATATTGTCATATATCTCTGAATCTAAATATATCTCAGCAGAAAGTATTCTTTGGAAATCCTTATGTCATAAAGGTCTGAGGATCATTGCTGGTCGCCGCAGAAATATGATATTTTGTGACTTAAAAACCGATTTTGAAACCCGATATAGTAACATCGTCACATTAATTTACTGAAAAATCTAATTTAAGTACGAAATTCATTAACGAAGCTATTTGAATTTTTGTCCAGTAAATTTATGTTGTGCTGTGAATTAATTTTGCTAGATCCAATAAATATTTTCAACTTTTATCTATAACTAAAATTAACCTACATTATGAGCAATTCGACACTATGATTACGCTTCAAGCATGTCTTTTGTAGACGTCGAATACCCATGTAATATTTATGATAAACACTTGGATGATTTAAATATAATATTTTTCATCTCTTATACACATGAACTCATGGTGTAATTGAAGTTTTTAACCAAAAAAGTATATTAATCATAAAATCCTGCTTGTGTATTTTTGTACCGCTCTATAAGTTATGTTTTTGCCACCCAAGAGTTATAATTTTAATCTAAAACCTCTTTTATTAATTTATGCACACATCCATTTATTAAAACCCGTTCATTTCGCCTTTATTTGTCTGTAACAAATGTTGTTTTCTTCGAAAAATGTCATTAAGTTCCACTAATCAGCAATTGATTATGGGTTAGCAATTTCTCAGATTTTTTGAAAATTATCAACAGTATTATGATAAACATTTTCTATATACACCATTTTTCGGAATTTTACATAAATATTCGTCTTATTTTAATGATTTCAGCACTTCAACTGACAGTTCACGACCTGGTGACTTGTTTTGGATATAAATTTAACTAAAAAATGAAATTGAAAAAAGATTCGACTGTGCCGAATCTTTGATACCCTTCACCATATTACCATCTTACTATCTTATCGACATCATATTACCATATTACCGACAAATAATAAAATTTTCGCCTTAACGTATGCTTTCATATTTTCACATATATAAATCTAAATTTTTTTTCAAACTACGAAAATTTGAATATGAAAAAAAAAAAAAAAAAAACCATCATAGCAGGCTTTGCTTTTAAAAAATAAACAACAACAATTCCATATTTATTTTTTTATGTGTGTATATACAAACTGACTGCATATACAAAGAACAACAACAACACTGTTATTCATTATATTACTTCTGTTGCTAACTAAACTACTTGTCTTATAGGCAAAAACGTCACTAATAGTCATTACAATGCTTAATATACATGTTTGTGTATGTATTTATGTATATTCTTAACAGATATGTTTTAGTTTAAAAAAAAATAAACAACAACAATTCCATATCTATTTATTTTTGTACAGACTGCATATACAAAGAACAACAACAACACTGTTATTCATTATATGACTGCTGTTTCTAACTAAACTACTTGTCTATACAAAAAACAAAAAACGTCCCTAATAGTCATTACAATGCTTAATATACATGTTTGTGTGTGTATTTATATTCTTAACAGATTTGTTTTTGGGCCATAACTCTGTTGATTATGAACGAATTTGGTTTATTAAAAAAAACGAAATTTTATAAAAACATTTATGACTGATCTATATAAAAATAAAAATCTGTAGCTTGAACAAGGGCTTCAAAAATAAAAAATTCGTTTTCCCCGATATCTCAGTTATTACTGAACCGATTTATTTCATTTTTTCAGAACAAAAATTCAGAAAATAATTTCCGAGACCCCTTTAAAAATTCGAAGTCCCTGGTATATACAGAGGCTTCAGAATCTGAAAAACCGGTTCCAAAAACCGGTTTTTAAAGCATACCTCCGGCATTTATAAACCGATCCTGCTGATTCAAAAAAACAAATTTTATAAAAATATTTGTGACCGATCTGTATAAAAATAAAAATCTATAGCTTAAACCAGGGCTTCAAAAAATAAAAAATGCGTTTTGTCCGATTTCTCATTTATTATTGAACCGATTTATTTCATTTTTTCAGAACAAAAATTTAGAAAAAAATGTCCGAGACCTCTTTGTAAAAACAAAGTCCCTAGTATATATAGAGGCTTCAGAAACTGGAAAACCGGTTCTAAAAACCGGTTTTTTTAACATATCTCCGCATTGTATGAACCGATCTTGCTGAATTCCAATAGCAAAATTCTCGAAAGCATTTCCGATCGTTTGATATATATATTGTATATGTCAGTTATCGGTGGGCTTCATAAACGCCATTTCAACCGACACACGGACGGACGGAGGGACGGACGGACGGACATGGTCCTATCGTCATCATTTCCTACAAGGATCCCGAAAATGTAAACTTTTTTGCTCTCCGACGAAAATTGTGGGAATTACAAACGGAATGACAAACTTATATATACCCTTTACACCTTTGGTGAAGGGTATAATAAAAAAACTTTTGGTTTTTTAGGTCCAATCGTCTTAAATATTCCCAAATAACTTTAATTGGTTAAAAGGTTCAAACTGTGGAAGCATTCAGTTAATTCTACAAATTTGGTCAATTCTACATCCATTAAGCCAATATTTTCATTTGCTTTAATAACATTTTTGTGTATCAGAGAAATACGTAGTTTATTGGTATATTAATTCTCATTTAGTTTAGATATAAACAAATATAAATTGACATAGCTTGTTTATGTTCAGTATGATGAATTGTGGTACAAATAATTATACTCGTAAATATGAGAACATGGAATTGTACATATGATAAAAAGGGATTATATGTATGATAAAATGGAATTATTAAATGATAAAACATAATAAAATTGGAAGCATATAAGATGGAAAAATAAAATGAAAAAATTATAAAATGGAATCATAGTAATAATATGATCAAAAATCATATAGCCTAGCGTTGCATTTTTTATGCTCGACGAGTTTTTACATTGCTCTACTAAAAATAATAATTACTTGGCGAAATGCTGCGAGAATAATAGTGTATATAGTTGAAACAAAAGATAAGTAAAAAAAAAAGCGAATGGACGCATAACAAATCTAAATCTTTTATACATAAATTAATTATAAAATATTTATATTTTGTTACATTGTTAACTTAATATCTGCATCTTAAAATTTAAGACAGAATACAAAACAGAGTAAAACAAAAAAAAGTGAGAGGAAACTCAGTAAAAATGATCAAAAACGCATATATTGTATTCAAGGTAGATTAAGAAGGTAACGACAACTCTACAACAACTACAACACCAAAAAAAAAAACCCATGTATTTTGTTTTTGCATTGTCATCTCTTATGTCAACTTTAATTTTGTCATTTCACATGTTTCTTTACAATAAACAAAAACAATTCATGTAGTAAAAAGAGAGGATAAAGGCGCAATAAAAGTAAGCAAAAAAATGTAAACATAAACAAAAATTTGACACTTCAAATTACAAAACACAGGCAGCCATATTGATTTCAAAAAGAAAAAAATTCTCAGCTGTTTTAATGTCGTTACCTTCTTAATCTACCTTATATTGTATTGATCCCCTTAAACAATAATAAAAAGACAAGAATCATTTAACCGCAAAAACAAAAAATGAGAGATCTCCTCTCTCTAGTGCAATTACTATTGCGCCAAATTGTGTAGAATAGAGCACAAAAGAAAATCAGAAACTCAGGACATAAAAAAATTCCAACAGGGATGGACCGTTATATTACCATCACTAAACGTAGCCCTAGGGCATTAAAAATTGAACCAAATCCAAAGCAACAGAAAAAAATGAGGTAAGTCAAAATCGGTTCTCAATACTGGATAACCAAGAAAGTTGAATTTGCAGAGTCTACCAAAAATTATAAGCCTCCTCCAATCTACTTGCACGAGCCTTCTTCTAACGCTCTAGTAAAAAAGTTGTCCCAATTTGTAGGCAAAGAAAATTTCTACGTAGTTTCTCTACGAAAAGGGAATGTTTCTGAAACTAAAATTCAGACATTCACAGAAAAAAACTATAGAATTATAGATGACTGTTTTGATAGTGAAAAAAGAGACTACTATACATATCAACTAAAAAGCGCAAAAGGGTAATGTGTGTCATTAAAGGTATTGACAGTTCTGTACTGGTTGATGAGATTAAAGAAGCTCTTGAATCTGAAGGCTATGAAGTGATGTCCGTTCACAATATAATTAATAAAAATAAGGTACCTCAACAAATTTTTAGAGTTGAAATATTTTATAATTCTTCCCGATTGAAGAAAAAGAGTGAGACACATCCCATATACGGTTTAAGATATCTTCTAAGTCGTAAGATAGTAGTGGAAGAACCAATTAAACGCAAAGGTCACCACAGTGCTTAAATTATCAGGAATATGGACACACTAAGTCCTTCTGCAAATTGCCATCAGTTTGTGTTAGATGTGGAGATATCCATAAAAGTCTGGAATGTCCCTATTCAAAAACAGACATTAGTGCAAGAAAGTGTAGTAATTGTGGTCAGAATCACACTGCAAACTACCGTGGTTGCCCAGTGTATATTCAAATTAAAGGGACTTCAATGGGAAGAAGACCTGTATATGCTCAATATCAGGATTCAAATTTTCCAAGCCTCCCTAATAGACCTACTCCTAGTGCACAACATAGAAGTAACCTGAACACAAATCGGCAATTGTCGTATGCTCATACGGTAAAAGAAGGTTCCACTGCACAAATGAAATTAAACGTAGAAGGAAATGCTAAATTTTCAAATACTTTCAATAAGGGTTCAGTAATTCTCAACCAAACTCATAAAAATAATGAAATTAAGGCTCTATTATTCTCATATGCTCAAGCTTTAAATGGGGGTTCAGTAATTCCCAACATAAATTCTCAAAGCTCTATTGAGAAACAAATTGAAACATGAACAATTAATGCAAAATCAAAGCATGCTCATGCAGGTTTTACTAAGTAAAAACTGAATTCCTTAAGAATATGGTAGTCAGCATAAACACGAAGTCTAACAATTTTTACAGTTGCAAGATATTCATCTGGTACTCACTTTACTCAAAAGAACTGTTTCAGAATAACTGACTACTACACCTATTACAAAGCAGTCTAACGGTAGGGCATGTGGATAGATAGCAATATTAGTTCGTAAAGATATAAAGCATTTTATAATGCCAGAATACAGAACGGATCATATTCAGGCCACTTCAATAAATATTTCCTATAACAATATAACAATATCCTCTATATATTGTCCTCCAAGATATTCTATTAATCATAATAATTTTCTTGATTATTTTCCAACTTTAGGCCCAAGATTTACAGCAGCAAGAGACTATAACGCAAAACATACCTTTTGGGGCTCTCGTCTAACAACTCCCAGAGGTAGGCAATTATTTAAAGCAATATCATCCAGCAAACTAGATTACATATCTTGTGGCCACTTACTGACCTACAGACCTCAATAAGATTCCCGATCTTATCGACTTTGCTTAGGGAGCATGGATACATATAATTCTTGTTTTTCAAACATGAAAACTAACTGGCTAAAGTACAAAATGTACATTAGTTCACATTTGCCTCCAAACATCTGACTAAAAAGTGAACATGAGATTCAAACTGCAGTTGATAATTTTACCGATATTCTTACTAATGCCGCTATAATTTCTACACCTTTCTCGAAAAAGAAAAAATACATGAAATGTCCTAAAGATATTGAGGATCTTATAAGGGAAAAAAGAAATCTTAGGCGCCAATGACAGGAGTTTATATCCTGGCCATAAAATTCATTTTAGTCAGTGTCGGAGAAGATTAAGTGTAGCTTTGAAAAATCAAAAAGAATCCGAACTTAACAGCTATCTGCGAAACTTAGACCCTGCTAAGAAAACAGATTACATCCTATGGAAGGCAGTAAAAAATATGCGATGCCCAATCGCATACGAGTCTCCTATACAACTTCAAAACGGTCAATGGGCTAAAAATAATACTGAAAAATTCGAAGCGTTCGCCACTCACTTAGAAACTGTTTTCGATCCAAATAGCACGATTTCATGAGTCTCTCGGCCGTGAAGATAGCAATTAAAAGTTTTAAGGAAGGGAAATCTCCCGACACTGACAATATCACTACAACTATGATTACCAACTTATCTAATTCAGCTCTAAGACTTATTCTATTTATTTTCAACTCCAATCTCTTGGAAATTATCTGAAATTGTAATGATACCAATCCAGGTAAAGATGTCAGCCAAGTAACCTCATACCGCCCAATTTTGTCAAAATTGTTTAAAAAATGCTTCTCCGGAAACTTTTACTATTCCTTGATAGTAACTACAGTATACCTAACCATCAATTCGTTTCAGAAGGAAACATAGCACTATAGAACAAGTGCACTAAATTACTAAACTCATAAGAAAAGGTTTCGAGAGTAAAGAATATTGCTCTACACTATTTATTGACATCTCTCAAGCTTTTGATAAAGTCTGGCACAATGGTTTAATACGAAAAATTACTACGCTGCTACCAGAAAATTTTCATAAACTATTGAATAACTATATAATAAATAGATCTTTTCAGATAAGATCGAAAGACATGATCTCTTCATGTAAACAAATCTCAGCTGGTATACCTCAAGGAAGTACTTTAGGACCCCTCCTATATATACTGTACACATCAGATATGCCCATAAGCCCAATGACACATGCTTCAACTTTTGCGGACGATACCGCCTTTATAAGCATACATGAAAACCCTGTGACTGCAACAGAACAACTTCAGTCTCATATAAACGAGTTGGAAAAATGGCTGCATAAATGGAAATTTAGGGTAAATCCTGCTAAATGTGTTCAGATTAACAATGTGATAATTCCCGAACAGCACAAAGTAAAGTATCTTGGTATTCACCTTGATCTCCTACTAACATGGACCCATTATGTGGATGCAAAAGTTGCACAAATTAAAATAAAATCTGCTTAAATGCATTGGTTAATTGGTCCACGATCATCTCTGGACCTGGACTACAAGGTGCTCTTGTATAAGGCAGCCATAAAACAAATATGGTTATTTGGTATTCAGATCTGGGGAACAGCCTCTTCCTCAAATATCGAAAAATTGCAGAGAAGACAGTTGAAACTCTTGAGGATAACATGAGCTCCATGGTATATCAGGAATAATAATATCCATAAGGATCTCAACATTCCCACAATTAGAGAGGAGATAAAATACCACAGCATAACATATATGGCAAAACTAAGTGAACACCCTAATCCCCTTGCAAGGGATTTGCTAATATTTGAGGGTCACAGGCGACTAAGAAGGACTAGATATAGTTAGATACATATACTAATGCACACTTTTTATTGTATATTGCAGTGGCAATAATAATATTAATTAAATTTTAGTTTAAGATTTGAATACTCATTATAAGTTTCTAAAAAGAAAGATTCAATGAAACAAAATAAATGAAAAAAATAATAATAATAATTACGTACAAATATACTAATTTTTAACTGTAATCTAGTATTACAATCATAGTATGGTATTCTTAGGTTATGGTCACTAGAACAATATTTTTTCTTTGCGTGTATGTAAACGCATTGTTTTCGTATTAAGTTTTCGCCAAAACCAAATTATTTTATTTTCTTACACATAGTACATATAAAGGGTTTTTAAAATTCTCGGGAAAGCGAAGCATACAAATTGCAAATTGATTGGGAATGATGAAACGGGAATCCTAGGATACATTATCTAGTCCCCACGATTCATCTGAAAAATCATTGAAACATTCGCAAGCATATTGTTTCGTTAGATTTAACCAACAACGCACGCATTTGATGGAGTATCCATCTAAAAAGAAGAAGTAATTAATACAAAATGTTCCGTCGCCCAAAAATTTTGAATAAACTTGAACACCAGCGAGAACCAGAGAATTTTTATTTTAATAAAATTAAGACTGGTCAAAATTATTAATAAATATTATTTTTATATTTTGTTCATTCCATTTTATGACTGTTTAATATTTTAGTTAAGTGAGTTTTAAGTTATGAAACACTGCAAAATTAAATTTTTCATCAAAATAAGTACTAAATCCAAAAAAGAAAAATATTTTCAATTGAATTATATTTTAATTTGTCTGATTTAACATACATATATCCAGATTTCATTATTCTATGACATCTATATCTTTTGAAGTTTGTGTTAATACCCAGCAAAAAACAATGAAGTTCTTCCAAAAAAAAAAACATTTTCGCAACTTCAAAAGTGGAACAAAGTGCATATTTTAAGCTTTTTTGGAAGTTCTTAATAATTACTTCCAAAAAAGTGAAAATAAATGAATTTTTAGCGAGAAAAATCGTAATAATTTCTAACAAAATTTAAATTTTACAAATTTTAAAGCATTTTTATACCCACCATCAAAAAGATGGGGGTATATTGATTTTGTCATTCCGTGTGTAACATGTCAAAGGAATCATCTAAGACCCCACAAAGTATATGTTTTCTGGGTCCTGGTTAGATTCTGAGTCGATCTAGCTATTTCCGTCCGTCTGTCTGTCTGTTGAAAGCAGGATAAGGCTCGAACGGAGCAACGTAGGGGGACGAAATTTGGCACAAATATTTATCTTATATAAAGTTTGTTTGGGATCGTAAATGGGCAAAATCGGTTAATAAACAAAAAAGTTATGGGCTAAAAACTAGAAACACAGGGTGTTCGTTTTATACTTTTCTGCTGATATTTCTTTAACAAAAGCATGTACGACAACGAAATTTTGTACGTATAGTTCGGGGATCGTGAAATTTGAAAAAGCTGATGGTGGGTATATAGATTCGGCCGGGCCGAATATAACATTCGCGATTGTTATTATTATTTAAAACGCAAAAACATAATTTTTATAAAAAAAAAATTGTAGAAACGTAGTTTAAGGAAAAGTGCTGCAAAAGCAGTGAACAAGAAGTATAAAAGAATAACATCCTAACAATGACAACCATGGGTTAAAAAAAGAACATCTGCAACTAAATACTTTTTTCCAATGACAACACAATGTTAAAATCATATTTTTTTCAGTTCTTTTCTTGCTGGGTGGTTGTGATAAGGAGTGTAAACACATGATCCAACCTTAAAATTTTATTTAGCTAAGTTGTTTAAAATGTTTGCTTTACTGCACATTAAAGCTATTTTTATACCCACCATCAAAAAGATTGGGGATATATTGAGTTTGTCATTCCATGTGTAACATGTCGAAAAAATAATTCAAGACCCCATAAAGTATATGTTTTCTAGGTCCTGGTAAGATTCTGAGTCGTCCGTCTGTCTGTTGAAAGCAGGATAAGGTTCGGAGGAGACTACCTATTTATCTTATATAAGGTATACAAAGTTTATAGGCCAAATACTAGAAACACAGGGTGTACGCCGTACTTCAGTTCATACTTTTCTACAGATATTTTTTAAACAAAAGCTTGTACGACAACGAAATTTTGTACAGATAATTCCAGGATCGATATAAACTCGGAAACCAAAAATGGGCGTGATCCGCCCACCTCTCATTAAGGTAAAGTTTTAAAAAGTTGATAATGGGTATATAGATTCGGCCAAGCCGAATACAACATTCTCCCTTGTTTATTTTAAAATACCTGAAGTTCACTCTCGGATTTGAGGCTGCCAAAACGTCTCAAGGCTAAGCGTCGTTGTCGTCCTTGCCATAAACCATAATCTTCGGCCTCAGTTGATGGTTCGATCCCGAAAAATCGCAAAACTTCACGACGCATATATTGCGTAAAACGTTTTTTACATGAATAACGTTGCTGCTGTTGAACCAAAGAACTGTTTGGAGCTTGAGATATTGGCTGGTTTGTGGGCAGTTGTTGTTGATTTAATGAGCGTGCAGCTGGTAGAAAATGTTCCAAATTAGCAGATTGCGGTTGATTTGCTTCACTTAAATGTGACTGCATAATTTGATTATTGTTACTGTTAGCCTTCAGTTGATTGGGAAACATTTGGTCCGGTGAAATATCCAGCTTTTTGTAGAGTAAACGGTTCGATGGTGTTATTGAATTTGATGTTGGAGGAGTTATTGGAGTTAAATGATTTGATGGCTCCGTTGGGGTGGGAGTTAATGTCATTGTAATGTTTGTCATTTGTTCACTGCTAAATCCTTGGTTGATACTGCTGTTACCATTATTATTGGTAGCAATCAGTGGCGCCATTTGCGGCACTGGGCTAATGGGTCCTGTTGTTTGTGTAGTCTGATGAACTCCGGTAGTTCGCCTTACGGTTTTACAATGCAAACACGTTGATGATGTCCCTGAACCAATGGAAATACCTGCCGACGTTGAACTGTCTTCATTCCTTAACGCATTTGTGCAAGCGGAAGCCTGACTTACATCGTTCATGTTGGAAATAGTTGAATTCAATGACATCGGCTCTTGCATCTCACTTAAAAGAGAGCAAAGGCCATTTCGCGATGTATAAGTTGGCATTTGAGACCTTGATCCAACCGAAGAATTTACGTTTGTTGCTGGTGAATTTATACTATTTCCATTTCCACTACTGCATCCCATTATGGTAGCTACCATATGCGTTTGTGTAGTTGAATTACTATTCTGTGAAGTCATCAAGTTCGAGCTTTTAGGAAGAGGTGTTGACTGTGTTGTTTGAGATTCATTAAAGTTTACCATCATTGACGAATCTTTAGAAGAAGTTTTATTACAATTGTATGAATTGCGCAGTCGAGGCGATGAGCTGTAATAGTCATTGGCTTGATTTAAGGTTAATGTAGACTGCTGTTCGGTCACTTGCTCCGGTGCACAGCATTTAATAGTGTGTACACGATATGGCAATGTTGCGGAAGTTGAAGTCCCCACTATAGATCCTGAACTTGTATTCATTGAACTGCTATTTTTTGTTGTGATTGCTGCAGAATTAACTGATGTTTGCGTAGGAGTTTGGATATTTATTTGTTGATGTGTGTGATGATGCTGTTCCGATACATAGGACTGATTTGGTGGTGGTGGAGTTGGTACATAGCGTTTGACAGGTGTATGAACTGTTGATGCTAAATAGGAATATGTGTCTGTTGACACTAATGAAGGCGTAGTACAGTTTTGGTACGGAAAATGTGAAGATAAATTCACAAAACGAGTCGACGAAGGCATTACAACTGAGTTTGACCCCGAGGCAGTGTTAACAGATGGTGACGAATTTGCTGAATTGATGTCACGATAACGATCATTATTTATACGAAAACGCGTCGTACTAGGAGAAATTGAACGTGGCATTGAATTTATTGATTGGTTTGCACTATATTTTATGCTATGATGACTAGGTGCCGGTTGAAATGCAGATGCTGATGACGAGGATGAACTACCAACGCCAGTAGATATCGAAGAATTTGATGTTGAAGAAGATAGCGTTTGCTGCTGCTGTTGACTTTGTGTTGAATGTTGTGTTTCCGCTTGGCTCGGACCCCCTCCACTTGGTGGAGATATTACACATGTGCCGCCTATAAAACGATCACTATTTGGCGCCGGAGATGGTGGTGGTAAACAACAGGCCAATGAATCATCAAATCGTTCAATAGGTTGTAGACTTGGTTTTCTATGCTGATGATATAGCTGATGATGTAAAAATATTTCATTCGGGTGCGGGCTATAACGAGTTAATGAAATGTCGTTGTTGCAGTCATTCAATGTATCTGTACTGCAATTAATTGCGCTGCTACCAAGTAATTGTTGTTGATAACACGATGTGGATGATTTGCGACGTAATGTTGAATTCGTTACACTGCTACTGCTTGACAAATTTGTCATGTGTGGTGGCAATACATTACTCGAACTTCCTCGGCGGTTGATGTTTGAAGACAAATGTTGTTGTGAAAGATTTTGTGACTGTTGAAATTTCGGATCATTGTGCGTCCGCAAGTGGCTATTTCCGTTTACTGTTGGATGCCTGTGGTGAAGCTGTTGTTGTGGTTGCTGTTGTTCTGGTATGTCCGTTCCGCAGTTGCTCAAATTCGAACAATGTTGATTAGCTTTCGGTGAAAGCATTATCAGCTAAATATTTATGTAATTTTAAAATTTCCTAAAGAAAGAAGAAAACAATTATTAATAATCTATATTTTTTTATATATTTCTATTTAAAATCCAACAAATCCAAGGGAGTGAATTTTTATGAATTAATGCATTTAGAAATTTAAAATATACCCTAAAAATTTTAAAATATGGATTTAGTTAGTATTACATTTTTTTAATAAAAATTAAAAGCAATATGTTAGCTAAATAATGCATCACGTTTTAAATTTTTAAAAGTTAAAGCATTGTTTTGTATTTTTTTAAATATGCGTTCTTTGGGATTAAATTTTTTCAAATCATTTAATTGACATTGGATTTAATACAACTTTAGTTAGGTTTTTATTTTTATAAACATTTTATTTACTAAGTTGTCAAACGTAAACTATTGTCTATTTTATTGAAGTCTTTTTTTACATAAAAGATTATTCTACCACGTCAACAAATGTGATAGGAGCATATTTGAATAATTGTAGCTCAGAGTTCATTTTTTTTTTTTTTTTATACAATTTGTTTAAGTAACAACTTGCAATTTTAATTTTCCAGTAATAAGGCTTTTCGCAGTTTCAATTTTTTCTCAATAATTGGGACAGACAAATGAGAAATTTGATTTAATATTTCTTGATATTTACACTTGTTTAACATTTTCTAAAGCTTTTCAACTCATCCACAGCTTTTTCTGAAATCGTCAAAATATTATTCATAATAAATATTTTACAGTATCAAGCCAAGATACCAATTTCGTTATAATTTTGCAACGCATTGTTCATTATGAAATCAACGAATAAATGTGATCAAAATTATTACGCACTTCCTTTACTGCTCGGTACAATACGTGGTCTGAGCAGGTCACATGCACACATTTTTGATAAAATATCTTAATGGCTTTTGGTGATTTAATCATATATGCATTTTCGAATAAATATGCACTAAAAATTATGCAAAAAACAATATGTAAATTTTTATGCAAAAATACGCACAACTCGATTAATTTTTTAGTAAAATTTAATATGATGTATGAAAACTATTTTGAATCTTTCAAGTTAAACGTTGTTTTTATAATATTGTATTCGAATTTCAATATATTAGATACAAGTAACTGGACAAGGAAAAATATTTTAACAACCTATGCTTATAATTAAGCTTTCCAAAATATAATATAAGGTTCTAACTTATATAATATAAATAACATTTTTTTCCTTATTTTTTAAATTTAGCAATGACGTTTCAATAAATTTTATTTGTGTTCTAACTTATATAATATAAATAACATTTTTTTTCCTTATTTTTTAAATTTAGCAATGACGTTTCATTAAATTTTATTTGTGTTATTTCTAAAGAAATACTAAATCTTTTTTATTAATTAAAGTTAATGACTTTTTTATTGAATTTACCCTTCTTTTTTTAAAAACATTCTTTTGGTCCCATATCAGCTGTAAGGCATAAAAACCAGCGCTATCAGACAAAGTGTTTAAAAAGCACGAAAATTGGGTTAGTCAGATGAAATTCAATCGTTTACAGTCGGATGGCACCTACCTTTTAACGCTTTAAATAAGCATACAACTAAAATATGTAGTAAAGTACTGGCTTTCAAACCAAAAATTTCAAACATGGACTTTATTAAAAAAACGCTTTGCGCTTTAAGATAATTCTCTAGCGAATTTAAACAAATTTGGTCACATGCCCGAAAAGAGTGGGTAAATACGCCTAACCATCGAGAATTTAGTTGAAAGTGTGCCAAGACGTTATTAAAGCAAAAGGATTTTGGAGAAAATATTAATAATTCAAATCAAACAACTTTTTTTTTTAACGCGCAAAAGTGGTAACATTGAACTATTTTATAAAATGGGCTAAACTTGCAGTTTAACTTTTATTATTACTGATATTTTTTTTTAATCTTTTATTATTGCTTTATTGAATAGTTTAAATAAAAAGATAACGGTATGGCCAGTGCAGCGAAATGATCTGAATCTTTTAAAATATCTATATCCTTATTTCTTCGGTATTTTCCGAAACACAAAATGGGCAGTCACGTTGGTACGAAATGAGATTGGTTCTGCATTATATTATATAAAATAAATTTTATGTTATTACGAAGTTAATCTGTACAAAGAAAATTTCGAAATGTAGGAAATTATTAGTATAATTACATTTGTTTCAATTATTTTTTCCAAGGATGTAAGTACCTTTACCTCTTAAGCTGGAATAAAACTGCACTGAGCTAAAGAAGACATTAATTGGAAATTGAATAAATGAAGCGCATTACGAACTTCTTTACTGAGAAATTGTAAGCTATATGTACATAATATCCGACCACTCACTGCCTTAATTGTGCACTGATATGTAGTGCTGTCAGTTATATGAACGCTTTTTAAGGAAATAGCATCCCTAAATGTTAAAAAAACTTAGTTATTTCAAAAAGTTGTTTCGGTGTAGTTAAATATTGTATCTGTGATATATTCTCTGCTAGTTTAAATATCATGTTCTCATTTATTATTTGGAATAATAAAGTGCAAATAAATTTTAGATTTTGATGAAAAAAATTATCATAAATAATTATCTTTTTTTTTTCAATTTTGCCCGCTTAATGTTTGCTAATTAAAAAACGTATTATTTTTATTTCGAATTGGTAAAATTTAGAATTTAGACTGGCTCATATTAAAAAATTAGACATGATTTCTCCTTAAGAGTCTCCGTCGAAATATCTTTCAGGAAGGTAAAAAAAATGCTACGACATTTTTCAATTTTTACAAAATAATTTTTTACAAAATAATTTTTTACAAAAATAGTTAAATCGGATGAGAGCAGAAAAATAGCACACGTTTTGAAAACTTTCATGTCATAATCTGTTCCTGAGTGATCCGTGTACTACTCATTCAAACAGACTCTACTACTATTGTGCAATTTTTACGTTTATAGCAAGGCTGCACAGTGTGTGATTTTGACAGAAGAAAATATTAAAAAGATGTTAAATGTTATTAAGTAACGTAACCTTGAACAGTACTGTTATTGAAGACAAATATAATACAAAGTATATTTTGGTGATTAGTTTAACTTTGAACAGTTGTAACTTTCTTCTTTTAAGCAAGATCTTTATAAATATTTTTTTATTTTAAAGATTGATGTGTTGTCCACCTTAAAAAATAATAATTTAAAATAGGTTATCAACAAAAAAATCTTGGGGATTTTTCTTTTTTCAACTTTTTTGCCATTTTTTGTTTTTTATTAATTTATTTTGACAAAAACTAAAAAGTTCCACAAAGTTCCGTTTTCTAAATGTCACTTTTGTAATTGCTGATAGGTGGTCTTTCAAAATCAGTAATAAAATTATACTCCAATTTGCTCCTTTTCAATTCGCAAAGCAATTACTGATCATGAGTCAACGTATGTCTCGTCAAAAAATTTTTAATGTTTGGTTGCTTTCATCAAAAAACATGAAAAGTTTGCATATTTTTTAATTAATTAATGCATCTTTAGCAACTGTTGGGAAATTATAACTAGTATTATATCGAGTCCTAATCGTGACTCGATATAATAGTGCAGAATACAAAACATCATAGCAGATGCTTAAGCTATAAATCTAAATATATTGATGAAATATTGACAGATGTAAATGATTTTGAGTTTTAGATTCTCATTAAATTGTAATTCAGGGTCGATATGACCGCTTCACTATAAAAAATTTTATTCCACGGAAAATATATCGAATAATGTATTGTTCCAATTGGTAAATTACACTGGTCAACAAAAAAATCCTCCCCCATAGACGAATTGTTGGACTTGATGTATTTTGATGTGCTAAACACGAATCTGCTTTCATTTTTTTCCCATCAGGTCTGGATTTTTTTTTTTTTTTTTATGGGCGTGTCGAATATTTCGCCCATAGTAATGCCATTTTACTCTAGTATATTTCCTTATAACTCAAGAACGGTGTGTACGATTGATCAAAGTGATACAACAAAAGATGCAAAATAAAAATATCTTCAAATCATTCATTTTTTTATGTGCTCAATAGTTTTGGAGTTATTTTGAAATAAGTGTCCGAAAAAAAATCATTTTCATGCAAAAGTTTAGATTTTTTTGTTACTAAAATTTCGTTTAATAAATGAAAACATCAAAAATGTTACAGTTTATAATCTTTGTCTTAAAGCTGATAATGATGCGAAAAAAATAAGGTATGTATCTTCAAAACTGATGCAGAGCTTTAAATTTTATTCACAGTTAAGTAAAAATACCCATGTTACATACAATTGAGTGGTTGCCAAAAAAAATTTTTTTATTTTTTTTGCTTTTTCTTGAAACAAAAATAGGTGAACTAGGTGGATACTAGCGAGTTAAACAAGAATCTGCATTCACTTTTTTTCTATCGGGTACTGATTTTTTTTTATGTGTATGACTAATATCATCACCTTATTCAGTGGTCACACTATAAAATTCGAGAATGGTTTGTCGAACTTAGGCTATAACTCAAGAACCCTTTACACGATAAGTGATACATCAAAAGATGCATACGAAAATTGTCTTCAAGGTGCGTTCACAATATTTTTTATTTTCTGAAGAATTTCAGAGTTATGGATCAAAATTTTCACCACTAATAAATTTTAAAACTTTTTTAAAATTACCGAATAACTATGGAAATATTAACTGGACAAAAAATTATATATATTCAGCTCAAAGACAATTTAGACCGCTATATATTAAAGTTCAATTTATCTTAATTGGACAAACTGTTCTCGAGTTATACAAGTGTGAATACCTAAAGGCGTGGTCATAGTAGTCATGCCCATAAAACAAAATCAGTGCGTAAAAAAGTAAAAGCTGATTCTTATTTAGCACGTTGAATTCCATCTAATCCACCTATTTTTTATTTTTTTATTTAAGACAAAAAAATTTTTTTTTGCCGACTAAGCTATTTCCACTTAACTGTAGGTATGCATGGGTATCCAAACTTAACTGTGAATCCAATCAAGATTTGTGCATCAATTTTTACAATATGTGACTTTATGTACTCGCAGTTTTGTCAGCTTTGAGATAAGGGTGATAAACTTAAATATTTTTGATGTTTTCACTTTTAAAAAGAAGTTTTAGTAAAAAAAAGAAATCTTGAATTTAGCATGAACAATTTTTCGGACAATTATTTCGAAATATCTCCTAAACTATTAGTGTTAAGAAATTGGTTTGTGTCAAATTTCATCAATATAGCTTTCTTAATTACAAAAATATAGACTTTTGGGCACTCAGAATGCGAAAATCTCACACTGTGGGCTGATAAGAAATTAGTCATTTTTTTACCTACTGTAGCCAATAAAATACATGTAAAGCATGAAGGCTTGATATAAATCAGGAAAAATTTCAAAAGCAATTTTGGATGCATGTCATAATGTCCAATGCTATAATGTCCTAGAATACTACGACACACAAAAATGTTTCATAGTGTCACTTTCAAAATTGTTATGTCCACGATACAAATGATAGAAACTCCATTGAATGCATTTAGTCATCTTATTGAGAAAAGCTTTAATTTAGAGAAAATGGTGTTCTAATATACCAAAATGGTGTTCGTAATATACCAGAGCATTCTACCTATCTTAATGTACATACATATATCAAATATATGAAGAAATTGTGACTTTTAAGTTAAATTTTGTATGGAAATAACACATTTTAAAAATTATTTTTTTTCGAATGGATGACGGTAGCAACATTGTACAGAAAACAAAATCAATCAAAAAAGAATAATAATTTATAAAAAAATATTAATTTTAAACTATTTAATAAATATCATTATATTATATAAATATCATGTTACTCTTATACTTGAAAATAATCTATTTTGTATGAAAACTGGCAAAATTGAGTTTGGCACATGATAAAGAGCTACATTTATAACCACTCGTGAAATCTTTTAAGGTATACATAGTTGAGTCATATATTGCGTGAATTGAAGTACAGATCGTGTTGAAATTTAAGTAAAATATTTCTTTAAAAAGAGTGCTAAGCATTTGTTAATGCTTAGGACCAATATATTTGTGTCAAATATAATGTGCCTTTATTCAGTAGTTTTGACGTGATGTCTCAAATATTTTTTTTTTTACATATATGTAGTTTAAAAATTAGTTTTTATTGAATCCTTCTTTTTCAGAAATTTACAATAAGTATTAAAATCTTAACCTAAACTTAAATTATTGTTGATATTGCCACTGCAAAATCCAACGTAGAGTTTTCATTAGTAGTGTTATTTTCCAAGATCCAGTGTTTCCATTCTTCTTAGGCGTCTGTGACCCTCAAAAATTAGCAGATCCCTAGCGAGAGGGTTTGGGTGTTCAGATAATTTTTTCATATATTTGATGCTACTGTTCTTTATCTCCTCACGAATTGTAGGAATATTGAGATCCTTGTGGATGTTGCTATTTCTGACGTACCATGGTGCACCAGTAGGGTTTGGGTTCCGAGAATTCCCGGGCGGGAAATCCCGGGAATTCCCGGAAATTTTTCATCAGGAATTCCCGGGAATTTTTTTAAATTTTCCCGGGAAAAACGGGAAATTTAATATTCATGTAATTTTATAATCCTATAGGAAAAGTGTTACTGTTTGTATCGCCTAAGTGAAAATTGTACATTTACTAAAGGAATTTTTAGATGCTAATACGAAATATAAATAAAATTAGATACAAGTGATATTTTAGATTATTGAAAAACATTTCATAGGTGCGCTGATGAAAAGTCCTATTTGACTACTTTTCATTAGGAAAAAAACGTTTTATTTTGTCCAATCACATTCCGAAAACACGAGTTTTTAACTTCATATTTCTACAATCTTTTAAAGATTTTAAAATTTCATTTAAATACTAATTTTTCATTCCATAACACCATTCAAAAAGTGAATAAGTGAAAAGGGTAGACATTTTTCAAAAATGCATCCTAAAATTGCATTTGCATTATGAATGCATTTTTAAATTGTAATATTATTTCTTAACAACTATATTTAAAGAGGACATATTCATCTTATACATGTAGTTTAAATCATTAAAATCCGTTAACAACTTTTAGAGTTATTGATGTTTAAAGTTACACACTTTTCCGATTATTTTGACTTTTCGAAAAATGAAAATCGTGAATAAATACGCGAATTTTTTGAAATTCAAAAAAATAAGAATTGGGGATATTTAAATGGCTCCAATATCGGATGACCCTCCGTCAAAAAATTGACATTTTTTATAAATCTTTCATGGAATGGACGATATATATATATATATTTTCTTGTTTTCAATAAGTTTGTGCCCGTACTTTTTGAGTAAAGTGAGAAAAGGCTGATATTTCTCTAAAAAACGTACAAAAATACGGGAACACGAAAAACAATTTATTTAGAAGGTAAACATCAAACTATTTGGAAATTCATGTGTGAATGTTATTTTATTTTTTAGCATATATCAACGTTCTTAATTTTTTTTTAATTGAAACTTTCTTTTTAGTACCAAAAACTAAATATGTATTATTTTCATTCAAAGTTTTTATATGTATATTTTTATAAATTTTTTTTATTTGACTATTTACTAAGTCTATCCAAAGATATAGTCTGTGCTGTTTCATGCAAGAAGTAGAACATTATTCTCTTAAAATCTCTATCATTTCCCAATTTTGGAGTACGGGAACACTTTTCGGTAAAATAGGGATCCCGCGTAGTCCAATTTAGGTACGGGAACAAAGCTAATATTTTACAAAATAAACCAAAAAATATTTTCTAAATCTAATTCGTAATAGATTTGAATAGAAGAAAATTTGAATGATTCAAAATATTTTTTAAGCTTGAATTGTAATATTGGTAATGGATTCTTCAAGCAATTAATTCTTGTGAAGTTAAAGAATTTAAGTCTATGAATTAAATATGAAAGCTTTAAAGAAATTCCTGGGAAAATAAATTTAATTCGATTTTCAAAAGTGAATTAAACAATTAAACCTTATTTTGATTTTGTGAAATATTTAAAATTGTTTAAATTTTTAATTGGTTTTACACTATAATACTTTGTATTAATACCAAAAATATTTTCAAATGTATGTTGAAGACTTTAAATTTTTTAAATGTAATTGCATCTCTTAAAGCTAATTTCGGCACATTTTTTTACTTGTCGTCCACTCTGTTCAATTTTTTGTTTTTAATGATATTAATACAAAGTATTGTAGTGTAAAACCACCTTAACTAATCATAAATTTGATTTATAATGTTGTTTTATAGTACCGAATAGAAAAAAAAAAATACATTCTTTATAAAAAATCATTGCTTTTTTCTTAAAGTTTAAATTTCCCGGGATTCCCGGGAAATCAAATTTTTTATTCCCGTTTCCCGGGAAACAAAATATCACGGGAAACCCCAAACCCTATGCACCAGTTATTACTCTTAGGAGTTTGGACTATCTTCTCTGTAATTTTTCAATGTTTGATGAGGAGGCTGTTCCCCAGAGCTGTATGCCATATAACCATATAGGTTTTATTACTGCTTTATATAACAGTACTTTATAGTCCAAGTCTAGGGCTGACTTTGGACCAATTAACCAATGAATTTGGGCAGATTTTAGTTTTATTTGAGTAACTTTGGATTCTATATGACGAGTCCATGTTAAACGCCGGTCTAGGTGAATACCAAGATACCTTACTTTATCCTGTTCAGGTATTTGGACATTGTTTATTCGAATGGGGGAACAACTTTCCCTGCGTAAGGTAAATGTTATATGGACACATTTCGAAGCATTCACATTGCTCTTCCATTTATATAGCCATTTTTCCAGCTCAGTGATATGGGATTGGAGTTTTTCGGATGCAATCACCGGATTTGTATGTATACTTACAAAAGCAGTATCATCTGCAAAAGTTGATGTATGAGTCATAGGGCTCGTGGGCATATCTGCCGTATATAGTATATAAAGAAGAGGCCCTAAAATACTTCCTTGGGGTACTCCTGCGGAAATTTTTCTGCGTGAAGAAATCACATCTTTCGATCTTATTTGAAAAGATCTATTTATTATATAGTTTTTTAGTAACTTATGAACGTTCTGTGGAAGTAACGTGGTCATTTTATGTATTAGTCCTTCGTGCAAGACTTTATACCTCTTGCTCTCGAAACCTCTTCTGATGAGAGTTGTAATTCGATGCACTTGTTCAATAGTACCATGTTTTCTCCTAAAACCAAACTGATGGTTAGGTATACTGTTATTATTATTAAGATGTAATAATAGGCTCTCAAGGAGCAATTTCGCAAACAATTTCGAAAAAATTTATAATAAGCTTATTGGACGGTAAGATGTTACTTGAGTGACGTCTTTTCCAGGTTTGGGTATCATTACTATCTCTGACAACTTCCAAGTACTTGGAAAGTAGCCAGTACGTAAAATGGCATTGAAAATGAATAAAATAAATTTTAGAGCCGAGTTTTGCAAGAAACAAATCATTGTGCTGGTAATTTTGACCGTTCCAGGAGATTTTCCAGCCTTCAGACCTTTTACTGCTAATTTCACGGCAGAGAGCCGGAACTTTAATGGAGAGAGAATATGGTCGCTAACTACAACAGGTCTTAGAGTTGAACCTGTATTATTTGGAGTGAAAACGTATTCTAAATGACTAGCTAATGCTTCAACTTTTTCATTAGAACTTTTTGCCCATTGGCCATTTTGGAGGCGTATGGGAGACTCATATGCAATAGGGCATTGCATATTTTTCACCGCCTTCCATAGACTATAATCAGTTTCCTTAGTAGGGTCTAAGTTTTGCAGATATGTTTTCAATTTGGATTCTTTTTGATTCTTCAGAGCGAAGCGTAATCTTTTGATACATTGATTAAGTCTAGTTTTGACGGCTGGTGATCGAGAATCTTGCCATTGACGTCTTAGTTGCCTTTTTTCCCTAATAAGAGATTCAACATTTGAGCAACAGTTAATATATTTTGGCCTTCGTGAGAAACGCGAAGGTGTGGATAATATAGCTGCATTAGTCAGGATATCCGTGAAAATATTAACTGCAGATTGTATTTCGTTTTCGCTTTTCAGTGGAATGTTTTGTGGTAAGTGGGAGCTTATGTACATTTTGTATTTTAACCAGTTTGTTTTCTTGTTTGGGAAACAAGAGCTTTGTGTTTCAAAGTGGCTTGGACTATTAATCAGTGTCAGGATCGTTGGTGTATGGTCTAAAGAAAGATCAAGTGAAGGAATCACTGATATACATTCACGTTTTACAATTCTAATTACAGCAAAGTCGATAAGATCGTGAACCTTATTGAGGTCTGTAGGCCAGTAAGTAGGTTGGCCACAAGATATGGAATCTAGTTTGCTGGATGATATTGCTTCAAATAACTGCCTACCTCTGGGAGTTGTTAGACGAGAGCCCCAAAAGGTATGTTTTGCGTTATAGTCTCCTGCTGCTATAAATTTTGGGCCTAAAGTTGCAAAATAATCAAGAAATTAATTACGATTAATAGAATATCATGGAGGACAATATATAGAGGATATTGTTATATTGTTATAGGAAATATTTATTGAAGTGGCCTGAATATGATCCGTTCTGTATTCTGGCATTGGAAAATGCTTTATATCTTTACGAACTAATATTGCTGTCCCTCCGCATGCCCTACCGTTAGGCTGCTTTGTGTCATAGGTATAGTAGCCATTTATTCTGAAACAGTTATTTTGAGTAAAGTGAGTTTCAGATACCAATAGCAGATCAATATCTTGCAACGTTAAAAATTGTTGGACTTCGTGTTTATGTTGGATAAGGCCGTTAGCATTCCAGTAACATATTCTTAAGGAATTTATTTTTTACTTAGCAAAATCTGTATGAGCATGCTTTGATTTTGCATTAATTGCTGTAACATATTTTGCATATTTGACATAAAACTGTTCATGGTTTCAATTAGTTTCTCAATAGAGCTTTGAGAATTTATGTTGTGAATTACTGAACCCTCTTTTAAAGCGTGAGCATATGAAAATAATGGAGCATTATTTTCATTATTTTTATGAGTTTGGTTGGGAATTACTGAACCCTTATTGAAAGTATTTGGAAATTGAGCATTTCCTTCTACGTTTAATTTCATGTGTGAAGTAGAACCTTCTTTTACCGTATGAGCATACGTCAATTGCCGATTCGTGTTCAGGTTACTTCTATGTTGTGCACTAGAAGTAGGTCCATTAGGGAGGCTTGGAAAATTAGAATCCTGATATTGAGCATATACAGGTCTTCTTGCCTTTGAAGTCCCTTTAATTTGAATATACACAGGGCAACCACGGTAGTTTGCAGTGTGATTCTGACCACAATTACTACACTTTCTTGCACTGATGTCTGTTTTTGAATAGGGACATTCCAGACTTTTATGGATATCTCCACATCTAACACAAACTGATGGCAATTTTGCAGAAGGACTTAGTCTCAAATGTCTCAAATATGGCAAATAAATCCCAAGAAAAAAACCTTTAAATGTGGCGGAAAATGATGCTTGACATTTTTGAAATGGTTGTAACAATATTAATTACTTCCGTACTATATGAGTGTCTTTTCCGAACTATATATATTCCAAATTTAGTGTGAACCGATAAACCACTTTAGTCAAAAATTTAGAAAATTTAAGTAGAATAATTTGTAAAAAAGTGTGTGTAAAAAGAGCGAACATCCTTTAGATAAGTCTTATGAATTTAAGTTCCCTCTGAACGGCATATGTGTTAAATTTCAGTTGAATCCATTCCTTCCCGGAAATGTACCATTTGTGCGTCAAATTTCATGCTAATCCGTCAATCAGTTTTACGTGAAGAAATAACAAACAGACTCCTTTATATATAAATTAAAATATAATTTTTACAAAAAGTGGGCATGAAAAATGGCGTGATATCCAGTATATGACGTATTAAAGTATTTGTTCTTGGGAACTATTTTTTGTGTGCCAAATTTTGCGAGAATCAATTCAGAGAACGGGTAAAATATTAAGAAAAGAATGTCAAATATCATTTTTGCATAAAGTAGGGGTAAAAAGAGACGTGGCTTCCAACCGAAAACGAACAAACTGTATGCTAAATTTTATGAAATTTGGTCCAGTAGTGTTGCCGTGAGAGAATAACAAAAAATAGTCTCTTTAAATATAAACTAAAATAAAAAACGAGAAAAGTATAGTCGGTCAAGACAGACCATATGATACCCTACACCATTCCGATCCACATACTTTTGTTTTTACTTATATAAACCTTGTTTGTGTTAAATATTAACATAACACTAACATTTCTGTCGGATTAATGCACGTTAAAGTGATTTTCGAGAGAGAGGATTATATGGGAGCTATAGTCAATTATGGATCTTCATGAAATTTTGTAAACTGTTTTGTGCTTATATAAAATTGTTTCTGCTAAATTTTTTAAAATATTCAAATTTTTAAGGCATCTATTAGTGTTAAGACTCTATTCCGGGAGGACATTTGTATTGGTGCAAGGTAAAATATTGGACCAATCGTGACCAATTTCAATAGCGTTACATAAAAAAAATAGACATATGTGCCAAATTTCATCATTTCGTAATATCTATTGAAAAAAAATATCTGGTCTAGTATAGTTTGTGTTTAAAATGTTGAATGAAACCGAACCGAACCTAATAATCGATCAACATCGAATATTTGGCCGAACTAAACATAACTTTTTAATATGACTGATATTGTCGTTCAATTTGTTTTAAATAATTTTTTATGATTTTTAAAAATAAATACAAATTTGATTACTTTACATATTTTTTATTAATGGCGCACAGTGTTCCGTTTCAAAAATAAAATGGAAATAAATCTGGAATTTCCAAACGGCTGGTATTCATAATAATTTTGAACAATTTAAAAGGTTTTATTGAAGGTTAATAGACATTTTGAAATTTTATTATTCATAATCACTTTTTTGTTTTTAAGCATTTAATAAAACTGTATAAAATTTTTAAATTTTATTGTTGGTGAGAACCTACTTTAAGAGTTTGATAAAACAAATTTGTAGAAATCCGCTGCCGGTCAACAGAATAGGTTCAAGATTTTCGTTACATTAAAACTCTTGTTATTTTTGAAATAATAATGAAATCAATAAATTTTTTCATAATAAGTTTTAAAGTACTCAATTCTAAGATATATACAAGCAAAATAAATTTAAATAAGAACTAAGTACGATTTTTAATGATTTTAAAACAAGCGAATTTTTAAGGTACATTTTTTGGGTCATCAGAATAGGTTCAACATTATTTATGCAATAAAACAACTCGATGTTTGGATTAATTTGGTACTTTTTTGTTTTAATATATTATTAGGAAATTATTAATAGTGAAATTAGCCTTTTTTTATTAAATTTTACATAAAAAAAATCTACTTGGAAGGGACTTATAAAAATGTACAACTTGTAACAAAGAAGGTTTGCTCCAACTTTTTCCAATCTCTTCAGATAATGATATTTTGTGTTTGTATTGTCTGTCCGACTCATAAACATTACGTGACAGCAATTTCCATACATTTGCTATTATATTAAGGTCGAGAGAGTATGCTGGCCCCTCCGAAGTGGTATTATTTTGGCTTCGAATTCATTGTTTTACCGCTCTTGTGGTGTGAATAGGGTCATTGATGAGCTGGAATGTGCATGGGATGAATTAAAATAGTGTGTGAAATATAAAAATAATTTTTCCAGAAAGCTTTTATAAGTTTTTTCCGTAATTCTATGCGAAGAAAATCTAAATTCACATGTCTCATAATATGAAGTTGCAACCTACGCCATCACAATTCCTTCGGAGTTTTATGGGATACATAGTTAGCATTTTTCTTCTCCCAAATAACGAAATTAATAATATCTAAAGCTTTTGGAGCCATCCAGATTGAATGAAAAAAATCTCATCCTATAGAAAAATATGTTTCATTCCTTTTTCAGAACATGTGTTCACTGGTAAACGGGGGTAGTTTTACTTCACGATTGATGTTTAGAGGTGGATTTCTTATAATTTTTAGTCTCCTTAGGTGCTCTGAATTTCGAATAATGCGCTTTATGGTAAAACACTTGCTTCTATGCCTGATTTTTGCTAAATTTTTGACGCCTAATCCGTAGAATTGGAGGTATCTCGAATGATGGATCTTCCGTCGGCTTTCGTTGTTGCTTTATAATTACCTCTTCTTATATTTTTCCCATAGCGAGGCTGATTTCTTAAAAAGTTATTCACAATATTTTGACTTCGCTCAATTTTTCTTCGCTATATTTCATAGGTTAAGTCTAAATTATCCATACGCTATAATTTTTGCTTTTTTCTTTATCAGATTTTAAAATACCAATTTTAAAATATTTTTATAGAAAACTGTTGAAAATGTTAGGAAAACATACAATTATGGGCGAGTTTAAGAAATATTTAACGCAAACTGATTTTATTCTTAACGAACCTATTCAGATGACCCAAAAAAATTACCTTAAAAAATAAATTTTTTGGAAGAAAATCCGTTAAAAATCGTACTTAGTTCTTTATTAACTATTTCTTGCAATTAAACATCTTTAAATTCAAGACTTTAGAAATTATGTCAGGATAATCTTGAACCTATTCTGTTGACCGGCAGTGTATATTATTTTTTTAGCAAATTGAATGCATTTGCAAAGTTTAAAGTTAAAGTTTTGCATTGTTTTAAACATATTTTTAGATCTTATTGCACAGTTCCATAGAGTGAAATTTATAACTGCATTAAAATCTTTTACACAGACTCACAATAGCAATTAGATATACAAATGTTATTTCTTTCTGTTGCATAAAATATATATGGAACGATATATTGCAAACAAATTTGAAATATATTTATTCTAAATTTGCAATCATTTCGTTGAAAAAATGTACAGTATATTTGTGCGAACAAAACATTAACGTTCTTTTAGCTTGTTAAGAGTAAGACCAAATGGACTTGTACTTTGCTTGTTGCTAAAGCCAAAAAAAGTTTGTATTATTTTAAACCCACTATCAAAAAGATCTAGCTACTATCTGGCCAAATACTGGAAAATTAAGTGTCCGTCGTATCTCGACATTTTGTATAAATAGTTAATAATTATGAAAATTAAGAGTGGCTGTGATCCGCCTACCTTCCATATAATTCTTCATTGTGTTCTTCTACTTGTTATTAGATCTATTAAAAGTGCATATATTAATTGATAAAAGTGTTAGTAAACGTGCTTATCCCAGCAAAAACTTGGTAATAGCATGTAGTTACGGATGTAGTTACTATTCAATGACAACAACATACCTTCTTCATTACATAGAAGTAGTTTGGTAACTACTTTTTTATAAATCGGTATATAATTACTTGTTTGTGTTCAATGTTTTTGAAAAACAACTTTTTATTATACCCTTCACCAAAGGTGTAAAGGGTATATATAAGTTTGTCATTCCGTTTGTAATTCCCACAATTTTCGTCGGAGAGCAAAAAAGTTTACATTTACGGGATCCTTGTAAGAAATGATGACGATAGGACCATGTCCGTCCGTCCGTGTGTCGGTTGAAATGGCGTTTATGAAGCCCACCGATAACTGACATATATAATATATATATCAAACGATCGGAAATGCCTTCGAGAATTTTGCTATTGGAATTCAGCAAGATCGGTTTATACAATGCGGAGATATGTTAAAAAAACCGGTTTTTAGAACCGGTTTTCCAGTTTCTGAAGCCTCTGTATATACTAGGGACTTCGTTTTTACAAAGAAGTCTCGGACATTTTTTTCTGAATTTTTGTTCTGAAAAAATGAAATAAATCTGAGATATCGGAAAAAACGCATTTTTTACTTTTTGAAGCCCTGGTTTAAGCTATAGATTTTTATTTTTGTACAGATCGGTCACAAATATTTTTTTAAAATTTCGGTTTTTTGATACAGCAGGATCGGTTTATAAATGGCGGAGATATGCTTTAAAAACCGGTTTTTGGAACCGGTTTTTCAGTTTCTGAAGCCTTTGCATATACCAGGGACTTCGAATTTTTAAAGGGGGCTCGGAAATTATTTTCTGAATTTTTGTTCTGAAAAAATGAAATAAATCGGTTCAGTAATAACTGAGATATGGGGGAAAACGATTTTTTTTATTTTTGAAGCCCTTGTTCAAGCTACAGATTTTTATTTTTATATAGATCAGTCATAAATGTTTTTATAAAATTTCGTTTTTTTTAATAAACCAAATTCGTTCATAATCAACAGAGTTATGGCCCAAAAACAAATCTGTTAAGAATATAAATACACACACAAACATGTATATTAAGCATTGTAATGACTATTAGTGACGTTTTTTGTTTTTTGTATAGACAAGTAGTTTAGTTAGAAACAGTAGTCATATAATGAATAACAGTGTTGTTGTTGTTCTTTGTATATGCAGTCTGTACAAAAATAAATAGATATGGAATTGTTGTTTATTTTTTAAAACTAAAACATATCTGTTAAGAATATACATAAATACCGGTGTTGCCAGGACTTGAGAAAAAAAGAAGCTAAATTTTACTTTAAAAAAGGTCAGAAAAGGCTAAATGTCCCAAAAAATAAAGCCAGAAAAAAGCTAATATATTGTCTTATTAAAAAATACATTTATTTGTTAGTTCTCATTAGTTTTTGGTATTTCTTGAAGATATATTAGTAAATTTATAAATTTGACATAAATAGTTCCTATGGATAATAAAGTTTTTTAAAAAATAATTATAATATTCCCCTAAAATGAAGCAAATTTTTGCTAAATATAAAAAAATTTAGATTTTTTGTGCGACTTAATACATAAAAATGCTTAAATTAGTGATTTAAATTGTAAATTTTTAGCCTTTTTAAAGCTATGTTAAGAATCAAAAAACGCTAGAAAAAAAGCTAGAAGCTAAAGCGAATATTTTGAAGCTAAAAGCAAAATAAAAAGGCTAGATTTAGCCTTAAAAAGGCTAAACTGGCAACACTGATAAAGACATACACAAACATGTATATTAAGCATTGTAATGACTATTAGTGACGTTTTTGCCTATAAGACAAGTAGTTTAGTTAGCAACAGAAGTAATATAATGAATAACAGTGTTGTTGTTGTTCTTTGTATATGCAGTCAGTTTGTATATACACACATAAAAAAATAAATAAATATGGAATTGTTGTTGTTTATTTTTTAAAAGCAAAGCCTGCTATGATTGTTTTTTTTTCATATTCAAATTTTCGTAGTTTGAAAAAAATTTAGATTTAAATATGTGAAAATATGAAAGCATACGTTAAGGCGAAAATTTTATTATTTGTCGGTAATATGGTAATATGATGTCGATAAGATAGTAAGATGGTAATATGGTGAAGGGTATCAAAGATTCGGCACAGCCGAATTTTTTTTTTCAATTTTATTCTAATTGCAATCACTGTTCCTTTTTTAAAAATAACTACTTGAAAATATGTAGGTCTACCAGTAATGCAATTTGTTGATTTAAATTGGCGCATTTTATTTTAACTTATGTAAAATTCCAGTTTTTCAATAACGCTTTATATATAAAATTTCATAAATTAGGCTTTGAATCATCCCATTTCCTTTCATTATGATTACACCCGGTGGTCAGTCGATAGACTAGGAAGTGTTTTTTTTTTTTTTATAAATAATAAATATGAAAAAAATAAAAATAGGAAATTCGTGATGTACATAAAATCAAAACAAATTATTTATTCGAGTATTTAAAATATTCCACAAATTAATATACCAAAAAAGGCCATGAATCCCTTTGCTTCCATAAGCTATTAAATTGTTAAAGCATTGGGCATATTTTCTAATAAAAATTTTTATATTTTTGTAAAAAAAAAAAAAATTAAAGAAAAACTTATTTTTTATTTTTTAATTACGAATAAATTTTCAATATTTTATTTATCACTAATAGAAAAATGAGAGAAAATAAACATAGCATTGCCAGAACAAAACAAAAACTGTTTAATAGTTATTGAACATTATGAATAATGTTTTTTTTTTTATAATAAGTTAATAAGAAAAGATAGTTTAATATCTATTTTGTAAAATAAACCCAAAATAAGAATTTATTATGAATAAGACCGTAATAAAATTTTATATTTATATTTTATATTGCTAAATTTTTTGTTTTTTAATTAAATAAAAAATATATATTTCTGCTTAAATGTTAAGTTATAACAGCATATTTTGATTTCTACTCACACAAACATACATAAGTTTGTGTGTGTCGAATATATGGTTGTCAATTATTCGACATTAAAGTTCTTCATATAAAATTTCATAATTTTTTTTATTATTTTTGTGATCAAATAAAATTAGAATTTTCTTTGTTTTTTCAAACGAATAGAGAATAAAATATATTGTTCTAATAATTAATAAGTTTAAAAAAGTATTTTTAAATAAATTTTTTGGTTTTATTTACATAAACAAACATAAAAATAACAATTCATTAACATAAAAGAAACGGAATTACAAAAATTAAAATCAAACTCAAATTACATACAAATTTTATTGGCCTTATTCTATATCTTTTCGTTCGTTCTGTAAATATACAGTAACGAAAACGTTAACAGAAAAATTTAGCATTCTTTAACAATCGTGATTAATAACATTTATCATTTTGGTTTGTGAATTAGAAAAATAATTAAAAATTACCAGATACAATTTTTTGTAATTCAAGGTATAACTAAAAATATTTTCGTTCCTAATTTTAATTATTTTTGTATTGGTAATATATTTTTAATTCTGTTTTAAATGGTAACAAAAATAATTTGACAAAATAAATAAAATATTTTTGTTTATTAATGGAAAAAATTTGGAAAATATTTTTTTTTTAAGTTTCTTCTCCAAATGTTTCTCTTATTTGCTAAATTCAACTTGACCCACAAATATATAATGCAAATTCAATTTAACAGTGCAAAGTTTTCGTAATTATGTAGTTTTCGGCATTATGTGCATAAAATAAAAAAGTAAACAAAAATGTATTCTATTTTATTTTATTTTTTTTCTTACCATATATAGAAATAAAAAGTTGTGTAGAAAATAAGAAAAAACGTGAAAAATAATGCAGATTTTAAAAAATAATATAATAAATAATGAAAATTAATGCTTTGTTTCATCTGCGTAGTTATTATTTTAAGAAAATCCTTAAAATTCTCACATGTTTTTTCTCATCACTTCATAAATATCTATCGTTCGATTTGACATTTAATTTTATGTTAAATGTTTTACAGAATATATTTTTTTTACGTTTTTTACAGTTTTTCGTCAATAACAGAAATTTATTCTGTTAATATTGAAGTAAAATATTTACAGAATAGAAAATTTAATTTTTTCATGTTACTGACGATAACATTACGAACGATAGAGTAATAGAATAAGGATATATAATAAAATTTATTTTTTTTTAAATAATCTTTCAAAAACAATATATAATTAAGCTTCTTGGATTTTATACGATTAGATGTGGAAAAATATCTTTCACTTATTATTTATGTTGGCAACGCTGTAAGAATAGCATTAAACAGTAAATCTATATTTTTTAGATTTCTCTAAATACAAATCATCATCAATATTGCTAAACACGTCCATATTTTTTAAATTTTTTATATTATTTATTGATTGATTGAGTTCAGTTAATAAATCATCGGCATACATTGTACAATCTTCGGTTATTTCCACATCGTTTGAGTCATTAAAATTATTTTCTACTTGAAATAATTTTAAAAATAAAGCATTTGCATATTCTTTTGTTTCAGTTTTTGTAAAATTTTCTAAAAAACTATTATTCGCTGGAAAATTTCCAGAATTTAGGAATAACGCCAAAGTATTTAATAATTTTACACGTCTTTCGTTTATTCTAACTTTTAGATGTTTGATTAAATCTTTTAAAAATCAATTATCATTTTTTTTTTAATAAAAAAATTAAAATACCTTCCAGTGAGCCATTGTCCTTCTCTAGTTCTTTAAGGGAGATGTTTTAATGTTTTATTTAAGCCTGATAATACTGTTACGTCATTGTCATTGAACGGCTCCAATCCGAAATCTCTTAATGCATGGTTTACACATTTATATATCGTAACAAAATGTTCTATCATTTTCGACAGGGATGTCCAACCATGTTTTACGTCATGCGTAAGTCATACTTCATTTTCTTCTTGTTGCACTACATATTTTTGCAGTATATTTTGTTTTTGTGGGGATTTATTAAATAATTTTACTGTTTTTCGTAACTTATATATATTGGCATGAATTTCCATCTTTATTTGTAAATCAGTATTAAATTCAAATTGTTTGCCACTTTCATCATCTTTACGTGAATATATTGTGTCAACTACAGCTACAAGTACCATCGTGAGTAAAACCAACCACATCACGTTCAAAATTTGTTCCAAATTCAGTTAGTTTATTGCTTCTTAAATTATGTTCCTTTCACTATAATTTCGTTAATACCCAAAATATACAATATTTAATAAGCTTTCCTTAGGACTAAAGGAACGGAGTGATACGTTTATATATTTGTAGTGAGAGATATCCGTCCATTCGTCAACTGCTATTACTTTTAATATTTTTTTAAACTTGTCGTTCATCACTTTTGATTTCCTAAAGAAGTTCACCGACATTCCGTCCTCTGCCAAACTTCTACATTTAGTTTCACGTATTGTCTCCAGGCAACTTTTCTTTATATACATATCAATGAGTCTCATTTCATTGTTATCATTTCCATCCTTAAAAATGTCAACTTTTATGTTGTGTATTTTGCGCAAGTGGTAAAGTAGCGAAGACATTGTTGATCCATGACATTTATAAACCTTCGGTTACTTCTTGCATTTAATTTCATTTTTGTTGTTGTCTTTACCAAAATATTTCCACACTGAATTCATACTGAATAAGAGATAGCAAATTAATTACTTATTATTTAATTTTATTTTGAAATACGAAAGTACTTACTTTTTTGTTTAGTCAGTAATTTATAATTTATTTTCTTTTATTGATCAATTACAAACTAGTTGGCCACTTCCACAAATTAACTTTCATTTTTTTTTCTTAAAATGCACATCAGCAAGTGTCGGCCAATTATACTTTTTTAAATGTAGGCGAATTGAAGCGAATGATAGCGATTTGTAATAACTTCATTTATTTATATATGAAGTTTGACAATTCTGATCACATAGTCACATAATCAGCAGTTCTAATGAGGACACCTTATAACAATTTCGCATTGTACTAACCGTTATTATTAAGTAAAACATATGTTCTTGATGGAATAGATAAAATATGTGTTTATTAATCACAAAACAGGCTTACTCAAATAAAGTGTTTTTCTACATGCAGAATGTCTACTAAACAAAACTTTTTACACTTATTAATTTCAAAAAGTATTTGTGCACAATATAATAATTTAGTGAAAATTAATTTTAAAAAATTGTTCGATTAATCGTTTAAAATTTATCGAATAATTTGTTATTCTAAATTTAAAAATTTTGTTCGTTCGAAAAGATCAAACAAATTTTCCTCGAATAATCGAATAATTTTTGTTCGAATGACAACCCTAGTCAAATAGTAATAATTATTATAAAGTGATACAAGTGGAAACATACAGATAGAACAGCACTTAAATATTATTAAATTATAAAGTTTTTAAACAGTTTTTTGGCCGATACCCGAATATTGTCCGAAACCGAATTTTTGGCCTAATCCGAATGTTCGGTCGGACTCTACGTAATAGGTTTATCTTACTAAAAACATCATTTTTTATTTTTCATAAGTTAAAAAGACAAATTCTGCCGAGTGTCCAATGAACTTTTACAAAGTATTCTAATTATTTCAGTTAATCTCTGAATAATTTTTAAATAATAGTTTCATCCAAAAAAAATAGAAC
Source organism: Protophormia terraenovae (assembly GCA_951394005.1). NCBI lineage: Eukaryota > Metazoa > Arthropoda > Insecta > Diptera > Calliphoridae > Protophormia > Protophormia terraenovae. The sequence goes on along the minus strand of OX596078.1, from coordinate 2,446,033 downwards.
AAAAATTAACACGGGAAACACTCACGATTACTAGACAATAGAGACAAGACTTAGTGACTTTATTAGATATTTTAATATCACAATTGGTTCTTCGATCGGCTTCGATTACTTATTCCCACTCTTGCTTCGACGAAAAAAATAAATGATTAAATACCGTATTTTAGACCTCCATTTGGCAAGCCTTTCCTAGGTAAATGTTTTTTAAAATAATATTTTGACACAAGGACCAAACCTATTGATTGATTGATCCATTATTTCATCTTCAAATGTATTCCCGAAATATGGGGTTTATGCTTATAAATACTGTCAGTTTATTACGGTTTTAGAGGAATTAGATGTCAATAAGCTTTATATAAACATAAATAGGTATGCAAAACTTCGGTAATATCAGATTATAATTGAACAAACCCAATCTCCTCAATAAAAATTTGTCAAAAGCCAAAATCTCTAACATTCCAGGGAATTTTCTAAATATTTATATCATATTTATACAATTTTTAAATAATATGCATCCGATGAATAAAAAAATTATCGTTAGATAATGTTGGTAAGTTGTAAATTGGTTTTATAAGTAGAATTCAAAAGAACTACCAAAAAATTAATTATCAAAAGAATTACTGTATACCAATTTACTACTTTACCCTAAAACTTGCATGCAGATAAAATAACTGTTTTGAGCATAATTGACGACAATTTTGTGATATGGCTAAAATGATTGAATAGCTGTCAAAACTATATTATGGTTGCATGAAAGCAACAAACATATGCGTAACAATAATATAGTTGTGGCAAACACAAAATATTATTATTTTAAGCTGTATCTGCATCCAAAGTCAAACGATGACTTTTTTCTGCGAATGTTACAATAATGAATGTTTATTAAATTTATGACTTTCATTTCAATATTAAGGTTTTTCATCCAAACAGATACTATATTTACAAAACTCGTAAATGTTTACGTTTTATCCACGAGTTGCATGAACGCCCATTGCAAGCAATTGTGTATCCTATTTTTTTCCCCACAGAAACTCTACTAATGAAATGAATTTCCAAATTGTTTATTCCTTTATTTTGTCTTTTCTTCATATGTGTTCAAATTAAAATTAATTTATTTTTTCTATTTGAAATTTGATTATTTAAAAATAAAAGTATACATATTGAGCGTAAGTATTTAAAAATAATGTAAAAATTATATAAATATATTGGATTAAAATCCTTATTATTTCGTATTCATAATCAAAACAAAAAACTACTAATAGTGCTTCCAATAAAAAAGTTTCTCATTCTAAATTCTGAAAATCAAAGTAAGAGTGAAACATTTAAACATCCTTTTAAGTTTTATTAAAAAAGCAATTACAAGCTTCTTGAAATATTGTGAAATATTATGTTTTTATACCCTACACCACCATACGTTGTTTGGGCATTATGTGTTTGTGCAGAAATTGTAACGCGAAAAAAAAAATCGTCTGACGTCCACAATAAAGTATATCGCTCGACTCAGAATCGACTCAGAGAGTGATTCTTAACCTTGTCCGTGCGTCTGGACGGCTGGCTGTAAAGCTTGTACGGAAAGTACAGGTCGCAATTTTGAAGAAAATTTTATGAAATTTGGTAGATATGATTTTTTTTCACCTAGCCCCAATACAAATGTCCTCTCTGAATAGAGTCTTAACACTTATAGATGCCTTAAAAATATGAATATTTTTTAATGAAACTGAGCACAAATAAATTTTATATAAGTATAAATTCGTTAGCCAAATTTCATGAATATCGGTCCATAATTGACCATATCTCCCATATATAAATAAAAACTAAATTATGTTCGGAATGGTGAAGGTCGGTCTTGACGACTATAACTTTCTCGTTTTACTTTATATAGTAAATAACTGTTTTCAAAATAAGTTAATCGTTATAATGTTGTCACAATCATATTATAATTGCATGGATCCAACAAACATTATAAATTTGTGGTATATCCATTTTTAAATACATTATTTCGTAAGTCTGAAAAAACAGAAGTTCACATGAATCGTTATATAATTGATCACAAATATACGAAAATCACGAAACGATATTGTATTGTATTTTGTATTTTGAAGAAAACACTTAAGACTATACAATCCACAACTTGTTCAAGACACTCAGGGCCTCCAAACTTTTATGTCATATATAAAAATATAAATATAATCTAAAAATTATTAGTATAAAGATATGTATTTTACACATATTATAGTTAAACATAGTTCCCGTATACCAGCATCAATAATAATACGGATTTTCGTCAGTAAGTTTTTTCAGTTTAATTATTTCAGAATGTACCAAAAATAATAATAATAATAATAATAATAATAATAATAATAATAATAATAATAATAATATTAATAAAAATATTTCAATCAATTTCAATTCAAATTGGTATAGATTGATGTAATGAACAATTATATACAATTTGTAAACATAATGAGGTTTAATTACAAACAATGTTGTGTATAAAATTGGCTTTTGAGGTGAAATCTTTGAACGCCCTTTAGATTACATTCCTTTCCCAACTTATTTTGAAGCTTACAGATTTTCTGGTTTCCCCCCTCCCCCACAGCGTGGTAGCTAGAGGCATGCAAATTTTATTGAATTCTCGTAACAACTGTAACTTTTTTAGTTCAATGGAACAGGAATTTATATCAGTTAAAATGTTTTAATGCCGCCAAAAATTTTGGTACGAAAGTCTTAAAACCGTATTGATCTATCATTACATTAATTCTCAAAATTATTTACTAATTAAATTTCAATACTTTTGATTAAGTTTTAAATAAATTTAAAATTTCTTTAGCTTTAGAATTACACGACGTAACCTTATCGTTCATATAATTAATGAACATTATAAACAAATTGGTATTAAAATTGATTAGGAGGCTTAACTTTTTATTTATTTATTTATTTCAATTCTGTAATAAGAAGTTTTTAAGAAATCAAACAAATATATCCAAATGAGTTGTTGATAAAATTTTAGAAAACTGTGAACAAATTCAGTTTTATTAAACAAAAAGTAATTAATTAACTGCTTCCTACAAATTCTGAATTCTTGAATATATGTTATTCGTGTAAAAAAACAATATATATATAACAATAAATATATATTTGTCTTTTTAAGTTCACTCTATATTGTGCGATTCTGACCTGCTTCAATTGGTTTAAAAATATTTTGTCACTATGTATAATAACAACAGTAGGGTGTGGGATGCTTGCTTTTTGGGAAGAAATATGAATTTAGAAAACAAATAAAACTTAATTTTTGTTTTTTTACTTCCATTTTTATTAAGCTTGGCAAATAATTTATATCAAGTAAAATTTTGTGTACGTGCTTCAAGCGTTCAATTCGCGTCCATAGCTTATTATGTTAGAAGTATTTATATATGGGTCTAGGTCAAGTTTTCCAATAACTATAAATAACAGGTAAAATATACACAGAATGTTTTTGTTGTACACAATTTCCTTAACAAAATATCAAAAAAAAACTTACTTTAGTTATAAAAATCCATTTTAAATTTCATTTTAATTTAATATTTTAAAGGACATTTTGAGTCATATTATCACTGGTGGAAAACTTTTGGTATTCCAAAGTATTTAAGAAGACATAACATATTTTTTATATCGATTTATTACTTTAAATATTTGCATTTAAAACATTTCATCAGCACACGCGTAAGATATTTTTATTTGTTTCTTTTTTGTGTTTTGCAACTAAACCATTCTTAGACTACCGTATATTTAAATTATATTTGAATATTATTTTAATTATTAACTATAAACTATATATTTTTTCAGCTAATATTTATTATATTTTTTACAGAGAAAAGTATGCGTCTTGTTAAACATCTAAATGTATACATATTCATTCTTCCTTGAGCATAAGGGTGATTATATGCTCCATTTTATCTACGCATGCGCGGTGAGAATTTAATAAGATACATTAACAACCCTTTGCGGCCACTAATAATATATGGCAGGAAACAATGGTTTGACATGAAAACATTTAATTTGACATTAAATCAAAAATAAAAACAATGTTGTCAATTTTGTAACGAGCTTTTCGAACCGGTTAATCAATGAATAATTGTAACTAAATATTTGATGAAATGGTTTCAATTAGAGTTCTAAATTTAAAACATTTAAATATTTTTAAAAGAACATTTATTTTGTATGAAATTTCAAATGATAATAATAATTGTAATATGTAATAATAATGATGTAAAGAATGAAATTTTTTTTATTGAAAATAATTTATTGTTTATTTGATAAATATTTCACAAAAGATTATTTTTGAATCTTTGTATTGATCGTATATATGCAACAAAAACACAGTATTTCAATGATTTTTTGGAGTTTAATGAACTGAATTCCATAAAAAAAAATATTTTGTTATTAACATCCTAGTACTAGTTAATTGAAAAAAAAAAAAAAAAAACAAAAATCAGATGTATTAAATTATATATGTGTATATATCCCCCAAGTTTAGGGGTATATTGAAATTATATAATTGAATCAAACTATTTTAAAAACTTAAATTCTTATAATAGATATATTAAAAACTATAATAAAGGTTATTTAAATATATTACCTGTAAACATAAGAAGTGTTTCTTTAATTTATAAGTTTGATAAATTTAAATATGAATTAAGTAAATTTTCGGGACTACCTGATATAATTGCAATTCAGGAGACTTGGTTCGATAAGCAATGCACAGTGGGGCCAAAAGCAAAATAAATGGTAATAAGTCTGGAACTTTGAAATCACTGAACCGATTTAGATGAAACTTGGAACATCGATAGAGGAGGAGGTAGGCTTTCAGAATAATGTTAGACGGAGTCTGTAGCTGCAGCATTTTTATTTTATTTATCAGAAACGTTGCAAGCAAAAAATAGTCATATTATACATCATTTTGAAGGAAATTATGTCTTCTTTAAAACTATGTATAATAAATTTTACTATTTTAAAATTTTTAGTACACTTTTCTTGAAACAATACGAACAAATGCAAATTATGTTAATATGGACTTATTTCAAAAATTTGAGACTGAATAATTTCCAAATGCTTATAGTTATTAACATAATTTTTTCACGTGATATAAAATATTTAATGGAGAATTGATAAATGTGAAAATTTAGGAGTCGAAGTTGTTATTATTGAAAATATGGGTATTTTCGGAAAATCGCCTCGTGTGACTAAGTTCACTGGTAGGCTGTAATAATTTTTTACAAAACCTTTAAGAACATATTGATCTATATAGTTTAATTCACAGAAATACCAAAATCAACAATCAATTTTTTCTACAGTTCAACTCCTCATCCAAAATTGATAATTTTTGACCACTGCTGGATGTAGGGTGAACGTTCAGAACTTTTAAACATTACACTTACACCTTTTCTTGAGGTCCCGTCTTTCAGAAAATTTCAAAAAATATTAAACTTTTTTAACCAAATTTTTTAAAAGAGTTAAATATATAAAGTTACTTTTTTGGCAAAAAATTGCAATTTTTGAGACCTGTTTTGAAATTTTGATTTTTTTCTTGTTATCGAATTGAGATAACAAAAATTTTTTTATTAGCATAATTTAGAAAATTATAGAGAATTTCAACGCATTTTTAAAAAAATTTTAGTAATTTTATTTTATAACTTATAGGGCAAAATCGCAAAAAAGTGAAGGCCAAAAATAAGAAATTTATTTTTTGAAGTTAAGTATTTTTTAAACCATACGAGATAATTCAGCACAATACGCATGTTTTTTCTTTTTCTTGCTTAGGAGAATTCAAAAGTGTAAAAATATTTCAAATCTGTTAATATTTGTAAAAGTTTTAAGCCCCGAGGTGAAAGTAGTTTTTAGTAGTTTAGTGTTATATACCACAAGAAAATATGAACTCTCTACATTCAGGAACAAAAAAAAAAAGTTTGCGCGAGTTTGCGCCATTTTATTTTTGGCGATTTTTGAAAATTTTTAAAATTTTTGTTCATTGTACACTTTTTATATACCATACGTATGAATTGTTAATTTTTCTGGTTTTTTAGAGGTTTATATAATATTTTTTTTTTTTTGTTGATAAACGAACAGAGGTTTCACGTTGATTTTTTTTTTTTTTTTTTTTTTTTGCCTTAAGGTCATGATAAACGACAATTTTAAATGTTTTAAAGACAAAAAATAACTTAAATATTTATGATGGCAAAATTCGCTCAAAAATTAAAAATCACATTTTTCTACCAAAGAAAGAAACAGAAAAAGTTTTTAAAACTGAAAGTAGCAAGTGTTCAAACATTGTTATATACCGCAATAAAATATGAAATCTCTATTTCCAGAAACAAGAAAAAAGTTTGCGCAAATTTGCTCAATTATTTTTGGCAATTTTTCGAATTTATTACTTTTTTTGAAAACTGTACCCTTTTTCTACCAAAAAACGAAACACACAAGATTTTTAAAACTGAAAGTAGCAAGTTTTCAAAAATTATTATACACCGTAATAAAATATGAAATCTCTACTTTCAGAAATAAGAAAAAAAGTTTGCGCAATTATTTTTGGCGATTTTTTGAAAATTTTACTTTTTTTGAAAAATTTAAAAAAAAAATACTGTTTTTCTACCAAAAAACGAAACACACAAAATTTTTAAAACTGAAAGTAGCAAGTTCTCAAAAATTGTTATATACCGCAATAAAATATGAAATTTCTATTTTCAGAAACATTCTTCTTTTGAAATTTTTACTTTTTTTAATTAAAAATGTACAAAAATATTATTGTACCTAGAATTCATTCACAAATTAAAAAGGGGTTTTTACACATTTTCCAAGAAAAGAGGAGTTTTAAAACTCAAGGTAGTTGAAAATTATAATAAAACGAGCTGTAAACCCGCTACTTCGTTAGCGGAACTTTTTTATAAAAAACATACTATATAATAAATTTTAACTAAGATTCTTAACTCCCGTGGGAATATTTTTAATAATGGTGTTGTGTCGGAATTAACAAAAATAAACTTTTTAAATGTTTTACTTAAAAAAGTACCAAAAATTAAAGTTTGATATATTTCTGATAAAAAAAGATAATATTTTAAATTTATTTCTATGTTTTTGGTTTAGAAAAATGAATAACGAAAAATAAATATTACAATTACGAAAAAGTATATTAGAATAAAGAAAAAGTACCACGAAATCCCTTTTAAGGATTCTGATTCACTTAGGACCTTACATCTTCAATTTAATGTTTCTATGATGAATATTACAGAACGTTCAAGAAGTATTATTAGAAGAACGAAAAAGTACCACAAAGTCTTTTTATGGATTCTCATTCACTTAGGACCACATATCATTAATTTCATGTTTCTAGGTTAAATATTATAGTAAATTCAAAAAGTACCATTAGAAGAACAAAAAGGTACCACAAAGTGCCCCTGTGAATTGTCACTCACTTAGGAACACATATTTTTAACTTCATGTTCCTAGGTCCAAAATTAAAGAAAAATTCAAAAAGTAACATGGGAAGAACAAAAAGTACCACAAAGTCCCCTCTTATGGATTCAGATTCATTTAGGACCACATATCCTTAATTTCATGTTTCTAGGTTAAATATTACAGAAAATTCAAAATGTACCATTGGAAGAACAGAAAAGTACCACAAAGTCCCCTCTTATGGATTCTCATTCACTTAGCACATATGTCATTAATTTCATGTTTCTATGTTCATAATTATTGAAAATTCAAAAAGTATCAGAAGAACAAAAAGGTTCCACAAAGTCCCTTCTCATGTATTCTCATTAATTTAGGACCACATATCTTTAATTTCATGTTTCTAGATTCATAATTATAGAAAATTCAAAAAGTACCATTAGAAGAACGAAAAAGTACCACAAAGTCCCTTTTTATGGTTTCTCATTCATATAGGACCACATATCTTTAATTTCATGTTTCTAGGTTAAATATTACAGAAAATTCAAAAAGTACCATTAGAAGAACAAAAAAGTACCACAAAGGTCCCTCTTATGGATTCTCATTCACTTAGCACCACATGTCATTAATTTCATGTTTCCAGGTTCATAATTATAGAAAATTCAAAAAGGTCCATTAGAAGAACAAAAAAGTACCACAAAGTCCCTCCTCTAGAATTCTTACCCACAGGACCATGTATCTTTAAGTACCTCAAATTCCACTCTTGCGAATTCTTATCCATATAGGACTACATTTGCCTAATTTCATGTTTCTAAGTTTAATATAATTGAAAATTCATTATTGAGTTTGAATAAAATATATTTTCCCGCTTTTACCCCTTTATGGTACTTTTTTCACCCATCGAAGTATCAAAAATTGTATTCCAATGAATTTATAAATTGTAGTGATATCCCATATTAAAATACTCATATGAATCTTTCAATAAATATAAAAAAATGTTTTATGAAAAAAGTACCAAAAATAGGTACGATTTTTACCCCTTAAACGTTCGAATTTCTAAAAAGTACGATGTAAAAATACGATGTGTATTTTATCTGTATGTTTATTGGTTTCAAAGATACATATGGTGCCAAAAAAGTACCAAAATACTGTTTTTACCCGTTTTCTCCCTAAAAGGGCCGATTTAGAAAAAAGTACCAGACACCTGTCCGATTATTTTTTAAATGAATAACGATAACTATTCAACTTTTTTTGTATCTTTATTAGTTTGGGAGATATAAGGTTACCGATTTTACCCGTTACTACCCTTTTTTACCCCCTAAACATTCGAATTTCCAAAAATCCCGTCTTAGTGGATCTATAAGTTGGGGGACCTACCTACGTTCCAAATTTCGTCTCTCCAGCTTCAGCCGTTTGGGCTGTGGGATGATGAATCAGTCAGTCACGTTACTCTTTTATATATATAGATAGATAAATATTATAAATAAATATTAATTATCATAGAACTTTAAAAACTTATTTACATATATCGACTATTATAACAATATGAGATGTATGTTGGATTTTCTTAATGGGCCGTATGTGGTACCTAGGGGCACTTATGATCCGATCATAATAAAATCAGGTAAAATGATTCACATTTATATTAAACATGTTCATGTCGAATTTCATCGAGGTAATAAAATTTTTAAGCCAATTATAATTGCTAAACATATTTTTTTAAGGAGCCTTATTTTGGACCTAGGAGCAATTATGGACCGACCATAACAAAATTTGGTAATATGATTTAGATTTGTATAATACAGGATCATACCGAATTTCATCACGGTAATGATGTTTTAATCAGAGTTGGGGGTAGTGCACTAAATTTGCAGTTTCCACTAACATTTAGTGTTAGTGAAAAATTTTTAACTACAATCATTAATTTTTAGTGGTGAGTTGAAAAATATCAGCCTCACTCAGCATAGTGGTAGTGGAAAAATATTTTTTTCCACTAAAATTATTTAGTGATAGTTAAAATTTTTTCAGCTCAAGCCTAATGCAACATTTTTTTTCTTCACTAATTACTTTAGTGCAAAAAACAACCCTCCACTAATTTTAGTGCAACTTAGAAATTGTTCATTAAATTGAAAGAGGACATAATATTTTTTTAAACTTTCTTCACCAAAAACAAAATAAAGACTGATCCTCATTTTCACAAACCAATTTTTAACTTTAAATGTATTTTAAAACGTATATTGTATACAAATATAGTCTCTTAACTATTCGAAATCGCTGAATAATGGATATATTTTTCGGGAGACCAAAATTTTATCTTTCTAACTTTAAGCGTTCGGTCTGTGGAATGATGAACTAGTCAATAACGTTACTCGTTTATATATGTATGTCTCAACATACACAAATACGCTTACAAGATTTCCAAAACACACTAGAAGAAATTCTAAATTATGTAGTGTTATTCTAAAACGATTATAACTTTAATAATTACTATCATAGCCTTCAAAAATTAGTTTAGTGGGTTGTGATTGATTGGAAAAATGTCATGTTTATGTTTAGTGAATAACAACATTTCATCTTTATGTTTAGTGAAAAAAATTTATTTGCAGCTTATGTGTAGTGACTGTTCAGATTTTGCACTATTGAGAGTAGTGCAAATTTTTTCACTACCATTAAATTTAGTTATAGTGAAAAAAATTGCAATATCACTAAAATTAAATTAGTTAAAAATCAAAATTTTTCACTTTAGTGCGATTTAGTGAAAAGCTGAATGCACTCACAATTTAGTGCACTACCCCCAACTCTGGTTTTTAAGCCATTTATAAGCGTAAACTTGAATTTTTAAAGGGGACTTTATATGGGGAATAGGGTCAAATGTGATCCGATTTTCACCAAACTTTACACCATGATTTCTTAGTACACAGAACTGATCCATGATAAATTTTATCATGATTGTTGCATAATTACCATAATTATGTGTAAATAAGTGCAATTTCGAGGGGAATTAATATGGGGGCTAGGCGAAATCACGGACCGATTTGAACCAAAATCAGTTGGGTTCATCCTTGGGTCTAATTAACACTAACACCATCAAAAAAATTCCAGCCATTAACTCAAAAAAACACTTCTAATAATTTTGGCCAGGTTTTCAGCCAAAATGCCTGTCTGTGCATCGCGACGTCAACGAGAGCTCAGCGGTGAAAGTTATAGAGAAAGTGCTACAGCATAATTTGCACGCAACATTGGCAAATGACAATTTTAATATGCAGTAAGAAAAAATTGATTTATTTTGCTATGTTTGCGGTCATCAAATCAGAAAAAAAAGTTCTACAAGATTTTAAAAGTAAAAGAATCTTTTAACTAATGAATTCAATAGACCATATAAGCTGTTTTTCGACGAAGTAGACTTGACCGGTGAAAATTACACACCTAGTACTGTGTGTCGCCAATGTTATAACAATCTCATGGCACGGTTGAGATAGTATGAAGTAAGCCGGTAAACTGGATTATTCGCCCATGTGATCATGATGCAACCAGTTGCTATGCATGCGTAAATTACACATGTCGTCTAAATCGACATGCTGAGAAGAACAAAATTTATAAAACAACTGTAACAGCCACACTACCAGTGCTTGCACCTGAAAATTTTGTATCACCAAGGCCGCCAACTCCAGATCTTAGGACAGAATTTACAGGAATGACTAGAGCAAGTGGTGTTACTTATCCATTTGATACCGATTATTATTCCCAATAGCGAAGAGATGGACCGCAACTAATAACACAAATGGAAATGGATTTCATTGTGGCCATATTGGGACTATCGCAGCGACTTGCCATATTTTTGACAACGTTTTTAAAGCAAAGAAAACTCACACATGCTAATCTTAACTCTACGGCGTACCGCAAACGGCAAGCTGAGCCTCTACACTCTAAATGATGAAAATTCGTTCGCTTACTGCAACGATATAAAAGCTTTGGTGGTAAAAATGGGAATGAACTACATCGCTAGTGAGTGGAGGTTATTTATTGATGGTTCTGTTTCAAGCTTGAAAGCAGTGTTGTTGCATGTGTCGAACCGAATGCCTTCCATTCTGCTAGCAATATTAACATGAAAGAAAACTATGAAACATTGAAAGATATAATGAAAAAAATCAAATACTGCGAAAAGATTTGCTGTGATTTGAAGGTCATCAACATTTTGCAAGGGATCATCGCACTATGGTTTCGCGGACCACTTTTCTTGGCCAAAACTAATTTTGGTAACATTTTCTATTTGTGTTTTAATTATCGTAGTTTTGTAGCAAACACTTCAAAACGCCAGAAAATGAAGTTTTTTTTGCTATTTTTTCTAATTTGTCTTCATAATACAACAGGTCAAAGTTCAGTTTCTTAAGCAAATTTAAAGTATGTATAAAAAAGGTGCCTTTTTTCAACGGTTTTCATTAATTTATAATTATTGAGTACAACAATTTTTTAAATAAGTTTAATACGGAAAATATTTCTTAGTATAAGTACTTTTATAATTGAATACGAAATCAGTAAGAACTTGTTGGCGTCTTAGAAAATACAGTTAGTTTTACAAAACTCAAAATGAAATTGGATTCGTAAGAAATTTTACATTTCATTAGACCTGCAAGTTTTTGGTGAAAATTGGTAAAGAAAAACTGAACGAAAATAAATAAACATATATCTGGGCTATATTATCCATATTGTCTCGTTCTGCGATTTTCGAGAAAATCTATCTTTTCCATATAAATTAGCATTGGAAATTTTTATCATTTACAAAGGTCTAACCAATGAACAAAAATGCCAGGACATAAAATAAAATAGCAGATATTGCTAAAATATAGTTGTGTATCAAAATAAATGCTGCTAAAGCAAAATTCACGCCTTTAGGTTGAGTTATAAGTGAAATATTTGTAAACTTCCTTTGGAATGACTGTACTTCTGACGCATAAAAAGTGTAAAAATGAATTTAATTTTTGAAATACAAAATAAATACATTAAATTGTTTTGATTTTCATCTAAATCATATTTCAAATATGATAATTTGTTTTTTTTCCGTTTTGGTAGTTTTGGCCAAAAAAAGTGGTCGTTGAAACCATAGTGCATCGATAAGGGCGGCTTTCCAAAATTCTTTTGTTTTCTTTGTAATTGAGATTCGTGCTCATCTCTAAATCAATTCCAATGTAATTCGTGGAGACCAAGAGGAAGTGTGGAGGAACAAATGAAACAACATAGACCGAAAAATGCACCTTTAATTGACAATACTCAAGACATCTTGCTGCCACCGCTCCACATAAAATTGGGAATTGTTAAAAAATTCATCGGAGTGGCCGTTGTAAATTGTCCAAACGCATTCGACAATTTGAAAAGCGTTTTCCCAAAGCGTAGCGATGACAAAATTAAAAAAGGTGTTGTAGTAAATTTATTTACCTCATTGTACTATTTACATTATGTTAATGTTTTCTATTCTGTCTTTATTTTTTGTCTGCATTTAACAGGCGTACTTAATGGCCCTGACATTAGAAAGCTATTCAAAGTGCATGGCTTTGGGCAAAACTGGGAGACACGGGTCTTTTTATACCCACCATCAAAAAGATGGGGGGTATATTGATTTTGTCATTCCGTATGTAACATGTCGAAGGAATCATCTAAGACCCCACAAAGTCCGACCACTTTACCGCCCACCTCCCATATAAGGTGAAAATCAACGAAATTGTGTTCAAATAGTTCAAGGACCAATGTAAACTCGGAAACAAAAAATGGGCGTGGTCCGCCCACTTTACTGCCCACTTTACCACCCCCTCCCATATAACGTAAAATTTGAAAAAGTTGATGGTGGGTATATAGATTCGGCCGGGCCGAATATAACATTCGCGCTTGTTTTGTTTAAAATTATCAGTCGCTGAATAAATATAAAAATTTAGAAAAAAATTTTGGACACTTTTTTCACACCATTTTTTAAGAACTTTTGTAAATTTCATAAAACATATAATAAATATTCACAATTTGCTTACATTTTACACGTTTTTTTTGACACTATGTCAACCTTGGATGTAAAATTTTTTAACTGGTTTTGATCCTTATTAATTTTTTATGACACCCATGTTCAGTGTGTTTTACGGTTTCTTATAACCTTTTTCCAGATTTACTTTTCGATGCCAAATCCAGCCGAAGTGTTAATCAACACATTATTTAGTATTTTAATTAATAGACTATTTACTGTCTTTTCTTTGATGTATCATTTACCGAAATTACACTGGTCGACAAAAAAAAATTTTTTTCGTGCTCCTTAAAAAAAAAAATATGTAGACTATATGGAATTCCGCATGCTAAACTCGAATCTGCTTTCAGTTTTTTACCATCAGGTCGGGATTTTTTTTATGGGCGTGTCTAATATGGTGCCCCAAAATATGCCGATTACTCGAGTATATTTCACTATTACTTGAGAACGGTATGCACGATTTATATAAATGATACACCAAGATATGCGGAATAGAATTAGCTTTAAACCACTCTACTATAAAATTTTTATCCGCTCAATAGTTTAGGAGATATTTGGAAAAAAGCTGCGGAAAAAAAATTTGTTCATGCAAAATTCAAGATTTCTTTTTTTTACTAAAATTTTTTATACCCTACACCACCATAGGTGGGGAGGGTATTATACGTTTGTGCTGCTGTTTGTAACACCCAAAAAATATTGGTCTAAGACCCACCTTAATTTATACCAATCGGCTTAGAATCACTTTCTGAGTCGATTTAACGATGTCCGTCCGTCTGTCCATCCATGTAAACCTTGTAATCAAACTACAGGTCGCAATTTTGAACCAAAATTAATGAAATTTGGTACACAGGTTTCCTTTGGTCCAAGGACGAAGCCTATTGAAATTGGTTATGATCGGTTCATTATTTCACCTAGCCCCCATACAAATGTCCTCTCGGAAAAGGGTTTAACGATCATAAATCTCTTAGATATAGCAATATTGTAATGAAATTTTGGCACATATAAGTTTCATATAATTCTAAATAAGTGTGCCGATTTTTAGAAAGATTGGTCTATAATTGTCCCCTTTCCCATATAAACCCCTTTTCAGAAAATCACTTCAACTGGCATAAATCCTATTAAAATGTTAGTATTAAGTTAATATTCGACACAAATAAGTTTTATAGTTTAGTTTTATAAATGATAGTGCCAAATTTTATATAGATCGGTCCATAATTTACCATAGCTCCCACATAAGGCCCTCTTTCGGGAATCACACAAAAGTGAATAAATTCATATAAATTCATATAGCATCAACGTAATATTCTGTATTTGTATGTTTTATTTTACACTTATGAGTATCAGTTCACATTTGACTCCATGTCTAATAAAAGACCCCTCCTCGAATTATACTGTACATAATGGTGTAGAGTATCATATCGTCGGGCTTGACCGACTATATCTTTTTCTCTCGTTTTTAAGTGAAAACATCAAAAATATTTAAGTTTATCATCTTTATCTCAAATCTGGCAAAACTACGATTAAATAAAGCCACGTATCATAAAAATTGATGCACAAATCTTGATTGGATTCACAGATACCCATGCATACCTATGGCTAAGTGGAAATACACTAGTGACCAAAAAAAAATTTTTGTTTTCGTCTTAAATAAAAAAAATATGTGGATTAGATGGAATTCAACGTACTAAATAAGAATCGGCTTTTACTTTTTTTTTCACGCATTGATTTTTTCTTATGGGCATGCCTACTATGACCCCGACTTTAGGCAGTCACACTTGTATAACTCGAGAACAGTTTGTCCATTTAAGATAAATTGAACTTTAATAGCGTCCTAAATTGTCTTTGAGCTAAATTTATGTAATTTTTTGTCCAGTTAATATTTCCGTAGTTATTCGGTATTTAGTACCGAAAATTTTAAAATTTATAATTTTTTTTTTTTTTTGAAAAGTGGTGAAAATTTTGATCCATAACTCTGAAATTCTTGAGCGAATGAAAAATATTGTTGATATACCTTGAAGACAATTTCCGTATGCATCTTTTGATGTATCACTTATCAAAATGTAAAGGGTTCTTGAGTTATAACCTAAGTTTAACAAACCATTATCGAATTTTATTGTGTGACCACTGAATAAGGTGATGATATTAGTCATGCACATAAAAAAAATCAGTACCCGATAGAAAAAAGTGAATGCAGATTCTTGTTTAACTTGTCAGAATCCACCTTGTCCATCTATTTTTGTTTCAAAAAAAATAAATACAAATAAAAAAGAAGTGTTTTTTGCCCACCACTGTATTTCTACTCAATTGTATGTAACATGGGTATTTTTACTTAACTGTGAATAAAATTTAGATTTGTGCATACATTTTTAAGATACATGCCTTATTTTATTAGCTGTAACATTTTAAATGTTTTCATTTATTAAAAGAATTTTAGTGACAAAAAATTCTAAAATTTTGCATGAAAATAATTTTTTTCTGACACTTATTTCAAAATAACTCCGAAATTATTGAGCACATAAGTCTGGGGAATTTGAAGATATTTTTAGTCCGCATTTTTTGGTATATCTCTTTGATAAATCGTACACTCCGTTCTTGAGTTATGAGGAAATATACTAGAGTAATGGCCTTACTATGGGCGAAATATTAGACACGCTCATAAAAAAAATCCAGACCTAGTGGAAAAAAACTGAAAGCAGATTCGTGTTTAGCACATCAAAATACATCAAGTCAAACTATTCATCTATGGGGTAGGATTTTTTTGTTGACCAGTGTTATTGTTAAACTAGGATTTTTTTTTTACTTGAAGTTGGTTGATGCAGTGTTCAAAAAAATGTTCTCAAAATGAATTTTGTGTTATTTTCCAATTTTTAAGATTATGAATTAACAGTTTGGATTTAATAAAAAAGTATTACGTATTTAAAATCTTCGGGCTTCGCAGATTAAGAAAATTATCCGATCTATATCATACTGCTTACAGCGTACGTAGGTCTTCCTCTATATAGATCCAATAAGGCGGGATTTTTGGAAATTAGAATGTTTAGGGGGTAAAATCGGTAACCTTATATCTCCCAAACTAATAAAGATACAAAAAAAAGTTGAATAGTTATCGTTATTCATTTAGGGAGAAAACGGGTTAAAAACTGTATTTTGGTACTTTTTTGGCACCATATGTATCTTTGAAACCAATCAACGTACAGATAAAATTTACATCGTATTCATAACTTATAGCGTTTTTTTTTCTGGCTGAAATGTTGCGTTTATTTCTCCTTTACTTTATTTTGCGTTCTTTTCTGAAAAAATATGTGATAAACCAAATGTGTGACTTGTTCTTTTCTGAAAATGTTGCGGTTGAAGTTAAAAAATATGTTACATGTATTGATTACTTGATGGAATCATCTTCATTAGATGAAATGTATACATTGCTAGTGGAAAGAAAAAATCTGCCGCGAGTTAAAATTTTCATTGAAAATGTTATCCACGAATACTCTGAGACTGTATTCTGGATGTCCACTTTTTTATTTTATCATGTTTTCATTTCTTCTAGTTTAAGAAAAATTTGCGCCTTAGCCGGAAAAGCGCAATGTATCTTATTGAGAGATACTCTGTATCAAATTTTGAATGGACTTATTAAGGAGGAAGAAAGCAATCAACTGTAGAAATACAAATCCTTTAATTTTTGTGGTAAATTATTTCAAAATTGAAATATTCCTAGTATAACCGTAATTTGTTTTAGGTTTAGTGGCAACAAAACTACCTTTCGGGAAGTGGCAATTTTATTTGACATGTCGGTGTCAAATTTACATGCCTCCTTCAACATTTCTTGTGAATGATATAGCTCCGGAAGTTATAAAATTTCCAGAGTCAAATACGGAGAAAGAAACAATTGCAAAGGAATTCGAAAATGTGTGAGAGGTAGTTTTTTATAATTTTTATTTATTGTAATCGATTTCATTTTATAGATTGCTGGCTTTCCAAATGTTTTGGGGTGTAGACGGAAGCTATATTTCTATAAGAACGTTCCACCTAAGCTAATAGATATGATACTGTCTCCATAACAATACAGGGTATCTGTGATGCAAACCTACGGTTTCTAGATGTATATACGGATATTCCAAGTAAAATTCACGACTCCAGAATACTAAAACTTTCGTTTATTGGAAAGGATTTGCCAAAGCTTTGTTCCCCAAAATACTATATATTAAGAGATTTGGCCATCCGTTAAGGGAATATCTCTTAACTCCTTTCCGCGATTACGTAAATCTGAGTACTTCAGAAAAAAATTACAATATAAAATTTTGCCAGACGAGGGTTAAAATAGAAAACGCGTTTGGTACTCCAAAATCCCGATTTCATCAGATATTACAACTAGATTTTCATAACGTTGAAACCATGGCAAAATTTATAATTGCAACTTGAGTTCTCCATAACATTTGCATAAATAAAGAAGATTTTTTCGATGAAGAAATAAGTGCCCAAGAATTACATAATAATTCAGACCATTTTGTCGAAGACAGGAGAGATAATTTGCTAACACAATTGGGACAAATAAAAAGGAACGAAATAAAAACACTTGTATGTAATTAATTAAATTAAAAACTTATTTCTAATTTGTAATTTATTTAAAAACAAAAGTTTTTTTTATAATTCAGTATTTGTACTTTAGTAAAAAAATAATAAATAAATAATTATAATAAAAGTTTTTTTTTAAATACTCCAGGAGAATAAGGCGAAAAATTACAGAACCTTGGAATTTGATTCAGGGAAGCTCATTTTGGCATACAGTTTCGTCTTGACGTCTTATACATACCGTTAGAAGTCACCGAAAATAACATGAACGCTACGCGTTTTATTCGCTGTTAAACGTCCCAAAAATTATTTTTTTTTTTTTTTTTTTTTTTCAAAAATCTCGATTATTATTCATCGTAAGTGTTTTGATGTCATTACTACATTTTTACAATATACAATTTCCAATCATTTTGCTGAAATACATTTTAATACAACATCATTAGCTTAGGAGTTATACAACATTTTATGTGCGATTTAAAGTCTTTTAGTATCCGCGATTTCTCGACAATTTGTATAACAAAAATTAAGTACAAATTTCTGCACAGTATGTGGTATAATTACAATTACAATTTTACTATATAATCCTGAAATAAAGAAAACATTAAATAGCACATAAATTGTTCCATAAGTCCTAAACTAATAATGGTACATGAAAATATACTTAAGCTAAATTTTCGGCAATTGTATGCCGTAAAAATGTTTTTAATGCATCAAAACACGTACGATGAATAATAATCGAGATTTTTGAAAAAAAGAAAATGTTTGGGACGTTAAACAGCGAATAAAAAGCGTAGCTTACATGTGATTGTCGGTGACTTCTAACAGTATGTATAAGACGCCAAGACAAAACAATATGCCAACATACTGAGGTGTGAATATTTTATATAAAATTAATAAAGTAATTGTAAGATTTTTAAATTATTTATCGTTTACTGCTAATAGTTTTTTAAGTAAGGCCATATTTTCTCGATGACGTTGTTCTTTCGCTTCCTCTTTCTTTGTTGCAATTTCAATTAAAACCTCCTGAACCGTTTTCTTTTTCTTCGTAGGAACTTCTTTTCCATTTTCTCGTTTTTCAACTTTAATGTATTGTTGACTACTTATTTGAACTTCTGGCTCAATGGAGTCATCCATTAAAGTTATTTTTGATAACTCTTCCTCAAAATCAATATGCTTTCTTTTTGAACCAGAAGTTCTATTATTCTCCACAGCAACTTTCTTTCTTTTCAACACCGTTATATAGCGTTCCTCGCACTGCTTTGCTGTCTTGCCCAAAATTTCAATCCACATTATTTTTTTAGTTTTAAATTTTTTAAGCGGTCCTATATCAGTTATATAATTTGCATACAAGTCAAGTAACATCCTGGTATCACCATCCGACCAAACTGTAAGAACATTATTTTAATCATTGTAGAAACTTTAGTTTCAATACATACTTTGTAGTTTTTTGTATGCCACTGGACTTTCTTCATTTTCCTCAATTTGTTCACTACCACTATCCATGTTTTTATTTATTAATTAAAAAAACTCTTATTTATTAATTTTTTATATTTTTTGTAACTCCGCCAATTTTTGTTTTCTGCCACCAAAAAAGTAAACAGCTGATTATATTTATCAAGTATATGTTAGTGATGGTAACTTATTTCAATAAATCTGTAAATGAACGCTTAAAATCGCCAGAATATGACATTTATCTCACTTAATATTTAATCGATAAAAAAATACTATGGGTATTATAGAAAACTCTTGCAAATATAATGATATATAATATGTGTCAAATCATTAACCCATTTTGAGCCAAAATGGTTAAATGATTTGACTTTTTTTTTTGCAAAAGTTTTAATTAATTTTTTTTAAATTCATCAAGCCCGAAAAATTTTAATTATTGGTACTTGTAAAATCGTTAACAGATCGTGGGCCTAACGCTATTTTATATTTTGACTTTTTTTCAAATTTCTTTTGCAACAAATTAGTTTTGCAAAAAACGTTAAAGTAAAAAAATTTAACTCACGATGTGTTAATAATTTATCAAGTATATTTAAAATTCAGCGATCTTGATGAGTTTCGAACATTGCAAATTAATGAATATGGCATTAAAAATATAAATAATACTAATTTATGCAATAGTTAACTATGAATAAAATCGTTAAATTTAGCAACAAAATCCGTCAATTAAAATTAATATTTCGCATGTGTTTAACGAACAGAACTAAAAAGTGCATTTTATTTTGTTTTTTTGTGATAAAAAAAAGGTACCACTATGTGAAGGTGCGGGTAATCTTTAAAAAGTTTTACATGCTGCAGAGGTAACATGTTTTTTCAGAAAAGAAAACATTATTAGCAAAAAATGACAAATACAAATTTGGTACTTTTTAGAAATTCGAACGCTTAAGGGGTAAAAATCTCACTCTGTGTACGTCAAAATTCACTAGGGTCTGTTTCCAAAGTTTGGGCGGCTTGATGGTCTGTTTGATTCCTGTGGGGCGGCAGTTCTATATACTTGGCAGCAAGTATAAAATGCAAAAGTTCAATTGTCCGAAATATCAGAGAAGAAGACGTGCAACAACTATCCGGTCAGGGGCCTTATAATCTCCGGAGACCCTATTCCCACGGTGCCAACCTAGGGCAGTGGTGAATCAAGAGCTACTGAGGTTCAGGTTAGACTGGTGGAGGCACCGAGCCAGGCTAATCTGCGAGCTACTGCATCCAACAACAACCAGCAGGAGAAGGTAAGGGGAAACCCAAACCTACCGGCTGCGTTAAAACAGCTCCCAAACAGGGAAGCAAACGAAAAGGCAGCGAGGTGGCTCTGTGCTTCAATCCAAGCACCTCAAAAGCTGCTCAGGCCCGCGCCGGCACTAGACCGGCGAAACCCCTTCTTCGGGGACTGTCTGTCCGAAACTTCATTCCCGAATATAAGAAAAATATTTCCTTTAAATTGCCGGATCACTGCAGCATTCTTCAAGCAGAGATCTCGGCCATAAAAAGAGCGGTAAACTGGTTGATGTACTACAGGGTATTAGGTGTGGATATCCAAATCTGTACGGACAGTCAAGCTGCTATTAAATCGCTCTCGGGTGTCTTTTCGACATTCAGATTGATACATGAATGCCGGATATCTCTAAACGAGATGGCGAGACATTCAAACCTAGAGCTAGTCTGGGTTAGGGGTCATTCAAATACCCCGGGAAATATTACTGCGGACGAACTGGCCAGAACTGGTTCGCTTCTTCGACATGAAGATGTGGATCAACTGGTCGGAGTACCGCTTTCCTCCTGCAGATCACAATACTGCGGAATCTATCGAGGGTTGCACAGGATAGATGGTCAAACCTGTCCACATGTTCAACCTCGACGCAAATATGGCCCCATTATGATGGACTTCGATCAAACCTCATCCTGGGACTACCATGGCATCGGTTTCGTATTCTGATATCCGTTGTCACAGGGCAATGGATTGCTGGTGCGAATGCTAGAAGATTAGGGCTCCCTTTTAACGACTTCTGTCGAAGTTGCTTTGATGAGGAAGAGGAGGAGACAGTGGAGCACTTCCTATGTCACTCTCCGACTCTCACTGAAATAAGGACCGCTAAATTCGGCAATCCGATTGTGAATGTACTGTCGGATGTCTCTGATATTGACATCAGAGCGATCAATTCCTACATACATGCGTCTGGTTGGTTAGTAGTTTCGGACATGTGAGTTAATATCACATGATCCCTTAGGGTATCACAACGGCAACAAACTGGACCCACGTGAGCTGTCTTGTAATTGTTCTGACAGCTGCCCACTTAACCTAACCTATATACATGTGTCAGCGATTATATAAATTTCAGAAAATTGTGTATGAATTTATATTTTTGTGCGTTTAATATAGAGAAATATTTATTTTTGGGAATTCATTCATAATTAACTAAATTTGATGTCTTTTCTGTCATAAATAAGAAATATCTTACTGTCTCTATTAAAAAGTGTTCTTAATTGAGTTGATAAAGAAAAATATTATATAAAATCAAATAAGAGAATTGTAAATTTTGTCAAAAATATTTTGTATTATCAAATAAAAAAAACTAACTTAAACGTAACTAAGAGAAGAAATTCCTTAGGAATTTCATAATTTAAAATAATTAAAAAAATCGAACAATTATTTCAGGAAATATTAATATTAGTTACCAAAGTATATACAAGTAGTCCGACTCTTTGACAGAGGTACTTAACTCTAAGAGTGTGTTAGTAAAACAGTTCCTAACTCTAAGTATGTATTAGTAATAAAATCTTAAGTGAATTGGTGCTATTATATTTTCCCAACATACACAGAGTTTTATAAAAATGGCTTAAATTAAAATTAGTTTGAATTCATAATACCAAAAAAACAAACTCTGTTCTACAAAATAATTTCTAAATTGAACAAAATAAAATGTCAAAAATAAATAAAATAATTTTTTTGTGGTTTGTGCAAAATGGACTCAAATAATATATAAAAGTGTTTAAATATTATTTAGAAATATTGTAAGATTATATGAGTAAGTGTAAAAACGCGTAAAAGTGCTTAATAATTTGAAAATTTCCATATAAAAGTTGTGTGTTTTTCTTTTTTGTTTACAATTGTCTCAATTCCCACGGACAAAGAGTAACAAGAGACGTAATTGTCAAAAACCTAAATCGGTTGTCAAAAACCTAACTCATGCAACAACAAAATACATTTAATCAAATACATTTTGTTCTTGCCAAAAGAAAATAAAAACACATTTTTGTTTACAAAACAACAATTTTGTTTAATTGTCAATCGAGAATTTCGTATCTATGTGTTACTCTATGTGAGAGAGCAATATCAACAAGCTAGAATGCTATATTCGGCCATGCCGAATCTTATATACCTTCCACCACTGAGACAGTGTTTTCATCAGTTTTTATATGGGAAAAATTCTTCGGAAAGTGGTGTTTTTCTAATTTACTTATTACTTTTTGGCGTCCATAATAGTGCAGTGGTATAAACTTGTTCTAATAAAAATTTTGTATTGTATATAAGATATTTTAACAAACTATTAGGCAAATGATGTGTAAAAAGTAAAAAAAAGAGGAAAATCTATGATGCCTTATTTTTCTTACAAAAATTCGATTATTTTGGTAAAAACAAAGAATATTATTCATTTAGTATAAAAAAATTTTATAAGAAAATTAAATAGTAGTGGCAGAACCAAATGAACGAAAATTTGTTTTTACTATATACTATCTCCAAAAAACAAAAAAAAAAAAAACGTTTTTTTAGTGAAAACTAAAATTTTATTCTATAAGAAATCTATTTACCTTTCGAATACACCCATCTCGTAGGTAATATTGACGGAAATTTTTCGTAGAATTTTAACGAAAAAAAATATTTAAATTTACAGATTTTTTCTTCAAATCAATAGAATTTTTCTTCGAATCAACAAATTTTCTTCAAACTTACTAAAAAATTTTTGTCAAAAATATTTTTTTGTAAAATATGTTGATTTGAATAAAATTTCGTCAAAAAATTTACGAAAAATCTGTTAAATCGACGAAAATTTAGTTAAATTGGCAGTAACTCTTTAACAATTGGCAGTAAGAAAAACAACACACAATTTTAATCA
The DNA here is from genome assembly GCA_951394005.1 of Protophormia terraenovae. Lineage (NCBI taxonomy): Eukaryota > Metazoa > Arthropoda > Insecta > Diptera > Calliphoridae > Protophormia > Protophormia terraenovae. The sequence goes on along the minus strand of OX596078.1, from coordinate 2,422,429 downwards.
ATTTAACATCCCAAAAAGATGTTAATTTGAATAAATTATCTGTTAAATTAACTAATATTTTTCGTAAATTTTAAAATTTACTAATATTTTTTAGTCAATTTGAATAAAATTCTTCAACTTGACTAAAAATGTTTAAATCGACTAAAAGCATACACATTTTAAGAAACTAAATAATTTATTTTATTCAAATTGAATAAAATTCTTCAAATTGGAGAAATTTCTTCAAATTGACTAACGACATGTAGAATTGAAGAAATTTCGTTAATTTAAATAATTTCTTTTAGTCAAATTGAAGAAACATGTGTAGAACTGAAGAAATTTCTTCAATACAGAAAACGCATAGTGAAGAAGATCAGTTGAAAGACAAACAATAAAGCTTGTGCACGTGTTTTTGTGTTAATAGATTTAAATTTTGTTAATTTTTTTTTTTTTTTTATACAATTACAAAAATACTCGAATAAATAAAACATAGTGAAAAATAAGTGTAAATTTGTGTCCAATCAGATATACTTCAAGAATAAGCAAGTTTCGTTCAATAAATATATAATTTTCCTGCAAAAAATGTTAATTTATGTGCAAACCCATGGATGGCACAAAATACAACCAACTAAAGCACTGTTAAGCGTAAGGACATCTGGAAGACTTTTTCATACTTTTCACGGTAATGTTAAACATTTAAAATTTTTAATATTTTTGGTATATTTACTTATTTTATAAATCATTTCGATAGCAAATATAAAAAAATTAAATTAATCAACTTCCAGACCACGGTCATCATTATCTCAAGGAGCCGTTTTGGATTATGGAGAACCGTACGACAAAAATTTCCTTGGAAAACCTAAAAACAAACCTACTACAAGTAAGCACAAATGATTTGCAAATGTAGGTAAATATTTTTTTGCACTATGTATATAAACTTTTTTATTTATAGTTTCGTTTTCTTTACATTTTTATATTTTGCTGTTGATCATCCAGAAATAAACTTTAAAAATATTAAGTTATAAATCTGTATGGGCTGAAATTGAATGCAGTGCACTGGTTGTTGATTACTGAGTGAGTGCACATCTAAATGTTACAAAAATAGTTTGTTATGTTAAATAATGTTTTTAATAAATGTATATTTTTTTATTTCCTCAGGTCGATATCGATTAAACACTTGTATTAAATGCGGGTTGTTTCATTCGAATTATAATGAATTTTCATAAAATATCATCTTATATAACGATCATATCAAGGATCCAGCAAATAAACTTTTGTAACAAAATATGAAACAAGTAAATAATATACCTGAAGGTAATATATTACAATTTAATTATAAAATAACAGAATTTCTTATTTCTCAAATATTTCTTAATTTATATTTCAGACGGTAGTTTATTTGGTTTATTTCACATTTTTGAAAGGGTATAACCTTTATCATAAAATTACTTTAATTAAAACTTTTCTTACGTAAGTTTATAATAAATTTAATTAAATAATTTTCTTAATATATTTTAAAATGCTAATTTCTAACATAAATTATATTTTTTTACACAATAAATATTATTAAAGTGTTTAAAATTTCTTATTTGTTTTATTTTGATGATTTCAATTTATAGTAAATTTTCCTCCAATGGTTTAAACAGCACTTTGGAATTAACGAAATTTTGTCAATTTGAATAAAATTCAAATGTTAAATTGAATAAACATTCTTCAATTTGAATCAATTTATTCAATTTAACTAAAATTTAGTAGAATTAAATAAAATAATTTAGTTAAATTGAATAAAAATTCTTCAATATGAATAAAATTTTTAGTTAATTTGAATAATATTTTCTTCATTTTGACTAAAAATTTGACAAATTAACTACCTTTTAATTAACAAATTGAATTAGTCATATTGACGAATTTTCGTCAATTTAACTAACTTACGAAAAATTAACGAAAAATTCTGTTGAATTGAATAAGGATTTTGTTGGTTGATATTTAAACTACTTTTCTTCAATTCTACACCCCATTTTACCGTATTTACTGCTCATTTTTGGTTCAGTGCAGATATGAAAATATCGCCGATGCGTTTTCGCAACACCAACCATTTATCTGAAAGGTGATATGAGTATTTTAATGATCATGATTTAATTTTTTATTAATTAGTTAGTCCGTCCGTCTGTCTATACATTATGAAAAAATGGTTCTAAAATGGCCGCATAGTTCAAGAAAAGGCGATATCAATATTTAAATAATCACAACATGTTTTTTTTCTTATTAGTTAGTAAAAAATATCAATTTTAAAAATACACCGATTTTTTTGGCAGAATGGTAATGTCCGTCCGTCTGTGTATAGACACATTGGGATTAAATGTCTAGAAAAAGGCCGTATAATTCAAGGAAGGGAAATGTGAATATTTTAATAACTACAACTTGTTTTATTCTTTATTAGTTAGTAAAGAAATGCACTACTAGATTTCTACGATTTGTTTTGGCTAAATGGCAACATCCGTCCGTCTGTCTGTACATTGTGAAAAAATGGGTCTAAAATGGCCGCTTACTTCAATAAAAAGTGAAATCAATATTTTAACAATCACAACTTGTTTTGATTTTTACTAGTTAGTTTTATATTTTTATTATTTATTAGTAAGTAAACAAATTCATTTTTAGAATTGTAAGGCTTTTTTTGCAGAATGGTAATGTTTTCATACAAAAAAAAAAAAAAATTCAACAAAAATTCTGAAAACCCCTTTACAAAATGTTAGTAATACCTTTAAAAATAAAAAAATAAAAATTTAATTTCTTAAATTAATTTTAATATACTATACCAGAAATATAACAAGACATTTGCTGTGAAAAATGTCTGAAAAATATTATATATTGTCTACTTTAATATTCTGAAAAAAAATCGACTGTATTAAGCAATAAAATTGTTTTGTTTATTAAAAATAATTGTACAAAACAATAACAAAAAAATAATAATAAAATAACGAAAAATAAACCAAAGTAAAAAAATAAAAAAGTCCGCATTTAACCTGTTTTGGTTTGGAGCAACTTGAGTTTTTTTCACAAAAATGTCAATTTCTAAAATCGGACAAAATATGCACACGATTTTTTTTTCAGAATATTAAAGTAGACAATATGTAATATTTTTCAGAAATTTTTCATAACAAAAGTCTTGTTATATTTTGAAATTTGAAATTTTGATGAAATTTGAAAATTAGTGCATTTTTGGACTATTAAAAAAAAAAAAAAAAAAAAAATAACAAATATACCAGGACAAAAAATAATTTACAAATTCTTGCATAAAAGTAAATATAAATACCTAAAGTTGATGGTTTCATTTAAAATTTTTCCTTTAAAGTACTTTTTATTAAAGAAAAATTCACTCAAAGTTCATGAAAATTTAATTTTTTGCTCTTTTCTTAAAATATAAAAAAATGTTAAACTTTGACAGCTCAGTAAAAATTTAAAAAAGTTTATTTTCAAAATTCAATTAAACGCCACTTTCGACCCCTTTTACCCCAACGTGCAGCGGTCGGAAATGGGTTAAGCATACTTGGATAATAAAAACATGATTTTCTTTATTTTTTTGCAATCTTTCACCAATTTTTTTTTATATTTCTGTGCAAAGTCGATTTAATGAACGAAAAACTGAAATTTTATATTACGTTCAAATCGAAGCTCGATTGGTAAAAACAGATCTTTGCACCAAATAGGCCTATTGTGCTTCACTATACTATTCATAAACGTTTTAATTTTACCGAATTTAAAACATATTCTTATAATCAATATAATTAAATTGATCAATTATTTCTGTAAATCTTCGCTTACCTCAAATTTATATTTAACGATTCGATTAGAGAGCCGTTTTTCTAATGATGTTGGAAAAACTAAATAAGTAAACTAAATCAAAGTAAGGACTGCGCATGAAAAAATCCGTGCATGCAAATCTGCTTATAGAAACTAAGCCAATGGGCGAGTTTTTTAAAGTAATATTTTTATTAATGACTGTTATGTTCAAGTTCTAAACATAAAATAATAAATTATTTCTTGTTGTTTTTAAGGAAATATCTGATATTTTCCAGAATTTTTCCAGTTTAAGGTTTTATTGTGTTTTGGTCACTTTTTTTGCTCGAATAAGTCCACTTATTCTTAAATTCCGTTTCATTTTATGCTGAACTTTTAATGTCCTATAAATTGTTTTTTACTGGAGCCCAATATCTTTCGATTGCACGGAGTTTCGGACAGTTTGATGAATTAGCATCTTTCGGAACAAACTCTTATAATTTCTTTGTTACAACTCCATTGTTTTGTTATTGTAATGAGAAGAAGAGGGAACAGGCCAGAAAACAGCGGATACAATGTGTTTTCTTACGAAAGGGAGAAGTCTTTTCCAAAGGCACTCATTCACGTATATTTCTGTGTTGATGCAACCATTTTTTAAGAATGAAGTGCTTCATTCCCGCATATGCATATGACTTCCCAAATCAAAAATTTTCTTGGGAATTTTGATTTCTTTGATACACGAAATTTTTCTGCCATAATCCCTCTAGCATCTGGGATATGGAATTCCTGGCCTGGAAGTTGAAAAAAGTCACCCTGTACGAACGTTTCATCGTCTATTATACAGAAATAAAATTTCTGAAAAAGTTTGTCTGAAGTACTTTCATGTTATTTTTTACCTCCAAATTCTTGTTTGCGTTTCTATTAGGATTTTTTTCTTACTTTATACGTCTTCAGGCTAGATTTCCTTTAAAATTTTCTGATAAAGATTCAAAGCAATTAATTTTTTGTGACACTTTTCTTTCTAAGATTAGGTGATTTTCATTAATAATCCTTTCTATTTTGTCTGAGCCCTACAGCCTGTAGATACTATTTGTCTTTCATTACCAGATTACCATTCAGTGATCATGACTTCTTTGTTTAATATTATGACCCAAGAAACTGTATTTTGCTGCACAACAGCCTTCCTTGCAATTATTTTATATGACCAATTTAAGATTTCATGAAAAATTTGAATTATGTGTTTAGGTGTTTTTTGTTAAATTTCCATTTTAAGAAAAACCAATTTTGCTATTACCATGAAACTTAGCATATGGCTAGTGAGCATAATAGTAAATACAAACCAGTTAACAGAATTATTAATTTTTCACCACATCAAAAGTTATAATCCCAAGAGCATTCACGGATTTTTTCGTACGCAGTCCTTATAATCTACTAACTATAAGAGTTTCCCTCTTTGTAATTTTCATTTATATAAATCACCCTAACCGGTCATGAATTAAGCATTTATTTATTTATTTTATTTTATTTATTTATTTACAAAATATGTAATACAAAGCCTTCGTGGCCAAAATAAAAATATTACATAACAGAAATATTAATACCTGAGAAATATTAATATATTTATAATATACCAAATTCATTTAAATTAAATCTAATAAATTAGTTCATTGGTTCATTGGCTCCCCAGCCATAAAAAACAGTTAAAAAACAATAATAATAAAAAATAAAAAATAGTCCTACTCAGTAGCGACTTTAATTAGGAAATAAGAAATCAACTCATGTAAAGCAAAAAAGGAATATTATATTAACTTCATCAACCCAAATCCCTTACTAGCTTTACTATCATAAAAAGAAGCTAAAAAAAAATTTAAAAAATAAGTGTAAAAATAGCAAAGCTAGTAGAAGAATTAGAGAAAGAGTAAAATAAATAAATTTGTTAAAATTGACTAGTAAATAATTGTAGGAGTTTTAGTCTAAAAACATTATTGGAGTGTGAAAAAATCCTCAAAGAAAAAGGTAATAAATTCCACCAACGTGCAATCCTTACCACAAAAGACCTTTCAAAAAATGAAGAATTTATTCTCTGAATATAAATCTGAGGATTTCTAGTCGATCGCGAGAACTCAAAGTTTCTATATAAAGTAACCGCATTTACTGTTGAATTATATTATTTCTGCCCAACGGTGCTCTCAAAAATTTTGAAAAATTATATTTGAAAAGTTCTATACTCGTAAACACTAATCTTTAAGAAAATTATAAAAATTAGCGATGCTTTTTAAAGATAGTAATTTAAATGAATTAAAAAGAAATAAACAAAATTCTCACATAACTAAGTATATTACAGTTTTATTTTTACAAAGAAAATTAAAATGAAATTGAAAAAAGATTCGGCTGTGCCGTATCTTTGATACCCTTCACCATATTACCATATTACCATCTTACTATCTTATCGACATCATATTACCATATTACCGACAAATAATAAAATTTTCGCCTCAACGTATGCTTTCATATTTTCACATATATAAATCTAAATTTTTTTCAAACTACGAAAATTTGAATATATAAAAAAAAAACAATCATAGCAGGCTTTGCTTTTAAAAAATAAACAACAACAACAATTCCATATTTATATATTTTTTTATGTGTGTATATACAAACTGGCTGCACCCAGCAGTTCAAAAGGTGCCAATTAACCCATTATCACTAGATATATAACTACTTAGAGGATTCACTAGTTACTTTTGGTAGTGCAAGTGGTTGATAAACCATCACATTCTGCATTACATTTCACTAGTAAAATAACTACTAAAGAATATTTATTGTTTTAACTAGAGAATATAATATCTTAAAGTAAACTGCCACTTCTATGTTTACATGTAATGCATAGAGTTGCCGTTGAGAGTTTTAAAAGTGTAAATTGAGAAATTTGATCTCGTATTATATATGAATATGCTGCAAAACTTCTTTTAGTGAATTCACTATTGATATGTAGTGCATAGTGTTTATAAAAAACCGACTTTTCAAAAAACCGGTTTGACGGTTAACCGAAAATTTGCTAAAATTAAAAAACCGGTTTTTCGGTTAACCGTCTACTTAAAACCCGGTTAAACCGGTTAACCGACATTTTAATAATAATTCTAATTTGAAGCTTAATAAAAATATTTTTGATTAAAAAAAGTGTTTTTCAACTTATTAGTTTAACCATGCACCATATAATAAACAGTGCACTGCAGTGTTCTTTATAAATTGCGATTGATTTACATAGAAAATTTATAATACTTTTTTCAGCCTTTAGACTAGTTTTAATATAATTTATAAAAACATTTTTTTGGCATCTTATAGCACAGCTTTTGAAGCTTTATAATGATCTAAAATTATTCTATAAAGATTTTTTTCATTTCTTTTTTTTTTTTAATTTTTCTAGCTTTAAAAATTAAATTAAATTATCGAAATTTTATAAAAAGGAAGCTTTAGACCTAGGATAATGTACTTTATATTATGATTTATATTCACCTCATTTAAAGTTTTTCTCTCAAGGAAAAGTTTATATAATTCTTAAAATAAAAATGTGATAAAAATACCTGCATAAAATTGAAAAATAATTAACATTTTTTCTGCTAAAAACGGATTTGTTTTTAATTTTTGGAAGATTATTTAAAAGTAAATTTTCTGCACTTATTTAGTTCTACTTTCGAAGTCTTTATTTGTTCCTATTATCCTATATAAAATCTTATTTTCTCTTAAGCTATACATTAGGTGTAAAGTTATTTTCTTCTTTTGGAAAATTTCATTCGCATGAAATTAAAGTTTTTGTAAATAGAATGCTTAATTGTCTATCTGATTTATTATACATACAGTTTTAAAATATATTTAACTTCACAGAAGTATATCTATCAACTGACTACTTTTTAACTCAAATAACAAGGATTTTTAGAAGTTTCAAAATATTTTCTTATATTTTAAATTCAGAAAAAAATAAAAAAAGACGAAATTTAGTGATATTTGAAGCAAATTTTGAAACCGGTTAACCGACACAAAAAAACCGAGTAAACCGGTTAACCGAAATTGAATATTTCAAATTAACCGGTTCGCAAATAACCGAAATTTTAAGAAAAAACCGTTTTTTCGGTTAACCGGTTTATAAACACTAGTAGTGCAGATAGTGGCGTTTCGCTTTCAGAAATTTACATAAATTTATGCCAATTCATTACAACTATTAATTTAGTGAACTCACTATTGAAATGTAATGCAGTTAGTGGCCAATCGGCAAAAAAATCTTAAATTTGTCTCTAGAATTAAACTTGATTATATAAGAATTCCTTATAACTATTACATTAGTGAATACACTATTGAATAGTAGTGAAATTGTTGGCTCTTGGTTTTCAGAAATTTACATTAATGTGTACGATTTCGTTACAAATATTAATTGAGTAAATTCACTATTGAAGTATAATGTAATAAGTGGCCAATTAGCAAAAAAGTATTGCATTTATCTCCAGAAATTCCCTACATTATAAACAAATTCGATACAACTATTTTGTTAGTGAATACACAATACATTTTTACAATTATTGATTTATTTTACTACTCAAATGTAAATATATTTAAGGAATGGTAGTCTGTTTTTATGCTATTTTTAAAACTATTTTTCTGTAAGTGCCTCTATATACAATTTAAGTTCTCAAATACTTTGGTCGGTATATATATTTATTTAGCAAAATTTATAAGAGATATATAAACTAAAAAATTCAATAAATTATAAAACTTTTTTATGTATGTAATTTATTAACAAAAATATTTAATACTAGCTTTTTCCAGTGCGCTTCACTACCCCATTTAACGCCACAACTAATATTTACTTTATATGTGGGCTAATACTCCCCCCGCACCTATTCGAATTTTAATATGAAAATTAAAAAAAATTTTTAAGACTTTCACTATATACTCATTTAGATATGCGAAAATTTATATATTTTTTTGTATCCATTTTCATTTTATCAAAGCGATATAATTAGCTGGACGTTCATATGAAGATTGAGAGTTTCCACCATAATAGTTCTTCAGATTATCACTCCCCTGCTACGATAAAAAAAAATATATATCATACTTGAAGTTAGTGACAATTTATTTATATGAAACTATTTTTTATTTAATTATTAAATAAATTATAACAAAAATAGTAAAAAAATTGTTCCGTTGAATATTGAGATTAGGACCCTAATAAATTTAAAGTAAAAAATATAAATAATGAAATTGAAAAAAGATTCGGCTGTGCCGAATCTTTGATACCCTTCACCATATTACCATCTTACCATCTTATCGACATCATATTACCATATTACCGACAATTAATAAAATTTTCGCCTTAACGTATGCTTGCATATTTTCTAAATCTAAATTTTTTTCAAACTACGAAAATTTGAATATGAAAAAAAAAAAACAATCATTTAAAAAAAGAAACAACAACAATTCCATATATATTTATTTTTGTATGTACAAACTGACTGAATACACAAAGAACAACAACAACACTGTTATTTATTATATTACTGCTGTTGCTAACTAAACTACTTGTCTATACAAAAAACAAAAAACGTCACTAATAGTCATTACAATAATATACATGTTTGTGTATGTATTTATGTATATTCTTAACAGATATGTTTTAGTCTTTAAAAATAAACAACTACAATTCCATATCTATTTATTTTTGTACAGACTGCATATACAAAGAACAACAACAACACTGTTATTCATCATATTACTGCTGTTTCTAACTAAACTACTTGTCTATACAAAAAACAAAAAACGTCACTAATAGTCATTACAATGCTTAATATACATGTTTGTTGGTGTATTTATATTCTTAACAGATTTGTTTTTGGGCCATAACTCTGTTGATTATGAACGAATTTGGTTTATTAAAAAAACCGAAATTTTATAAAAATATTTATCACTGATCTATATAAAAAAATCTATATATAAAAATCTATAGCTTGAACAAGGGCTTCAAAAATAAAAAAATTCGTTTTCCCCGATATCTCTAAAAACCGGTTTTTAAAGCATATCTCCACCATTTATAAACCGATCTTCCTGATTCAAAAAACTGAAATTTTATAAAAATATTTGTGACCGATCTGTATAAAAATAAAAATCTATAGCTTAAACCAAGGCTTCAAAAAATAAAAAATGCGTTTTGTCCGATATCTCAGTTATTACTGAACCGATTTATTTCATTTTTTCAGAACAAAAATTCAGAAAAAAATGTCCGAGAATTCTTTGTAAAAACGAAGTCCGTAGTGTATACAGAGGCTTATTTCATTTTTTCAGAACAAAAATTCAGAAAAAAATGTCCGAGAATTCTTTGTAAAAACGAAGTCCGTAGTGTATACAGAGGCTTCAGAAACTGGAAAACCGGTTCAAAAAACCGGTTTTTTGAACATATCTCCGCATTGTATGAACCTATCTTGCTGAATTCCAATAGCAAAATTCTCGAAAGCATTTCCGATCGTTTGACATACATATTATATATGTCAGTTATCGGTGGGCTTCATAAACGCCATTTCAACCGACACACGGACGGACGGACATGGTCCAATCGTCATCGCTTCTTACAAGGATTCCGAAAATATAAACTTTTTTGCTCTCTGACGAAAATTGTGGAAATTACAAACGGAATGACAAACTTATATATACCCTTTACACCTGTGGTGAAGGGTATAAAAAACATATGATCGGCCTAACCCGATAATACCCCAATCACCTATGGTAGTGTAGAGTTTAATTATTGAGACAAAAGTTGCAGGAACAACATAATAAAATACCTAATCACTAGCTTTTATTTATTTATTTATTTATTTATTTTTTACAAATTTAGTGAAATCATTAAAATATAAAGTTTTTTTCTTTAAAAGCTGTTAAAAAAAAGTAAAAAAAAAAATCTTTCATAGGACAACATTACACTTAATAAATTATTATATAATACTAGTTACTTTTAATAATTTAATTGTTTGTTAAATGTTCACAGTTTGTCTAAATAAATAATATAAAAATAAAAAAGTAGTAATTAAATTATCAATTCATTAACTACATGTAATGCCTAAAATTGCCGTTAGTATTTTGTTAAATAAGATATTTTATGTAAATTCATAATCCGACCCATATATAAATTGCCAATTCACTAACTACATGTAATGCACAAATTCCCCATTATTGTTTTCATAATACGTTTTCTCTTAATTCATAAACAAAATCATATATAAATAGCCAATTCACTAACTACATGTAATGCAGAAATTCGCCGTTAGTATTTTAGTATAATTTTTTTGGCATAGATGATGCATACATTACAACAAATATTCTCTTGAAATTGAAAACAGCACATAGCTGAATGTTAAGTAAAGAGATCAATAGCCCAGTGGTTAATATGCGTGCCTACAAACCAGAAGGTTAGAAGTTCAAGCCCAGCTGAAGACATCGATGGATAAAAATATAAAATAAAAACTACAGAAAATTCTTAAATAAAACTAAATTAATAAAATAAAAATACAATAATTACTTATCAGGGAAATTAAAACTTTAAAAATACAAAATAAAAGTACAATTTTATTTTTTCAACTTTTTCGTCCCAAATACTAGAATTTTTGTACTACTGAAAGTACTAGTGTCTTGTTATGCTGATAGTGCTAGTTTCTTAAGAACAGTTAAATGTGTAGTATTATGTTTCATTCGAAATAACTAGAAAAATTGTTCCATCCAAACTACTAGTGAATAGTAATGCAAAGGGTGGCCAATTGGTTACCTCCAATGACATCCCCATGTTAAATTCACCAGTTAAAAGCATTGTGAGTGGGTTGAAAAGTAACTAGTGGTAGTTCTTAGTGGCTAACGAATTCGACGTAACGGAACTAGTTCTGCGAACTGCTGGCATATACAAAAAACAACAACAACACTGTTATTTATTATATTACTTCTGTTGCTAACTAAACTACTTGTCTATACAAAAAACAAAAAACGTCACTAATAGTCATTACAATGCTTAATATACATGTTTATGTATGTATTTATGTATATTCTTAACAGATATGTTTTAGTTTTAAAAAATAAACAACAACAATTCCATATCTATTTATTTTTGTACAGACTGCATATACAAAGAACAACAACACTGTTATTCATTATATTACTGCTGTTTCTAACTAAACTACTTGTCTATACAAAAAACAAAAAACGTCACTAATAGTCATTACAATGCTTAATATACATGTTGTGTGTGTATTTATATTCTTAACAGATTTGTTTTTGGGCCATAACTCAGTTGATTATAAACGAATTTGGTTTATTAAAAAAAACGAAATTTTATAAAAACATTTATGACTGATCTATATAAAAATAAAAATCTGTAGCTTGAACAAGGGCTTCAAAAATAAAAAATTCGTTTTCCCCGATATCTCAGTTATTACTGAACCGATTTATTTAATTTTTTCAGAACAAAAATTCAGAAAATAATTTCCGAGCCTCTTTGAAAATTCGAAGTCCCTGGTATATGCAGAGGCTTCAGAAACTGAAAACCCGGTTTCAAAAACCGGTTTTTAAAGCATATCTCCGCCATTTATAAACCGATCCTGCTGATTCAAAAAACCGAAATTTTATAAAAATATTTGTGACCGATCTGTATAAAAATAAAAATCTATAGCTTAAACCAGGGCTTCAAAAAATTTAAAATGCGTTTTGTCCGATATCTCAGTTATTATTGAACCGATTTATTTCATTTTTTCAGAACAAAAATTTAGAAAAAAAATGTCCGAGACTTCTTTGTAAAAACGAAGTCCCTAGTATATACAGAGGCTTCAGAAACTGGAAAACCGGTTCTAAAAACCGGTTTTTTTAACATATCTCCGCATTCTATGAACCGATCTTGCTGAATTCCAATAGCAAAATTCTCGAAAGCATTTCCGATCGTTTGATATATATATTATATATGTCAGTTATCGGTGGGCTTCATAAACGCCATTTCAACCGACACACGGACGGACGGTCGGACGGACGGACATGGTCCTATCGTCATCATTTCTTACAAGGATCCCGAAAATGTAAACTTTTTTGCTCTCCGACGAAAATTGTGGTAATTACAAACGGAATGACAAACTTATATATACCCTTTACACCTGTGGTGAAGGGTATAAAAATATCACCACATTTACATGTTATTAACTATAAACGCACAAAAAACTATAATGAATTAGAAATTATAAAGTAACATAAATATGCATCAATGTGCTAAATAAAATTCCAAACATTTTCAAAACAATTTCATATTTATGCAATTTATTCCAGCAACTTTATATTTATTTATACAGTGTTGGAAAAAATAATAGGGACACTCTAATTTTTCAATATATTCTTACTTTTTTATTTACTATTCCATAGATATTAAAAAGTATATACATAAAATTAAATAACTTCAAATATTTTAACTTATAAAGCAAAAATAAGGAACTAATTCTGCAAAAAAATATTTTTTTTTTTTTTAAAAAAGGCCTGGAAAAAATAATAGGGACACTTAATGTTTTCGACAAATATTTATTTTTTTTAACATTACCATCATTTGCAAATACTTTTTCTATACTTGGTTGAAGATCCTTTCATTTTTATAACCTCCTGACAACGGCGATTCATAGATCCCACAAGATTCGCACATACCTCGGGCGGAATTGAGTACCAGGTTTCTTCAATTTTTTCCCACAACTCTTGTTTATTTTTTGATTTAAAGCTACCAATTTTATTTTTGAGGACTCCCCAGAGATGCTCAATGGGGTTTAAGTCCGGTGGTTGGGACGGCCACTCCATTACAGGCACCTCATTCTGCTGAAACCACGTTTTGACGCTTCTAGCGGAATGCTTGGGATCATTATCCTGCATGAATTCCCATTTTAGTGGCATTTCATCCTCAGCAAATGGAAGCATTTTATTCTGGAGAATGTCTATATAGTCAGCAGCATTAATTTTTCCCTGAATCCAAACTATTGGACCAACTCCAGAGGCCGAAAAACATCCCCATAGCATTATAGAACCACCACCGTGTTTGACGGTTTTTTGGTATATTTTGGATCAAATTCAGCATTTGCAGGACGACGTACAAATGATTTTCCGTCAGATCCAAATAAATTGACTTTTGTTTCGTCTGACCATAGTTCGTTGTTCCAGTTTTTACGGCACAGGTGTCGCCTGGCAAATTCCAACCTTTTTTGTATGTTTTTCTTGCTCAACAGTGGTACTTTTCTCGGACTGCGTCCCATTAATACGACTTCCTGCAGCCTATTTCTTATTGTTCGACTTGTCACTGAAGCACACAATTCATTTTTAGGGCTACTTGATGACATAAAGGGGTTATTTTTGGAAAGTCGAACTAAACGTTGGTCAAAACGCGCTGATGTTTTACGCTTTCTACCTCTAGTTTTATGACTTTTTTTTCGAATGAATGGCATTGAATACTTTAGTTTTGGAACACTTCGTTATGTGTGCAATTTTTCTAATTGATAACCCGCCCGAATTTAATTTAAGAATAAAATTTTTTTCGGATTCAGTACAATGAACACCACGACACATTTTCAAATTTATTTACCGAAGACATAAAACATAAACACGAAACCAATATGATTAAATTAATCACATAAACTTTGCTTTACAAATTTTTAATATGTTTATGTTAAAAATAATAATTTTTATTGACTAATGGTAATTTTTTGTAGTGCGTCCCTATTATTTTTTCCAATTGAAATTACAAATTCACTGATTTTTTTTGCAAATAAATATAAAATAAAAGCGCAAAAGAGAAAAAGTAAACAAATAATGAAATTCCGTTATTTTAGGAACAGTTAAATAGCGGGACCCCAAAAAAAAAAAAAAAACTTAATATAAAGAAACTGTTTGCATCTGTTTGCGAAAGTAAGGGTCGTCCATATTATTTTTTCCAACACTGTATCTATGTATATGTTAGCAGACAAACTTTCAATAAATACATTTACATATCCTTCTCTACCGATATGTATAGCTTGAAACACACCGAACTACTAACTAGTTTAGTAAACTTATCAACATATGTTGGTAAAAAGTAGCGAACACACCATGTCGTGGTGTGTTCGATGGTGACCACAATCAAACTCAACATAGTTCTATGCCTTTGCCTATGACTCAGAATCTAATTCAGAAAATATATATGTACTTTGAGGGGTCTTAAATGATTCCTTCGACATGTTACACACGGAATGACAAAATTAATATATATATATATATATATATATATATATATATATATATATATATATATATATATACAGTGGGGAGCACAAATGAGTACATGTTTGTAATTTGTGCACTTGACATTGCATAAAAATTGAAATAATAAAGCAAATCCAAAAATACTTTCTTTAGTTTATTTTATGTTTAGTATTTAATAAAATAATTTATAAAATTCTAAAAATGATGTAATAACCTACTGACCCATATCTATTAACTACACTATATTATATTCCAATATATTTTTATTGTAGTAAAAAATTATGAAAAATTGAGTACGTGGGAGTTGTTTAGGTTTTGTTGGATTTTTTCTTAGAACTTGATGCTTTTGTTTTAAAATTATAAATTATTTTATTAAATACTAAAAATAAAATAAACTAAAGAAAGAATTTTTGGATTTACTTAATTATTCCAATTTGTATGCAATGTCAAGTGCACAAATTACAAACATGTACTCATTTGTGCTCCCCACTGTACCACTGAAGTTGCGAGAGTAAAAGTGTGAGACTCTGTCTATTTCAGAGAGCGTTTTGTTGAAATTTTGTGTTGTGGTTATGGCGGCGTGAAATTCTGTTTAAATTTGATCGTGATGGTACATCGCACAAAATTTTTAAAATTGTTCTCTGAAAGAGAGAGAGTCTCTCACTTTAACACTCACAGCCATAGTTGCCAGATAAATTTGGTGAAAAATCATCAAATTTGGAGAAAAAAATCGTTAATTCAGCTATTTGAAAAAAATCGTCAATATAAAAAAATACGTTTTCATATTTAATGAACATTTTTATGCTTTTTCTGATGAAAAATTCAATTTTAAATTGAAATTAATATAAATTACATTAATTTTATATTGGTGGCATATATAATAAACATCTGCATCAAATCATTTGCTTTTCAATTCACAGTAATGTTTTTTAATGTATGCTCTTACATTACTGCGAAAATAGAAAACAAAACAATACAAAACAAACTCTGTAAAAAAAATTATTTGAATTGAGTTGAATTGAAACGATGAAGCAAAAACAAAACATGTTAAATAAAAAACATCAAAACAAAACTGTGAATTACTGTCATTCCCTTACATCTAATATGAAAAAATGCATAACAATTATGTATTTTTAAATAAACAACAGATAATTTCAATGTTTTTGCTTAGAAATTGTAATAATTTGTTATTTTAATTATATTTAATTATATATAAAATGAAATAAAATTTATTTTATTTGTGATATTTTTATTTACTTTTAATTACATACCTATAATATTTAAATTTTTTTAATTTAATACTTCCTTCACATCAAATTTTGTAAAAAAAAACAAACAAATGACAGTATTGCATTTTTAGATTTAATTCAATTCAATTCAGTTGAAAATGATTTTTCTTACGTACGCACACACAGAGATTTGATTTTAAGTTTAAAAAACAATAACAGTCAACAATTGAAAAGAGAGTAATTAAAAATGAGTTACAAATGAATTGATGCAGATGTTTAATATATAATCTAATACACATAGGTACTATAATATATAGGAAAAAATTGTAATAATTTCTCACAAGATTTAAATTTTACAAATTTTAAAGCATTTTTATTATTATTTAATATGACAAAAACAGAATTTTTATTAAAAAATCCTTCAAAAGCAGTGAATAAGAAGTATAAAAGAATAACATCCTACCAATGACAACCATGGGTTAAAAAAGTACTTCTGCAGATTTTTTTCACCACTAAGTACTTCCTTCCAATGGCAACATAATGTTAAAATCATGCAATACTCTGATTATAAGGTAGGGTCTACAAGAGAGATTTTTCTGTCATAACAAACGTCAAATTCTTATCATGATAAGAAATTATCACGTGTGGACCCAATTTATTTATATTATTGCAGCCTTATGATATAATTATAAGAGCTCAAGCGAAGGTAAATTTGTTTTGCTATCATATGTAATTTAATTGTAGTTTTTTATAGTTTTCTTTGATATTTATTTTTTTACGAAGAAAAAGAAGCACTAAAATTATTTCGCCAATTTAAGTAAATTTATAGAATTAAACATTTTATGTGCTGAATATTATATTAAATTAAAGAAAAATAAATTGAAAGTATTTATTGGTAAGTAAATTGTATTTATTAGCGAATAAGTTGTGTTTATTTATTTTTTGTATTAAGGTCTGCATCGAGGTTAATAAAATTTCTGTCCTGCAGCTAATCTTTTTGGTGATTGTACCTGCTTTAAGAAGTTTTGAAGCAATTGTGCAATCGTTTCGTAAGGAATGTATAAGTATTTTGTAAAAAGTAAAGAGCTACTCTAACAGAAAATAATGCTCTTGCATACGATTTGGCGTCTTTTCCATTTTAATATAATTTCTTACGTTGTCCTCCCGGAATAAAGATAATCGCTTGGTTCCATTTCAAGTTGTATATCGAACAATGTCTTGATAGCAAAATAAAGGACTTGAGGAGGAGGACAATCCGACAAGATAAATTCTTCAGCTCTTAGTCGGTTAACTACAAGTTCCGTCTTCAAATAGAATCAAAATAAAACTGTGTGAGCTACGCTAAATTCTGAATACAATCCGACGATATAAATTCTTCGGCTCTCTGTCGGCTAGCTAAGATCGTATGAGCTATTTTACGAACTAAATATAATCCAACGAGATAAATGCTTCGGCTCTCTGTCGGATAACTAAGATCGTATGAGCTATTTTATGAACTAAATACGATCCGACGAGATAAATTCTTCGGCTCTCTATCGGTTAACTAAGATCGTATGCGCTATTTTATGAACTAAATACAATCCGACGAGATAAATGCTTCGGCTCTCCGTCGGCTAACTAAGATCGTAGGAGCTATTTTTTGGACTAAATACAATCTGACGATATAAATGCTTCGGCTCTCCGTCGGCTAACTACGGGTTCGGATACGGTTCGGAAGAAAGAACTTCGGTCGTGTCTGGTGATTCTTCGTTCCCTAAGATCGAAGTATAACAAGATCGGTACTTCGGTTCTCACTCAACTGTGTTGTCCTAATCTTGACTATTTATGTTTAAATTAAACGAAATTCTCCTATTGTATTGTTACTACTACAGTAGTTACAATATGTTAATATATTGGTGGTGTTATATTTGAAACTACACGTTACATTCTCCCCTTACTTTGAAAAAAAAAAAAAAAAAATATGTATGCACAAGGCGAGTTTCGATCTTGCGATCTGCACTACCCGAAGGTAACATTTACCGAAGTCATATAATTCAGTTTTACCCAATAATTCATTTGTTTATATATTTTTTTTTATTCTTTTTTTATTATGTGTTATTTTTTTTATTTTAAATATATAATAACTTATTTTAAAATTAGCTCCTTGGTTTTTCCCAAACACGTCAGCGTTGCCTTGCCATTTCTGACAATCACTTGTACTGTCGGTCATCCAGGTGTATAGATGTACCACATCTTTCGCCTGACACCAGGATCTGCTATTTGTATGCCCTCAAATAAGTCTTCACAGGGCTGTGTGTCTTCTCCAAGCAGTATACTGAGCTCCTCCTCTGGTGAATTTAGCTGAAGTATATCATTCTTCAAATCATCTTCTACCTGGTTTACTTGTTCGGCCCAACTTAAATATGGTATATCTGTCTTTTGCGCTTCCCCGTATACTCTGGTGCTGATCTGGGAATTACCGAAGCATTCGACAGAGGAGCTAGATGCGGTGGTGAAGTAAGCGTATGTAGGGCTGGTGCTTTTCGACTATCCCAAAACGTTTTGGCATATACAGTCAATCGCATAAATATGTATACGACCCGTATGTATTTTTTCAACTTTAGATTTTTTTATTTATTTTTAAAAATATTTGTAAAGATTTTGGTCTTATAGTTAATGGTATGTCTCTAAATTAAGAAAACCAAAAAAATCCTATTATGTCAGCTTTTATGACCACTTATATAAAAGAACCACTGAAATTTATATCGCAAAAGTATGTATACGAGGCATAAGAGACTTTGTTTTAATCGGATATAACTATTGTGTAAAATAATATAATGGATCCAAATAAAAATTAATTAGGAGATAACATGTCAAAGTATTAAATTATTATAAAATTTTATTTTCTTGTTGTTCGGCTAGAGGTCTCAATATAAAAAATAAAAACTCTTTTATGTTTTAATTTTATTATATTAATTTTATTTTTATCCAATATTTCGACCAACTTTGTTGGTAATCTTCAGAGATAAGTGTTTACTAAAAAATCAAAAAGAATTACATATGTATATAAAATATTCTAAATATAATTTTTAGTAAATGATGAATATTTTTCGAACTTTTTATGAATTAATAATTTTTAATTTTTATTCAGGCTCAAGTTCATTATTGTAATAAATTTTCTAGAATACAGAAAGAGATTTATTAGACACTAAGCAGGATGGAATGCATTTTCTGATCCGCTACGATATTCTTCAGCATCCATTGTGCCTTTTACTGCTAATCGTAAAGATCTTTCATTTAACTCACACTTTTTAAGAATTAGAATACGTAGCTTCATCACTTTACATATTCTAAGTTCTTAAGTATTAAGTTTTTCTTTTATTTTTATTGTATTCTACATTATTACAATGTTGTTTTACTGCTCTAGCTAACCGTCGCGACGGTAAGCATAGTATGCAGATTTATATGTTGTTTGTTTTGTCTGTTACATTGTTGGTTTTATATTAGAATTCCAACATACATTCAGTAAACAAGTTACAGCTTGCCCTCTGTAGTATTAAATATTCATCATTTACTAAAAATTAATACTACAGAGGGCACGCTGTATCTTGTTTACTGACTGTATGTTGGAATTCTAATATAGAACCAACAATGTTACAGACAAAACTAGAGTTTAAAATTACTACTAAAACATTTAAAAAATTGCATCATTTTTCTTATTTCTTGAAAGCAAATCATAACTTCATCAACAAAAGTTTTTATTATAAAAATACTAAAAATATACCACAATCAACGAGCGCCATATGTGTTTTCACTTGTACATTTAAATATTTTTAGCAGCTTTACTCAAAAAAAAGCAAACACCAACTTATTTTATATTAGCTTTTGTATTTATTAGTTGAACATTATCAATTTTCTAGTTCTCTTAAATATTTTGTTTACATATTTTTCTTCTCAAAATATATGTTGAACAAAAATTATACAAAATAAAAAATATGCAACATGACCAGTACGAACTGCGTAAAACATTTCAGCTTGTGCATTTCTTACTGCGAAGTAAATGTGTAGGAATAAACGAAGACTTGGGAAGCTGATAAGTTGAATATATGCGTACGAAATACGTGAAAAAATATGTTGAAAAAATATGCTTGTACTTGGCCATCTTTAGTAATATATGAACAGAAATAAAATGAAGTAAAGTTTTAAACAGAAATAAACAAAAATTTTTGATTTTATTATTGTTTGTTGTTTTTAGTTATTTATTGAATAAAAAATTAAATGTTAAATCATTATTAATATATATATATATATATATATATATATATATATATATATATATATATATATATATATATATATATATATATATATATATATATATATATATATATATATATATATATATATATATATATATATATATATATATATGTATGTATATAGTGCCTCCATCCACCAGAGACGTACGACAGAAACGGACAATGTAATAAATTATATATACATTCCTTTTTTTAGTTTTTTTAAATATAGGGAAAACATTAGTTTTGTTTGAATAAAAAAAAAAAAAAAAACAGTTCCTTACAAAATTATTTTTCGAGTAAGGTGCGCGAAAAGCCTAGAAATTGTGAGGTAGGGTAATTTGTCCCAACTAGCTTTATGTTTTCCTTATCAAATAAAACAGAAGAAAAAAAAAGGAAAATATATATATTTTTACAATTGTTTATACATATACTTACCTGAAGAGGACCAAATTAGGACATGTGACGGAGGAACGGCACCTTATTTAGGAGATTCCCTAGAAAGAACATATAGAGAAGAAAAAAAATTATAATAACATATATATATATATATATATATGTTTTATATTTATAATAATAAATTTTTTGAATTTAAATAATTAAAATATTGTTAATATAATTAAATATTTTTTATTGTATTTTAATTTTTGTAAACTCTTTGATTTTGTAAAACTATTCTATTATGAGATAATTTACTTTTTAAATTTTTTCAATAAAAATCAAATTTTTATAATGTTTTGAAGAAAATTTTTTCTAGTGTTCTCTTTATGAGTGGATTAGTAATTTCGGGGTAAGACAACAGGAGGGTAAGGGGGTAAGTCAAGCATAGGTTGGGATGACTCAGAAGTCATCAGGTGGAATCCCAATGGATTCCAAAAGGGAGGGCCAAAAGTTGGCGAAACATCTGCCAACAAAGGAAGAGGAAAGTGTTTTCTAATGAAGATTGTTTGAAGATTTTTAATTTTTTTGAATTGGTAGTAGGTTAATAGAGTTCTGTTCGGGTCCCAATTTTTTGGTGTGGGGACATATACCCTGCTCTGGCGGCAAGGACCACCCCATCCGGCGAGATCCAGCTTGGCACAAGCGAGCATACCAGCGCCGCCGTCAGTCTGTCAATGTCAGCTGGTTGAAAACCAGCTGTTTTATTTATGTCCGTCCCCACAGTACAAACATTGCGCCAAACGTGGGGCCCGCAGTGAACTAGTCCAATAGTATTTCTTTAGGCAGATCTTTTGCCTACAGGTTATGTAAGTCCCGTTTGAGTCGGTTAAGAATCCCCAACGTGTAGCGACATAGCGGTAGGTTTAGGGACCTGTTTTTTATTATACTAGCAATTTCAATAGTTTTTCTGTAGTAAAATGCTCACCAGAATCTCACCGGGAGAACTGCACGTTCTAGCATCTTTCGCGTTGCGACAGCAATGGTAGTAGTTTTTAACGGAAAATGTTCAAAAATTTGTGGGTTAGACAAGAATTAAGACTGCGTGATTGTTAGAAACGTCTATAATCCTCACCGCTACAACTCGACCCCAACTCACAAAATCCCTTCAAACACTTGCGTTTTTTTTTTTTTTTTTGCAATCGATTTAATTCAGCTTCGAAGAAATTTCGTGTTAGAAATGCAGCTCAGATAGTAGGCTTGTTTTTTTGTGTAGTCCTGGGTTAATTTTGGTATCCCAAACCAGAACCAAGTTGCACAGTGGTTCAAAAACGCTTTTTTAAATAAATAATTCAGTAACCAGATTTCCTACAAAACTCTAGATAATATTGCTGCAAGAATTATGTAATTATATGAATCCGTTAAAATGTTATTTTAATCTAAAGTTGGAACTTTAAAAAAATTTTAATTTTTTTGGGTTTATTTCCAAAAAGGTGGCAATATTTATTCAGTGATAAAATTAGTTTTTTGTTCTGGGCTTTATCATTTTTTTAATGTTTTCAAAAGAAATATTAATGTTAATGCGTGTAAAGTAAATCCGGATGAGTTTGGGACAAAGGTCTGCCCACGAGCCCTATAAAATTTTGAAAATTAATTTTTTTCTATTTTTGTTATGTTCTCAAATCGAAAAGCTTTGATCGACTTAAAATTATTTTAATCTTTTAGCTCTATATGTAAGGCATACACCCAAAAAGTATTTTCTAACGGAGGCCCCTTATAAAGACAGGGTGGCCATTTCAATGAAAAAAAATAATTTTTGAAGGAAGCTTTCACCGAACTGGAATTTTGGGTTAGGAAAATGGGAATCTATTTATTTTTTTTTTCTTTTAAGGACAAAATTTTTTATATCGTTTTAAAATGATAGCTTAATTAATGTCGATTTTATTTAAGTTCAAATATAAATTTTTTTCATGAAAAAAACACAAAATACAAAATTTTTAGTTTTTTGATAAATTTAATGAAAACATTTAGGTTGATTACTTTATTATATTATTATTTCTCAAGTAATAACCTTTCCAATGACACCAAATACTTGTATAAATACTTAACACAATCGTTTAAAAACTAGCTGAAACTTGGCCCCCTTAATTTCTATAGTAAATGTGTGCTGCACCATTCTATATACATAAGTGCACTGCAGTTTCAACGTGTTTATTTAAATAATTATGTGTAAATTTTGAACGGAGGTATTTTGCAACTGTCCTCAGACCAGCTAGAAACTTGTGCTCCCCCAAAACAATTTGAAAACACCTCAGAAATAACTGTGTGAGATTTTATTGAAACATATTTAATGGTCTAAAAGATACACAAAATTATTAAAAACACGTTGAAACGGCTGTGCTCTTATATATGTTTCAAGGTGTTTTTTTAAATAATTTTGTACAACTTATGAACTGTTAAGTATATTTCAATAAAATTACACACAGTTATTTCTGGGTAACCTCGGATGTTATATAATAAATAATTAAAGGAGTTGATCACTTTCGGCGGTTCTTCCGCTGTCCACATAACAGCTAGAAACTTGTGCTCCCATAAAACAATTGAAAAACACCTCAGAAATAACTGTGTGTAATTTTATTGAAATATACTTAATGGTTCATAAGTTGTACAAAATTATTTAAAAACACCTTGAAACATACATAAGAGCACAGCCGCACAGTGTGCGAACTTTGGAACAGCTACTCCGATTTCCATCTTGAGTTTAAGTTTTGAGCTTGGACCATATAGACCTACAGGGGGCGAGTCCACAAGGTCCCAAATTTGGACACCTCGGGGATAAAATTTATTGAAAACAATCCTGATTCCTTATATCTGAACCGATTTCAAAGATTTTTAAATGGGAGGAATCTGCTAGTCTAGGTCTACAAAAAAACATCGTCGTATGCATATATTATCTCCTTTAGTTTAAGAGATATTGAGCTTCAAAGATTAAAATTTTTACTTTTTAGACTGTCTTGGTGAAGTTTTTTCACTACAGAGGGTTCAATTGTTTTAAAATTGCTCTTATTTCATTAAAAACAAATACAAAAATTGTGTAAAGAAAGAATTTTGGAAAAATATTTTCGGAGTCAAAAGATACAAGCATTTAAATTTAAACTTTCAAAAAAAGTTGATTTTTTCCCGTTTTTTTTGCCAAAAAAGTGGTAACATTCTTTTTTCGTTATATAAAAATTTTCTTAAGCAACATATATAGTATTTATATTTTTCTGAAAGACAACTAAACACAAAATACTCCAAAGAAAAAAATGCTTCTAAAAATTGAGTTTTGCGAGAACCAGGGTTTCCCAAATTTGACAAATTTTTTCAATTAATTTCGAACTTTCGCCTTAATTTCTCAAATCGCAAAGCTGGAATCAACACTTAGTCCAAGTGTTTTAATTTCTTTCGCAATAGAAATTTTTTCTCCCCGTTATAGGTTGGAAAGATATAGCAAAAAACGTAAAAAATCCCATTTTTGAAAATTTTTTAAAGTTTTTTAGGAATTACGGGATTTTTGTAGACAAATCTAAAAAACTGAACTTAAGCATCAAAAAATCTACTCATATGTGAAATTTCATTTAAAAATATTCACTAGCAAGAATTTTATTGCATAATTAATGAAATTGAAAAAAGATTCGGCTGTGCCGAATCTTTGATACCCTTCACCATATTACCAACTTACTATCTTATCGACATCATATTACCATATTACCAACAAATAATAAAATTTTCGCCTTAACGCATGCTTTCATATTTTCACATATATAAATCAAAATTTTTTTCAAACTACGAAAATTTGAATATATAAAAAAAACAATCACAGCAGGCTTTGCTTTTAAAAAATAAACAACAACAACAATTCCATATTTATATATTTTTTTATGTGTGTATATACAAACTGGCTGCATATACAAAGAACAACAACAACAACACTGTTATTCATTATATTACTTCTGTTGCTAACTAAACTACTTGTCTATACAAAAAACAAAAAACGTCACTAATAGTCATTACAATGCTTAATATACATGTTTGTGTATGTATTTATGTATATTCTTAACAGATATGGTTTAGTTTTTAAAAATAAACAACAACAATTCCATATCTATTTATTTTTGTACAGACTGCATATACAAAGAACAACAACAACACTGTTATTCATTATATTACTGCTGTTTCTAACTAAACTACTTGTCTATACAAAAAACAAAAAACGTCACTAATAGTCATTACAATGCTTAATATATGTACATGTTTGTATGTGTATTTATATTCTTAACAGATTTGTTTTTGGGCCATAACTCTGTTGATTATAAACGAATTTGGTTTATTAAAAAAACCGAAATTTTATAAAAATATTTATGACTGATCTATATAAAAATAAAAATCTGTAGCTTGAACAAGGGCTTCAAAAATAAAAAATTCGTTTTCCCCGATATCTCAGTTATTACTGAACCGATTTATTTTATTTTTTCAGAACAAAAATTCAGAAAATAATTTCCGAGCCCCCTTTAAAAATTCGAAGTCCCTGGTATATGCCGAGGCTTCAGAAACTGAAAAACCGGTTTCAAAAACCGGTTTTTAAAGCATATCTCCGCCATTTATAAACCGATCCTGCTGATTCAAAAAACCGAAATTTTGCAAAAATATTTGTGACCGATCTGTATAAAAATAAAAATCTATAGCTTAAACCAGGGCTTTAAAAAATAAAAAATGCGTTTTTTCCGATATCTCAGTTATTATTGAACCGATTTATTTCATTTTTTCAGAACAAAAATTCAGAAAAAAATGTTCGAGACTTCTTTGTAAAAACGAAGTCCCTAGTATATACAGAGGCTTCAGAAACTGGAAAACCGGTTCTAAAAACCGGTTTTTTGAACATATCTCCGCATTGTATGAACCGATCTTGCTGAATTCCAATAGCAAAATTCTCGAAAGCATTTCCGATCGTTTGATATATATATTATATATGTCAGTTATCGGTGGGCTTCATAAACGCCATTTCAACCGACACACGGACGGACGGACGGACGGACGGACGGACGGACATGGTCCTATCGTCATCATTTCTTACAAGGATCCCGAAAATGTAAACTTTTTTGCTCTCCGACGAAAATTGTGGGAATTACAAACGGAATGACAAACTTATATATACCCTTTACACCTGTGGTGAAGGGTATAAAAATTAAAAATATGCAAAAAATCACAAATCCATGCCTTCTCAGTGTTTTTTGCAAAAAGTCTTCAACAAATTTTAGTATTTTATAGTTAGGTTAGGTTATAAGGGTCGCCCGCCATAGCGAGTGTACTCCGTTGGTCTATCCAGAAACCAACCCTTTCAGTGCTGGACATTCACATAACAAGTGCTGTACGGATTCCTCCGTATCGATGATCTATCAAGAGAAAGTAATGCTCTAGTTCTACTCCGAGACCGGAGTGGCCAGAGAGTTCTTGATAGTCTACAAGTGGTGATGGAGGACCACCTGCTTTCTATCTCATTCACCGCCCATTCATCAAGAGTATTGGATACAGTAACGAAGGGAGTGAGAATGTCCTCGCAAGCGAGTGCCTCGTCCAAAGACGATGCATTTACTGCGCATTCATCCGCCATTTCGTTACCTCGTATACCTGTATGGCCCGGAACCCATATCAGCTCCACCCGAAAGTGTCTTAGCTGAGTTAAGGAGCGTATACAGTCGTCAACATATCTTGATCTTACAATGGGGGAGTTCAGAGCCTTGATTGCTGCAAGGCTGTCCACATATATATCAATGTTCGAAGAGCAGAAATTAAATTCCTGAATTCGCTTCGCTGCCACGTTAATGGCATATACTTCGGCTTGAAAGACTGTGCACGTATTGGGTAATCTGAGAGACATCGAAATGTCTAAGTCATCAGAGAATATACCCGAGCCAGTGCCAGTATCTGTCTTAGAACCATCAGTGAATACTGAGATTGCAAATTCCTTAAAGACGGAATTTGTTGCCCAATCTTCCCTAGATGGGATTCTGATATCGAATGTTCTATTAAAATTCATTCTCGGTATTAAATAGTCAGTCCCCTGTATACGAGCTGATCTGCCTATTACATTCAATATAGTGCCGTGACCAACGCGGCAATGCCTGGGTTCGCCCGACTCTTTGAGTCGTAAAGCGGACTTGGCGGAGATATTTCTAATAAAAATATCAAGGGGAGGGATGTCAAGCCAGTCTCCAGACTGGCTTGGGGGTGGAACCCATTGAACCAGTAATTGAGAGACAAGCCAGTCTCTTCGTGTCTACAGCCTTCCACCATACAAGAGCACCGGTAAGAATGGGTCTAATAACCGTAGTATACATCCAATGGACGATATACGGTTTTAGACCCCATCTTTTCCCGAATGTCTTCTTGCATGTATAGAAAGCACACAGTGCCTTCTGCATGCGACTCTCAGCATTACGTTTCCACGAGAGCTTAGAGTACAGAATCACGCCAAGGTATTTGGCTTCCTTCGAAAGTTCCAGAGTGATGCCATCAAGACGTGGTTTCTTGAAAGCCGGAACCTTATATTTCCTAGTGAAAAGCACTAGTTCGGTCTTTGTGGGATTTACTCCCAGACCGTTGTCCGTAGCCCATGACAATAGAACACTTAGAGCTGATTCCATGAGTTCACTAATCGTGGAGAGAAATTTTCCCCTGATGAGGAACACAACATCATCAGTTCCTTATTCGCCGATCGACTCCCAGGTCATCCAGTGCCATAAGAATCGACGATATGTTCACATTATTGAAGGCGCCCTCTATATCAAGAAAGGAAGCCATCACATACTCTTTCCTGTCGAGCGTTTCCCCTGTCGTGCCGACCACGTCATGCAGTGCCGTTTCGACTGACCTACCCTTTAGGTAGGCATGCTGTGCCCTGCAAAAATTTGCCGGCGAGAGAATGCCCCTGACATGGACATCAACTAGTCTTTCCAGAGTTTTCAACAAAAACGATGACAGACTAATCGGCCTATAATCCTTCGCGGTACTATGGTTTATTTTTCCCGCTTTGGGGATAAATACCACTGTAACCTCTCTCCATTCCCTAGGAATATATTCCAATTCAAGACTACCCCTAAATATTCGGATCAGTCATGGCATAATGACTGATATAGACTTCTGCAGTAGCGCTGGGAAGATCTCATCTGGGCCCGGTGATTTATAGGGTTCAAAAGACGATATCGCCCACGCTACCTTTCTGTCATCAACAATAGAAGCTACTAATTCACTAAAGTGGGTTTGTGACGCTGGGAGGTTTCCAATTACAGATTCTTCGTTCGTATCGTCTCTGCAGCCCGGAAAGTGAGTGCTCATCAGCAGTTCCAAAGTCTCCTTACTACTCTCGGTAAAGGTGCCGTCAGGGTTCATGAGGAAACCGGGCGTGCCAGTATCCTAGGATAGTACCTTACGTAGCCTAGATGCATCCGTAGTGCTTTCCAAGTCTCCACAGAATGTTTCCCAAGATTCCCTCTTAGCCCTTCTGGTCTCTCTCTTGAAAGTGTTGAAACTTTGACGATAATTGTCCCAGTCTACTGCAACTTTTCGACCTTTTCGCCCTATTAAAAAGTTTCCTGCATTCATTCCTTAACTGCCTAAGTCTTGGACACCACCATGATTGTTGAGGTTTCCTAAGACCATGCCGAGCCCTACATGAAGAATAGTAAGCGGCCCTTAGTGTGCTAGTCAAAAGACTCACGGATTCGTCCAGGTCCTGTGTGCCGGCCAACCTCTCCGTTTGAGGCGGTTGAATGGTCCCCACAAGTTTGCTGAATTTATCCCAGTCAGTTTTCATATTATTCCTAAAGGGTTTTGCCCTATCTAATGTAAGTTCAATCGTGAAGAGAATCCGCATATGATCGGAGAATGAACATTCCGAAGATACTTTCCAATCGAAAATCCTAACCGAATCTGTGTTACCTACCAAGGTTATATCAATGACCTGTTCCCTGATTCTATTGAAAAACGTTGGTCTAGTACCCTTATTACAAATACTAAGATTAGTACATAGAAGATACTGAAGTAAAAACTCACCTCGGTTGTTTATATCTGTACTCCCCCACAGAGTATGATGGGCATTGGCATCGCATCCCATGACGAGATCGTGGCCCCTTGTACTACACCAATTTACTAATGTACGTACGGCACGTGGGGGTGAATTTTCCTTATCGTACGGTAGGTAGGCCGATGAAATTATCAGGGTTGGTAACCCTTGTCGCTCTAGCGCCGCCACCGTTAAATCACTCTTGCTGTAATTGGATATGAGAAAAAGCTTTATATCTTTTCTGACCATAATACAACTTCTAATTTTACCTTCTGTGTTGGGAGATAGGAGAATATAGTTCCGTGACCGGACGCCTCGAACTTTACCGGCTACAAACCAGGGTTCTTGGATTAAGGTCACGTGGATAACCTCCTTCTCCACGAAACGCAGCAAATAAACTGTCGCTGCTTCGGAGTGATGCAGATTAATCTGCACCACTTTCAGGCCGCTTGGGGTCATTGTTGGTTCCTCCTGGAAGAATCAGCCGAAGCTGATTCAATCAATATTTTACGACGCCGTTTGAGAGACGTAGAAGCCGGAGGGATTCTGAACCGATTTTGATCCAGAGATCCTTTCCTTCCCCTTTATCTCTCTCGCGTCCTCTTTCGATCGTCTAATCCACCGTTCCAAGCCCCTTGTTCCGTCGCTTAATGAGAGTAAGTATGGCTTCATCCTCCAAGATTGGAGGAGGAACCCATACTCTCACCATCGTTCGAAAAGGGACTTGATCCAGGGGGACGATCCCGATCTTGGCATTGGGCCAGAGTTCGCCAAGTCCTCGGATGCAGTTTTTGAGGAAGTCGAGTGCTTTCTCGTTACCACATCCGATGATCTTGACACCCTTCAACCATTTGGCGCCATCGAACGCAGTGAAGGAATCATCCTCACTGCGTCCGAGTTCGTCAACTAGTGCCCTCAAGATCTTCTCCTCCAGTAGTAGCCATCTGTCCGTAGTCATTATGCCCTCGGGTTGGCTACGGTCAATGATGGCCACTTGAAGCTCAGTAGCTGATGACAAGCTGGTTGAGGGTTTCAACCTCTTGCCCTCAGGTACCTGCGTCTCACTTGATCCTTGCCGCTTTGAACAGTGTTTGCCAACACTACCTTTGGTAACGGCTGCAGGGCCTCTGGTGGAGGTTTGTGCAGACCGTACTTTGGGCATAGTGTTGACAGACCCTGTCGTGCCACATCGATCATCACCTCTCTTTGAACCTGCTGCGGCTTCCTTGGAAGTGGATGGTCGAGCAACAGATTTTTCAGAGCCGGTGATCGTGCTCGGTCCAGAGTTAGCGTGTGCCACAGGTTTGGCTGTGATCACCTTCTTACTCTGGTGTTTCTTATCGGTCGTTGTCTGGGATGGCCTGACCTTTATACCTATGCCAGAGGTGAAAGAAAGATATACTGCCGCTCCTCTGGAGACAGACGCAGACCAGGATAGCGCCCAATATGGGAAGCAGACGCATCCTGTATTTGAAAGACCTTTCCTTACAGACGGACCTGGACCAGAGTTGGAAAAACCAATGCCACAATCCCGGACAGACATTTAGTGCGGACAGGAACCCAGTAGCCGACCTTAACATAGGTAACAGACGCTACTAGGTGGGGTCGTGACCACACAGAATGGTCTAGAAGGGGGTCAGTTACTCCACAGACCGCTCCTGACATGGAGGACAGACGTCGTGGAGTATGGGATGGGTGATTCTTGGTTCGCATCCTGTGGATGCTTAAGCCCCTGCACCGTGTCTGAAGACTCAAGGTGATCACCCCTCGCAGGGGTTGTACATAGTTAAAAAGAAACCTTATGTCATATGTATATCGGAAACTGTCAGGTTAAACTTGCAGATTATAACATATTTCGTGCAGACAGAAATGATAGACAACGTGGTGGTGGGGTCGCTATTTTTGTTAAAAGTCATCTTCGTTGCAGGACCATTTATCAACATGGATCATCTGGTAATAAAGACTGTGATTTTCTATTGTTAGAAATTTTCGGTGGTGAACTCAAATATCTAATTGGAGCAATTTATAGACCTAGTAAGAATATAAATCTTTCCATAATAACAACATGGTTGGAAGAACACTCAATGGAATATAATGATATTATTTTAGCAGGTAATTTTAATTGTAACTTATTGGAGGACATTTCAATTATCCACACCTTTCAAACCATTGGAATACACACAGTAAATACTGCGATACCTACACATTTCACATCAACAAATAACACTATTCTTGATCTGTTCTGCGTTAATAATACATCCAAAATACAGTTATATGATCAAATATCCGTACCCTGTTTTTCCATACACGATCTCATTTATTTAATCTACGATCCATTTTTAAACTCTCGAATACTAAAACTGTGTCTTATCGAGATTATAAACATATTAACTATGATTGTCTTGAATATGAAATTGATCATTTAAATTGGCAAAATATTTATAGTATGATTGATGTGGATGAGCAAACCAATTTCTTTAATGAAATGGTATCCTATCTTTTTGAAAAATATGTACCAGTTAAAATAAAAAAGTTAAAAACTGTACAAATCCTTGGTTTAACATAAGCATATGTAATTTACTTGAAGAAAGAAACTTAGCATACGGAAAATGGAAAAGGTACAAAACTCCACAAACACACGATACTTTCAAATCGTTAAGAAAAATAGTTAATCGTGCCATCAAATCTGCCAAGCAACAATATTTTGGCAGAAAGTTTCATTCTAAGCAAAACGAAAATTTTGCCTTATATCGCACATATATTTAATACAATATTTATGACATCAGTTTATCCAAAATCATGGAAACTTGCAAAGATTGTTCCATTACCTAAAAGTGATAAAGAATTCAGACCAATAGCTGTCTTACCGTATCTATCAAAAGTCTTTGAAAAACTTGTATGCACAAATGATGAATTACCTTAGCAAAAATAATTTATTGCATAATAAACAATCAGGTTTTAGGAAAAGGAGAGGTTGCATTACTACCCTTATCGACGTTTCAAAAGAAATTCGAGTTCATATCGACAATGGAAAATTAGCCTTTCTAACACTTTTAGATCATTCTAAAGCTTTTGATTCCGTGAATCATGCTACTTTAGTCAAGAAACTTGTTAAAATGTTTGGATTTTCCACATACTCTTCCATATTGATCTCGTCATATCTTCAGTCCAGAAAACAAAAAGTTGTTTCAAATGGAAACTCATCAACCGTTGCTGAATTGAGTTTGGGTGTTCCACAGGGGTCCATTCTTGGACCTTTGTTATTCTCGTTATACATAAATGACCTGCCAAATACTATACAAACCTGCCAAATCCATATTATGCTGACGACGTTCAACTATACACTTTTTGTGAAAAGGAAGACATTCTGAGCTGCATTCTTAATATAAATTCGGATTTAGGAAATGTGTATGAATGGGCATGCAGGAATGATATAATTTTGAACCCAAGAAAAGTTATCAATCATAAGAATTTTGACACTAGTTTGCTCCCAGTGATTCATATTAACAACACTAACATCGATTATGTTAAAAATGCAAAGAATCTTGGCATAATATTTAACGATACTTTATCATAGAGCGAACAAATTAACAAATTGGCATTCTCATTACTATACTCCACAGCATATTAGACTCTTGCTTGCCAAAACTTTTATATTACCAATACTCCTTTATGGATGTGAAATGTTCAGCAGTTGTGATAGTGTTGCTAAAAGTAAACTATTAAGAACTTATAATGTTGTTGTAAGATATGTGTTTGGCTTAAGAAAATATGATCGTATATCCATGTATACTAATCAGATCTATGGAATCTCTTTTGAAAATTACTTAAAATTTAGAACACTAATACTGACTCATAAAATAATTTTTACTAAAGAACCTGATTATATATATAACAAAATTAAATTTACCAGATCAGTACGTAACAACTTAATTGTACCTTTGTCTTATACTAGATTATTTTCTGACAGACAATTCCTCATCAACGCAACAAAACTTTGGAACTTTTTGCAGTATTGCTACCATTTTATTCCTAAAGCAACATCTTTTAAGAATCAACTTTTTAATTATTTCAAAACTTAATTGTATTGTATTTCCGTAAAAAAAAAAAAAAAAATATATATATATATATATATAAATTTCTAATTATGTTATCGTTATTATTTATTCATTCTTATTATTATTTTTATTCATATTTTCTATAAACTTTTATCTAATTTCTGTAATTTCCCATTCATAATAGTAGTATATTTATATAGGTTCTGGCTCACAGTGTGTCGATTCGCGTACTTTTTCAGTCAAAAAAGTATAAAGAGGAATTTTTTTTTATTAAATACTACAATATTTTTTGTGTAAACGGTGAAATTGGAAACCAATGAATTTATATGTGTATTTTTTGTTTTTTTGTATAATAATATGAATTAATATGGAAACAATTTTTTTTTTTTTTGCACTTTTAATTATGATGAAATGGGAAAATAGTGTTTATGTATGTTGTGGCTAACAGTGCGTCGAATCGCGTACTTGTTCAGTCAAAAAAGTATAAAGAGGAATTTTTTTATTAAATACTACAATATTTGTTTTTGTAAACGGCTAAATGCATTTTATGAAATTGGAAACCAATGAATTTATTTGTGTATTTTTTGTTTTTTTGTATAATAATATGAATTAATATGGAGACAATTTTTTTTTTGCACTTTTAATTGTAATGAAATGGAAAAAATGTATTTGGGTCGGTTCTGGGACAACTGAGCGTAGCCTCCAAAACATTTGAGGGGGGGGAGGGGGTTTGTTTTTTCAAGAATTTTTTTTGTCATTACTGAAAAATTATTTTAAGTTAGGGTTCGCAGATGGCAAATTTTTTTATTGATCAATCTGAAGAAATATAAAGGGGGAGATCCCGCCCCCCTTTGTGTGTTTAATATATTGTAATAATATATGTATGTATGTTTGTTTATTGTGTGCTTTTTTAATAAATACTACAATATTTGTTTGTGTAAACGGTGAAATTGGAAACCAATGAATTTATTTTTGTCAACATTTTTTTTTTTTTTTTACTTTTGTATAATAATATGTATGTAATTATGTTAAAGTACATACAAACGAATTAATATGGAGACAATTTTTTTTTACACTTTTAATTGTGATGAAATTAAAAACTGATGACTTGGATAAATAGAGTTTGAGTATGTTTGGTTTATTCATATGGTTGTTTTTGTTTTTGTAAAGTGTAAAATTTAACTTGAGAATTGTTTTTGTTTTTTAATATGCATAAAATAACCTTGTAAAAGGTTTTTGACTTTGATGAAAAATATGTTTGATTTTGTTGGGTAAGGTCACGCATAATTTGTTCTTAATGTTATATTAGAGGAAAGTGTTATAGACATTTGGGTTTGAAAGAATTAATTGTTTAATTAACTTTTTGAAAGCAAATGTTCACTGGAATATTTTTATACTTTTATGAAGTTGAAAACCAACATCTTTACAAATATTTTAAAAAGAAGTACAAAAATCGAATGTTTGAATTGATGTTACATTTCATTGCCTAGTTTAAGGCGTTTATATGTATAAGAAATGTGGGAAAAATTAATAATTCTCATAATTTTTAATGATTTCAACCAAACTTTTTAATTCATATTACATTTAATTGCCTAGTTTAAGGCGTTTATATGTATAAGATATGTAGGAAAAATTGATAATTCTATTCTTTAAGAATATATCATAAATTGCATGATTTTTTTTTCATTTGATGACAGATACATAAAGTGGGGACAAGTGTGCTTTTTATTAAATTCTACAATATTTTTGTAACACGGCCAAATGCATTTTATGAAATTGGAAATTGTATAATAAATAATATGTATGTAATTATGTTAAAGTACATTCAAATAAAATAGTAGGGAGTAATTTTTGTGCTTTTAATTGTGGTGAAATTAAAAAGTGATGACTAGGATATAAAATTTAACTTGAGAATTGTTTTTGTTTTTTTCATATGCATAAAATAACCTTGTAAAAGGTTTTTGACTTTGATGAAAAATATGTTTTATTTTGTTGTAAAAGGTTTTTGACTTTGATGAAAAAATATGTTTGATTTAGTTGGGAAAGGTTATGTTCTAATGTTATATTTGGAAATTATTGTAAAATTTATGTTAAGACAATTATGAAATTTATGTTAAGAGAATTGTGAAATTCATGTTAAGACAATTATGAAATTTATGTTAACAGAATTGTGAAATTTATGTTAATGTGATGAGAGTAAAATAATATAAAAATGAGAGTAAATTGGAATTATATGAAAAACACTCAATTTTTATAAAAACTTTTTGGAGTAAAAACTAGTGAATCTGATTTATGATTTTTTTTCAAGAGAAGAGAGTATTTTTAATTGCTATAAAAAGGCATATCAGAATATATTTTTTAATCATTGCTCTAAAAGTTACTTCAAAGTATACTTAACAAAATGGTGAGTTATCGCTTTTGGATAACACTTTTGATTATTTATTTATTTTTTTATTTTAAATGTTTCGTTTTTAGATGTATGAACAAATTATTAAATTGGCTCAGGGTATTAAGCCCGAATATATAAAAATTGACGACATTCCTCTATATCAACCATACAAAATTTTAAATTTCGATTGGAAAGAAACGCAACATGGATCAAAAGTAATAGCATATTTAGATAATAATAAATGGTTTTATCTTCCGCAGCGATTTACAAAATTTTTAAATAGAGAAGATCCATACTTGACTAAAATGAATGATCGAAAATGGACAATTGTTTACAAAGGTCGGCAGTCATCAAACGGCCTTGCAATATTTGAATTAAATTATAATAAAAATTGTTAAATGAACTACAATTTCATGCAATAAAATACATTTAATATAAAAATATAGAGTAAATTTGAATTATAAATGTTATAAAGTACATAAAAAAACACTCAATTTATGTAGAAACTTTTTGGAGTAAAAAAAAAATAATTATTTTTAATAAACAAGTAAAGTGGAATAGATATAAATATAAATTTCTGAAGCAAACTTTTTAATCAGTTGTTAAACTTATTAAAAGGAGGAACAAAAAATGAATTCGAATAATATTACAAATGCCGATATTGTTGCGGCATTCAATAAATTAAAAACAAGGCCATATCTGGCAATAAAGGATTTACTTCAATCAAAGCCATATAAGGTTTTAACTATGTTACGTCATAAGAACAAATATGGAAATGTGGTAATTGCAGAGCTTGAGGAGGGAATGTTATATCTTCCCAAACGATATAATAATTTGGAAGATAATATAATAGAAGGAGTTTACAATGAACAATTTATATTAAGAAGAAAGTTAGAAAATGGCTTACATGTTTTGGAATTAGAAGAAGCAGCCGGTGATAATTCTGCAGTAGAAGACGAAGTGAGAGAGTTTTTCATTCCAAATTCTCAATCATTATTCAGTTGGGAAAATAATAAAATATAACATGATAGTTATTAATTTTTTAGCAAATTAAAAAAAAAGTAATAAAAGCTATATCAAAAATAAAAAAATTGTGTTTTTTTATTTTATATTCAACATGATTAGATGAATACTCGTTTATAATTTGGCATATGAAAATAGTAATTAATATCGAATGCTGCGTCAGCGAAAAATTTCAAATGAAATTTGATATTTTTGTTCACAATTTTGTTGGAGTTGTAGTTTATGTGCATTATTACATATTAAATTTTAATTGTTTATAGAATTTTTAATATATAATTCGATTAATAAAATTTCAACTTTAATTAAAACTTTTTGGTTTTTGTATATATATATATATACATATGTATGTGATATTAACAAGAAGGAAAATGTCATATGATTATTTTTTTAACTATAATAATAATGAAAAATATTAGTTGATTTTGATAGACATAGTCATGCTTAATTTGAATAGTATTGGTATATTTAATATTACAATGAATTTATTTGAATTACATTTTAAGCAAACTTTTTTTAATTTTCCTTATGTTAATACTGGTTAGTTTGAATTGTTTTTTATCAATTTTGTATAAATAATGAAAAAATGTCTAGCAGCTATTTTTTTCATAATTTTTATCAAGAAAATGTTAAAATTTTTTACAGTATATTAATAAGGTTCGTAGGGTTTTGTTTAAGGGGTTATAGTCTATGAATAATATGAAAATATCCAATTTAAAACTAAATTTTTGAGGGAAAAGTGATATATTTACATAGTAGCTTTATAATATCCCGATTTTTTATTTTATTTATATATTTAATAACCTGAGACCATTTAGAACACTTTTTATGTATTTTTCAATTATATACCCCATTAATAATAAATAAAACATTTCAACAAAAATATATTTTGACTTTGACTTCTTATTATTAATATACAAGTTTATATATAAAATCAAAAGTGTCTAGATTACAAATCTGTATAAATTTTCCGTACATCTATATTGGTTTTTTTTTCTAAAAAACAAAAAATATCCAATTTTTTCGCACTTTATTAAACATGTATTTTAATTGTTTTTTTTTTTTTTTTTTTGTGTATTTGAGTTTAGCCTGGTAATAAGATATCATATTTTTTTTATATATATACTTTTTAATGAATAATACAATATATCTGTATACGTATAGTGTTGTCATTTCCTAACTTTCAGTGGTAGATTTAACATATGAAAAGATTAAAATTAATTGAAATTTTTAAAGAATTCCATAGTAAGTATAACGGGTTCAGTTGTAATTTTTAGGATATAAGCACTATTTTTACT
The DNA here is from genome assembly GCA_951394005.1 of Protophormia terraenovae. Classification (NCBI taxonomy): domain Eukaryota; kingdom Metazoa; phylum Arthropoda; class Insecta; order Diptera; family Calliphoridae; genus Protophormia; species Protophormia terraenovae. The sequence goes on along the minus strand of OX596078.1, from coordinate 2,384,640 downwards.
GTAATTTCCAACATTAAAAATAAGTCTGAAGAAATATTGCTAAGTTGTCATTTGAACTCAATTTTACAAACAATTTGTTATTTGATGCTGTAGAACAATCTGGCATAATATTTTGAACGATATAGCATTTTCCCATTTAAATCTACTGGCAACACCGCTAACGATAATGAGAATTGTTTTGTTTTGACTTAAATAATAAAAAATATATTGTTTGATTTTGATAGGTATGGTTAATTGGAAATGTATTGGAGTATTTAATATTTTAATAATAAATGCACATATTTGTCTTTTTTACGTTTAATTTGATTAAACTGAAGTGAACTATAATATTAACAAAATATTTTTCGTGACACATGCCAGATTGATATTTATCATCATCTTGTAAATTTTTAGTATTTAAAAATGGCCTGTTAAATGTTAATAATATTTGAGATTATATCTTAGAATTTATATTCAAAGGATATAAAAATCTATATAATCCGATATTTCTACACGACTACATATTCATAAGAAAACGCTTTCAATATCCTTTTCTAAATAAAAAAGTACTAGGAATAATAAAAGATGAATGCAATGGTAAAATAATAAAGGAATTCGTTGGTTTAATACCTAAAATGTATTCGGTTAAACCTAACATATATGGAAAAGAAATTGAAAAAATAAAGGGTAAATTATAGATAATAAAAACTAAACTATTAATAAGTAACTACAAAAATAATTATATTATAATTCTTTTGTATATAATTAAATAAAATATTCCTGAAATTTATATGGAAATGATAACCAAACATTGTTTATGCTTTCAATACAGAAGAATTTTTGTCTCCTATATACACGAAGAAAATTTTTACTTGTAATAAAATATGTATGTATTTACTTTTTATATATATATTTAGGTGAATAGTGTCAAAAAAAATATATATATTTTTTTTGGTTTATGCTGTCTATGTGAGAAAATTTATGTTGTTTACATCATTCATATGTATATGAAAACCTTGTGGAAGTTATTTGACCACATAATTTTTGTGAAAAAATTAAAAAAATAATAAAAAAATTATATTTTTTAAAAAAATTTTGTAAAAAAATATAATTTTTGTGAAAAAAATTAAAAAAATAATAAAAAAATTATATTTTTTAAAAAAATTTTGTAAAAAAATATAATTTTTGTGAAAAAAATTAAAAAAATAATAAAAAAATTATATTTTTTAAAAAAATTTTGTAAAAAAATATAATTTTTGTGAAAAAAATTAAAAAAATAATAAAAAAATTATATTTTTTAAAAAAATTTTGTAAAAAAATATAATTTTTGTGAAAAAAATTAAAAAAATAATAAAAAAATTATATTTTTTAAAAAAATTTTGTAAAAAAATATAATTTTTGTGAAAAAAATTAAAAAAATAATAAAAAAATTATATTTTTTAAAAAAATTTTGTAAAAAAATATAATTTTTGTGAAAAAAATTAAAAAAATAATAAAAAAATTATATTTTTTAAAAAAATTTTGTAAAAAAATATAATTTTTGTGAAAAAAATTAAAAAAATAATAAAAAAATTATATTTTTTAAAAAAATTTTGTAAAAAAATATAATTTTTGTGAAAAAAATTAAAAAAATAATAAAAAAATTATATTTTTTAAAAAAATTTTGTAAAAAAATATAATTTTTGTGAAAAAAATTAAAAAAATAATAAAAAAATTATATTTTTTAAAAAAATTTTGTAAAAAAATATAATTTTTGTGAAAAAATTAAAAAAATAATAAAAAAATTATATTTTTTAAAAAAATTTTGTAAAAAAATATAATTTTTGTGAAAAAAATTAAAAAAATAATAAAAAAATTATATTTTTTAAAAAAATTTTGTAAAAAAATATAATTTTTGTGAAAAAATTAAAAAAATAATAAAAAAATTATATTTTTTAAAAAAATTTTGTAAAAAAATATAATTTTTGTGAAAAAAATTAAAAAAATAATAAAAAAATTATATTTTTTAAAAAAATTTTGTAAAAAAATATAATTTTTGTGAAAAAAATTAAAAAAATAATAAAAAAATTATATTTTTTTACAAAATTTTTTTAAAAAATATAATTTTTTTATTATTTTTTTAATTTTTTTCACAAAAATTATATTTTTTTACAAAATTTTTTTAAAAAATATAATTTTTTTATTATTTTTTTAATTTTTTCACAAAAATTATATTTTTTTACAAAATTTTTTTAAAAAATATAATTTTTTTATTATTTTTTTAATTTTTTTCACAAAAATTATATTTTTTTACAAAATTTTTTTAAAAAATATAATTTTTTTATTATTTTTTTAATTTTTTTCACAAAAATTATATTTTTTTACAAAATTTTTTTAAAAAATATAATTTTTTTATTATTTTTTTAATTTTTTTCACAAAAATTATATTTTTTTACAAAATTTTTTTAAAAAATATAATTTTTTTATTATTTTTTTAATTTTTTTCACAAAAATTATATTTTTTTACAAAATTTTTTTAAAAAATATAATTTTTTTATTATTTTTTTAATTTTTTTCACAAAAATTATATTTTTTTACAAAATTTTTTTAAAAAATATAATTTTTTTATTATTTTTTTAATTTTTTTCACAAAAATTATATTTTTTTACAAAATTTTTTTAAAAAATATAATTTTTTTATTATTTTTTTAATTTTTTTCACAAAAATTATATTTTTTTACAAAATTTTTTTAAAAAATATAATTTTTTTATTATTTTTTTAATTTTTTTCACAAAAATTATATTTTTTTACAAAATTTTTTTAAAAAATATAATTTTTTTATTATTTTTTTAATTTTTTCACAAAAATTATGTGGTCAAATAACTTCCACAAGGTTTTCATATACATATGAATGATGTAAACAACATAAATTTTCTCACATAGACAGCATAAACCAAAAAAAATATATATATTTTTTTTGACACTATTCACCTAAATATATATATAAAAAGTAAATACATACATATTTTATTACAAGTAAAAATTTTCTTCGTGTATATAGGAGACAAAAATTCTTCTGTATTGAAAGCATAAACAATGTTTGGTTATCATTTCCATATAAATTTCAGGAATATTTTATTTAATTATATACAAAAGAATTATAATATAATTATTTTTGTAGTTACTTATTAATAGTTTAGTTTTTATTATCTATAATTTACCCTTTATTTTTTCAATTTCTTTTCCATATATGTTAGGCTTAACCGAATACATTTTAGGTATTAAACCAACGAATTCCTTTATTATTTTACCATTGCATTCATCTTTTATTATTCCTAGTACTTTTTTATTTAGAAAAGGATATTGAAAGCGTTTTCTTATGAATATGTAGTCGTGTAGAAATATCGGATTATATAGATTTTTATATCCTTTGAATATAAATTCTAAGATATAATCTCAAATATTATTAACATTTAACAGGCCATTTTTAAATACTAAAAATTTACAAGATGATGATAAATATCAATCTGGCATGTGTCACGAAAAATATTTTGTTAATATTATAGTTCACTTCAGTTTAATCAAATTAAACGTAAAAAAGACAAATATGTGCATTTATTATTAAAATATTAAATACTCCAATACATTTCCAATTAACCATACCTATCAAAATCAAACAATATATTTTTTATTATTTAAGTCAAAACAAAACAATTCTCATTATCGTTAGCGGTGTTGCCAGTAGATTTAAATGGGAAAATGCTATATCGTTCAAAATATTATGCCAGATTGTTCTACAGCATCAAATAACAAATTGTTTGTAAAATTGAGTTCAAATGACAACTTAGCAATATTTCTTCAGACTTATTTTTAATGTTGGAAATTACAGTAAAAATAGTGCTTATATCCTAAAAATTACAACTGAACCCGTTATACTTACTATGGAATTCTTTAAAAATTTCAATTAATTTTAATCTTTTCATATGTTAAATCTACCACTGAAAGTTAGGAAATGACAACACTATATGATATCTTATTACCAGGCTAAACTCAAATACACAAAAAAAAAAAAAAAAAAAAACAATTAAAATACATGTTTAATAAAGTGCGAAAAAATTGGATATTTTTTGTTTTTTAGAAAAAAAAAACCAATATAGATGTACGGAAAATTTATACAGATTTGTAATCTAGACACTTTTGATTTTATATATAAACTTGTATATTAATAATAAGAAGTCAAAGTCAAAATATATTTTTGTTGAAATGTTTTATTTATTATTAATGGGGTATATAATTGAAAAATACATAAAAAGTGTTCTAAATGGTCTCAGGTTATTAAATATATAAATAAAATAAAAAATCGGGATATTATAAAGCTACTATGTAAATATATCACTTTTCCCTCAAAAATTTAGTTTTAAATTGGATATTTTCATATTATTCATAGACTATAACCCCTTAAACAAAACCCTACGAACCTTATTAATATACTGTAAAAAATTTTAACATTTTCTTGATAAAAATTATGAAAAAAATAGCTGCTAGACATTTTTTCATTATTTATACAAAATTGATAAAAAACAATTCAAACTAACCAGTATTAACATAAGGAAAATTAAAAAAAGTTTGCTTAAAATGTAATTCAAATAAATTCATTGTAATATTAAATATACCAATACTATTCAAATTAAGCATGACTATGTCTATCAAAATCAACTAATATTTTTCATTATTATTATAGTTAAAAAATAATCATATGACATTTTCCTTCTTGTTAATATCACATACATATGTATATATATATATACAAAAACCAAAAAGTTTTAATTAAAGTTGAAATTTTATTAATCGAATTATATATTAAAAATTCTATAAACAATTAAAATTTAATATGTAATAATGCACATAAACTACAACTCCAACAAAATTTTGAACAAAAATATCAAATTTCATTTGAAATTTTTCGCTGACGCAGCATTCGATATTAATTACTATTTTCATATGCCAAATTATAAACGAGTATTCATCTAATCATGTTGAATATAAAATAAAAAAACACAATTTTTTTATTTTTGATATAGCTTTTATTACTTTTTTTTTAATTTGCTAAAAAATTAATAACTATCATGTTATATTTTATTATTTTCCCAACTGAATAATGATTGAGAATTTGGAATGAAAAACTCTCTCACTTCGTCTTCTACTGCAGAATTATCACCGGCTGCTTCTTCTAATTCCAAAACATGTAAGCCATTTTCTAACTTTCTTCTTAATAAAAATTGTTCATTGTAAACTCCTTCTATTATATTATCTTCCAAATTATTATATCGTTTGGGAAGATATAACATTCCCTCCTCAAGCTCTGCAATTACCACATTTCCATATTTGTTCTTATGACGTAACATAGTTAAAACCTTATATGGCTTTGATTGAAGTAAATCCTTTATTGCCAGATATGGCCTTGTTTTTAATTTATTGAATGCCGCAACAATATCGGCATTTGTAATATTATTCGAATTCATTTTTTGTTCCTCCTTTTAATAAGTTTAACAACTGATTAAAAAGTTTGCTTCAGAAATTTATATTTATATCTATTCCACTTTACTTGTTTATTAAAAATAATTATTTTTTTTTTACTCCAAAAAGTTTCTACATAAATTGAGTGTTTTTTTATGTACTTTATAACATTTATAATTCAAATTTACTCTATATTTTTATATTAAATGTATTTTATTGCATGAAATTGTAGTTCATTTAACAATTTTTATTATAATTTAATTCAAATTATAGCAAGGCCGTTTGATGACTGCCGACCTTTGTAAACAATTGTCCATTTTCGATCATTCATTTTAGTCAAGTATGGATCTTCCCTATTTAAAAATTTTGTAAATCGCTGCGGAAGATAAAACCATTTATTATTATCTAAATATGCTATGACTTTTGATCCATGTTGCGTTTCTTTCCAATCGAAATTTAAAATTTTGTATGGTTGATATAGAGGAATGTCGTCAATTTTTATATATTCGGGCTTAATACCCTGAGCCAATTTAATAATTTGTTCATACATCTAAAAACGAAACATTTAAAATAAAAAAATAAATAAATAATCAAAAGTGTTATCCAAAAGCGATAACTCACCATTTTGTTAAGTATACTTTGAAGTAACTTTTAGAGCAATGATTAAAAAATATATTCTGATATGCCTTTTTATAGCAATTAAAAATACTCTCTTCTCTTGAAAAAAAATCATAAATCAGATTCACTAGTTTTTACTCCAAAAAGTTTTTATAAAAATTGAGTGTTTTTCATATAATTCCAATTTACTCTCATTTTTATATTATTTTACTCTCATCACATTAACATAAATTTCACAATTCTGTTAACATAAATTTCATAATTGTCTTAACATGAATTTCACAATTCTCTTAACATAAATTTCATAATTGTCTTAACATAAATTTTACAATAATTTCCAAATATAACATTAGAACATAACCTTTCCCAACTAAATCAAACATATTTTTTCATCAAAGTCAAAAACCTTTTACAACAAAATAAAACATATTTTTCATCAAAGTCAAAAACCTTTTACAAGGTTATTTTATGCATATGAAAAAAACAAAAACAATTCTCAAGTTAAATTTTATATCCTAGTCATCACTTTTTAATTTCACCACAATTAAAAGCACAAAAATTACTCCCTACTATTTTATTTGAATGTACTTTAACATAATTACATACATATTATTTATTATACAATTTCCAATTTCATAAAATGCATTTGGCCGTGTTACAAAAATATTGTAGAATTTAATAAAAAGCACACTTGTCCCCACTTTATGTATCTGTCATCAAATGAAAAAAAAATCATGCAATTTATGATATATTCTTAAAGAATAGAATTATCAATTTTTCCTACATATCTTATACATATAAACGCCTTAAACTAGGCAATTAAATGTAATATGAATTAAAAAGTTTGGTTGAAATCATTAAAAATTATGAGAATTATTAATTTTTCCCACATTTCTTATACATATAAACGCCTTAAACTAGGCAATGAAATGTAACATCAATTCAAACATTCGATTTTTGTACTTCTTTTTAAAATATTTGTAAAGATGTTGGTTTTCAACTTCATAAAAGTATAAAAATATTCCAGTGAACATTTGCTTTCAAAAAGTTAATTAAACAATTAATTCTTTCAAACCCAAATGTCTATAACACTTTCCTCTAATATAACATTAAGAACAAATTATGCGTGACCTTACCCAACAAAATCAAACATATTTTTCATTAAAGTCAAAAACCTTTTACAAGGTTATTTTATGCATATTAAAAAACAAAAACAATTCTCAAGTTAAATTTTACACTTTACAAAAACAAAAACAACCATATGAATAAACCAAACATACTCAAACTCTATTTATCCAAGTCATCAGTTTTTAATTTCATCACAATTAAAAGTGTAAAAAAAAATTGTCTCCATATTAATTCGTTTGTATGTACTTTAACATAATTACATACATATTATTATACAAAAGTAAAAAAAAAAAAAAAATGTTGACAAAAATAAATTCATTGGTTTCCAATTTCACCGTTTACACAAACAAATATTGTAGTATTTATTAAAAAAGCACACAATAAACAAACATACATACATATATTATTACAATATATTAAACACACAAAGGGGGGCGGGATCTCCCCCTTTATATTTCTTCAGATTGATCAATAAAAAAATTTGCCATCTGCGAACCCTAACTTAAAATAATTTTTCAGTAATGACAAAAAAAATTCTTGAAAAAACAAACCCCCTCCCCCCCTCAAATGTTTTGGAGGCTACGCTCAGTTGTCCCAGAACCGACCCAAATACATTTTTTCCATTTCATTACAATTAAAAGTGCAAAAAAAAAAATTGTCTCCATATTAATTCATATTATTATACAAAAAAACAAAAAATACACAAATAAATTCATTGGTTTCCAATTTCATAAAATGCATTTAGCCGTTTACAAAAACAAATATTGTAGTATTTAATAAAAAAATTCCTCTTTATACTTTTTTGACTGAACAAGTACGCGATTCGACGCACTGTTAGCCACAACATACATAAACACTATTTTCCCATTTCATCATAATTAAAAGTGCAAAAAAAAAAAAATTGTTTCCATATTAATTCATATTATTATACAAAAAAACAAAAAATACACATATAAATTCATTGGTTTCCAATTTCACCGTTTACACAAAAAATATTGTAGTATTTAATAAAAAAAAATTCCTCTTTATACTTTTTTGACTGAAAAAGTACGCGAATCGACACACTGTGAGCCAGAACCTATATAAATATACTACTCATAATGACTAATGTTTTATTCATAAGATTTTATATCTTGTAACTTTGGGATTATCAATAATTAAATAAATAAAATAGAAATAAAAATGAATGCATTGTTCTGTATTTGTACATTGAGTAAAAGTATTGGTCTACAATTAGCCACAGGTCTAATTTTTAGCTCATACACAATGGTGTAGGGTATCATATGTCGGTCTTGACCGACTATAGTTTCTCTCTCGTTTTTTGAATACTATTTTTATAGATAGGGGGTATATTGATTTTGTCATTCCGTGAGTAACATGGCGAAGGAATCATTTAAGACTCCATTATGTATGTATTTTCTATGTCGTGTACGACAACGAAATTTTGTACGAATAGTTCGCGGGTAGATATAAGCTTGGAAACCAAATGTGGCCTTGGTCCGCCCACTTTACCGCCCATCTCCCATATGAGGTAAAACGTCAACGAAATTTTGTACAAATAGTTCAAGGACCAATGTAAATATGGAAACTAAAAATAGGCGTGGTCCGCCCACTTTATCACCCATCTCCCATATAATGAAAAAATTTAAAAAGTTGATAGTGGGTATATAGATTTGGCCGAGCCGAATAAAACATTCGCGCTTGTTCTTTATTTTTTTTTTTTTTGGTAACTGTTTCAATACGTGAGACATTTGTCATTTTTATTACTTTTTTATCTTTATGCCTACCATCAAAAAGATGGGTGGTATATTGATTTTTGTCATTTCGTGTGTAACATGTCGGAGGAATCATTTAAGACCCCACAAAGTATATATTTTCTGGGTCCTGGTTCGATTCTGAGTCGATCTAGCTGTGTCCGTGCGTCTGTCTGTTGAAAGCAGGATAGGGCTCGAACGCGACAATGTAAGGAGACGAAATATGGCACAAATATTTACCTTATATAAGGTTTGTTTGGTATTGATAATGGGCAAAATCGGTTAATAAACAAAAAAGTTATGGGCTAAAAACTAGAAGCAAAGGGTGTCCGTTTCATACATTTCTGCTGATATCTCTTAAACAAAAGCTTGTACGACATCGAAATTTTGTACAAATAGTTTGAGGGTCGATATAAACTTGGAAACCAAAAATGGGCATGATCCGCCCACTTTACCGCCCACCTCCCACATAAGGTGAAGCTTCAACGAAATTGTGTTCAAATAGTTCAAGGACCAATGTAATTTCGGAAACAAAAAATGGGCGTGGTCCGCCCACTTTACCGCCCACCTTCCATATAATGTAAAATTTTAAAAAGTTATGGTGGGTATATAGATTTGGCCGAGCCGAATATAACATTCGCGCTTGTTTATATTGCTCTTTATTATTTTTTTTAATGCAATAGCTTTGTTATAAAAAATATTGAATATTTTTATATTTATTTTTTTTACGAGCGTAACCCGGTCCGCTTCGCTACCCTTTATTAGGCGATATCAAATATTTACTACCGTTTAAAAGTTTTAAAAGTGGGCGTAAATGTGGGCATGACATCCAACCCAGTTCTTACATAGCCTATAACGACCACAGGAACTGGTACTATCTGTGTGTCCAATTTCGTGAAAATCGGTGTAGCCGTATAAGAGTTTTAAAAAAGTGGGCGTAAAATGTGGGCGTGACATCCAATCGAGATCTTACGTAGCCTATATCGACCACCGGCACTGGTACTATCTGTATGTCAAATCGGTTTAGCCGTTTAGACGTGATTGACGCACAAACAAACTTACACTTCATTTTTATAATATATATTAGGATTATTCCTTTTTGTAAAGCTCAATAGCTTTGTTAATTCAAAGTTTCGGTCCGTTTTTATACCCTTCACCACAAGTGTAAAGGGTATATATAAGTTTGTCATTACGTTTGTAATTTCCACAATTTTCGTCGCACAGTGTCCCGTTTCAAAAATTAAATGAAAATAAATCTGGAATTTCAAAACCGCTGATCTGATTTCAATGAAATTTCAGAGAATGTTAGTAGAGGTGTAGGCAAGTTTAATTTTTGAGTTTGGACCTTATAAGCATAACGGGGGCGGGTCCAGAGGGTCCTAAATTTGGACACCTCGGATGTTCAAAAAATTTAAAACGGTCCAGATTCGTTATATCTCAGCCGATTTAAAAGATTTTTATATAAGTGAATTCTGCTAGTCGAGATCTACAAAAAAACGTTGTCGTATGTGTAGGTGATCTCTTTTAGTTTAAAAGACATTTGGCTTCAAACATTAAAATTTTTATTCTTGGACCAATTTTGGTAAAGTTTTTTCGCTATAGCGGGTTAAAATTTCAATCGATTTTTTTGAAATATTTTTTTTTTTTATTTTATTAATAACAAATAAAAAAAATTGTGTTAAAAAATTTTTTGGAAAAAATCTTTACGGAATCAAAAGTTATAAGCATAAGCAGGAAAAAAATAATTAAAAACTTTAATACTGCATGAACCAGGGTCTCTCAAATTCGTCCCATTTTTTTATGATTTTCAAATTTTTGACTTCATTTATCAAATCGCAAAGCTGGAATTAAAAAATTTATTTTGGAAGCGCAAAATTATGAATTTTCAGTGCATGTAAAATTACTTTCGCTAAAAACTTCGTTCAGATATTATTAAAAATAAATAGACAACACGTTATAAAAACGTATTTGTATACATGATAGGTTACATAGTCTATAAGGTTTAATATATACTATACTCCAAGTCAATTGAAAGCATTTAAAGAAGTTACAGGCTAAGCAATATAGCACTGCTCATTGAAAAGCTTATTCAATAAAGGTACATTTATTTTCTGTTTTTATACAAGAAACAATTTATAATTTCATACAAATACGTTGCCTTTCCCTGAAATTAAACAAAACAAAATTAATTATATTAAAAATGAAAAGTACTTTAATTTAAAACAATATTTATATGTATCCACTATGACCGTATACGCAACGTCTCCTTTCTTAGAAATTTAATGAAATTTTTATATTTTTATAAAAGCACTGAAATTTCGTTATACATAGAGAAATATCTTCTTTAATTCAAAGTTTTTGCAAGGAAAAAATGCGAAATATATTTTAAAACTTTTGAAGGATTGAATTAAACGTCATTGCTTAAAATTTTTTAACCATGTGGTCTAATACTCAGACGTGGAAGATTTCTCAGATCTGTTGAAGATTTTTTATTCAGCTTCAATATTAGTGCAGTCTAAAGTGTTGTTTAGTCAACAAGTTCAAATGGTAATCATTCTAGAGAATTCAATTAACAATTTAATCGCATTAAAACTACTAAATTTTACGTAAAATGTAAAATATAGAACAAAATGAAGCAAAATATGAATATGTTGCTATTGTTGTGCACACTCCTATATGAAGATTGTAGAGTTTTATTCCAGTTTTTGTTAATAGACAAAGTTAAAGTTATTTAAATATTTGTGTTTTTGTTAATCCGTAAATATGCATATAATTTCGTAAAATAATTTTTGTTGTAAACTGAATATTCTATAAAATAAAACTATAAAGAATATAAAGAACAGCAATGGATCCGTCTTATTAATATTAGAGCGTCACCTAACATTGCACAGTGGGGCCAAAAGCAAAATAAATGGTAATAAGTCTGGAACTATGAAACCATTGAACCGATTTAGATGAAACTTGGAACATCGATAGTTAGGCTTTCAGAATATTGTTGGATAGAATGTGTAGCTGGAGCAAGGACGCCGCTACAATGGGCCAAAATTGACCACCTCCAGGGTGAAACTTCAAAAAATAAATTTCTCATTTTTGGCCTTAACTTTTTTGCGATTTTGCCCTATAACTTTAAAATAAAATCTCTAAAATTTTTTTAAAAATATCTACAATTTTCTAAATTATGCTAATAAAAATGTTTTTTTGTTATCTCAATTCGATTACAAGAAAAAAATTTTCAGAGTAAAAATTTCAAAACAGGTCTCAAAAATTGAAATTTTTGCCAAAAAAGTAACTTTATATATTTAACTTTTTTAAAACATTTTGTTAAAAAAGTTTAATATTTTTTGACATTTTCTGAAAGACGCGACCACAAGAAAACGTGTAAATGTAATTTTGAAAAGTTCTGAACGTTCACCCTACATTCATCAGTATCAAAAATGATCAATTTTGGATGAGAAGTTGAACTTTCTGAGTCTGTAAACAAAAATTGATTGTTGATTTCGGTACTTCTGTGAATTAAACTATATAGATCATTATGCTCTTCAAGGTTTTGCAAAAAATTATTACAGCCTACCAGTAAACTTATTCACACGAGGCAATTTTTCGAAAATTGTTTAATAATAAAAACTTCGGCCTTTAAAAATATATAGTAAAATTAAATATATTTTTCTGATCTGTACATTTATCAATTTTACATTAAATATTTTAAATTATGTGCAAAAATTATGTTGATACCTATAATCATTTAGAAATTATTCAGTGTCAAATATTTGAAATATGTCCATATAAACATAATTTTAAAATAGTGAAATTTATTATACATAGTTTTAAAAAAGACACAATTTCCTTTACATTGATATATAATATTACTATTTTGTGTTTATTACATTTATAGTAAATTAATTTCAAATAAGAAAAACGCAAAAAATTGTGAACTCTTCATGTTTCCTTCTATTTTTGGTAATGCAGTGGGATAAGACAGTGCGGTAAGGCAGAATAAAAAACAATATGAAACGAGAGAAAAAGATATAGTCGGTCAGGCCCGACTATATGATACCCTACACCATACAGTATATTTCGGGGAGGGGTCTTTTATTAGACATGGACCCAAATGTGGACCGATACTTATAAGTGTAAAATAAGACATACAAATACAGAATATTACGTTGATGCTGACATTTATATGAATTTATTCACTTTTGGGTGATTCCCGAAAGGGGGCCTTATATGGGAGCTATGGTAAATTATGGACCGATCTTTGTAAAATTTGGTACTATCATTTATGTTTATATAAAACTTATTTGTGTCGAATATTAACTTGATACTAACATTTTAGTAGAATTTATGGCCGTTAAATTGATTTTTTGGAAAGGGGTTTATATGGGAGCTATGAGTAATTATGGACCGATCTTTTTAAAACTCGGCACACTTATTTAAACTTATATGAAACTTATATGTGCCAAATAATATTAAAATATTGCTATATTTAAGGGATTTATGATCGTTAAACCCTTTTCCGGGAGGACATTTGTATGGGGGCTAGGTGAAATAATGAACCGATCATAACCAATTTCAATAGGCTTCGTCCCTGGACCAAAAAAATGCTGTGTACCAAATTTCATAAATTTTGGTGCAAAATTGCGACCTGTAGTTTGATTACAAGGTTTACATGGACGGACAGACGGTCAGACGGACAGACGGACGGACGGACATCGTTAAATCGACTCAGAAAGTGATTCAAAGCCGATTGGTATAAATTAAGGTGGGTCTTAGACCAATATTTTTGGGTGTTACAAACATCAGCACAAACGCACCCTACACCACCTATGGTGGTGTAGGGTATAAAAACGAAAGATTTTACAATTTGCAACTCTTTGCTAATTTAAAATTTATTTACAAGAAACGTTGCAAACACAAAATAGTAATATTATATATCATTTTAAAGGAAATTGTGTCTTCTTTTAAACTATGTATAATAAATTTTACTATTTTAAAATTTTTAGCACACTTGACTTGAAAAAATACGAACAAATGCAACTTATGTTTATATGGACATATTTAAAAAATTTGAGACTGAATAATTTCTAAATGCTTACAGGTATCAACATAGTTTTTTCACACGATATAAAATATTTAATGGAGAATTGATAAATGTGAAAATCCGAAACATATATATAATTTTACTATATACTTTTAAAGGTAGAAGTTTTTATTATTGAAAATTTGGGTATTTTCGGAAAATTGCATCTTGTGACTAAGTTTACCGGTATGCTGTCTTAATTTTTTGCAAAACCTTTAAGAACATATTGAGCTATATAGTTTAATTCATAGAAGTACCAAAATCAACAATCAATTTTTTTTACATACTCAAAAAGTTCAACTTCTCATCCAAAATTGATAATTTTTGACCACTGCTGGATGTTCAAAACTTTTCAAAATTACATTTACACGTTTTCTTGGGGTCCCGTCTTTCAGAAAATGTCAAAAAATATTAAACTTTTTTAATTAAATTTTGAAAAAAAAAACTGAATATATAAAGTTACTTTTTTGGCAAAAAATCGCAATTTTTGAGATCTGTTTTGAAATTTTCGCTTTGAAAATTTTTTTTCTTGTTAACGAATTGAGATAACTAAAAAATTTTTTTATTAGCATAATTAAGAAAATTATAGAGAATTTCAAGATATTTTTAAAAATTTTTTAGAATTTTTATTTAAAAGTTAAATATCTTTTAAACCATACGAGATAATTTAGCACAATAAGCATGTTTTTTCCCTGTCTTGCTTAGGAAAATTCAAAAATGTAAAAAATATTTAAAATCGGTACATATTTGTAAAAGTTATAAGCCCTGATATGTTTTTCACCCTGGAGGTGGTCAACTTTGGCCCACTGTAGCGACGTCCGTGCTCCAGCTACACACTCTATCTAACAATATTCTGAAAGCCTAACTCCTCCTCTATCGATGTTTCAAGTTTCATCTAAATCAGTTCTATGGTTTCAAAGTTCCAGACTTATTACCTTTTATTTTGCTTTTGGCCCCACTGTGCATTGCTATGTAGTGCTATGTTCTTTTTTCTTGTCTGCATTGCATATGATGGCATTTTAAAATACTAGCAAAGACACACACAGACCAGAGAAACAAGCCTAGGCAAAATTTTCGGCTGCGGCGGCGAAGCACTTCATAGTCGGCGGCGGCGGCGCAAATTAAATAAATTCGGCGACGGCTAAAATTTCCACTGGGATTTAGTAAACATTGCATTGTACAGCCCAGGAGCTCCCCATTTAAAAAAAAATTTAAGTAGTTGAAATAGATGTGAGGAATTCATCATTTGATAATAACACAGGTCAACAAAATCGCAAAAAAATTGTATATCTGGAATAAGTCTACAATATTATTATTCCTTAGGCTTGATATAGTGTAGAAAGTCAAATGAAATTTTTTGCACATGTTTTATAGGTAAGACATGGGGCTACAAAAATGTAGTACTTTCAAAGTCTCTAACTTCTCACACATAGCCGCTAGAAGTCGTTAAATTTGTAAAAATCAAGAATTTCTCAATTAACCCTCATAAAACAATTGAAAAATGAGGGATAAGAAGTGTGAATAGCGGAAATTTGTATTTAGTATAACAAATTTCAAAAATGGTAACAATTTTAAAATTCCATTGACAGAAAATGCGTAGACACCAAAAGTTCGAAAAAATTAAAAATCCAAGATTAAATAACAATGCTGAAAAAAAAAATTAGGAATAAAGTATATCTTGAATAATTTTGTTTAATTCTTACTTTTAAGACTAAATATAGTGAAAAAAGTAACATGAAACATTTCCATCACATCGCAATTTTAACCCATTGATGACCAAATGAAATATGTACCTCTAAGAAATTTTTAGGTTATATAATTTTCTGGGTAATAGATAGAGTATATTATGGATCCGTATTTTATAGAGAAGAAACAATAAAACAATAGTGTAGAATATTTCAAGTCTCTAACATGCCCTCCAAAATACCTAAAAGTCTTTAAAGTTGCTGAATGCATTGTAAAAATGTGAAAAATATGCAAAGAACAATGGGAACTTTTGCACCAAAATGCTGTTACTGAGAGATTATATCAACGCGTATGGAATCCTACTTTGGTGACAGACTTTTACAGCTTCTTAATATGAGAAAAAAATTACAAATAGTACATTCTTTAATCCTAATTAAAGAAAAAAAAAATATCCATAAATTTTTCAATGAAGTATAAAAACATTATATATTTTAAAATTGTGACGTCATGGAAATGATTTATTTAACTTTCTACACTATATTTAGTCTAAGGAGTTAAAATTAGTCCGAATTATTCGCGATATATTTTTCTTATAATTTTTTGTTAATTTTGGATTTTTATTTTTTTCATACATTTGATGGATAAAAATTTTCTGTCAGTGTGATTTTAAAAATTTTACCAATTTTGATATCTATGGTATTTTGTCTTTTATATGAAATAGAAATTTTCCCTCTACACCCATTCCTTACCCCTCATTTTTCATTGGTTTGATGAGGTTTAATTGAGAAATTCATGATTTTTAAAACTTTAACGACATCTAGGGGCTACGTATAATAAGTAAGAGAATTAACTAGTACTACATTTTTATAGCCCCATGTCACGGCTATACAACATGATGAACTTATCTGCTCTACCTATTACCGAGAAAATTATATAACCTAAAAACTCATCATGAACCCATATTTTCTTTGGTCCTCAATGGGTTAAAAATGTGACGTGATGGCAAAAACCGAAATGTTCCTGGTGATTGGGATGACTATACCTACAATATCTGCAACATCATTTTCCAGATACTTTTTTAATGTTGACCTGTGTAATTGATTCACTTTTGTACATTTCATTATCCTTAATTTTAATAAATTTTTCATATTTAAGAAAAATTATAATAACAGATGGAACAGATAGAAAAATATGTTTCTTCTTGAATTTTAGAATTTCGGTGGCTGATTTTGAGCCGATGAAAACGGCGGCGGCGCATGAAGTATAAAATTGCCCGGAAGCGGTGCGAAGCTGGCTTGGAGCCGATCGGCTTGTATCTCTGACACAGACACCTACTTAAAAATGAAATGTCATACATGAACGAAGAAAGGCATTGTACGTTTGAAGTGACTTTGTCTCACAAGCGACACGTGTGACACTTGCGACATCATTGCATTTTATATAGTATATCATAGGTAGGAATTTTGTGTGCTTTTTTTTTTTTTTTTTTGCTTTAAAAAATATTTCCTTAACGAAATAAATCCATACATTTTAAATTAAGCTATAAAAAAAACTAATATTTAAAAAACGGGTAATATTAAATATTTATTAATTGTTTTAAGGGAATATGTGGCTTAAATTATACATAAATATTTATGTAAATTGATATCTTAATTATATGTATGTAATGGTTGTTAGAAAATTTAGAATGTTATGGAAAATTAATGTAGTATTTCTAAATATAAATTTTGTGTTGGACAAAATTAACTTTAATAATTGTTTTTTATTTTAAAAACTACTTTTATTCAAATTTATTAATATTTTTCCATTTTCGCCAAGTTTCTTAATGTTTAACAAAAATATAATTTGAAATTAATTTAATATTCACTTACAAATTAATGTAGACTATTGTATTTTGTGTTCAAATGAATTAACTTTTTGTGTTGAATGAATTTAATTAAAATACAGAATAACCCAATTGAACATTTTTGGATTCCCTACTAATACTTTATATAAACAAAGTAAGAAAACGCATAAAATTCGCGGAAATTTATAAAAGCAGAATATTTTTATGGATACCATGAAATGATGCTAGGTAATAAAAAGTAACGAAAAAGAAGAAAATCCAAATTTTAGTTTTTTCTTTGGATTTTCCATTAACATATTTTTTGTTTATGGAAAATTATATAACTACCTGTACATCTTTGATTTTTTACATTTACACTTATTTACTACATAAAAATAAGACAACTCAACTCCACGAACAGTACAAGTAATTGAGAGACAATAAACTGCCTTTTAATTAAATATTTCTGCAACTCAATGAAACAATCAGTATAATTAAATAATATTAAAATTTAAAATTTTATTATATTTTGTACACAAACAATTGGAAATGTTCTTTTACTTTTCAAAAAATTTATTTGATTTTAATAATGTTTTTCAATCACCATCCAAACTCAAACGTTAACACTATCATACATACATTCATATGTGTATATGTAAGTATTTCTCTCGACCTTTCGTGGTAGTTTTTTTCATCTGCATTCAAACTCAAATGTTAACATGCACCACCATACACAAACATTTCTTCCACTACCTGTGTGTAGAAAAAGCATATCACAACATTACGACGACATGCGATGACTTTAAGCGTATTTCGATATGGCACTAAATAACACTTCATTATCCAAAGCATGACACAACATAACATTACATTAGCCAATGCATGCACAACATCAAATTTTTGCGTACGACACTTTTAAGCAAAATGATGTCTTACGCAGTCCTTGAATTCTTAGGTTTACCCTAATTTTGTGGCTTTTGTTATGAACAGCACTGTATATACATACAAAAATATACAAATATTTTATTGTTGTTGTTTATTTTTAAAGCAAAGCTTGCTATGACTGTTTAATTTTTTTTGTATTCAAATTTTCGTAGTTTAAAAAAATAGTTGTTTTATAAATATGAAAGTATAAAAGCATCATTAAGTCGGAAGTTTTATTATTTGTCGGTAAAATGGTGAAGGGTATTAATGATTCGGCACGGCCGAATCTTTTTGTATTTCATTTTATATTTCGAACGTTTCCGCGTCGTTGTTTCTGAGTAAAAATTTAATTTGGTAAAGTGAATTATAATTTCTCCAATTTTTTTTTTTTAATTTTTGGAAGTATGGTTTAACGCGTTCAAATCGAAATCAGCAAGTTTCCAAAAAATATTGTTTCTGACACCATATTGAATATGAAAAACTTTCCACGTACAGATGTGTTACAGATTAACGTGAGTACCTGCCTTACGGCCCTACCCCACGGTGGTCTTAACACCGGGTGAGTACAATACGCCTACCAACGCCCTCAAATATGACAGACTGTCAAATCTGAGTACAAATTTGAAGACATGTATTTGAACATTCCTTCCCCCTTGGATAGGGGCGGAGCCTATCTAAAACTCCTACCGTTCTATGGGTTACGGCACCCCGTTGGAAAATGCAGCTCCACACCGGACTTAAACTTAAGTCCTCCCCGCGATTTGGGTATAAACTACAGCCACCACGATGCTCCCCAAGGGGCCACACCAACAGTCAGGCTGGAACCGAAGTTCCAGGGGCTCCTGACTCCCGTGGTACCAGAGTTAAGTTTCCGGTAAAACTTTGTATTTAAAAATGACTACTACCAGTTGAACTCCAAAAAGTTCGGGACTAGTGGCCCGCCACGCGCCAAAAAACATCAAACAAACAGCAACACGTATAGACATACAAAGCACACACCAAGAAATAACCATCGCCCTCACGGGCGACTCATTACCCACATGGTGTGACGACAGCAAGGGACAACACGCACGAAATCAACACTCACGACACTTGACTAAGCCACCCTCACGGGTGACCCGTATCCCCCAGAAGGGAGAACAGAGCAAAGTGGAGCACAGGACAACACAACCAAAAAACGATGAACTAGGCAAAGCCTACTGGAACTACAGCAACCGTACATTATCAACCAAGGGGTCGGCAGGAACAACCGCAACAGCTGGAACAGACATCAGATGCAGAAGAGGCAGCACCGGTGTCATCCGAGTCCAACAACTAAGAGTGGCTTTGCAGGAGTCTACCTCCGCAACCTTCTAAATGTCCTATAGTTCTCTAAGACCCTACTATAATCCCATCCCGCCCCGGTATGAGTTATGCCCATACCATCTAAATCCCTAATGTCATCATAGCATTCCGGAGAGTCGGACAGACTTCTTTTATGAAAAAATGCATTAAGTGAGCCATGTCCCGTCAGTAAAAACCAAGACTCAAGTCGAAGCCAAAGTCAGGGCGTTCACGTACGAAGTCCGCGTCACGTATAAACTCATACGTTACCCTCTCTTTGTCACTGTTCGTCCAACGCGTCCTCCACCTGGAAACAAGGCACTCGTCTAAGAGTGCCTTGCTATGCCTAATCTCCCCATTCGCCAAATCAGAAGCAGAAAGACAATCATGAACGAGAAGCGGTAGTCCCTTCTTGATTGTAAAGATAATACCACGGCGTATTACCTCTAAATCAAGGGGTGCTACACCTAGCAGAACCTGTAGTGCGTCAGTTGAAACAGTCCGCCATACTGGCATACACCCTAACATAGCAACTCGCTGACACGACAAGACCTTGTTTCTGCCAGCAACAGACATAACTGTCTCATAACATACAGGAGCGCCAAACGTTGCGCAAGCAACGAATAGACCCTCATATATAGTACGTACAGTACATCTGCTGAGGCCCAGTCACTCCTAAGGATGCTCCTGACCTTACCTATAATAGCAGTCAACTTGTCCCTAACATGGGAAAGATGAACCAAAAAGTTCATCCTCGCGCCCATCATTATTCCCAGATACTTGACCTCAGTCGCATATCTGAGACTAACGTTGCCAGATCGAATGAGTGGAGGACGACCCCGAGATAATCTGTCCTTGAGTAGCATTATCTCAGTTTTGTCCATCGCCACTTTGACGCCTGCACGATCGCCCCACTCACAGACGTCACGCATGACCTCCTCACCCTTGGTCTCTAGCTCAGCACGAGACTGGCCTTCGACAAGAATGAGTAGATCATCTGCATACGCACACAATTTGAATGAATGGCCGATATGCCTCAACAGAGAATCCATCATTATGTTCCATATAAATGGACCACAGATGGAGCCCTGCGGACATCCACGGACAACATCCTTCCAAACCGTGTCGCTGGCAACTACCACACAATCCTTTCTGCCGCTGAAGTAGCTCTTCCATAGAGCTAACTCCCGACAGCCCAATTCCTCAAGCCTACGGAGAACACTACTCCATGAAAGATAATCAAACGCACCCTTAAAGTCCACAAATATATCTAAGACATATTTGGCAGACGACTCACTAACCGAACTCCTAACATGCATCCATGCATCCTTAACACTCCTACCTTCCTTAAAACCAAATTGGTACTCTCGTTGGCGTCCTCCTTCAGTCGATTCACCATGACTCTTTCCACATAGGAGAGAATGCATTTGCGTCAAGACCTAGGATGAGCGGTATGCTACTCGCATGGAGTAGCACCGTATCCATATACCTTAGATAAGGCTCTAATGGGCAGCTAAACCTACTATAAATGCTCGATAAGAGCACCCTACCAAAACTCCCCTCTGCAGAAATGCAGACCCCCCACTCACTCCTGCTAACTACCGTACAATCAATGTCCTTGTCATCCACTATTATTGCAGAGTTTCCCCCACTGTCAGTATAAACTCGCATACCCCCCGGCAGCCCCCTGACAAAGCCATCCGTGTATGGCTCCTGCACCAGTGCAAAAACCGCACCCTTACTGCGCATCGCCTGCCCCAGCTCGCACACAACCGAATACGCCCGTTGACAGTTAAGCTGTATGATATTCAGCTCCATCCTAATGCATAGCGTTCGCCCGAGCAGTTATTGCAGCATAAACAGGACAAGCTGCAGAAACCATCATATGGTCAAATATAAGTCCTTTAAAGGCACAGTTTCGACACCTCAACTCATTTGGACACTGAGAAGCCCAGTATCCAGCAAGGCCGCATCGATGATAGACATCCTCCTTCATCCTACAGTCGCGCACCCTGTGATCGAGGCTCAGACAACGGAAACACGCAGGGACAGCATCCTGTGACCTCACTAACACACAACAGCTCGCGAACTCGCTCCGTACATTCCAGGATCACGTTGACTTGGACATTGCCTGACTTCCATGGACTGATTACCAGACGAACGCTTCGCTTGTAGGCTTCTGCAGTCATCGTACCCTTCAAGTTCATCTCGTACAGCTCGCTCATGAACTCATCCGGCGTAATCTCCGCATGAACTCGCTGCACAACGACACGAGGGGCCAGTTTATCCTGAACGGATACCTCGAGACCCACCTCAGCAAACTTCGCATTTTTCGCGATCTTCTCACGTTCCGCAACTGAGGGAGTCCGGATCACAGCTCCACCATCTCTGATCAGCCGAACCTCATGGACGCGCACACCAAGGGTTGGTCCGATCTGCTCCACTACCTTCGAAACAACCTCCTTCGACGAGGAGCCACCTTTCCCTCGAACAACGACAGACCAGGTCTCAACTGGTTTGGGGACCACAGGAACAGCGGGAGCTACTGGGGCTGAACGTACCACCGTACGAGGTGCATCAGCAGGTGTTGGGGGCATGCGCTCCCTCGCACCTGCCATTACACCCTGCACATTAGCAGACTCGAGCACCTCCAATCGCCCCCTCAGACGCTCGTTCTCCGCTACCACCCTCATCAGCAGGCTCTCATATTTACCGCAACTCCCCATGACCATCCTGGCCAGGCTTGCAGAAACGCCATCAGCATAGACGGCCTCAATAACACCACCAGTAACCGCCTTCATCTCAGCGATCACCACATCCGCGCAATCAACAGTTGAGCCTGGGGCCTACTCTCCCCCTTCTACCACTCTCAACAGAGGCTTCACGAGCACCCTCAACATCAGCGCCAACAACAACACTACCACCAACAGCAGCAGCAGCACCAGCACCAGTAGCAACAGATGGATGGACGATGGAAGCGGCTTGAACCGCTTACCATCGTCGTCCGATTCTGAACTCGAGAGATCATTCTACGTATGCCGAACGCGTGGCACCGGAGTTGGCATCCGTGGCATCCGTCGGTGCCTCTGAAAGGTCGGACGCATCGCCCTTCCCCTTCTTTCGGCGTCGCTCAGGCGGCATCGTACTTAAAATACAAAAGTATAAAAAAGCGACACCTACCTTATAAAATCAAAATCGATATCCGGGTACAAAACCAGAAACGTTACCAAGGAATCCAACAGGGGGCGACAATTCCAAAACAGATTCCAAAACCACAAGCCAGAGACACAAACCAGGTCAGCAACGAGTGGTAACACTAAGCACCAAAAACAGTGGCAAGGCCAATCTTCAGGAAAGTTCCTATCTAATCTTACTTTCTGCCGGGGGTTTTTGAGACATCTCCAGTCAAATTGCCAGCGGAGCACCAAAACAAAATGACTCAGCAGAAAGGCACTTAATATTTTTAGCACTTAACACTTCACACTTTTCAAAAATACCAATCGCAAGCGATTTAAAACACGTCCGATCACCACAAGTTCTCACAAGAGAATGAGTGACTTTCCACGTACAGATGTGTTACAGATTAACGTGGGTACCTGCCTTACGGCCCTACCCCACGGTGGTCTTAACACCGGGTGAGTACAATGCGCCTACCAACGCCCCCAAATGCGACTGACTGTCACATCTGAGTACCAATTTGAAGACATGTATTTGGTCATGTCTTCCCCCTTGGTTAGGGGCGGAGCCTATCTAAAACTCCTACCGTTCTATGGGTCACGGCACCCGGTTGGAAAATGCAACTCCATACCGGACTTAAGCTTAAGTCCTCCCCGCGATTTGGGTATAAACCACAGCCACCACGATGCTCCCCAAGGGGCCACGCCAACAGTCAAGCTGGAACCGAAGTTCCAGGGGCTCCTGACTCCCGTGGTACCAGAATTAAGTCTCCGGTCAGACTTCGTAGCCAAGAATGACTACTACCAGTTGAACTCCAAATAGTTCGGGACTGGTGGCCCGCCACGCGCCACAGATATCAAACAAACATCAACATTGAAGGACATGCAAAAAGGACACACCAACAATTAACAATCGCCCTCAAGGGCGACTCATTGGCCAAATGGTGTGACTCCGGCAAGGGACATTACGAACAAAAGACAAACATTCACGACACTAGACTAAGCCACACTCACGGATGACCCAGCAACTCTAGAAGGGAGAGCAACCAAAAATGAGGAGCAAACAGGACATACAACCAATCAACGAAGCACCAAGAGGAGGTTAACTGGAACTGCAGCAACTACCAAATATCATCCAGGATCGGCAGGAACAACCGCAATAGCTGGAACAGACTCAAACGCAGAAGAGGCAGCATTGGTGTCATCCGAGTCCAACATCTAAGAGTGTCTTTTATAGTGGCTACCTCCACTAAGTGTCCTACTTCTCCTAACAAAAACTTCGCGCGCAAGCGCACCCAACCTTCTAAAAGTCCTATCGTTCTCCCATCCCGCCCCGGTATGAGTTACGCCCATACCATCTAAATCACTAATGTCATCATAGTACGGACATATAGTAATTACATGCCACGAATCTTCCTGTCCCCTCCCACACAGAGTCGGACAGACTTCTTTTATGCAAAAATGCATTAAGTGAGCCATGTCCCGGCAGTAAAAAGCCAAGACTCAAGCCGAAGCCAAAGTCAGGGCGTTCACGTACGAAGTCCGCGTCACGTATAAACTCATACGTTACCCTCCCTTTGTCACTGTTCGTTCAACGCGTCCTCCACCTGGAAACAAGGCACTCGTCTAAGAGTGCCTTGCTATGCCTAATCTCCCCATTCGCCAAATCAGAAGCAGAAAGACAATCATGAACAAGAAGCGGTAGTCCCTTCTTGATTTTAATGATAATACCACGACGTATTACCTCTAAATCAAGGGGTGCTACACCTAGCAGAACCTGTAGTGCGTCAGTTGAAACAGTCTGGCATACTGGCATATACCTAACATAGCAACCCGCTGACACGACAAGATCTTGTTTCTGCCAACAACAGACATAACTGTCTCATACCATACAGGAGCGCCAAACGTTGCACAAGCAACGAATAGACCCTCATTTATAGTACGTACAGCACATCTGCTGAGGCCCCAGTCACTCCTAAGGATGCGCCTGACCTTACTTACAACAGCAGTCAACTTGTCCCTAATATGAGAAAGATGAACTAAAAAGTTCATCCTCTCATCCACCATTATTCCCAGAGACCACCATGACTCTTTCCAGCACTTTTCCAAGTACTGGAAGGAGACTGATGCCCCGATAAGAGCGTGGATTACTCCTCACCCTATCAAGAGACTTCAGAAGAACGACAACGCGAGCACATTTCCAATAGCCCTCACTAATGCACTTCCCAAAGATTGCCTCCAAGTACTCAGGTATGGCTTTCCAGATGTTTTTACACATCTCTCCAGTCATACCGCCTATACCTGTAGACTTTCTGCTTATGACCCGGCAAATACTGTCCTCAACTTCCGATCTAACCAAGTTTGGAGGAATGACCATCTCCCTAATGAGAAGAGAGTAGTCATCCGGTTCCGCCCTAGGAAAGAAAACCCCCAAAAGTTCGTTAGTACAATCTTTCCAAGTTGATAATGTGACATCACCAACCTGTAGAGATTCTATGTCAGCCTGCCTATTATTCTTACCCCTACAAATACGATAAACCGTACCCCAGGGATCATCCCTATTGTCCCGTACGAAACTCCTCCAATCGTCCTCTTTCACTCTAACAATCATGTCCTTGTACATTCTCAAGTTTAACCGATAATCAGTCTCACGTTCAGCAAGATCATCAGCGCCAGTACGTCTGACTCTCTGGAAACGAATCCGGAGACGCCTGACGGACCTTCGCATCTGATCGAGCTCTCGGGTCCACCAACTAACTTTACCAAGCTTCATCTTACGACATCGGCCAAGTAAAGTGTCGTTAGCTGAACACATCCACCGATCTATCTGCTCAACTTGGTCATCTAAAGTTCGTGCCCTAACAAATTCCGCGTAATTGTCCCAGTCTACATCCCTGTCTCTCCACCTTCTAAGAGGTGCTGTCACCCGAGTTCGTTGATCATAAGTGACAACAATCTCAATGAGATTATGGTCACTTATGCCCCACCCGTCACACACCCTCCACCTAAAATCAAAAGCTGTCATCGCCGCCCCATTTGCAGCTGTAACGTCTATGTCACTGACACCATTAGGGCCATCGAAGGTATACAAAAGACTCGGGGTATTTAACACCCCGACGCTCATCGTTATCATCCACTCGCTGAGCATCCTACCTCGCATGCAGTTCTGATACCCAGAAGAATGTCTGGACATCTTAGAGAACCACATAGGAGAGGATGCATTTGCGTCAAGACCTAGGATGAGCGGTACGCTACTCGCATGGAGTAGCACCGTATCCATATACCATTAGATAAGGCTCTAATGGGCAGCTAAACCTACAATAAATGCTCGATAAGAGCACCCTACCGAAGCTCCCCTCCGCAGAAATGCAGAACCCCCACTCGCTCCTACTAACTACAGTACAATCAATGTCCCTGTCATCCACTATTATTGCAGAGTTTCCCCCACTGTCAGTATAAACTCGCATACCCCCCGGCAGCCCCTAATAAAGCCACCCGTAGTGTATGGCTCCTGCACCAATGCAAAAACCGCACCCTTACTGCGCATCGCCTGCCCCAGCTCGCACACAACCAAATACGCCCGTTGGCAATTAAGCTGGATGATCCGCAGCTCCTTACTAATGTCGAGCGTTCACTCTGGCAACCCTAGCAGCGAAAACAGGGCATGCTGACGACATCATCATATGGTCCGCCGGTAAACCTTTGAATGCACAATTGCGACAGCGTATCTCGTTAGGGCACTGCGTAGCCCAGTGGCCAACAGAGCCACAACGACGGCAAACATCCTCATTTAACCTGCATTCCCGCACGCGATGGTCGAAGCCCAAACACCTATAACAAGCCTGCACCGCATCCTGCACTCGTACCTGGAATCTAAACCATTTTATATATACTCCCGATGCAACCAGCGTATCTTTGACTCGATCAGTGCACTCCAGAACAACATTGACCTGGGCTCCATTACCGGCTTTCCAAGGGCCACTAGCCAAGCGAACGCTACTCCTATATGCTTCCTGCGACAGTGAACCCTTCAGGTTCAATTCGTAAAGCTCCGACATGAATTCGTCAGGCGTGATTTCAGAGTGTACTCTCTGCACGACAACCTTAGGGCCCAGCTTATCCTGCACGCTCACCTCTAACCCTACTTCTGCAAATTTCGTATTCTCGGCAATTTTCTGCCTCTCCGCCACTGAAGGGGTCCTAATTACAGCACCGCCATCTCTGATGGGACGTACCTCATGCACCCTAACGCCTAACATAGGGCCAACCTGTTCAACCACCTTGTTTACAACTTCCCTAGAGGTAACCCCGCCTTTGCCCTTCACCACGACTGACCACGTCTCCATCGGTTTGGGGAGCGGGACAGCAGGAACAGCAGTCGGCGTACGAGCTGCCGAACGAGCCGCACCCGTAGAAGCCAGGGGGGCATATTGCTCTCTGACAGCTACTGGTACTGCCCGTTCACCGGTAGCTTCATACACCTCCAGCCGCCCCCTCAACATCTCGTTCTCCGCTACCACTTTCATGAGAAGCGCCTCGTACTTGTCACAATTTGCCATGACAGTTCTGGCCAAGGCGGAATTAACCCCTTCGGTGTAGACAGCATCCACAAGCTCACTCACCCCCTTCATCTCATCAATTACAGCATCAGCCCTAGCAGTATCAGCAACAATGCCCCTTCTGCGGGGCCTGCTCTCCCTCTTGGATCCGCCCTGTTTTACGCCAGCACCCTTATCAGCAACACCAGCGGTACCAGCACCAACAGCTCCAGTATTAACAGCAACACCTACAGGGGCAGCAGCACGGGTCGCAAGCGGCGTTCCCGGCTTGAATCGCTTCCCGTCCTCGTCCGCGTCAGAGCTCAATAGCTCACTCTCCGTGTGCCGAACTCGTGGCACCGGAGTCGGCGGCGGACCCATAGTAGCGTCCGTCGGCGCCTCCGAAAGGCGTCGCTCAGGCGGCATCGTACTACTACTTTAAAAATATACAGGCGACACCTACCTTAGAAATCCGAATCGTAGTCAATTTTTTTTTTTTTTTTTTTTTTTTTACATATATATTAGTTTTTATTGAATCTTTCTTTTTCAGAAATTTACAATAAGTATTAAAATCTTAACCTAAACTTAAATTATTGTTGATATTGCCACTGCAAAATCCAACGTAGAGTTTTCATTAGTAGTATTATCTTCCAAGATCCAGTGTTTCCATTCTTCTTAGGCGTCTGTGACCCTCAAAAGTTAGCAGATCCCTAGCGAGAGGGTTTGGGTGTTCAGATAATTTTTTCATATATTTGATGCTACTGTTCTTTATCTTCTCACGAATTGTAGGAATATTGAGATCCTTGTGGATGTTGCTATTTCTGACGTACCATGGTGCACCTGTTATTATTCTTAGGAGTTTGGACTGTCTTCTCTGTAATTTTTCAATGTTTGATGAAGAGGCTGTTCCCCAGAGCTGTATGCCATATAACCATATAGGTTTTATTACTGCTTTATATAACAGTACTTTATAGTCCAAGTCTAGGGCTGACTTTGGACCAATTAACCAATGAATTTGGGCAGATTTTAGTTTTATTTGAGTAACTTTGGATTCTATATGACAAGTCCATGTTAAACGCCGGTCTAGGTGAATACCAAGATACCTTACTTTGTCCTGTTCAGGTATTTGGACATTGTTTATTCGAATGGGGGGACAACTTTCCCTGCGTAAGGTAAATGTTATATGGACACATTTCGAAGCATTCACATTGATCTTCCATTTATATAGCCATTTTTCCAGCTCAGTGATATGGGATTGGAGTTTTTCGGATGCAATCACCGGATTTGTATGCATGCTTACAAAAGCAGTATCATCTGCAAAAGTTGATGTATGAGTCATAGGGCTCGTGGGCATATCTGCCGTATATAGTATATAAAGAAGAGGCCCTAAAATACTTCCTTGAGGTACTCCTGCGGAAATTTTTCTGCGTGAAGAAATCACATCTTTCGATCTTATTTGAAAAGATCTATTTATTATATAGTTTTTTAGTAACTTATGAACGTTCTGTGGAAGTAACGTGGTCATTTTATGTATTAGTCCGTCGTGCCAGACTTTATCGAAAGCTTGAGATATGTCAATAAATAACGCAGAGCAATACTGCTTGCTCTCGAAACCTCTTCTGATGAGAGTTGTAATTCGATGCACTTGTTCAATAGTACCATGTTTTCTCCTAAAACCAAACTGATGGTTAGGTATACTGTTATTATTATTAAGATGTAATAATAGGCTCTCAAGGAGCAATTTCTCAAACAATTTCGAAAAAATTGATAATAAGCTTATTGGACGGTAAGATGTTACTTGAGTGACGTCTTTTCCAGGTTTGGGTATCATTACTATCTCTGACAACTTCCAAGTACTTGGAAAGTAGCCAGTACGTAAAATGGCATTGAAAATGAATAAAATAAATTTTAGAGCCGAGTTTGGCAAGAAACAAATCATTGTGCTGGTAATTTTGTCCGTTCCAGGAGATTTTCCTGCCTTCAGACCTTTTACTGCTAATTTCACGGCAGAGAGCCGGAATTTTAATGGAGAGTGAATATGGTCGCTAACTGCAACAGGTCTTAGAGTTGAACCTGTATTATTTGGAGTGAAAACGTGTTCTAAATGACTAGCGAATGCTTCAACTTTTTCATTAGAACTTTTTGCCCATTGGCCATTTTGGAGGCGTATGGGAGACTCATATGCAATAGGGCATTGCATATTTTTCACCGCCTTCCATAGACTATAATCAGTTTCCTTAGTGGAGTCTAAGTTTTGCAGATATGTTTTCAATTTGGATTCTTTTTGATTCTTCAGAGCGAAGCGTAATCTTTTGATACATTGATTAAGTCTAGTTTTGACGGCTGGTGATCGAGAATCTTGCCATTGACGTCTTAGTTGCCTTTTTTCCCTAATAAGAGATTCAACATTTGAGCAACATTTAATATATTTTGGCCTTTGTGAGAAACGCGAAGGTGTGGATAATATAGCTGCATTAGTCAGTATATCCGTGAAGATATTAACTGCAGATTGTATTTCGTTTTCGCTTTTCAGTGGAATATTTTGTGGTAAGTGGGAGCTTATGTACATTTTGTATTTTAACCAGTTTGTTTTCTTGTTTGGGAAACAAGAGCTTTGAGTTTCAAAGTGACTTGGACTATTAATCAGTGTCAGGATCGTTGGTGTATGGTCTGACGAAAGATCAAGTGAAGGAATCACTGATATACATTCACGTTTTACATTTCTAATTACAGCAAAGTCGATAAGATCGGGAACCTTATTGAGGTCTGTAGGCCAGTATGTAGGTTGGCCACAAGATATGGAATCTAGTTTGCTGGATGATATTGCTTCAAATAACTGCCTACCTCTGGGAGTTGTTAGACGAGAGCCCCAAAAGGTATGTTTTGCGTTATAGTCTCCTGCTGCTATAAATCTTGGGCCTAAAGTTGCAAAATAATCAAGAAATTGATTACAATTAATAGAATATCTTGGAGGACAATATATAGAGGATATTATTATATTGTTATCGGGAATATTTATTGAAGTGGCCTGAATATGATCCGTTCTGTATTCTGGCATTGGAAAATGCTTTATATCTTTACGAACTAATATTGCTGTCCCTCCGCATGCCCTACCGTTAGGCTGCTTTGTGTCATAGGTATAGTAGCCATTTATTCTGAAACAGTTCTTTTGAGTAAAGTGAGTTTCAGATACCAGTAGCAGATCAATATCTTGCAACGTTAAAAATTGTTGGACTTCGTGTTTATGTTGGCTAAGGCCGTTAGCATTCCAGTAACATATTCTTAAGGAATTCATTTTTTACTTAGCAAAATCTGCATGAGCATGCTTTGATTTTGCATTAATTGCTGTAACATATTTTGCATATTTGACATAAAACTGTTCATGGTTTCAATTAGTTTCTCAATAGAGCTTTGAGAATTTATCGTAGTCAATAGCGCAGAAACCAACCGTCAACAATCTCACCAGAGGGCAGTAAATTCCAATCAGCAAATGCAAGAACCAAAAGCCAGAAACAGTCCTAGTCGTCAACAAATGTGGTAATATCACCAGCACTCAATAAATGTTGAAAGGCCAATCTTCAGGTTAGTTCGTCTCTAACCTTACTTTCTGCCGGAGGTATTTTGATACACCTCCAATCAATTGTCAGCGGAGCACCCAAAACAATGACTAAGCAGAAAGGCACTTATCACTTTTAGCACTTAAGCACTGCACTTTTTCAACTTTCTAAAATTTACCAATCGCAAGCGATTTAAAACACGTCCGTTCCCTACCAAATCTCACACGAGAATGACTTTCCACGTACAATCAAAAGTCGTTTCAGCGGCCACACCAAACGTCTACATGCCAAATACGACTACGGTCACTATATCCGTGGCAACGGTCACTATAGCCGTACAACAGCTTATGACCTTGGCTCACGATTGCACTGGATTTTCGCATGAATCGAATATGTCACACAGTTCAATAAGAGCCCCCGAGTACAGTACCATTACTACCAGGAATGAACAACGGGAATTCCGCCAGAATGTGGCTACTACTTCAGCACCTCCACCTGCTATTAACAACCCTGCTTTTGGGGTGGATATATTTGTTGTTATGCGTGAGGAATTCGCCAGGCAAATTTCAGAATTTCAGAAGCAAGAGATTGCTTGTGCTGTCAGTCAGGCTACTGGCAGTCCCTTAAATCCATAATCTGGCATCACCGTCATGCAAGAATAAAGTTAAAATTTCTTATTGAGAAAAAATTTTTGGAAAAAATCAAATAATAAAGTATTTAGTGGTTTTTAATTTATAAAAACTGTAATAAGTTAATATAAAGCCGTTCCTTAATTGAAGTTTTATATTGTTTGCTTGCTGCGTTTGTTTTTATTTAGACAAATTAAAGAAATAATAAAAATTTCATCTACAATAAAAAAATACTTGTTGGCGGTAAAAAGATAAATAAAGAACTGCATTTTGTTTGTTGCTGTTTATATTTGAAACAACAGCATCAGTATACTTTGATAAATTAAATAATTATATTAATTAATTAATCAACTATTGTTCCTGCATCATGAAGTTTACAAATGTCCGTCCTGCCAAAAAAATGTTACTAAGACTCAAAAGTCTGTAAAATGTGCAGGTTGCGATTTATTTTTTCATATCACCTGCGCTAAAATTACTCCAGATGAGTTTAATCTTATGGCAAGGCACAAAGTTCTTAAATTTGTTTTTATGGATTGCCCGGGTATGTCCCAAACCTCAAATATACAAAAAGAGTTGAGGAAAGGGTTTGCTGCTTTATCGTCATCACTGGAAAAAGAATTTTAATTAAAACTTGAGGAATATAAACGTCTACTTCAAGAAAAGTTAGATACTGCTATATTAAGGTTATAAAAATGCAAATAGATGAAGATTAAACAAACCTCTGAAAACAAATCTAAAATTAATGATGTTAAATCAGATTTAAACAACTGCTGTAATATGATTAAATATGTTGATTCATCCAATGGGGATAAAATACATCAACTAGAATTACAATCCAATATTAATCAAAGACGTCTTAACCGGTCTAATATAATCATTCGAGGCTTACCTAAATCAATTACTAATTTGCGGGATCCTATCATAAAAATAGGATCTGTGTGTGACGTCACAATTGCGAATTCGGATATACAGCACTGTACTTATTTTGGTGGAGACAAAGCAGTTTTAGTAAAATTTAACTCTGTTCAACTACGTGACAAAATTATGATCAACTACCATAAGGATCGTACAATTCGTCTTAAAGATATAATTGGTGGCAGTATTGAGTCGAGGATATATTTAAATGATCATTTAACTCCGGCTGCTAAATAACTTGTTGATATTTGTAAAATGTTGAAGCTTAAGCAGAAAATAAAGAGGTATACGCATCTAAATTATGACATACCTAAAGTCAGGATAGAGATGGTTGATGGTGCTGTGAATATTCTTAATTATGAGCAATGTGTTGATTTACTTAGTGGATCATCTGATGCTTCTCCTACAGATTGATTATTGGTCATCTGAGCTGTAGTATTTTTATTATAATTTTTTTTTTTTCATCATAAATCTTTTTTATCTTTTATATTTTGTACTTACTATGTAGGTATATAGATAGATACGTTCATACCTACTATTTTTTTTGTTGTTTTTGTATATATGATTTGCCAAATTTAACTTAAGTACAGCTGTTACCGTTAAAATGTTTTTTCCTGCGATTTTTAAGTTAATATTGAATTATTTTTTTGGTGAGGACCCTTAATTTTGTTATAAGCACATGTTTCTTATTCGTTGGTTTACTGTACGGAGTCACTTTGATTTTGGGGTTTGATTAAATTGTGCTTTATTTCAATTTTCTTTTTTCTGTTTTAGCAGTAATTTGGCTATTCCTCACATTTATTTGTTTTTTATTTTTTTTATTAATAATTTGTTGAAAATATTAACTTTAAAACACTATTATAATATAAAAATAAATTTTAACAGTTGCTTTTTTTTAAATTTGTTGAACGAACAGCTAGAACTTATATGGTTGAAATTTGGCAACATTGCATTTCTATCTTATTTCCTACAACAAATAGCTTTTGTATATGAAGGAGTATTGTTTATTTTTGCAATTAGCAACATTATATTTTTACATATGTATGTATTTTTGATTTTGAAGTTACATTTTTTTTCCTTTAAATTTTTCTTAATATCCTTATGATACATAAGATATTTTTTTGCCAGAAAATTACATATATTATTTTCATTTATTATTTTATCATACATTTATATTTTTTTAAACCTATTTACACCATAATGAATGCTATTAATTTAGGGCCTATTTGCAGTGATAATTCATTCATTTGCAACAGCCTTAATAATTTTCAAAGTTTCTTAAAAATTGGACATTGGAATGTAACTAGTTTTTGTGCATCTACAAGTTCTGGAAAACTTGATGAGATACGACATATTTTGGAGGGGAATCATTTAGATATTGTTGGGTTTAGTGAAACTTGGCTCAAGTCATATGTTTTATCGCAAGCAGTGAATATACCTGGTTATCATTTATGTAGGCATGATAGACAAGATGGGAGAAGGGGTGGTGGTGTAGCATTGCTAATATCTGACAGATTCAAATTTCGTAAAGTATTTTTGTCTGAGGTGGGAGATGTTTGTGAAGCGTTATTCATTGAGATCTCTGTTCAAGACACTAAATTGCTTATTGGAGTTTGCTATCTGCCAGATGGTGATTTGGGTGCTTTTGAAAATTCTGTTGGTGATTTGTTGGTTAGGTACACCAATATCATTGTAGTGGGTGATTTTAATAAGAACTTGTTTTGTCCGATTGATTCTACCACGGTGCGTTCAATGTGCATGCGACTTGATTTGACTTACCATCATAATTCCATCCCGACACATTTTCATGCTGGCTGCAATACGACATCATTGATCGATTTCTTTCTTTTGAGTGATACAATATCAATTTGCACTTCAGGGCAAATGCAATGTCCTGGTGTTTCTCACCATTCCCTAATTTTTATGGCCATTGATATTCCGATATCATCTTCTCCATGTTTTGTATCGTATCCAGATTATAAGGCATTGAAAGCTGAAGACTTGGCGACTGCAGTACAAGATTGTGATTTTAGTGGTATTTATTTCACTAATGATGTTAATTTGCAACTTGAAATTGTTATGTCAAATATTGTTTTCCTGCACGATCTAGTGCCAGTGGTTCGCAAAAGGGTAGGCGCAAGAAAGGAGGATTGGTTTAATAATAGAGAGATTCATTATCAGAAGTCTTTGAGGGATTTGGCGTATAGGCATTACATGCAGTGTAGGACACCAATTAATTGGAAGGCTTTTTGTGTTCATAGGAACAGAGTTAAAAAGATTATTAGGAAGTTGAGAATGCGGGAAAATGCACATTTTTTTCAGGATTCTGATCCTGAGCTTATGTGGAAATTTTTAAAGAGGAATGGATGTCTTGAAACTCGGGAACACTTGACGATGTGTAATCCGGATAACCTGAATGAATATTTTGCTTCTTGTCAGATACAGGATTATAATACTTATGATTTTGACAATAGTCGGTATAGCGACGTTATTCATAATATGGGTTTTTCCTTTTCATGTATTAATACTAAAGTTTTGTATGATGCATTGCTTAAGATAAAATCCAATGCTATGGGTAATGATGCTTTACCTGTGAAGTTCATTAAGTTGATTTTTCCTTTTATTTCTTCACATTTGCTCCATCTTGTTAACACAATTATCACTACTTCCTGTTTCCCTTATAAGTGGAAAATAGCTAGGGTTGTTCCTATAAGGAAGCAAGGTCATTCAAGTGAGCTTGACAATTTACGTCCCATTTCTATACTTCCTGTACTTTCCAAGGTTGTTGAACATATCCTTAAAGACCAAATGATTGAGTATCTTGATCATGGTTGTCTGATTCACCCCTCTCAATCGGGATTTCGGAGGGGACATAGCACCACCTCTTTACTTATTTCTTTGACAGATTCAATCAGGCAGTTGCTAGACAGTCGTAAGAATGTGGTTTTACTTTCAGTAGATTTTTCAAAAGCTTTTGACAGGGTATTGCACTCCAGATTACTTCATAAAATGCTGTATAATTTTGGTTTTTCTTATTCCTCGTGTAGTTTGATTCGATCTTACCTCAGTGATAGATACCAATATGTATCGGTTGGTACTTCCGAGTCGCGAATCAAACGGATCATTAGTGGTGTCCCACAGGGATCGGTTATTGGGCCCCTATTATTTATGCTTTACATCAATGACCTTTTGCTTGAAGTTGATGGAATTTCTTGTTTTCCTTTTGTTTATGCAGATGATGTACAGTTTGCTTGTTATACTGATGCTGATTTTTTAGATGTTTTGGAAAATGTTGTAAATTATGTCATAAGCTGAGTTATGTCATGGGCTTCAGGCAATGCTTTCTGTGTGAATCCTAACAAAACGAAGTTGATGGGGTTTGGGTTTGATACTAGTAACGTTAAGATTCAGATTAATAATGTTCCTGTAGAATTTGTTGGTAAGATGAAATGTCTTGGTCTTATAATGGACAATTTATTAAATTATTGAAGGTGAAGATCCGCGATTTTATGTGAAGATTAAAGTAAATGATAGCGAGATTGAAGGGTTATTAGACAGTGGAGCCACGGTTACCAAAAGATAGGTCTCCCAATTTCAAAATTTCTATCGTTTCGTTCAACAAAATTTGCGATGAAATTACCTTTTATTTGGTAACGACTCTAAGTAGACCTCTGTCTTTAGGAGTAGATTTTATGCGTCAGTTTGGACTGTTCGCTAGCGTATGTAGCTTCTCCACTATGGTGTCAACTTAGGTCCTGAATCAGATAAAGGTGAGGAATAGATAAAAATCAATTGTTTGAACCCCGATCAACGGACACGTTTGGATAGAGTTGTGGAAGGATTTCCTTGCTACACGAAGCGCGGTCTTGGTCGAACCCACCTGAAGGTCCATATAATAGATACCCGCGATGCGACTCCGGTGAAGGATAAACTCTACCCTGTCTCCCCAGCTGTCCAGAAGTTGATGTACGCAGAGCTTGATAGGATGCTTGATCTTGGGGTCATTGAACAAAGCGAGAGACCATGGAGCCATCCGGTTACTCTCGTTTGTAGAGGCGAGAAGAATCGGTTGTGATTGAACGCTCGTAAGCTAAATGCCCTCACGGTCAAGGACGCCTATCTTCTGCCTCAAAGTACACTTACGCGAAAACAGCTAGGCAGCTTCATGGGAGCCACCGGCTGGTACAGGCGATTCATCCTAAATTATGCCACAATATTGACACCAATTTCCAATACCCTTAAGAAAGGAAAGTCCTTCACGTTTCCGGAAGACGCCAGAGTGGAATTCGATAAGCTAAAAAAGCCCTCACCACAAGTCCCGCTCTCGTCTATTCTGACTTCAACAAACAAAAAAGCAGTGCGATTCATCCGATCTGGGAGTTGGAGCCGTTCCAGCCCGGCACAAGCAAGCATACCAGCCCCGCCGTCAGTCTGGTAACATCGTCAGCTGGTTGAAAACCAGCTGTTTGATTTATGTCCGTCCCATGGTACATTATTTAATTGCATAAAAAAGCATATTAGCATGATATTTTCGCCATTATTTTTTATATTATTTACAAAATATATATCGATCTTTCACTCCTGCAAAAATCATTTGAAAAGCTTTACAAATCAATATTTGACAATTTTTCAAGAACAAATAATATTTAATAAATATTAGCGACGAGCGTAATACCCGCTACTTCGTTAGCATAGATTTTTTTTATAAAAATCACACTCCGTTATTGGGATTGACATTCATTTGATGAAAACTATGATGTACGTATTTTTTTATAATATTGAATTATTTACCATGTAATGAAATAATATAAAAATAAGTGTTGAAGTTTTTTTTTTTGTTTTTTGTTTTTATATCATTTAATTTATTTATTTATTAAATACACTAAAAGCTCCCTTAACGGACAGCTCCCATAAGCGGACATCTCCGGTAGGCGGACAATTTTTTAAGTCCCATGGTTTAGGTGGCATTTTTAGAATAAATTAATCTCCGTTAGGCGGACGCTCTCTTGGGCGGCCTCGGACACCTGTTTTTAGAGAAAACATCTCTCGTAGGTGGAAAAAAATCCTAAACCTTAAAAGAAATGTACCGAATATTTTTTAATACGTTGCTACTTAGTATCATTTTTGTCCGAGTTTGCATTTATATTTCATATTTATTACATTTTTTTAATTAAATACTTTACTTTTCGTTTTTTAGTTAACTTTTTGCTGGATTTGAGCAATAATTATTTTTTTAATTTAATTTTGACTTTTACACTTTCATATTTACTTACATTTTTTTGGAATTAAATAGTTTACTATTCGTTTTTTAGTTAACTTTTTGCTGGATTTGAGGAATAATTATTTTTTTAAATTTAATTTTGACTTTTACACTTCATTAAAAATTCTTCATACTAGAAAAAAGAAAATGAAAACTTGATCCCTAAAAATAGATGTTGTCCCAGTTATCTATGTCTTGAAGACAGTCGCGATGATGGGTCCATGATTTTTCGTACAACACAATGGCGGCAGATTTCTAAAAATCTTGACAACTTTTTTGAACAAAGGACATAGAAATTCTGCTGTTGTTGTGCAGAGCGACATTGTCATCAGTCATATAAAAAAGTAATTGGGTGCTGCTTAAAACCGAGGCCAGGCCTCGGTTTGTTCATTTATTTTTCTTAAATGGAACAAATTTTATGACTGTTTCGTTTTTGAAATTAATGTTACGATCTTTTGACTTTTGTCAATATTGATATAATTTTTGAAGATATGAGCATGAAATTTTTTGTATAAATGTAGTTTGCGTCAGTACATTATAATCCTCCAGTAAATAAAACCAACATTTGATTTTTAAGTAATGAATTACCTCTTGTAAAACAAAAATATGTAACATATCTCATAGACGGACATCTCCCGATAACGGACAAAATCAGCGTGACGATCGCTGTCCGCCTATGGGAGCTTTCACTGTATATACTTTATATATAAATATCATTTAATTTTTTATAATACAATTTTTTATTATACAACTTATGAACGATAGTGTAACTCATATTTTTACCCTACACCACCATAGGTGGTTTGTGCTGATGTTTGTAACGCACCGTTCGACTCAGAATCATTTTCTGAGTCGATTTAACGATGTCCGTCCGTTCGCATGTCTGGCTGTCTGTCCATGTAAACCTTGTGAACAAAGTACAGGTCGCAATTTTAAAGATATCTCGATGAAATTTGGCACAAACAGTTATTTTGACACAAGGAAGCCTACTGAAATTGGTTATGATCGGTCCATTATTTCACCTAGCCCCCATACAAATACCCTCCCGAAATAGGAGTTTAGTGGTCATAAATGCCTTAAATATAGCAATATAATAATGAAATTCGAACAAAGAAATTTTATATAAGTGTTAATCTTAGTGCCAAATTTCATTTAGATCGGCCAATAATTGACTATATCTCCCATATAAACCTCTCTTCCGGAAATTACATTAACGTGCATAAATCACATACGAATGTATCAAGTTAATATTCGCCACAAATAAGTTTTATATAAATTTTATGAGAATCGGTCTATAATTTACCATAGCTCCCATATAAACCCACTTCAGGGAATCGCCTTAAAGTGCATTAAATCATATAGATGTTAGTATAATGCGTTGTTCTGTATTTGTATATTTTATTTTACATTTAGTAAAAGTGTTGATCTACAATTAGCCACAGGCCTAATTTTTAGCTCATACACAATGGTGTAGGGTATCATATGGTCGGTCTTGACCGACAATAGTTTCCCTCTCATTTTTTTTAACTATCCAATATTTAAAACAGGTACAAATTTTAAAAAAATTTTGCTGTAGTGTATTCAGGTTGGTTGATAGATTAATCTCTTCCAAAACATAGATGAATGATGCATCTGTAACAGAAATATAGGATGGGGACAGCGGTAGAAATTCTGTGTATTAAAAAAAAATCAATTAAAAAGTAAATAAAAGAAAACAAAAGATTATTTTGTTGTAATCTACTACTATTTAAATTTCAATATTTAATTTTTTTTTTTTCAATTTTAAATTTCTGTTAATTTTTTCTTATTGATATAAGCATTATCATTATGAAGGGCAGTTATTTATGTATGTATACTTAAGTCCTTTAATTTTATATTTTTTTGGTAACTTCGTGTCTGCGTCAAAATTGAGCATAAGCAGTTTTTCGGCTTTTATCCTGGATATTATTCTTCTAAAAATCAAAATGTAGTTTATATAGTTTTTTTCTGATTTTAAAAGTGGTAATATTTTTTTTTTTCATCAATACATCGGAAATATTTTTCTTCTTTGTGTTCGTTTGATAGTTATTTCACAAACCAAAATGATTATTAAAAAATAATAACGTAGAAGTAATTTCTTCTTTTCGGATATACAGTAGGTAGCACAAATGAGTACATGCTTGACGTTGCACAGTGGTGTCAAACGCAAATTTTTTGGTAATAAATCTGTATCTCCAAAACTACTGCTCGGATTAAATTGAAATGTATCGAAGAGTTTCTGAGGAGGACTTAAGCTTTCAGAAAAATCATATTGTAGTCTCCTTGTGATAATACAAGATAAGCTACAGGGTGTCAAATTTGACTACCTCGAGTATGTAAAAGTTTAAAAAAATCGTAACTTCTACAAATAAAGTCCGATTTTAAAGATTTTTATATTTATGTAAAGTGCTTAACAAGATAAAGAAAAATTAAGCTTACTCACCTAAGTTATATCTTACTCACCTAATTTATCTTTTACAAAAAGATTTACACTTGAATTTTGAATTTTTGATTTATTGCCTCGACTTTCTTTCATTTTTCGTGAATAAGTCCTGAGGTATATAAGGTAAACAATTTATAAAAATATCTTGAAATTTGCAATAAATTTCAAAATAATATGCTGAAAGAATTTTTGAATTATCTTAATGCGTCTAGACGTGAAAAATATTCAAATTCAGCTTTCTGAAATTGGTATGAAAAATTGATATTTTTTATAAAAATATGGTACTATTTTTTCACTTTTTTCTTAAAGTTCCGGAAAGACTAAAGAAAGTCACGGCAAAAAATAAAAAAATAAAAATTCAAGTGTAAATATCTTTTTAACTGTAAGAGATAACTTAGGTGAGTAAGCTTATTTTTTCTTTATCTTACTAAGCACATTACAGAAATAAAAAAATCATACTCGAGGTAGTCAATTTTGACACCCTGTAGATTTTCTTGTGTTATCACTGCAAGGTGATTTTTCTCAAAGCTTAGGTTCTCCTCTGCAACTCTTCCATACATTTCAATTAAATCCAACAAGTAGTTTAGGAGATACAGATTTATTACCAAAAAAATTGCGTTTGACCCCACTGTGCACCATATATGAAGGGTCCAAGTAGTTAATTATGAGTCATTGCACCATTAAAAATAGAATACCTTAAATATCAAGCCCTATCTGAAAGTTTTATTAAAATATGTGGACCAATACTTCAGTAAAATGGGCTTAATGTTGAAGATTTTTAATTTTTAACAAAATAATGAAACAATGTACACCGCTTGGAATGTCAATATTTAGAACTTTTGCAGTAAAAAATATATTTCGAAGACATGACAAAGTCCATTTATATTTCCAAAATAAAACAAATTAAATTTAAGAAATAATTTATGAAAAATGACCCGATTATTCCAATTTTCCATTTTGTAAGATACATGTAAAGAAACTTCGCTTAATTTCCCCAAAATTTTACACCCAAATTTATGAAAACAATTAATAAACGCATAACACTGATACTTAATAACAATTAATATAAAAAACATATTTTTTTTGCCTTTTTTGTATTTTAAGTATCTTCAAACATAAAAAATTAAAAAATTCATATACTTTTGTGAGTTACCTGAAATGACTGCACGTGTTATTTTTCTCAATTTCTCGGAAAGGATTCAACATTTTGTGCTACTCTTTGGTAGAAGACAACTCAGGCAAAAAATCCCATTCATAAAAAAATTATTTTTTTTTTTTTATTTACCTATTTTATAACTAAAAATAACTCATTTTTTTATTTAAAAATTAAAATTCACTAACTTATATGAGACACTGTAAGTGTTTTTATTGCTAATATTATTATTTTGGAATTTATAAATAACGGATTTTTTTTAAGTAAGTAAATCTTAAAGTTTTTTTTAGTAATATATAATTTTACTCACAATTTAAATTTATTTTAGGAAAGCTCCATCAAATAGACAAGTATTTGCATATTTAAAAAACTTTGCCTGTTCTTTACAAAAATGTAATATAAATATATTTAATATTTAACTATAAAAATTATTATTAATCTTCTTTTCTTTTTAAAAGGTACCGGATTTTATCAGAAGTTTCTCCTGGCGATTTAATTATTAAATGTAAAATTAATGTTTATGTGTGTTATTTCTTTTGTAATGTTATATACAAAATATGTTATATATGTACTTCTTAAATAAAGATAATTTTGAAATATAAACAAATTTAATTTTAATTATAAATACAGGAATAAAAAATGCAAAATCATCTTCTAGAAGAGACTAGGTCGACACCTCTTTGATAATCTTCCGGGTTGCGTCGAAGAGTCTTCTTCGATACTTCCAGAAGTGTCTTCTTCGAGTCGTCTGGAAGACACTTCCACGTGCAACAGTTCTTCCCGAGGGAATACAAATATTAATGCATCAGTATAATGTACACAAAATTATAGCATACATTCCGGGTGTTGGTATGTTGAAATATTTGTTTATTTTATAACTCAAAGCAAACAAATTAAAAAATCAAAATTCTCAAAATGTATAGAAAAAGTTGAAATCATAAACAACAAATAATTTTCTACAAAATTAAATAAGGAAATAATTCTGTCAGAAGTAAAGAAAGTTGTTTCCTTTCTGGAACATTCACAAACACACACATATATACATACAAAAGATAATATGCATTGTATATATCAATAAATAAAAACGTTTATTTTGAAAATAAAAATTATTAATTAGCAATGATGTCTCTTAATAAATAAAGAATTGTATAACAAATTGATCCTGTGTACTGGGTTTATTTTGACTATGCATTTCACAATGTTTTGTAAAATCATTGCAGTAATTATTTTTGCAACTTTATTAGGTAAAGAAACTTAATTTTTCACAAAAATTAAGTTGGGCAATAATTTTGTTAAATAATATTGTACACATTAGCGTGGGTCATTTTATATAGAGAAAAATTAGGTAATTTTCTTTATTTCGTAAAATGTTTATCCTTAGCACTAGTACAGCAGGATAAAAAAATTTGACTTTCGCATACGATTCGACCTTTTGTTGGAACCTTCGATTTTACCGATATTTTTTAAGTGCTAAATCTATAGATTCTTTCCGATACAAATAGTTCTCGGAATTGAAGAACATCGACGATTCTCATCTTTTTTCAGTATTTTATTTTAAATATCGTTATCAAAGTTTAAAAAAAGTCAAGTTTCATAAAAATTTTTCCAAAAAATTAAAAAAATTTAACAAAATTTCTGATGACCCTATTTTTTGTCGACACTGAAAAGGGACTATTTAAGCTTGAGACGATGTACAGTTTTCGGCATAATGTTAAAGGATATTATTTTTGTATAGGTTTATAACCCAATATATTCGCAATAATTTAAAAATTTTATTGTTTTGCATAAAATTTTGTCGAAAACTCAAAAAATTTCAAATAATTATACCTGACCCTATTTTTTTGTCCGTAACTGTATATCAATGAAAAGGTATTTGTAAGTACTTTTTAATACCATCAATATAATTAAGATCGGACAATTACAAACGTAAATATTTAAGAAAATATATTGAAATTTTAAAGGCTTATAACTCGTAAACTGAGAAAGGCGGACAAAAATGTTTATATCACTATAATCACAAGTAAAAGTACTCTAGTATCAGTACAAAACTATGGCGTAAATCAAAATCATCAGCACAGTTGATTTCTAAATAATTTTGATATTGATTCTATGGTGCTTTTACGTGTGATTATAATTCAATAAAAAATAAAAAGTTTTGTCGGCTCTTACGATATAGGCCTTCAAAGTTTCAATATATTTGTATATCTTTATTAATAATTGCCCGACCTTAATTATAT
Source organism: Protophormia terraenovae (assembly GCA_951394005.1). Taxonomy (NCBI): domain Eukaryota; kingdom Metazoa; phylum Arthropoda; class Insecta; order Diptera; family Calliphoridae; genus Protophormia; species Protophormia terraenovae. Next base: position 2,340,904 of record OX596078.1, on the reverse strand, counting down.
TTAAGCCATTTAAAAACACCTTTTCAATGATATAAAAAACTACTATACTAATTAATTACTTGGGAACAAAATTGACATTTTGTATAAAAATGGCGGAACTTAAAAAATTTTTAATATCGAAAACAAAAAAAATTATTTAGCGAAGCCGGTGTTCAACATACCCAGAGGAAAAAGTTCTTAAGCCCGGCTATACAGAAAAACCTTTATTAAGGAGGAAAAAATATAATAATTTCATTTGATCCTACCTTTTTTCACTTTATGAACTGTATTATTGTTTTATTTTTTACTTCACTTTTTTATATTTTTATTTTATTGTACTTCTAATTTAATTTTATTTTCAATTTTTATTATCACTTTTTTCCTTTTTTTATTTTAAACCACTTTTTATTTTATATTTTCAATTTTATTTTTTATAAAATTTCTTTTTCATAAAATTTTATTTTATATATATATATATATATATATATATATATATATATATATATATATATATATATATATATATATATATATATATATATATATATATATATATATATATATATATATATATATATATTTATTTATTTATTTATTTATTTATTTAAATAAACTTTTAGTATTTAATTTTAATTTAATGATTTCTTTTACTTTTTCTTTTGAACTCTCATTAAAAAGTGGTTAAAATTAATACTGTTAATTCATTTCATCGTTCCAAAGCTAAATTTAATGTTGCCACCTTTAAGTCATATGCGCAGTAATGAAATTCTATGTGCATATGCACTTAGAGAAATTAATATCAAAAATAATTATTTAAAAATGCGTGGAATGGTATACCAATTAAATTCTAAATACATTTTTAACACAATAAATATAAATTTCTACTTATTTGTAAGGATATACTATGTATATTGCATATTTATTTAATTATTATTTATTCATTATTGCCAGTTAAATTTTGTAAATAATATGGCATTATTAATTTCATAAAACTAATATGACAATATTACAAAAAATTGGCTGGCAACCTCACTGGTGGTGAATTCATTTCATTTGAAATAATGGACGCCGACACGAAGGTAAGAAAAATTTCAATTTAGTTTAATTTTTTTCTAAAATTTATTTAAGAAAAATTTCAATTTAGTTTAATTTTTTTCTAAAATTTGTTTACTTATTTTTATAGAAGCTTTTACTTCTTATATTAGAGAAAAGTGGCCAAACTGACCGTGCCACTAGAGGCAGCAGTCGTGTACGTGGTCGTGGTTCCAGTCGGGGTACATACAGAGGGGGCCGATACGGCGACAGTTTTTTAAGGCTAAAGGAACTAATCGAGATTACTGGAACTATTAAATTTTAAATGTAATTGTTTAACATTAATAAAGTTCCGCAATTTTTATACAAAAGGCCCAACCACTCAACAAAAAATCATCGTATCGCAATCAGCTGTTTCAACCAGCTTTATGCAGATGTGTGTATGTAGCTATTGACACAAAGATTCTAGGTAGCGTATCGTAGAAATCTATAGAAAATAGATTTTTACGTAGCTGCGTGAGTTTTTAACAACCCTGTAATTTATTTTGCTCACAAAATAACCGAAAAACAGGGTTGTTTACACAATAAATGTTGAAAAACATGTGTTACGTTTACTTTTGTTGACTGGTTGAACAAAATGTTTCACGCTACTTTTCTTCATTCTACGTTGCGATGGAAAGTTGACTGGTTGGGGCTAAAGTGTCAATTTTATACAAAGACATTAAAATAAACTGATTGAAATTTTAAAGGTCTGTAACCCGTAAGCCGATAAAGAGCCGACTAAATTGTTAACGTCGCTGTTTATATGAAGAATATTATTTATTTTATTACTTATAATTTAATCTATTTTAATATTAATGATTTGCCCTTATTCTAATCACCATTAATGTATTGGAAGTTTTGCATTTGGTGGTTGTTTTGTTTTCTTAAGCTCATCTTATTGTTATTGATCTCATTAAGTATCAATTCGCTCTAATATTATTATTATCACTTGTTCTTTTGTTTGCTCAATATTAATTGTTCAGTTGAGAAACGGTCATCAAAGCAACAAGTTAAAATTAAACAAAGAAGTGGTAACAATTATAATTAAAAACAACAATATACAATAAATGTTTGTGTTTCTTATTCTTTCCTATATATTTGGAATTTTTGTTATTATTTATTATATTTGGTCTTTATACCCTACACCACCAAAGGTGGTTGGGGTATTATGTGTTTGTGCAGAAGTTGTAACGCAGAGAAAAAATCTTCGGACCCCCACCTTAAAGTATACCGTTCGACTCAGAATCACTTTCTGAGTCGATTTAACGATGTCCGTCCGTCTGGTCGGCTGGCTGTCCATGTAAAGCTTGTGCGCAAAGTACAGGTCGCAATTTTGAAGATAATTTGATGAAATTTGGTACGTAAGCTTTTTTTAACACAAGGACGAAGCCTATTGAAATTGGTTATGATCGGCCCATTATTTCACCTAGCCCCCATACAAATGTCCTCCCGGAATAGAGTTTTAACACTTATATATGCCTTAACGAGAGAAGAAGATATAGTCGGTCAAGCCCGACTATATGATACCCTACACCATTTCGATCCACATAATTTTTTTTTTACACATTTGTACAACTTACTTGTGTTAAATATTAACATAATACTAACATTTGTATGGGATTTATGCACGTTAGTGATTTTCGGGAGAGGAGTTTGTATGGGAGCTATGGTCAGTTATGGACCGATCTTCATGAAATTTGGCAGACGGATTTTTGTTGATATAAAACTTATTTGTACTAAATTTCATTAAAATATTCCTATTTTTAAGGCATCTGTAAGTGTTAAAACTCTATTCCGGGAGGACATTTGTATGGGGGCTAGGTGAAATAATGGGCCGATCATAACCAAATTCAATAGGCTTCGTCCTTGTGTTGAAAAAAGCATATGTACCAAATTTCATCAAATTATCTTCAAAATTGCGACCTGTACTTTGCGCACAAGCTTTACATGGACAGCCAGCCAGCCAGCCGACCAGACGGACGGACGGACGGACGGACATCGTTAAATCGACTCAGAAAGTGATTCTGAGTCGAACGGTATACTTTAAGGTGGGGGTCGGAAGATTTTTTCTCTGCGTTACAACTTCTGCACAAACACATAATACCCCAACCACCTTTGGTGGTGTAGGGTATAAAAATAGCAATATTTTAATGAAATTTAGTACAAATAAGTTTTATATCAGCAAAAAACTGTCTACCAAATTTCATGAAGATCGGTCCATAACTGACCATAGCTCCCATATAAACCGCTCTCCCGAAAATCACTAACGTGCAAAAATCCCATACAAAAGTTAGTATTATGTTAATATTTAACACAAGAAAGTTGTATACATATAAGTAAAAACAAAATTATGTGGATCAAAATGGTGTAGGGTATCATATAGTCGGGCTTGACCGACTATATCTTCTTCTCTCGTTTTGTATTGCATCAAAGCATAAAACAGAAGAATTTTGATCTGTTCTTTAAAAACTTATTATTATTTATTTAAAGTAAGTAAAATATTTGTGATATTTTTTATTTATTTAAACATTTGTTGGTCCGTATCGAACCGAATACATATTTACCCCCATTTAACCCTAATAAATAAAAAAAATACAAATATTTTATTTAAAAACTTGAAAAGTGTTATAAAGTGAAAGTTTACGCTCCTGAAGGCATATCATCCATCATTCCCCCCACCAAGTGCATAGCAGCTAACTACGAGGTATATTTTGAATTTAAACTTTTTACATACATATTAAACATCTGCATCAATTCATTTGTAACTCATTTTTAATGATTCCCTTTCTTTTCAATTGTTGACTGTTATTGTTTTTTTAACTTAAAATCAATTCTCTGTGTGTGAGTACGTATGAAAAAGACAAAGAAACCAAAACATACATAAATAAACAAAATCAATTGTGCAGAGAGTTATAAAAATATTTTAGTAACAAATCATATCGAACTGGATTGAATTGAATTAAACGTAAAAATGCAATACTGTCATTTGTTTGTTTTATGTTCACAAAATTTGAAGTGAAGAAAATATTAAAGGAAATGAAATTGAAAAAAGATTCGGCTGTGCCGAATCTTTGATACCCTTCACCATATTACCATCTTACCATCTTATCGACATCATATTACCGACAATTAATAAAATTTTCGCCTTAACGTATGCTTGCATATTTTCTAAATCTAAATTTTTTTCAAACTACGAAAATTTGAATATGAAAAAAAAAACAATCATAACAGGCTTTGCTTTTAAAAAAGAAACAACAACAATTCCATATATATTTATTTTTGTATGTACAAACTGACTGAATACACAAAGAACAACAACAACACTGTTATTCATTATATTACTGCTGTTGCTAACTAAACTACTTGTCTATACAAAAAAAAAAAAACGTCACTAATAGTCATAACAATGCTTAATATACATGTTTGTGTATGTATTTATGTATATTCTTAACAGATATGTTTTAGTTTTTAAAAATAAACAACTACAATTCCATATCTATTTATTTTTGTACAGACTGCATATACAAAGAACAACAACAACAACACTGTTATTCATCATATTACTGCTGTTGATAACTAAACTACTTGTCTATACAAAAAACAAAAAACGTCACTAATAGTCATTACAATGCTTAATATACATGTTTGTTGGTGTATTTATATTCTTAACAGATTTGTTTTTGGGCCATAACTCTGTTGATTATGAACGAATTTGGTTTATTAAAAAAACCGAAATTTTATAAAAATATTTATGACTGATCTATATAAAAATAAAAATCTATAGCTTGAACAAGGGCTTCAAAAATAAAAAATTCGTTTTCCCCGATATCTCAGTTATTACTGAACCGATTTATTTAATTTTTTCAGAACAAAAATTCAGAAAATAATTTTCGAGCCCCCTTTAAAAATTCGAAGTCCCTGGTATATGCAGAGGCTTTAGAAACTAAAAAACCGGTTCTAAAAACCGGTTTTTAAAGCATATCTCCACCATTTATAAACCGATCTTCCTGATTCAAAAAACTGAAATTTTATAAAAATATTTGTGACCGATCTGTATAAAAATAAAAATCTATAGCTTAAACCAAGGCTTCAAAAAATAAAAAATGCGTTTTGTCCGATATCTCAGTTATTACTGAACCGATTTATTTCATTTTTTCAGAACAAAAATTCAGAAAAAAAATGTCCGAGAATTCTTTGTAAAAACGAAGTCCGTAGTGTATACAGAGGCTTCTGGAAAACCGGTTCAAAAAACCGGTTTTTTGAACATATCTCCGCATTGTATGAACCTATCTTGCTGAATTCCAATAGCAAAATTCTCGAAAGCATTTCCGATCGTTTGACATACATATTATATATGTCAGTTATCGGTGGGCTTCATAAACGCCATTTCAACCGACACACGGACGGACATGGTCCAATCGTCATCGCTTCTTACAAGGATTCCGAAAATAAAAACTTTTTTGCTCTCCGACGAAAAATGTGGAAATTACAAACGGAATGACAAACTTATATATACCCTTTACACCTGTGGTGAAGGGTATAAAAATGTAAATAATATATATTTATAATTAGAAGTAAATAAAATTATCACAAATAAAATAAATTTTATTTCGTTTTAGATATAATAAAATATAATAAAAATAAAAAGTAGTCAAATTTTCTGAGCGAAAAAATTTAAAGCAAACGTAATATAATCTGTTTTTTATTTAAAAATAGATAATTGTTACTTTCCATGCATTTCTCGTATTAGAAGTAAGGGAATGACAGTAATTCACAGTTTTGATTTTATGTTTTTTATTTAACATTACTGTTTTTGCAAAAAATCTCTTACGACAAAAAATTTCTCAAAGAGAACATAACATGATTTGTTTTTGTTTCATCATTTCAATTCAACTCAATTCAAATAATATTTTTTGCGTGGTCTGTTTTGTTTTTTATTTTAGCAGTATTGTAAGAGCATGTATTAAAAAACATTACTGTGAATTGAAAAGCAAATGATTTGATGCCGATGTTTAATACATACATCAATATACTGTTAATAACTGCAAAAAATAAAACCTGTTTATAAAAACCGCTACAAATTTCATAAACCAAGAATTTCCCTAATTATAAGCAACGAAATCCACATTTATTTAAAATCTTTACAATCGGACTTCATTTGTAGAAGTTACGATTTTTTTAAACTTTTACATACTCGAGGTAGTAAATTTTGACACCCTGTAGCTTATCTTGTATTATCACAGGGAGACGACAATAAGATTTTTCTGAAAGCTTAAGTCCTCCTCTGCAACTCTTCCATACATTTCAGTTTAAGCCGAACAGTAGTTTTGAAGATACAGATTTATTACCAAAAAATTTGCGTTTGACCCCACTTTGCGTTGCATAAAAGTAGTAGAGCAAATCCAAAAATTGTTTCTTTAAATTATTTTATGTTTAGTATTTAATAAAATAATTTATAATTTAAAAATAAAAGCATCAAGCTCTACGAAAAAATCCGACAAAACGAAAACAACTCGAATGTACTCAATATTGCACCTGAGGGATTTTTAAACTATTTTTTTTAGAACAATAAAAGTATTTGAATATAATATAATGTAGTTTATAGATAAGGGTCAGTAGATTATTATACAATTTTTAGAATTTTAAATATACCTTTAAAATCGTGAGCTATATCCGTAGGACCGCTTTTTCGGATTTTGTCGTAGAGCTTGACGCTTTTATTTTTAAATTAAAAATTATTTTATTAAATACTATAAAATAAAAATAATTTAAATATATATATATATATATATATATATATATATATATATATATATATATATATATATATATATATATATATATATATATATATATATATATATATATATATATATATATATATATATATATATATATATATATATATATATATATATATATATATATATATATATATATATATAAAATTTTGCATTTGCTCTACTTCTTTTATTTTTATGCAACGACAAGTGCACAAATTACAAGCATGTACTCATTTGTGCTATCTACTGTACATTAGAGTGTCCCGTAGACAAAAGTTTTGTAGAAAGACCCTTCAAACGATGCGTAAAAATCAGGTTAATATGGGAAAAATTTAAAAAAAAATTTAAAATTAATCTTTAGTTCCCTACCAGCGATTGAAAGTCACGGGTCTAGAACATTTCGTCCAAAAAATAGTATTGAGTTTTGTCTTGAAATGGGTATCAAAAAATAGTAATTTTTAGCCAAATATAAAAAAAAAATATTTTAAAAAATTTTCGGAAAAATGTTGGTCCATAAACCGCCATTTTAATACATCATGCAAAAAAAAAAATTGGATATTTTTCTTAAAAATGCATAAGAATTTTAAAATTTTGTTCCCTTTATGGAAATATTAAAAATTTGCATTGTAGAAAGTACTGTTGATAATATATAATTTTCCAAATTTGTCCAAAAAATTTTTCATCAAAATGCCTTAAAAAGTCTTTTAGCAAAACAAAATCCCATGGGAAAAATTTTAAAATATTTTTTCCATAACCAGCATAACATTACGAATTTTTTGATACCTATTTCGATTAAAAGATCTAAACTTTTTTTTTACCAAAATGTATGTTACCCATGATTTTTCAATCGCTGGTAGGGAACTGAAGACCAATTTTAAAAATTTTTTAAATAATTTTTTCGTATTAAGCAATTTTTTACGCATCGTTTGAGGGGTCTTTCTACATCAAAATCTCGAAAAAGGTAAAACATAGTTAAATTACTTATACCCACGTGTGTTTTCTTTTAAAATTCCTATCAAAATACATACATTTTAGAAAATTAATTTTTTTAGATACAAACGGATAGCATTTTATTTCCGGAAATCTAAATAAACAATTATTATTGAGTAATGGCAAATGCAGATTTAAATTTCCTTTTTATTCTAATAATTTTGCAGTATTGTTGTTTAAAATAATCTGAAGAGAAACAAATAATGATAATTTTGATCATATGATTTTAATAATAATTACCACAAATTACTCTTTTATGGTTGACAATTTCGATTGCTAATAATTAAATTATAAAATCAAATATTTATATTATATTATCAGATATAGTGTCTTACAGGTGTTTGTTTTATACTAAAAAACAAGGTACGGAAAAATTCGGATTACGAATTTAATTTTCAGTTTTTATTCGCTCTTTTTAATATAATTCGTAAATTCAGAAATAAAATTCACTTTTTGGATTAAATTTGTATTCTTTACTTTTTTTAATTTGAGTTACGAAAATAATCTAAAAAAACTTTTTTTAAAATTTGTATTTATGTGGAAGATCGTTATTTTACGATTACAAACGGTTCGGTCGCCATACATATGGTACAATGATGTGCGCAAAAAAGTGGCTGAAAAATAGCAAAAAAAAAAGGTTCGTTATGTGCATGTACACTTATACATAGTACATGTAGATGTGTATAAAAAAATACTTTTTTAGCGGTATACTGTCATTAAAAAAAGGCCTAACTATAAAACTGCAATGATATTTATTGTTTTAAATTTGTAAGTTTATATGTATGTAAGTATGTATTAGGGTGATCGATTATTCGGCTTTTTGGATAAACCGGTTTTCGAATAGTTCGTATTTTAAAAAAACCGGTTGGACATTTTTAAATTCTGAAAAAACCGGTTAACCGGTTTTTTTGCAGAAGTTAATATTTCTATCAAATGACTACATTTCTTAAGAAAAAAAAATCGATAAATCTTATAACGTTCAAGTTATAATTTATTAAACATAATTATTTTTGGAAATACATAACTATTAACCAATTAAGAACGAGAATGAAAGATACAATATTTTTGAGTGTTTCATGAGCAAAAACGCATATGGTGGTGTAGGGTAAAAAAATTGTAATGAATTTTTTCAATTAAGAAAATATTGGGTCAAAAAATAAAAAAAAAAAAATAAAAAATAAACATTAAAATTAGTTTTAAAAATATTATATGTGTTACAATAGATAAAACAAATTTCATTCAGAATAATTATTACTAATTTATTTAATTAATCTTACAGAATTAATTTCGATTTAACGTTAAACTATTTTTTAATATCAGTATTTAGAACATATTTTTTAAAATAAAAGCCTATTTTTAAATCCGGTTTTTTGTGTTTAAAAAAACCGGACTATTCGACATTCGAAAAATTAACATTTTGAAAAAACCGACAACTCATTGACTGAAAAAACCGGTTTTAAAACCGATTGGGAAACCGAGTCGATCACCCTAGTATGTATGTATTTATGTATGTATGTATGTATGTATTTATGTATGTAAGTATATGAATTCATTTTTGACTGTGATGCAAAGCAGCAGCTGTCGTAAAAAATAATTGTGTTGTTGGTGTAATATCGATAATTTTTGATTTTTGTGTAAACAAATATTTTACGGCGGTCAACATTGAAGAAATGCAACAGCAATAAATGGATTTGTTTATAAGCAAAAAATGTTTAAAAGGTCAATAAATCTGGCATCTCCGTGGAGAACAGAAGTGTTTTTCTGGTGAAATTTTTATTTTTATAATTTTATTTTTATATTTTACGACGATTCCTGAATATTTTGGGCGCACTTTTTACTTTGAGTAGTTATAGTGGTGTCTGGAATTTGACTGAACATGGAACAGGACGCTGCTGATGATGAGAATTATCCCAGCAGTCAACAATATTTGTTTTACCGTCACAAACAAATCAACAACCTAAACGCAAAAGATCAAATGGATCAACACTACCCACGAACATTGACGTCACCCAACTGGTTGAAAATAGATATGCCCTATTAGCTGGGCTAGAAATTGAGAATGTAGAAGAGGCCTCTAATCATAGGAAAACTGAAAAATCTAACACTGCAGCAACAAAATCATATTATCCACCTATTTTTTTTTTTTTTTTTTATATAACGTCAACATAAATAAATTGGTTGAGGAACTTGAAGCTAAGTCACCGAAGATAAACTTTAAGATCAGGAACGTAAATAAACACAAAAGCAAACTTTATCTGTCTGATGCGTTGGTACATGCCGAAATGATGGCCATACTACGTTATACCCCGAAAGAGTTCAAACAAATTTCGCTTGTCCTAAGAGGACTATATTATGACACTGAAATCGACGAAATTAAGGCTGCACTTGACAAAGTTCTACCAGATGTTGTAGCAAAAGTAACACAATTTACAACACCATATTCAATTAAAAACGCCTACAGCACAGACCTGTTCTTAGTGACATTAAATTTTGGCAAAACTCTCAGTGATATCTCACATCTAAAATTTTTTCTGAGCCAATCAATCTCCTGGGAGAAACCAAATAAAAAGGAAAAAGAAGTTCAGTGCCACAGATGCCAACGATGGGGTCATATAGCAAAGAATTACAACTCTGAGAACAAATGTGTCAAATGCGACAAGAAACACATACAAGAGGAATGTCAAAAAACACAATCTGAAGGCTCCGCTCCGTTTTGTGTAAACTGTGGAGAAAGTGGTAATCTCGCAAACTGGAGAGGTTGTACAGCTTATAAAAAATTTATTGATAGCCGAAAAGAACGAATGAGAAAAGTAATTGAGGAAAAGACACTTGCCAAGAACAGAGTTCATATATCCCGGACAAATCATTTGCAAGTCTATTCCATACAAACACAACTAAAGAGCCAAACCAAAAGCCAACGTTCGTCGTCGATTTCCTAAAACTTGCTAGCTTGTTTCTAGAGCCCGAAGAACTATCACTGGAGCAACAAGTCAATAATTTCCTTATTAAGTACAAAACAATATTAAAAACAGAAGCCCGAACAGAATTCATGCGACTTCTTAAAAAAATTAGATCTGAATATGGCCCATAAATCTATAAATTTTGTATCTTTTAATGTTCGGTCACTTGCAAACTTGCTTCTCCAAAATAAAATTGACATTGCTCTCCTACAGGAATGTCATCTACATAGAAATAAAAAAATTAATTACCCACATTCTCGGACCATTTCCCTATTAAATTAACAATGGAACTAGGATCGGGAAACTTGCTTCTTAGAACTCCAACACTAATAACATCTTATCAAAATACCAATTGGGACTCATTTCGGAATGATTTGGAGACAGCAACACTTGATATCCTGCCACCGGCCATCTGCAATTTAAACAATAAAAATATTGATTCCCTAATCAATGCATTTAATTCTACAATTACCTCTGTAAACAATACTCACTCTCAGCAAATAGAACTCAATGATCGAAAGAAACCATATCCTGACAACATTAAAAAACTTTTCAAAATAAAATACACTTGGCAAAAGGAATTGAAGAAAATTTTCCATCAAAATGGCAACAGACTAAGCCGTGAGTACAAAATTTTATCAAATCAAATTAATTTGCTTAAAACAATTATTAATGAACTTGTTAATCTGGAAGAGACAAAAAGATTTAGCAATAGAGTTGCAAAAATAAAACCAGGACCTACTGCATTCAAAAATATATTCCAAATTACTGGGAAAACTAAATCCCCTTTCTGCCACCAAATTGTCCATGACAGTGGATCAACATCAAATCCTTTGCAAGTTGCTGAAATATTCATGGATCATTTTAGTACTGTTTTCAGAGAAGCAACTCCAGATATGTGTATCAGCAATATTGAAAATCAAATTGCATTAACAGTTAATACATTTACTCAAAATATTTACACATTTGACACCACTTTTCAAGCAGTTGAAAATCCTGATACCTTTCATTTCACAAGTGTAGAAAATATTAGAACTCATGTAAACAACATAAACTCCAAAAAGTCGTACGGTCTCGACGGTATATCAAACTTCTTAATTAAAAAATTTCCCGACGCAACCTTAAAACTACTAGCAATCATATTCAACAATTGTATAAATAATGGATACTTCCCTTCAGCTTGGAAAATCGCCAAAATAATTCCAATCAAAAAGAAACGGGAAAGCAGGAAACCGGAGGGACTCTGCCCCCATATCTTTATTGTCCAATATTGGTAAACTATTTGAACGCATACTAAAATAAAGTGGCACTTTACATCATTTCTTTAATTTCGCTTCCAATTTTCCAATTTTTGTATACAAAACGGAAGGCATTTGCTTAAAGTCATTAAATTATATTCAAATTATTATTACATTTGAAAAATAAGATGAATCCGTCCATAATATCGGAAAGTCTTCAATCACAATCCAGAAAGATTTTTGGACTCCAGATTTATATAAAATTTCTGAAAAAGCAATAATTGTAACTATTAAAACAAAATTGTTAAAAAATTAAACACAATCTATAGAAAGCTAATTACACTGGTCAACAAAAAAATCCTCCCCCATAGACGAATAGTTGGACTTGATGTATTTTGATGTGCTAAACACGAATATGCTTTCAGTTTTTTTCCATCAGGTCTGGATTTTTTTTATGGGCATGTCTAATATTTCGCCCATAGTAAGGCCATTACTCTAGTATATTTCATCATAAAGAACGGTGTGTACGATTGATCAAAGTGATACACCTAAAGATGCGGACTAAAAATATCTTCAAATTATTTAAGCTTAATTTTTTTATGTGCTCAATAATTTCGGAGTTATTTTGAAATAAGTGTCCGAAAAAAATCATTTTCATGTAAAATTTTAGATTTTTTTGTTACTTAAATTTCGTTTAATAAATGAAGACATTTAAAATGTTACAGTTTATCATCTTTATCTTAAAGCCGGTAATGCTGCGAATAAAATAAGGCATGTATCTTCAAAATTGATGCAGAAATCTAAATTTTATTCACAGTTAAGTAAAAATACCATTGTTGAGTAGAAATACAGTGGTGGACAAAAAAATTTTATTTTTTATTTTTTCTTGAAACAAAAATTGGTGGACTAGGTGGATTCTGACGAGTTAAACAAGAATCTGCATTCACTTTTTTTCTATCGGGTACTGTTTTTTTTTATTTGCATGACTAATATCATCACCTTATTCATCGGTCACACTATAAAATTCGAGAATGGTTTGTCAAACTTAGGCTATAACTCAAGAACCCTTTACACGATTTTTATAAGTGATACATCAAAAGATGCAGCTCAAAGACAATTTAGGTCGCTATATATTAAAGTTAAATTTATCTTAATTGGACAAACTGTTCTCGAGATATACAAGTGTGACTGAATAAAGGCGGGGTCATAGTAGTCATGCCCATAAAAAAAATCAATACGTGATAGAAAAAAAGTAAAAGCTGATTCTTATTAAGCGCGTTAAATTCCATCTAATCCACCTATTCTTTTTATTAAAACGAAAATAATATTTTTTTTTTTGCCCCTAGTGTATTTCCACTTAGCTATAGTTATGCATGGGTATCCAAACTTAACTGTGAATCCAATCAAGATTTGTGCATCAATTTTTATGATACGTGGTTTTTTTCTCGTAGTTCTGCCAGCTTTGAGATAAAGGTGATAAACTTAAATATTTTTGATGTTTTCACTTAAAAAAAAGTTTTAGTAAAAAAAAGAAATCTTGAATTTAGCATGAAAAAATTTTTTTCCGACACTTTTTTCGAAATATCTCCTAAACTATTGAGCGGATAAAAATTTGATGGTAGAGCGATTTAAAGCTAATTTTATTCCGTATATCGTGTATATATATATCATTTATATAAATCGTGCATACCGTTCTCAAGTGATAGTGAAATCTACTCGAGTAATCGGCATATTTAGGGCACAATATTAGACACGCCCATAAAAAAAATCCCGATCTGATGGAAAAAATTGAAAACAGATTTAGCATGCGGAATTCCATCTAGTCCACATATTTTTTTTTTTTATTTTTTTTGAAGGAGCTTGAAAAACATTTTTTTGTCGACCAGTGTTATTTGTGCTTTAATAAAATTTTGTTTCAAGTTAAAAGTTTAAAGTGTTACAAAGATATACTGATTTTAAAATCAGAAATGTACAAGTTGTGAAAATGCTTTTTTTTATTTAAAAATATTCCCGATAATCCAGATCTTGATTCTTACAAATTTAAAATGACCTTCAATAAAAAAATACATTTATTTAGCCAATATTACACTTTAAAAAATACATTTTTTTATTAAAATTTTAGACTGTAAAATTTGCTTATTTCTGTCACCGTAAAAAAACTATTTATAAACATTTCTCGCTATTTCTTTTCTTTTTATACCCTTCACCACAGGTGTGAAGGGGATATATAAGTTTGTCATTCCGTTTGTAATTTCCACAATTTTCGTCGGAGAGAAATTTTTACATTTTCTTGATCCTTATAAGAAATGATGTCGATAGGACGATTTCCGTCTGTCCGTCCGTGTGGCTGTCGGTTGAAATGGAGTTTATGAAGCCCACCGACAATAGCCATATATAATATATATATATATATAAAACGATCGGAAATTCTTTCTATCTTGCTATTGAAATTCAGCAAGATCGGTTCATAAATGGAGGAGGTATATCTAAAAAACCGTTTTTATACCCACCATCAAAAAGATGGGGGGTATATTGATTTTGTCATTCCATGTATAACATGTCGAAGGAATCATTTAAGACCCCAAAAAGTATATATTTTCTGGGTCCTGGTTAGACTCTTAGTCGATCTAGCTATGTCCGTCCGTCTGTCCATCTGTTGAAAGCAGGATAGGGCTCGAACGGGACAACGTAGGGGGGACGAAATTTGACACAAATATTTGTCTTATATAAGGTTTGTTTGGAATTGAAAATGTGCAAAATCGGTTAATAAACAAGAAAGTTATGGATTAAAAACTAGAAACACAGGGTGTCCGTTTCATACTTTTCTGCTGATAGTTCTTCAACAAAAGCATGTACGACAACTAAATTTTGTACGTATAGTTCGGGGATCGATATAAACTCTGAAACCAAAAATGGGCGTGGTCTGCCCACTTTACCGCCCACCTCCCATATAAGGTGAAATTGTGTTTAAATAGTTCAAGGACCAACGTAAACTCGGAAACAAAAAATGGCCCACTTTATATGAAAAGGGCCGGTAACCTTTTCATATAACGTAAAATTTGAAAAAGTTGATGGTAAAATTTGAAAAAGCGAATGTTATATTCGACCGGGCCGAATATAACATTCGCGCTTGTTTTTTGGCATAAAAATGCTGTAAATGGCGTTTATAAAGACTTCCTATAACATAGGTACATGATATATATATCAAAAAGTCAGAAATTTCTTCTAAGACTTTTCTATTGAATTAAAAAAAAAAATCGGTTCAAAGATGGACGAGATATTTAAAAAAACCGGTTTTCGATTTTCTAAATCCAATAAGCTATTGGCTTCGTTTTTACGACAAAGGATTAGAAATTTTTTTCTGAATTTTAGTATAGAAGAAATGAACTTAATCGGTTTAATATTAACCGAGATATTGGCAAAATATATTTTTTGTACCGATTTTCGATCTTATATATTTACCGAGTTATAGGCCAAAACGCGCTATTACAATTTGTGTAGGTACTATTTGAGCTATGGACTTCGTTCTTGCGCAGATCGATCATAAATATTTTTTTCGAATTTCGTTTTTTTTTACAAATAAATTTTTACGTTACCCTTTTTTTAATTTAATATTGTCTTACAATTATTATAAACCAAGGTACGGAAAAATTCGGATTACGAATTTAATTTTCAGTTTTTATTCGCTCTTTTCAATATAATTCGTAAATTTAAAAATAAAATTCACTTTTTGGATTAAATTTGTATTCTTTACTTTTTTTAATTTGAGTTACGAAAATAATCTAAAAAACTTTTTTTTTTAAATTTGTATTTATGTGGAAGATCGTTATTTTACGATTACAAACGGTTCGGTCGCCATACATATGGTACAATGATGTGCGCAAAAAGTGGTTGAAAAATAGTAAAAAAAAAGGTTCGTTGTGTGCATGTACACTTATACATACATGTAGATGTGTTAAAAAAAAAAATACTTTTTAGCGGTATACTGTCGTTTAGAAAAAAGCCTAACTATAAAACTGCTATGATATTTGTTGTTTTAAATTTGTAAGTTTATATGTATGTATATATGTATATAAGTATATGAATTAATTTTTGACTGTGATGCAAATAAGTAGCTGTCGTAAAAAATAATTGTGTTGTTGGTGTAATATCGATAATTTTTGATTTTTGTGTAAACAAATATTTTATGGCGGTCAACATTGAAGAAATGCAACAGCAAAAAATGGATTTGTTTATAAGCAAATAAGCGCATGTACAAATGTCTTTTATATCCACACGTCTTTCTTTCAACATAAGACAACACATTTTTTATATCATTGTACACGAATTGAATTCGGATGATTCGTTTTGGGTTAATTCTTGAATAATATTTTTATTTTCGAAAATAAAATTTTTGATCTTTGAGTAAATTTAAAAATTAAATTTGCAAACAAAAAAATAAAATTCGTTCTAAAAAATTAGGATTAAATTCGCTAATAAAAATTTTGTTCCGAACAAATCAAAAAATTAGCGTTCTACCTACCCTGCTAAAAACATTGTTGTATGAAATAAAATGTGTGGTAATGGCAGGAAAAATATGAGGCTGTTAAGGAGTTTGCGTGTTTGGAAGAATGATTATTGTTTTGGTGACAATGAGCTGATGGTGAAGTTGTATCAAATAATTTTTTATAATGACAGGAAAACATCAATAGGATAGGAAACTTTGTAGTTAGGATGACCTGTCTCAGTAAAAAAGATTGGGATTTTGGTAGCAATGACCTGAATGCTATGACAGGTAATGGCAAGATGGAAATTTATAAAACAAAAATATTTGCGATTTCAAAGACAATGATTTGATGGTAAAGTTGTATGTAGTTGAATGATAGTAATGTATCTGATTTTGTGTTGGTAGCAATAATTAGATGGTGAAGTATTAGGTATTTTAAGGAAAACTAAAATGAGGTTGCTGCAGGTTTGTGCTGAGGGTGGCCCGTCCAGGAAAAACTATTGCAATTTTAGTGGCAATGCGATGATTCCAATGTTATTCAAAATAAAATATTTTTCAATAACAGGAAAATGACAATCAGGATGGAAAGGTATTTGTGAGGGTTGATGAAAAATTTGCGAATATAAAATTGTATGAAAACGATAATGAGACTGAAGATGTGCTTGCGTTGATGGTGGCCCGTATCAAGAAAAATTATTTCTGTTTTTATGGCAATGAGTTGATGTTTATATTGTATCAAAACTGATGTTTGACAGGAAAATTACAATGAGATTGGAAAGGTGTTTCGGGGTTTGCGTTGAGGGTGGCCCGTCCCAGAAAAAAAGTTTGTTAATAGCAATGGATTAATGCAAAATTTTCGCCAAGAAATTGTTGTTGATTTTAATAACTATAGGCCAATAGCTATTTAATCCGTAATAAATAATGTTCTAGAAGAAGTAATCGTCCGACGTCTCACAAGCTTCTTACAAAAATACAAAATTATTCATAAAAATCAGTTTGGGTTTCAAAAAGGAAAGAATATTAATAAACTACTAGGAAATTTCTCAAACTTTATCAATGATGCTTTAAGCAATGCATGTCTTAGTTCTATATATCGATTTTAGTAAGGCGTTTGACACTTTATCACATATCAAGTTAATTGAAACTATTGAAAGGTGTGGATTAAGAGGAAAGGTTTTAAATTGGTTCAAAAGCTACTTAGAAAACAGAAATTATTGTGTCAAAATTAACAGTAAACTAAGTAGTAAAATTTCGTACGATTGTGGGGTGTCACAAGGATCAAAACTTGGACCAATACTATATATTATCTATGTTAATGAAATGATGAAATGTCTAAAAGAAGGTACAACCTTCGCCTATGCAGATAATACTGCAATAGTAGTAGCCGATAAAAACTTATCCATCGCCGAAGATAAATTACAGCAACAATTAAATATAGCAATCAAATGGTGTCACGATAACGATCTCATCATAAATGCAAATAAAACTAAGGTCATGTATATAGAGCCATCACATATAACAGATTCACACTCTGTGTTTACATAACATCGTATAACTAACACATATAAACTCTAATGACACATGCACAACTATAATAGAAAAAGTTAATTCTTACAAATATTTAGGAGTATATATTGACAGTAACTTTAAGTGGAAGATTCACATTGAAAATTTGCAAAAGAAGCTTCGAAAAGCATCATATATACCATACCACCTAAGCAATTGCGCCACATATAACGTATTACGTCAGGCATATTTCTCCTTAGCTGAATCCTATATTAGACATGGGATAACAGCATGGGGAAACGTTAAATATAATAGCACACTTCAGAAAACACAAAACAGTCTACTTAAAATATTATGGAAAAAATACACTATTACAACATGATAACTACAATATAACAATATCCAACACAATAATATGAACAATCTTGCAAAAATTTAAATGTATCAAACGTCAAAAATATTTACTTTACCACAATAATTAAGGAATTTGACAACGACGCCACATTTCTACAGCCAATCGATCATGACCACAATACCAAAACAAGATCCCAGGGAGGTTCAAGGTCGAACGTTTTTCAAATGAATACGGCCAAAATAAACTTTCTGTTGCATTGCCTACAATACAAATTGCCAATAAATTTACTAATCTCAAAAAATGTTTTTGCTAAAAACAAACTAATAAAAAATTAAATAATTAATTTATTTTGATAGCTTTGCGGCGTTATTTAAAAATATACATTAAATTAAAAATAGGTTATTAAAATATTAAAAAAATAAAAAATAAGTGAAATAATTATATATTTAAGTTAAAATATTGCTTAAGAAAATATTGTATATTTTTAAAAAATTTATAATTTACGCAATAAAATAAATCAATAAAAAAAAAAAAAAAAACGATGAGGCTGGAGATGTGCGGCTTTAAGCTGAGGGTCGCCCGTCCCAAGAAAAATTATTGCATTTTTTGGCAATGTTTAATTTGTACTAAATAAAATTTTTGCTGATGATAGAAAAATGGCAATGAAGTTAGAAAGATTACGAATTTGCGCTGAGGGTGACCCGTCACAGGAAAAGTAATTAAGATTTGAATGACAATGGTTTAAATAGTTTCAGTTTTGTTTGGAAAGTTACCAATATCATAAATGTTTTCGAGCTGTTTACATTGGTAGTTTTTTTTTTTTTTCTTTAACGGAGGACCTTTTTGTAAACAATGTTAGATGTTTTTCCGTCAGGAGTAAGTATTAATACATTTTTAGACGAACTTATTCTTAAGCAGGCAACATAGAACTGAACAATATTCTCACAAGTCGACTCCAGCAACTTTTAGAGACTGTCCTAGAGATTTATTTATGGTGATAGCAAACGATATTTTTAAGGGAAATTGCAGCCTTTTGAATTCAATGGGGCAGCCATTTGAGTTAAGAGGTATATGTGGATTAAACACTGATTCACCTTTACCACTACCTGTTAAAATTGTGGCTTCTATTACGTTCTTTTGAAGAGTTTTTACGCGGTGTCTTGTGCCATTACATAGCTTTGGTGGTCTGAAATTACGTAGAAGTATAACTGGTGTTCCTATTTTGAGAGTAAGTTTGTGCGGGGGAAAGCCTGGGGGGGTTGAGGGAATTAAAAAATTCAACTGGATAATGTACAGCTTCTTCTATTTGTAAAACGGAATCTGTGGAAAGGTATTCCATTTCAGGAGATTCGAACGATTTCAGTATAGCGTCGTTAATTATTGCAGCTCTTTCATTTTTGGGAGTTAAAATGGCACGTTCACATAACCAATCGTTGTACCTGGAGTCAATTCTTGCCATCTATTAGCAGAACGGTATCTTCAATATAAATTAAACATTTGTTGTACACTACATCCATATTTTGCATTTCTTGCTGAAATTCGTTTTCGAATTGCTTTTTAATATCCTCTGAAAAGTTATCTTTGTATTTATCCCGAAGAACAGAAGCATTTGAAAGTTGGCAATTTTTGAACATTACTGCGAAAAGATCACGGAGCTTAACAGGGTGATTGCTTAATGATGTTTCTTCAAGTGCATTGTCCCAGTGTCTGTCATCTTCCAGCAAACCCAAAGCTAAACATGCTGATTGACAAGTAGAATGAATTTCACCATTTACAGTTTTTAAATCTATATACGATTTTTTTTTTTTGCCATTTTGCCATCATCTACCTTACACAACTCAAAGAAGCCCAATAGTGTTGTTTATTTATTTATTTATTTATTTATTTATAAATGTCTATATTGGATTATTCATTTGTTTCATAGGGTTGTTAGCAGTGAAGTACAGTAGCGAGCATAAAAAATGCAACGCTAGGCTATATGATTTTTGATCGTATTGATTAGGGCTAGAACGTCATTAAATTAGCCAATTCTATTGTGATTTTATTTTTTGCGGCCTTAGCCAACTATTGTATGTCATTTTGTTCCAAATTGTTACGCATACGAACAGTTAATAATATTTTTTTTTAAAAAGGGAGCAAAGAAAATGCAACTCCTAAAAAATCATCGGATTTTTTTAAATTTTGATAAAAGTAATTATTGAAAAATTATGAAAACTAAAATTTGGTAGTATTACCACTAATTACTACCAATACATATAAATTTAAGGTAATTTTAACTACAAAGGATATTAGTAATATTAAGAAAACACTCTTTTCTACATACTTTTTAAGAATTTTAGAATATTTTTGAATACCATTCTGATAATTGCAGTGAAATAATATTAATATGTAGTTCTTATATGAAGATTCTAAAAAATTGTCTTAAAGAAACAATATTGAAACGATCATGCCTGTAACAATTGATACAAGTCATTTAACAGAAGATATTTTATATTATCTGAATGATCACATTTGGCTATTCAAGCTACTATTGCCAGCAATCGTTGATTTAATAATGTAAATATGGTAACTGGATATCCTTCTAACAAAACACATATTATTTACTTACATAAAACTACCACCTTTACCTTTAGAGGCACGTCCTTTATTATTTTTACGAGTACTGTATAATGGAAATAAGAGCCTATTACGATAACTTGAATTAATTTGACCCTAAACCCATATATTTCAATTTTAGACGATCTAGGTAGACATACTTACTTAAATATTAATTTCCAATAATAAACAAGTCCAATAGTCCAATCATCACGAAGGATGCACTTTCAATTTTTCAACATATGAAGAGTTCAAAATATGTATATTTCTTAACTGTTTTTCCTTGTGTTAGAATTTGTTCCAGGGCCAAAATCAAGGGATATTTGAACATTATAGCGATACAGGGCATTCGATAATGTCATATCATTGCGAAAAACTATTTTAAGCTGTTGATTCCATCTCAATAACGATCGAAAGTGGTTGCGTTATTTCGGTCGAAAGGTCATATTCAATTATAAATTATGAAGTTAAGCTAAACTGTCATAAATATTTGATCGCTTATTTATAGAAAATGTTTATTGGTTTTAAAACAACTAACAAAATAAATAATAATTCCAAAAATATCAATCTCTATTGAAAAATGTCCAAAATAGTTCAGAAAAATATCAAAATTTAATAAAATTGGAATTTATTGCTAATATTTATATTATTTGTAGATTTCATGTATCTTAGACAATATGCAACGATAAAAAATCATGAGGTCCTCCTGTAAATGTTGATGGTAGAACTACCATTTTTTCTAAATTTGAAGCATTTGTATCTTGTCTTCCAACTGCGTCCCGTAAATGAATGTAATTTTCCGCCCGTAGCTCTTTTTGGTGAGACTTTATGAAGTTTAACCTCTCCGTTTCGATTTTAGCATACATGTCGACTAAATATTGGCTAAAGAGGGAGCGGTAATGGAGTATGTGATCATCATCAGATCTTATCATTATACGGTATGCGTAGAAATTTGCTGTCGTCACAGTATTTGGTAGCGGGCGTTTATTTATTGAATCTCGCAAACTAATGTTTATTGCATAGGTATCTTCTCCACGATAAAACATTAGGGTATATTGTAAAGCATCATCACTTATGAAGTTCGCTTATTCGCTGCAACTTATTATCATGGCTTTGGAGAATAATATCCCGTTTTTCGAATTGTTGACCCATAATAACCAATGCCACTGATATTCTCCCGGAAAATTTTGACATCTTATATTTGTTTCTCTCTCATCTTCTCTTACAAAATATATTTGTAAAAATTTAGGATTATCTTCATTATCCATTATTAAACTGTCTAATAAATCTGATAGTTTTTGTAATGGATATATATATATATATATATATATATATATATATATATATATATATATATATATATATATATATATATATATATATATATATATCCATATATATTTATATATATATATATATATATAGTATATACTCCAATTTTTGTTTTCCTAAGAATATTTAAAGTTTAAAATTATTAGATGAGCTATTGTAAAAGTTTGAAACACATTATTTCTATGATCTATATTTCAAATTCATAATTTATATGTATCAGTATTGGCGTTTATGTTAATATAAATATATTTCTATATTTTCTCCTATAAATATGATAATGTAAACCTTTATGGTATTAAATAAGATTATATCATTTTAAAAATTTTTTTATTAATATATTTATACACTTGAATTATGACAAACAAATATTTTGCAAATAAAAAATTTCAAAATGTCACGGTTGACTATGATATGTCAATAGGGGTGGGCAGCTTTCACAAGACGTATACACACATGTTCGTGCACCCTAATAATTCCCCTGCATCCTATCTCCACCTAAGCAAACTTTCACCTTAATAAAACCTCTTTCTTTCGTAAAATACAAAACCTTGGGAATATACAGTTGCTCCTTACTGGCACAAAATTTCTTATGTTAATGACTAGCGGAAAACGAAAGAACCTACACACCCGGCGAGCTAAAGCAACAACAGCCTATGTGCCAGCTCCGCAAATTTGAAATCTTAAAAGAGTCATTACAAGTTAGCACTTTGTTTCCGGTCTACACGAATCTTTTTCTGGTTCGCACATTTTCTGTGCGCACATGCATTTGGATAGTGCTGACCAAACTTATTCATGGCTTGTTCTTGTTCGCACAATTGTAGGAGCAATGATGTCTGCCATCAAACTTCATTTTTTGTGCGCAAGAAAAGGAGCTGCATATAAAAGTATGAAGCGACGCTGACGCAAAACAAATAAATTATGATTTTTTCGACAAATGCTATGCCCACTTAGAACAAAAAGTTTGTTAACAGATTTTGTCCATTTTCAATGTCAAATTAACCATATATAAGTATTTGAGTAGTGTTTATAAAAAACTGACTTTTGAAAAAACCGGTTTTTCGGTTAACCGTCTATTTAAAAGCCGGTTAACAGACATTTTAATAATTGCTATAATTTGAAGCTTAATAAAAATATTTTTTTCAACTTATTGGTTTAACCATGCACCAAATAATAAACACTGTTCTTTATAAAAAGCGACTTATTTACATAAAAAGTTTATAATACTTTTTTTCAGTATTTAGACTAGTTAATATAATTTATAAAAACAATTTTTTTGTCATCTTTTAGCACATGGTCTAAAATTATTCTATAAAGTATTTTTAATATTATTATTTTTTTTTTCAATTTTTCTAATTTAAAGATTAAATTAAATTATAGAAATTTTAAACCATCTCAACAAAAAGGAAGCTTCAGACCTAGGATAATGTACTTTATATTATGATTTATATTTATCGCTTTTGAAGTTTTTAAAGAAAGCAATTCTTCTTTTCGAAAATGTCATTCGCATAAAATTAAAGTTTTTGTAAATGGAGTGTTTAATTAGCTATCAGATTTTATTATACATACAGTTTTAAAATATATTTAACTATAGTTGGGAATTATGAGTACTTTTGACTACTCAATACATACTCAATACTTTTCTTTTGGGTACTCGATACTACTCAATACATTAAAGTTTTTTGAATTTGATCAACCTCTGCCAAAAAAAATAAAGGTAAAGGAGAATTAATTATGACATTTATATGGCATTATATTTATTTTTATAAATAACGGCTTTTTAAATTTTGCATTTTGCCGTTTCTCCATTTTTAATATTTTTAAAATAAAGTTAAATTTTGCTACTCTTCTTGGACATTAGAGTGTCCAGAGAAACTTAATTTTTGAAACTCTGATGAAAGAAGGTCTCTAACATAGAATAGAACTAGAAGTTTATGTGAGAGCCACCCTATACTAAATTTTCAAAAAATTTACTCATTTTTTTGAAAATACAAAAACAAAATATATGTGACTACATGTATTTTGTTTTTGTATGAATTAGGTTTCTGACAATTGAATTAGGTTTTTTTCTCTCACATAAATATCTAGTTGTTAATCTATGGTCTCTAAAATGATGCGTATTTATGAGCTGAATACAGAAAAATTTTAAAAAATTGGACCTCAGTTCCCTACCAGCCATTCAAAAATCTCGGGCCCCATACATTTTGGCCAACGAATTGTTTGAGTAGTCTTCTTACAAAATTTTTGGTCTACTATAAATATTTTTATATCTTATTTATAAAATCGCGTTATAACCAATACAGTTGATACTTTTCTATTAAATTTGCATTTTTTGGTGTAATAAAGCACAAAACAGTTATAAAGTAGCTCTGGGTTGGGGAACAACTCTCACGTCTTAAGTACAGTCAGGTGGGTGCTTGTTGTTGGGCCTTTGAGAATTTTGCGGCTCATCTCGCATTGGTGTTAATGTAATACTTCACATAATTGTTTTGATAGTTGGCGTTGTTTATATTATCCACATGTATTCGCTTTGTAATAACCTGAATTGAAGTTAGTACATTGGTGGAGAAACATTTTTGATGAAGTAGATTTTCTGGAAAACGGCTCGGCCGATTTTTTACACGGAAAGCTTTTTAGAATCCTTGGATGATGTACTTTCATGTCCCATATAGTTTATGTCTTGACGCAGCCTCGTTTCCATGGAATATTATTCTTAAAATAATATACATTAGATTTAGTTCGTTATAAACGTAGTTCGTTATATCCGTAAAATTTGAAGAAAAAACCTCAGTGGAAATACAAGAAACTTGGAGTGATAACCTGGTGGAGAACCATATAAAACACAATTTGAATATACAAAATTTGGAGTGATAACCTGATTGGATATTTGGTGGAGTACCATTAAAAAAACTGAAGTTTGATATTGGTGGAGACAATTAAACTTGGGAAGCTGGAAGCTGGAAGGCCCAACCAGTCAACTTTGCAACGCAACGCAGAATGAAGAAAAGTAGCGTGAAACATTTTGTACAACCAGTCTACAAAAGTAAACGTATCATATGTTTTTGAATATTCATTGTGTAAACAACTCTGTTTTTCGGTTAAAAACTTACGCAGCTACGTAAAAATCTATTTTCTGTAGATTTTTGCGATACGCTACCTAGAATTTTTGTGTTAATAGCTAGATACACACATCTGCATAAAGCAGGTTGAAACAGCTGATTGCGATACGATGGTTTTTAGTTGAGTGGTTGGGGCTTTATATTTATTATAGCTCAAAGAAAAAAAGCACAAAAAACAATTGAATTATATTTCAAGATACAACTCTGAAGGTATCGAGTAGTTATGATTTGGTATTGAGTACTCAAAATAACAGCCGGTATCGAGTACTGAGTACCCAAATACTCGATACTTCACCAGCTCTATATTTAACTTCCAACAAGTAAATATATCACCTGACTACTTGTTAACTCAAACACCAAGCATTTTTAGTAGTTTGAAAATATTTTATTATATTTTAAGTTCAGAAAAAAGTAACAAAAGGAGGAAATTTAGTAATATTTTTAACCAATTTTTAAAACCGGTTAACCGACACAAAAAAACCAGTTAACCAAAACTGAATATTTCAAATTAACCGTTTCGCAAACAACTGAAATTTGAAGAAAAAACCGGTTTTCGGTTAATCGGTTTATAAACACTATGTTTGAACCAACAAATGTAGCATACGGAGTGACAAATTCAATATACCCCCTATCTTTTTGATGGTGAGTATAAAAAATAATAACAACAATTTCTCAGAAGTGATAATGTCAAACATAAACTTTTAGTTTTGAAATATTGGACACCACAGTTTATAATTTTTCCTGAGTAAAACTTATATTCTCGTATAAATTTAGGCTTTTGTTTTAAAAAATGGCATAAAATATGATATTTTATTAATATGAAATTAAATGACTGAAAACCTGTTAACCCGTTTTTTCCAGAGTACAAAACCGACCAACCGATTTTTTCTAAAATGAAATTTTTCGGTTAATCCGAAAACAGGTTTTCTAAAAACGTCGGTTCCATACGCACTTATGGAAATATTGTAAAACAGTGAATTTGGTGAAAGTTGACGTAAGTCGTCAGTTTTGAGACCATATATACGTATTATACATCAATGAATTCGCAAATAAGTCTATTTTCATATTTTTGTATTTGTGTAAGTTTTTGGAAAGTAGGAGTTTTGCTTTACAAAAATTATTTTATTGGTTTTTATATATTTTTTACATTTTCTTATTTTTGAAAAATTGCCAAAAATCGGTTTCTAAAGATTTTTCAATGATTGATATTTATTTTATACATTACTTAAGAAATAATAGTTAAAATATTATGCTAATATGTTTTTTAATACCCTACACCACCATAGGTGGGGAGGGTATTATGCGTTTGTGCTGATGTTTGTAACACCCAAAAATATTGGTCTAAGACCTACCTTAATTTATATCAATCGGCTTAGAATCACTTTCTGAGTCGATGTAACGATGTCCGTCTGACCGTCTGTCCGTCCATGTAAACTTTGTAATCAAACTACAGGTCGCAATTTTGAACCAAAATTAATGAAATTTGGTACACAGATTTCTTTTGGTCCAGGGACGAAGCCTATTGGAATTGGTTATGATCGGTTCATTATTTCACCTAGCCCCCATACAAATGTCCTCCCGGAAAAGGGTTTAACGATCATATATCCCTTAAATATAGCAAAATTTGGCACATATAAGTTTCATATAAGTCCAAATAAGTGTGGCGTTTTTTTAAAAAGATCGGTCCATAATTACCCATAGTTCCCATGTAAACCCCTTTTCAGAAAATCACTTAACGGGTATAAATCCCATTAAAATGTTAGTATCAAGTTAATATTCGACACAAATAAGTTTTATATGAACATAATTGATAGTGCCAAATTTTATAAAGATTGGTCCATAATTTACCATAGCTCCCATATAAGGCCCCATTTCGGGAATCACCCAAAAGTGAATAAATTCATGTAAATGTCAGCATCAACGTAATATTCTGAATTCGTATGTTTTATTTTACATTTATGAGTATCGGTCCACATTTGACTCCAAGTCTAATAAAGGACCCCTCCCCGAATTATACCGTACACAATGGTGTAGGGTATCATATGGTCGGGCTTGACCGACTATATCATTTTCTCTCGTTTTTTTTTTTTTTTTTTTTTTACAAGTAAAAAAAAGGTCGTTTAAAAAATTTACTGTTTTCCATAAAATATGCACTCCTGCATTCATATATTTCAGGATTTATTTCCAAAAAAAAAAAAAAAAAATCGAAAAAAAGTCGAGGTAATAAATCAAAAATTTTAAATTCCATCGAATATTTCTTTTTTAATTGTAAGAGATAACTTAGGTGAGTAAGCTTATTTTTTCTTGATAAAGCACTTTACAGAAATATTAAAATCTTTAAAATCGGACTTTATTTGCAGAAGTTACAACTTTTTTAAACTTTTACATACTCTTTTAATTCAGGAAAAGGTGATATCCAAATTTCAAGGTTGGAAACCGATACCGTTATAAATACCGAAACCGATTAAATACCGTTTAAAGGTGGTTGCCGTAACTGATACCGATACCGAAATTATTATTTTGTTAAAATACCGGTATTCAAATACCGTTTCCCTCTGTACCGGTATATACCGGTACTTTAGTTTCGATATTTTAAAAATACAATTTTTTCAACATAATATGTTGAATGAATAATTTATCGTATAATTTACTTGAGGAAATAAGAGAGATAAAATTATTTTTAATAATTAGATTTTATTTAATGTAATATTTATAGAATTTTGTTTTAAACAGGATTTTCATTGTTTGTTTCTTTGTTATACTAGTATCGTTTGCAATAAATATAAATTTTTTAAAGAAGTTTAAATGCCTTAAACATAGTACGAATTCTTTTTAATAAGTCTTAGTGCGAACAAAAATGCATTATCTACTATGTGGGCATTTCAACTAAAGATATGCTCCCAATGCTAATTCCAGCTTGGAACTATGTTTAGAATGAATCTTAGGTATAAATTCAAATAAATATCATGTCAGCACTAAGAAGCAGCAAATAAAAAAAACTAAAACTGATTGAAAGGATCTTGTAGGCATCTTAAATATACGATACAAATTTGTCATTGTTATGGACAGCATCCGGAATTAATATCTAGAAATTTGGAAAAAACATTAAGAAAGTTTAAGGAAAGTCATCATAGGAAGGTATTCTTCGAAAATATTATTTCTTAATTTAGGTACGTTTAAATATGCGATAAACTTTGATTATTTCCAATAATGTTGATGAACCAACCTATTGAAGCTACAAACAATTTTATAACATTTGAACTCAAATTTAAACGGTTTCGAAAAAGACCATTTTAAGTAAATTCATTTTTAAAAGAGATTTTTAAAGCTTGTATAAAAATGTTTAAATAAAGTATATGAAAAGTCTTAGCATACATAAAATTCAATAATTTGGAAACAGTTGATCCTAGAGTTTTGATTTTTTTTTAGTTAATTGAAAGTATACAACAAATCACAGAAAAATATATCTTTTATACTTCTAGCTACTACTTATGAACTCGTAGACCTTTTTTGGTAACCCTTTCATAAAAGATTTGATAGTTGTTTGTGTCACTTTTTTGGAACAGTCTCCCCATCTCCTTTTAAAATCTTCGATTTTTTGGGACGCCTCTTTTGTTCTCTTCGATTCTCTTTTCACAAAAGCCCAATATCTCTTCACTGGCCTTAGCTCCGGACAATTTAGAGGATTGACCTCTCTTGGTAAAAAAAACTATGTTAATTTTGGTACCTCTCCAGAGCTTTCTTACATAGTGACATGATGTCAAATCGGGGCAAAAATATATGGACACATTGTGCTCTCTTGTAAAAAGCAGAAGATTTTTAGCAAACATTCTTTGATGTATTTTTCGGTATTTAAAGAGCCCTCTGTAACAAATGACTTGCTTCTTTTGCCACAACTGCATAAATCTTGCCAAACCAGGAATTCTTTAGGAACTTTCGTCAACTTTTCGATCCTAAACTTATCTTCAGCATATCCTCCAGCATCAGCAACATAAAAATTTTGACCCGGAAGCTGCGAAAAATCTGACTGTACATACGTTTTGTCGTCCATTATACAACATGAGTATTTTTGTATGAAATTTAATTTTAATTTTCGTGGCCTATTCTTGGCTTCTAAATTTTTTGCAGCATTCCTGTCTGGAACTTTTTGGACTTTATATGTTTTCAACTCCACATTAGCATTGACTTTTCGCACTAAATTGTCTGAGCAATTCTCCGGATACTGTTTAGTAACCTTGGAAACAGTTTGACAGCGGACATTTAATTCCTTGGCCAATTGTGAGAACAATTTGGATTTTTTTTAAATTTTTTAATTATTTATAGCACGTACATCTTTTTCGTCACTCATTTTGATCAAACTCACAACAAATCAACATGGTTGCAATTAAAAATAATAACTGACATATTTTTCAAAGATAACTAGATTAAAAAAAAAAAAAAATTAAATATTGCTTCGAAAAAAAGTTATGAGGCAAAATATGTAATTTAATAATTTTTTTGCAAAATTTAATTAAAAATGATTTAAAAATTTATCTTTTTTAAGATTTCTTCCAGCTTTTTAATAATAACGGTATTTACCGGTATTTTAGTTTCGGTACCGGTATACCGATATAATTTAAAATACCGTTACCGATACTGTTACCGAAATAAAAATAAATTTAATACCGATACCATTACCGATACCGTTATTCGTTTCGGTTTCCAACCTTGCCAAATTTTGATGACCACGTTCTAGTTTTTCTATTTATTAGTTAGTAAAAAATGCATTTTTAAAATTCTAAAAAAAATTTTGTCAGTATGGCAATTTCCGTCCGTCTATACATTTAAGTTAAATTGGTCGAAAATGCCACTTAATTCAGCAAATAATGATATCAAAATTTTTATACTTCATTTGGTTTTTATATTAATCGAGAAGTGAAAAAAAAACTTTTTGAATTTTAAGATTTTTTTTTAATGAATTCTAATGTCCGTCCAGCTGTTTGTAAATTTTTGCAATCTTTACAATTCAAAACCGTTTAACTTTTGACTCCATAAAGATGACGACTCAAAATTTCTTCGTTCGATAGATAATTTAGCTTTTTAGTCAACTACTTAAAATATAATAAAATCGGTTGAAAATATTTGGCTATATATGGAAAAAATCTTAACCAAGATCTTCTAAAATTGAGATTTTTGAAATTTCAAAATTTCACTGCACAGTGGGGCAGAATCAAAATTTTTTGGAAATAAATCTGTAACTTCTGATCGGCCAGTTGGATTTGCATTAAATTTGGTATAGGCCTAGCAGAGGAGTGTACAATAATATTCGAAAGGGGGACCGAACCGACCCCTCAGGGGCGGAGCTAAAGGGGCTCAAAGTCGGGTACCTCTGACATAAACATTTTTTAATCTTTTATAGTTTTTGAGTTATTTGCATTTGAATTTTTAAGTACCTCAATCTTGCATGTTCTTGGTCCAGTTTTTTTCATATATATCCTAGGATTTCCGACCGATTTTATTCGTTTTTTCTTTAGCTAATTAAAGAACAAAATAATCTATAGAATAAAAAAACTTGAAGTCGAGATCTTTACCGAGTCCAAAAATAAACGATCTTGAATTTGAAAATTGCAAAAATTATGACCTTTTGTGTTTTTTTGGTCGAAAAAGTATCTACACTCTTTTTTCCTAAAATAAAATTTTCTTTAAACACATATAACAATTTTGTACTTTTCTGAAAGGTAAGGACTGATCCGTGCATGCTCTTGAGCTTATAGCTTTTGATGTAGTGAAAAACTAATAATTCTGTTAACTGGTTTGTATTTGCCATTATGCTCAACTGCCATGTGCTAAGTTTCATGGTAATAGCAAAATTGGTTTTTCTTAAAATGGAAGTTTAACAAAAAACACTTAAACACATAATTCAAATTTTTCATGAAATCTTGCAATGGTCATATGAAATAATTGCAGGTAAGGATGTTGTACCGCAAAATACAGTTTCTTGGGTCATAATATAATACAAAGAAGTCATAATCACTGAATGGTAACCTGGTAATGGAAGACAAATAGTATCTTCAGGCTGTAGGACAAATAGAAAGTATTTTGAGACAAAATCACCTCATCTCTGGAAGAAAAGTGTAAGACAAAGGTAATTGCTTTGAATCTTTATCAGAAAATTTGAAAGGAAGTTTAGTCTGAAGACGTATAAAGTAAGAAAAAAATCATATTAGAAACGCAAGCAAGAATTTGAAGGTAAAAAATAACATGAAAGTACTTCGGACGAATTTTTTCAGAAATTTTATTTGTGTATAGTAGACGATGAAACGTTCGTACAGGGTGACCTTTTTCAACTTCCTAGCCAGGAGGTCTATATCGCAGATGGTAGAGGGTAGGGTATTTACTCGAATATTGTTTGCTCGATTAATCGACAAATTAAAATCAAATATTGGTTCGATTAAATTAAAATCAAGAATTTCGAGTAAAAATTTATTCGAGCAAATTATGCCGATTAATCGAATAATTCGAATAAAAAAATATTTCAAATACTTAAAAAGTTTAGCTTGAAAACAATGCTTCAAAATTTTCATAGGATATTTAGAATCTAAAACACAATTCGGAAGTTTATTAAAAAAAACTGTATTTTGCAATAAAACCGAATATAAGTCTAAATTACAGCACGTAGTTAAAGGTCGTTTTTCGATAAAAATTAAACAAAAATACAAACGTCCCTTTAAAAAATTGTAGTGTAAAATTCAAATAATATTTTATAATTTTAATACTTAATTTGAGAAGGATAAAGAAAATGGATACTCCTTTTTATATTAAATGTTTTATAAGAAATAAATTGGAGGATTTTAAACTTGATTTAGAAAAACACCAACAAATTCTCAGTCTGGTGTGCAGGATATGATGATGATGGTTTGGATGAAATCAAAAATAGGAAAAAAAAAGAAATAAAATATTGAACATTTTGGGCAAAAAGTATGGTTAATTTCAAAATAGAGCCAATTATAATTCTTACGCGCACATTTGGGAGAATTATATATTTTAAATTTAGAATAAATTTGTCTATTAAATGGAGAAAAGTTGTTAGTTCTAAATAACTGTATATATGACAAATTTACTATACAAGTTTATAGAATTTATATTGAATTTTTTATACTTTTACACCGGTATTATTAGGAAATTAAGAGTTGCGAAACATTTTTGCACAAAATAGAACTAAAACATAATCACGAGATCACTATAATATAAATAAGATTCAATTATCTTAAAAACTATATACATTTGTATAATATTAAATAACTGTCTAGTACTTAATTTATTTGGCTATGTCTGGCGATCAGTCATCGTATTTTGAATATAACTGAAAACCTTTGTGTAGCGCATAGATTAGTATGTGTCCAAATTGAAAAGTGAAGTTATGAGACAAAATCGCTAATTATTTCAAAGTGGTTAAAAACTCAACATTAAATTGTTATCGAAAGTATAGATAATCACCTTTAATTGGGTATTAGTGTAGTCATTTTATAGCGTTTCAAAAATGATAAAAAGCCCTTCGAACCACACTTTAATATAAAATTTTGTTCGAATTAATACACCAAAATGGTTAGACCTATTTATTTTACTATCAATGAATAATAATCAAATAATCAAAAAAAGACAAATATTCATAAATATTTACGCAAATTTTAATTATATGTATATTATTTTCGAAAGACTATTTCTTGTTTTAAGCTATATTTTTGTTTTATTTTTTAATAATCATTGAAAATG
Source organism: Protophormia terraenovae (assembly GCA_951394005.1). NCBI lineage: Eukaryota > Metazoa > Arthropoda > Insecta > Diptera > Calliphoridae > Protophormia > Protophormia terraenovae. Next base: position 2,307,738 of record OX596078.1, on the reverse strand, counting down.
AGTAAAATTTTAAGGTATAATTTTCTCGAATAGCTCGAGTAACTTAAAAGTTTTACTCGATTATTCGAGTAACTTAAAAACTGCATTTTCGAGTTATTTGATTATTCGAACAATGAAAAAGTCGAGTAAAATGAATACTCTAGTAGAGGGGTTATGGCAGAAAAATTTCGTGTATCAATGAAATCAAAATTCCCAAGAAAGATTTTGATTTGGGAAGTCATATGCATAAGCAGGAATGAAGCACTTCATTCCTAAAAAATGGCTGCATTAACACAGAAATATACGTGAATGAGTGCTTTTGGAAAAGACTTCTCCATTTCCTAATAAAATTCAGCGTATCCGCTATTTTCTGGCATATTTCCGCTCCTTCTCATTACAACAACAAAACAATTGAGTTGCAACAAAGAAATTGTAAGAGTTTATACCGAAAGAGGCTAATTCAACAAATTGTCCGAAACTCCGTGCAATTGAAAGATATTTGACCCTAGTAAAAAATAATTTAAAGGACATTAGACGCCCAGCATAAAATTAAACGGAGTTTAAAAATAAGTGTACTTATTCGAGCAAAAAAGTGACCGAAACACAATAAAACCTTAAATTGGAAGAATTCCGGAAAAGATCAGATATTTCCTTAAAAACCAACAGGAACTAATTTATTATTTTATGTTTAAAACTTGAACATAACAGTCATTAATAAAAATATCACTTTAAAAAATTCGCCCGCTAGTTTAGTTTCTATAAGCAGACTTGCATTCACGGATTTTTTCTTGCGCAGTCCTTATTTTCACAGAGAAGACTTTAAAATAAAAAGTAAACCCAATAACTCAAGTGGTCAAGGTACACACCCTCCCGAATTTGACCCACTTTAAATGAAAGTTTTGACTTTAGTCTATATTTTCTCAAATCCCAAAGCACGAATGGGCTTTGAAAGAAAAGTATAAAATTATTATATGTTTTTAACGAAAATTTTGTTTTAGAGAAAAAAGAGTGTAGATACTTTTTTGGCCAAAAAAATACAAAAAGTCGTCATTTTTGCATTTTTCAAATCCAAAATCGTTTATTTTTGTACTCGGTAAAGATATCGACTTCAAATTTCTTTTATTCAAAAGATAATTTTGTTCTTTAATTAGCTAAAAAAAGCAAGGTTGGAAACCGAAACGAATAACGGTATCGGTAACAGTATCGGTATTCAATTTATTTTTATTTCGGTAACGGTATCGATAACGGTATTTTAAATTATATCGGTATACCGGTACCGAAACTAAAATACCGGTAAATACCGTTATTATTAAACAAATATATAAAAACTTAAAAAAGTTAAATTTTTAAATAATTTTTACTTGAATTTCGCAAAAAAAATTATTAAATTACATATTTGTATATGAATATTTTTCGTTAGAGAACTTCATACGATTTTTACAAATGCTTATTTTATGGCAACATTTAGGAATATTAAACTGGACTTTTTAAATATAAATTGGTATCATTTTTTGCAGTACAGTAAAGTAAAAAATTTGGGCAAAAAGTTATTTTTAATACAGACAAAAATCGTTCAATTAATTTTAGAAACATTTTTCAAAAAAAAAAAAAAAAACAAAAAATAACTTTTAATAAAGGCAAAAAATCCGTGAAGTAGCAGAAAAAACAGAATAGCATAAAAAATATATTTCTTTATTTTTTATTTCATCACAGGTTAACGCTACAAAAATATGGAATATGCGTTTCGGATATCGTAGGAATACTCATTCCAATCACCATAAAAATTAGTAAAGAAAATATGATTCCCAAAGAGTTTTTAAGTTATATAACTGTTTAGATAAGAGTAAGAGCTAATGTGTCAATTACAGTCGAGAAACTTTGTTGAGGAGAAATAGTGCTATAACAAGAAAGTAATTTTTTTTATTTATTTATTAAATTCAAGTAATACAACGAAGCCTTTATAGGCCAATAAATTCATATTACAAAAGCAATGCCCTGAATATACTAATTACTAATGAATATACTAAAACCATATATAACAAATAAATATTATATATACAATATTAAAAAAATATAAAAATAAAAAAAAGATAAAAAGATAAAAATAAAAATATATAAATGAAAATAATTTTACAATTTGGCTCCCCAGCCGAAGTAAAACAAGCGCAAATATTCGGCCCGGCCGAATCTATATACCCACCATCAACTTTTTCACATTTTAAGTTATATGAGAGAAGGAGGTAAAGTGGGCGGTAAAGTGGGCGGGCCACGCCCATTTTTGGCTTCCGAGTTGATATCGATCTCCAAACTATATGTACAAAATTTCGCTATCGTACATGCTTTTTTTTGTTGCAGAAATATCAGCAGAAAAGTATAAAACGGACACCCTGTGTTTCTAGTCTTTAGCAAATAACTTTTTTGTTTGTGAACCGATTTTGCCCATTTTCAATCCCAAACAAACCTTATATAAGACAAATATATAAGACAAATATATAAGACAAATATTCGCCAAATTTCGTCTCCCTACGTTGCTCCGTTCGAGCGCTATCCTGCTTTCAACAGACGGACAGACGGACGGACATAGCTAGATCGACTCAGAATCTAACCAGGACCCAGAATATATATACTTTGTGGGGTCTTAGATGATTCCTTCAACATGTTACACACGGAATGACAAAATCAATATACCCCCCATCTTTTTGATGGTGGGTATAAAAATTACAACAAAACAAAATAAAATGTCCCAAGTAGTAGCGCTATTAAAAATAAACAAATGCTGCCAACATAGAGGAAATTTTTTTTTTTTTTCAAATAATCCTCCTTCAGCAAAAAGTTGAGTAAATTTCACAGAAAGTGGATATAAAAGCAAAATTATAAAATAAATATTAAATATCATACAAAAAGTGCAGCATATTTATAATCGGCAAAAAGCAATGAAAGAAAGCAAAAATAGATAATATATAAAATAAAAATTATTAAATATCATGAAAAAAGTGAAAGAAATGTACAAAAGAGAAAAAAATCATGATATTAAAATAATAATAAATTATAATAATTTCCATAGAATTCCAATGTAAATTAAAGTTTTAATCGTGTGTAGCAAAATGTCCAAGCAATTTCAGACGAAAAGCATTATTTGAATGGGAGAATAAACGAAGGTCAATTGGTAAGTAATTCCAGCAGCGAGCTACACGAACAAGAAAAGAACACTCAAAATAGCTACACCTTATTCTAGGAATAATAATCTGAGGGTTCCTAGTGGAGTGAGAGAAACAAAACTTAGAACAAAGCTGCAAAGGCCGACCACTTTTGAAAACCTTAAAGAAAATTAATAAATTCCTACATAAAACAAATTGCCTGAAGCTACATCCAAGAAATTCTCTAACATACTCAGAAATATGCATTCTCCTACTTACGTTATAAACATAACGAACGATCATATTAACAATACGATTCATTCTGACAGAAATATACCCTAACGTGCCAGAAACAACCTCCATACCATAAAATACATGCGGCATTAATAATGCATAAGCTACTTTTCTTCTCAATCTAAAGGGCAGATATACCAAACTGGAATACATTCTTCGTAAGATACCAGTCACCTTACCAAACACTTGGTCAACATGATACTCAAAAGAAAGTCGTTCATCAATATAAACACCCTGACATTTAATCCTATCAGCAAACAAAATTCTATCACCATCAATGAATATATTAAAACCAGTAAAATTAACCCCAGCATTACCAAAAACAACTGCTCTAGTTTTAGAAGAATTAACACGTAACGCATTCTGAGATGACCACTGCAAAAAAACACTCAAGGCTATAATTAACATTGTTTTCAAGAACATCATAGAAATCACGAGCATCACTAAATAAAAGAAAAACATCATCTGCAAACAGGTAAGATCTACACAAACTAGAGTCAATGAATTCAGAAAGATCATTAACATATAAAATAAAAAGCAGAGGCCCTAAAACAGAACCCTGGGGGACCTCTGATATCAATGGAAGTACTGCAGAAAATATACCGTTTAAGTCAACAAACTGATATCTTCCAGATAAATACGAAAAAATCAGCCTGCAAGCTGTCAGAGAAAATTCAAACTGATCTCTCAATTTCTGAATCAAAATTTTGAAACTAATAGAATTAAAAGCTTTGGTCAAATCCAACGAAACTAGTATGCTTAACTTATACAAGTTGAAATTTTCACGAATAGAATCAGTTAAGTTCAGCAACAAAGTTGTATTATTGTATCCACGGCGAAAGGCATATTGAGAATCAGCAATGTACCTATTGACAAAAGATAAAATTTGATTTTTCAATATATGTTCAACAACCTTAGACAGAGCAGGAAGAATTAAAATAGGTCTCAAGTCTTCAAAACTATCAACACCTCTAGACTTAGGAATAGGAACCACTCGAGCCACCTTCCAAGAAGAAGGAAAAACAGACGAAGTAATTATAGAATTTATATGAAAAATCAAGAAACCTGATATGTGTGGAAAAATAATTTTAAAAAATTGAATTGGAATTCCATCAGTACCAATTGATTTAGACTTTACTTTGCAGAGAGCACACCAAAGCTCATATTCAGTAATGCATTCAAAAGAAAAAGACCCATTAATACCCTCATAATTTAAATTATCAGAGTTATCAGCACAAGCATCATTAACAAAATGGGCATTTATCTCATTAACATCCAAGTCGCACTGCAATTTGTCATCACCAGCAAAGCCATGTCCCTTCAGAATCCTCCACATATCAGATGAGTCCAAACCAGAAAACAATTTAGTAAAATACCTTCTCCTCTCTCTTCGTATAACATTCTTCGCTCTGTTACGATAACGACAAAAAACTTCCCAGTCAACAGCAGAACCAGACCTCCGAAATGCAGAATAAGCAAGATTCCTTAACGATGTTGCCAATAAAACACAATTTGACTTCATCCAATCATCAATTCTGTTAGGAATTCGTTTTCTAACAACTGGCACAAAATCATAAAGGGACTCCATCAAAGAAGTTAAAAAAGAAGATTGGAAATCAATGCAAGCAGATTCAAAAAAAGGAGTAGCATCCAGATTCGCCAAAAATGAAATAATACCATTAAAATCTATTCTGTTGAAATCCCTGTATTCAAAAAAATCGAGAGAACCGTCTACACCGATACGAAACGTGACAAAAATCAAAGCATGGTGGGATATAGGTGTGGTGTCCACCTGACCCGAAGAAATTACAATAGAGCTATCACTTAATAACCATAGATCCAATAAAGACGTAGATCCATGTCTAATGTCATAATGAGTCGGTCTTGAATTATGAAATATAGATAAATTGCATCTTAAACTCACTGATCTAAACAAATTAGCCTTAGAAATATTAAATACATTACAATTAAAGTCACTAACAACTATTATTTTAGAATACCTGAGAAACAAACCACAGTGTAAACTTTCAAAAGAATCAATATCACCATTCGGAAGATAAACAACTCCAAAGAGGATTTTAAGAATCCCATCCTGAAACTCAATAAAAACAGATTCACAGCTACCTACCTCAGAGGCTATATATTTATATTTAATAGCATTAGATACATAAATACCTACACCGCCACCACGCATATTCAGCCTGTCATTTCTTATTAACGAGAAGCCTGGAATATTAACCGACGAACTAGAAACATAGGGTTTCAACCAAGTCTCAGAAATGCCAAATAAATCAAAGGTACCATTCACAATATTCCTTAATTCATCAAACTTAATCGAATTACTACAGGGCCTAATACTCTGACAATTAATATGTCCAACCCTCAACTGATCTTATCGCTTAGGCAAAGATAAAGCACTACCACTCACAAAGGGACCAATATTATCACTATTTACTGACATCATAAGAGTTATTCATTAAAATGGCGGGGAACCAAAGGAAAAAAACAAATTTTACAATCTCAAACAATAATATATTAACCATATTAAATAAATATCAGCTATCAATGGATCATAGGAAGGAAAAAATACACATTATATAAATAATAATAAAAAATAAGTATTAAAAAATAAAAATGCCTTAACAACTCAACAAAAAATGCCTTAACAACGGCAAAAATATTCAAGAAAAAAATTGTTAAAGCATTTTAAAGAAAAAAAATAAAATAAAGTTAGAAAAAAAAAAAAATAAAGAGAAACTATCATATAGAGCAGCACATTCACTCAAATAGATAACCTCTTTTCCATCAACAAGTGTCAGCTTGGCTTTCACTCTATCAGCATTAAGAATCTTATACTTGAGAACTGGCTTCAGACGCACTAGCTTCCTGCACATGCCATTCAAGTTTGAAGCAGCAGGATAATAATGGTCGTTCAAATACACCAGGCTACTAATTTCACCACCAATGACGTCACATACTTTCAACGACCTTGTCCTAAAGTAGCACTTCATAAGTCGATCACGCAGGGATACATTATTAAATTTCACAAGAATCAGTTTCCGGTTGTTCATGTAGAAAACCTGATTCAAATCCCGTTCAGAAATATCAACATCAAAATGAGAACACAAAGAGATAATAGCTGAAGTTAAGTCATCTAAACCAGAGGGCATTCCACTTAAAATAACATCACCCCGATTCAGCCTGCGATGTAAAATATTATTCTCAGCCTCCAGTGCACTTATTTTTGCTGTAGTCGCCGAATCAATACTATTAATAAGTTTTCTGCAATTAACAATATCTGCCTTTATTTGTTGAATACATAACGCAGTCTCACTCTTAAAATCAGATAGAATCTCTGTCAAAGTATTTCTGTAAGCATCACGGTCATCACGGCTAGTTCTGATGAAATCATCTAGACTACTTTTTAAGGCATGAACTTCATCACGAAGGGAACATTCACTTTTAGAAGAGTTAAGACATGCAGCACAAGTAAAATAAAATGATGATTGTTTTTCTCTAAACAAAGCTAGGTGCTTATCAGAAACATTTGCACAAGGAAGATGGAGCCATAACTCGCACAGATTGCATCTAATACTGCCTTGAGTTTTACCAATAGGGTCATTACACAAACCGCACTTAAATGTTTTCGCAGCCTGCATATTTATTTGTTTACAAAATGTATGTGTATGTATCCACAAAACAGCAGCAACAAATCAACAGCAACAAGAAAAAAAAGATGGCACTCAGAATGAATTCAGCAAATAAACGCCGCAGAAAATCAGTCAAAAAATAAAAATCTTAGTTTTATGCTCAAAGGAATGTATTTAAATATATTCCAACTTTATAATCATTAATAATAATTAAATTAATAAAAAAGCACCAAAAAAGTATGTATAAGTTACTTGTTAAGTAAATAAAACAATATAATTGACAGCTGATAAACACACACGTTCTATTCAGGCATAGTGTTGCCAAAAAGTTAAATTTAATTCAAACTTTGAAGTCGCTCAGAAGAAAATTTTCCCGGACTTTTAAATTTCCCGGGATTTCACTAAAAAATGTGAGTTCAAAAGATATAAACTTGTTTGTAGCTTCAATAGGGTGGTCCACAAACGTTATTGAAAATAATCAAAGTGTATCGCATATTTAGATGTACCTAAATTATGAAATAATATTTTGAAAAAATGTCAACTTCCTATGATGATTGGAACATATTTCATGGGCGTCATATGATAAATAGTTGAGAGCATGTCGTAAATTGAAATGCCCATATCTTTTTTGTGTTCGCACTAAGACTTTTCATCAAAGTGAAGTCGCACTAGGTTTAAGGGATTTAAACATCTTTAAAAATATATTTATTGCAAACGATATAACCAAGAAACAAACAATAAAAGTCATCTTTAAAATAAAATTCTATAGCTATTACATGAAATAAACTCTTATTATTAAAAATAAGTTTATCTTTCTTATTTCCTCAAGTAAATTATATGAGAAATTATTCTTACAATACCATGTTATGTTGAAAAAGATATATTTTTAAAATACCGAAACTAAAATACCGGTATATACCGGTACAGAGGGAAACGGAATTTGAATACCGGTATTTTTAACAAAATTATAATTTCGGTATCGGTATCAGTTACTGTAACCAACTTTAAACGGTATTTAATCGGTATCGGTATTTATAATGGTATCGGATTCCAACCTTGAAAAAAAGAAATAAAATCGGTCGGAAATGCTAGGATATATATGAAAAAAACTAGACCAAGAACATGCAAAATTTTTAAGTACCTCAAAAATTCAGATGCAAATGACTCAAAAACTATAAGAGATAAATATTTGAAATCGGACGAGAAACAAAATTTGGCACGCGATTAAAAATTTGTATGTCAGAGGTACCCAACTTTGAGCCCCTTTAGCCCCCTTCCAAACTCAATATTGTACACTCCTCTGCTACGCCTATACCAAATTTTATGCAAATCCAACTAGCCGATCAGAAGTTACAGATTTATTTCCAAAAAATTTCGATTCTGCCCCACTATGCAATGTTTAATACTTGATAAAGCAAAGAAAATGTCTGCACTTAAGCTGTTTTTTGTATGAAATCTACTGGAGTTTTTTTGAAAAAATGTATTTTCTCCAATCTGGCCATATTTACGTACAAATTTTTCTTAGTATTAAAGTGGACAATATGTACTATTTTCGATAAAATTTGCAGAACAAACATCGTGTAACATTTTTTAGAAGTAAAAACAACTTTTCTTCTTCAATGTCATAACCAGACAGACTTTATTTTACAAAAATCCTTATACAGTGGTTGTCAGCTTATTTGATGCAAGCAAAATAAAAATATTAAAATCCCTCTAACTCTTAAATTATTTTCCTTTCCTGAAAAATCTAAAAACTCAGTTATTTAAAAAAATGTTTTTTACCAAAATCATAAATTTATTTATTTTATATTATATATTAACGTAAAAAAATAAGAAAAACAAAAAAAAAAAAAATCAAATTCACAGGAAGCAACTTATTTGATGCAAGGTATTGCAAATAAAAAAATTGTTCTTTTGTTATTTTTTTAATGAATTTTTTTATAAAAATTGGTATTTAGTGTGGTAGCCTTTTTGATCCAAAACTGCTCTTAGCCTATTTGGCATTGAGGCAACCAGTATTTGTGTGGTTTCTACTGGTATTTTATTCCACTCTTCGAGTAAAGCTTTTTTCAGCGTTTCTTTACTTGAAATATGGTGATTTCTGATATTTTTTTTTTAATAACGCCCATAAATTTTCAATCACGTTCAAGTCGGGAGACTGTGCAGGTGGTTCCATTAAATGGGGACAATTCCATATAAGCCAGTTTTGAACAACATTAGATTTATGTTTTGGGTCATTATCTTGGTAAAAACGAAAGTATCTTCTCAGACCCAATTTTTCCGCACTCTGAACCAAATTTTCTTTTAGAATGTTTAAATACATTGTCTTATCCATGTTTCCTTCGATGAAAACTAAATTTCCGACACACGTTGTGGTCATACAAGCCCAGACCATAACACTTCCTCCGCCATGTTTAACTGTTGCGCGAAGGTTCTTTATTTGGAACTGCGTATTTGGTTTCCGCCATACATAAGACCTTCCATCTGAGCCAAATATATTAAATTTAGACTCATCTGAAAATATTTCGGTTTTCCAGAAATCTATTCCTTTTGAAATATGGCTGGTAGCGAAAGCTAATCGTGAAATTTTATTTTTTGGACTTATGAAAGGCTTCTTCTGTGGTACTCGACTATGAAAGTCATGTGATCGTAAAACACGACGAATCGTAGATGCACTACACGCCTTTCTAATACCAGTGGCCACTTCATCTGCTATTTTTTGCGCTGATAATCTTGGGTTTTCTTTAACTTTTCTCACAATCCACCGTTCATCACTTGCAGAAAAAATCTTTTTAGGAGCAGTTCTGCCTTTATTTTGAATTCTATTTTCGTTTGAATACCGCTCTATTATATGCTGGACTGTAGATGATGGCAAACTTAATATTTCTGCAATTTTTCTTTGCGTTTTTTTTTTTTTTTAAAATGATGAATAACTAGCTCCTGCTGTTCTATAGTTGTCCGACGACCCATATTCAAAAAAACCTCCTTAACGTTGTCAAACTCCAAAAAATAGAATAAAAATTACACAAACCTTGAAAGTAAATGACAGTATAAAGAAAATTAACATATAAACGCATTCCATTTTTAGAAATAACGGTATTATTCCAAGGAAAGATTTCTTGCATCAAATAAGCTGACTAATTAAAAAACAGTACTTTTTGTTCTTGCCATTTTTTTTAATAGTGCGAAAGATAATATTATAAAAGAATAATTTTTTTTAAGAGCTTATGCTGCTCATTAATGAGTTTTTTGTTTCTCTTTAATACCATAAGCGATTTTACTTTTTCAGAATTGCTTGCATCAAATAAGCTGACAACCACTGTATACGAATTTCCTTATACTATCATTACTTAAGTACAATAACAATTCTTATGTATAAAAACAACAGAAAGTTCTCGCATGCTTAATTGTTAAAACAAATTAAAAAAGTTACAAAACTTCTTACGTGATAACCTATGCATAAAAAATAATAATAAAGTTCTTACGAGAATACCTATACATAAAAAACAAAAATAAAGTACCGTGTACAACAACAATGTTCACTACAAAGTCCTTATGGCAAAAACTATATATAAAAAACAAAAATAAAGTCGCGAGTGCAAAAACAATGCTGTTGAGATCCTATGACTAAACGTATTTACAAAAAACAAGTATAAATGCTTACGTATAAAAAACAAGAATGGTATTCAAAAATCGTTACACTACTGTTAGGAATTCAAAGTATTTACAAAAACAAATTTGACGGTTATATAATGAACATTAATAATATCTACATTATACTGCTACAATTTTAAGTTGCATTCCATGAAAGTTGAAAATTATTGTATTTTAGGACAATTAAAAAAAAAAAAATTTTTGTCTTTTTTTATTCTTTACCCAACTTTATTACAAAACTATAAATTATAAAATTCAATTAAGTGCCACTTTAGACACATTTTACCCCAATGTGAGACGGTTAGACGGACATCGTTAAATCGACTCAGGTAGTGATTCTGAGTCGAATGGTATACTTTATGGTATACCCTACACCACCTATTGTGATGTAGGGTATAAAAAGTGTTAAATATATATTTTAATTGTTTACATTCCTGTATATGGAATGTATATTTCCTTTAAATTGCCGAATCATAGCAACGCCCTTCAGGCCGAATTCTCGGCCATCAAGAGAGCGGTAAATTGGCTAATGTACTATAGGATATTCGGAGTGAATATTCAAATCTGTACCGATAGTCAGCCCGCGGTTAAATCTCTCTCTGGTGTCCTCTCGACATCCAGGCTGATACGTGAATGTCGGACATCTCTAAATGAGATGGCGAGACATTCAAACCTAGAGCTGATCTGGGTAAAGGGTCATTCAAACACCCCGGGAAACATTGTTGCGGATGAACTAGCCAGAACTGGTTCCTATCTTCGAAATGAGGAAATTGACCAACTGGTAGGTATGCCGCTGTCATCTTGCAGATCCATGATACTGCAATATTTGTCGAGGATAGCTCAGCAAAGATGGACAAATGAGTCCACATGCTCTACCTCGAGAAGGATATGGCCCCAGTATGATCACTTACGATCGAACTATATTCTGGGATTGCCTAGGCGTCAGCTACGGCTACTCGTAGCAATTGTCACAGGGCACTGGGTAGCCGGTGCGCACGCTAGGAGATTAGGACTCCCTTATAACGACTTTTGTAGAAGTTGCTTAGATGAGGAATAGGAAGATACAGTGGAACATCTTCTATGTCACTGTCCTGCTCTTAATGATATTAGGGCTACAGAACTTGGTAGTCCGTTTCTGCGTTATCTGATCTGTCTGTAATTGACATCAGATAGATCAGATCTTTTATACGTGCGCCAGGTTGGTTCGATTCGAACATTTTTACGGACAACTCCACATGATCCTCAGGGTAACACAACGGGACCAATAGGACCTACGTGAGCTGTTTTCATATCAATAGTTACAGCTGCCCACTTTACCTAACCTAATATTGAGCTAAATAAAAAGAGTAGGTAGTACAAAATCTAAGAATTTGGCTGCAGAAATCATAAAAACTTTAATTAAATACGATTTAATTTACAACAAGTCATTGCCATAACTTCGAACAATAGTACCATTATTCTGAGGGCGGTGAAGAATAATTTTTAGATAATAACGATAATTTAATTCTTTTAGAAGAAATAAAAAATGACGAGGATGTAGATGTTGGAGATATAGTAATTTGAGGATGTGCCGCATATACTGAAGAACTTGTTGCATAAGACGTAGAAATAAAAAATTGTGTGTTAAAGTCCAGGAATTTTGTACAATTTCTAAGCAAATCGTCAAATGGATACTGTTCACTATTTGAAATAAATTCGACTTCCACAAATTGACTGCCTAACCCGATGGGAATCTTCATATAAAATGATCTCTGATGTATGATCTGTAATTGAAGTTTCTGCAATAGTCGCATCATAATTTTTTTTTTTTTTTCATCTAAATTTATTTATTGAATCTTCACTAAATTAAGTGAACTAACAATAAGTATACAAATCTTAACTCTAAATCTTAATTTATATTAAGTCCAACCACTGTCGGACGAAAAACTATATGTAATCAAAGAGTTTAGCTTAGGCGGAGGTCTGTTGTGTTCCTTCTTCTCAAACGGTTGTAGCCATCGCTTCTTATTATGTTTCGAGCAAGTGGGTTAGGATGTACTTCAAGCTTCCTCAAATACGATTCTGCGTGTTTTCTTATTTCATCTTTAACAATAGGAACATTGAGGTCCTTGTGAATATTATCATTTTTTATATACCAGGGTGCTGCGGTTATCATTCGAAGTATTTTATTTTGGAATCTTTGAATTTTTTCAACATTTGAAGCTGAGGCCGTGCCCCATAGTTGGATACTATAGCACCATATTGGCTTTATAATTGAGTTATAGATCAACAGTTTGCAGTCCAGACTTAATTTTGAATTTCTACCAATTAGCCAGTTAATCTGAAGTGATTTCAACTTAATTTGGGTTAATTTTTTATCTATATGTGATTTCCACGTAAGACGTCGATCTAGATGCATACCAAGGTATTTTACTTCCGTTTGTTGGGGTATAATCTGATTATTTATCAGGATTGGGGGGCACGAATCTCTCCGCAATGTGAATGTAATATGTATACATTTCTGTTCATTCACTTTTATTCTCCATTGCTTCAACCATTTTTCTAAAAATAGTATATGATCCTGCAAGAGTTTAGATGCTTCTTGGGGGTTTTCATGAACGCCTAGAATTGCTGTGTCATCTGCAAATGTTGATATATGGGTACGACTATTAGTTGGCATATCAGAAGTGTATATTAAATATAAAAAGGGATCCAGTATACTGCCTTGGGGTACACCTGCTCCAATGGACTGCGGAGAGCTTATAAAGCTTATGCGTATTTGTGGGTAAATATTGTTTAATTTTAAATAATAATCCTTCGTGCCATACTTTATCGAAGGCTTGAGAAACGTCAATGAAGAGAGCAGAGCAATATTTCTTTTCTTCAAATGTCTTAGATATAACATTTATAAGCCTGTGAGTTTGTTCTATGGTGCTATGTTTTTCTAAAACCAAATTGATGTGTTGGAATACAATCGAAACGATTCACTATCGGTTTCAATTTTTTCATTAATAGCTTCTCAAATAGCTTTGATATATTCGACAACAGGCTAATAGGCCTATACGATTCTACTTTAGTGTGATCTTTTCCGGGCTTAGGTATCATTGTAACCAATGAGACCTTCCATTCTGGTGGATAATATTCAAGGCGTAATATAGCATTAAAAATAAAAAGTATTATTCTTATTGCTACCCGGGGTAGCTCCAAAAGCATTTTGTTACTGATCTTGTCAATACCAGGTGCTTTTTTGGAGTTTAAGTCAACAATAGCCTTGTCGATCTCTCGAATCTCAAAACAAAGGGGTTCAACTGCTCTAAAACGGGGTACAACAAGTGGCAACTCCATTATGTCATCTGATAAATTTGGGGAAAACACGTTCTTTAGGTGACTAACAAACAGATTCCCCTTTTCGGTATCATTTCTTGCCCAGCCTCCATTTGTATTTCGTAGAGGGGGCCTACTTGTAACTGGTCTTTTTAACTTCTTCGTAGCTCGCCATAGTGAGTAATTCGAATACGGGGTGGCATCTAGGTTTTCCAAATATTCATTCAGTGATTCAGTTTTTTGATACTCTAGTAGCTTATTAAGGCGCTTTTGGCATTCTCTTAGCTTCGATTTGAGTTGAGGGGATCTGTGCAGTTGCCACTCTCTTCGAACTCTTCTTTTTTCAGTCAAGAGCCGTTCGACATCCACAGAACAAATTCTATTATATCTGTTTTGTCGGGGTGTTCGGGTAGCATGTTCAGCAGCAAGTTTTAAACTTTTTTCAAAATTATTGAGAGAGATCGATATCTTCTGGTGTTCTCAGCGATATATTTTCCGTGCAATGAGTGCTAATATATTTTTTATATTTCAACCAGTTTATTCTTGTGTTAGATATCGCTGAGATACCAGTGGGGTTTACAATTTCTCTGGGGTTCAATATAGTAACAAAATTGGGTGAATGATCTGAAGATAATTCTAATGAAGATTTAACATGAATTAATTCTCTTGGTAAATTCCTCGTGACAGCGAAATCGATAACATCCGGTATTTTATTTGGGTCAGTAGGCCAGTATGTTGGTTCTCCGCTCGAAATAACATTCAATCCCATTTTAGAAATTGTATTAAACAATGCACGACCTTTAGGGGTTATAAGTCGTGATCCCCAGAATGTATGCTTAGCGTTATAATCGCCAGCTGCCAGGAAACGGGGTCCTAGTGATTTATAAAAATTTTCATATTGATTTTCTGAAATTGAAAACCTGGGGGGTGAATATATCGATGAAATCACTAAGTTTCTATAACAATCATCAATACAGATTGTTGTAGCTTGAAGATAATCTTCACGAAGATCACACATTAAGTAGTGCTTGATTCGGGTTTTTATTAAAATGCCGGAGCCTCCACATGCTCTATCTCTTGGATTTTTAGTGTCATAAAAGGCATATACATTTCTCCTAAATAAGCTTCTGGACGTCAAATGGGTTTCCGAGATTAACATTATATCTAGGTCATGACTTCTAAGAAAATATTCGAGTTCATTTTTGTGTTGGCGTATGCCGTTGGCGTTCCAAAAACTTATTTTTAGGCAGTTCATGGTTTGTTCAGCACAGCCTGCAATAACATAGATTGCATTTTAAGCATTTCTTGCATCATATTGCTCATTGAATTTGTAAAATTATTTACCGATTGAACGAGAGAATCGATTGTAGCTTCTAGCCGGGTAAAATTGAAAGCGGGCATTTGCTCTCTTGCCTCTGGGTTCAAATTGTGATTAAATTTATTTTGGTGTTGATAGTCCTGCGGTAAAGCTTGGTTGTTCTTAAGGATGTTTGCGTACGAGGCTTTATTGTCAGAGGACTGTTGTAACGGGGGGTAATTTACCTTTAGGGTATTTAATGGTTGAACGGGGGAAATTCTCGATTTCTGGCTTAGTGATTTTTTAACGATAGAGTATACAGGACAGCCTCTGTAGTTTGCAGTATGGTTTCCTCCACAATTACTAAATTTTTTCAATTTAGAGTCATCTTTAGATTTATTACATTGCGATGAATTGTGTAACTCTCCACAAACAACACATACGGGTGGCAATCTGCAATAAGCCTTGGTATGACCATATTCTTGACAATTTATACATTGGGCTGGGCCCGATCGTTTATGTGGTTCTTCTACAGTGATTTTGCGGTGTAATAAATATTTTATGTTATAAATAGGGTGAGTTTCATTTTTTTTTCAGTTTCATATCGCCGGGTTCTAATTCCACACGAAAGAGCGGTTGAGGAATTTTCTCCCGATTTCGAATGTTTATAACATTTTTTATCTTGAAGCCTTTGTCCTCCAAGCTTTTCTTGATTTCAGCAGGTTCGACACTAGAGTCAACACCCTTTATAACAATCTGTAGACCCTTGCTACCTTTCAGTTGATAAGTATAAAAGCTTTTCTTATGGGTTTCGAAATCTGTCACAACCTTACGATAATCGTTTTCACTATTTACCTGTATTTTGGTCTCATGAATTGTACCTCTTCTAATGGGGGTGACATAAAAGGAGTTTTCACCTATCAATGAAATCAAATTTCGAACCAAAGTGTTCGAGTTAATTTCTCTTAAATAAATTGGTGGTGGTTTGGCTGGCCTAATTATATTAGCGGGCTCATTGCCTTCACATAGCAAAATAGAAAAACGATTTTCATTGTTCGGTCTATCAAAATTACTATCTTTAGATAATTTTGCCAAGGGTGCTATTTTCGAGGACTTAGGGCTTCGTCCACGTTTTAAAACTGTAATGTATCGATCCATTCCAACTTGAATTTGGGATTTTTGGTCACTATTTAAAGGGTGCCCAATCTTGGGTATAGCACCAGTTGAAGGGTTAATTGTTTCTGTACTTACTGTGAATGATTTCTTTTCTGAAGTTGATTTACCTAGCATAACTTCAGGCGCAGATAAAATATTATTGTTTTCTGGCAACTTTCTATCAACAGCTGAGTTGCTTTCTTTTGTTGAACAATTATTAATTGTCAACAAAGCGGGGGAGCAGGAGCGAGCACGATTGACTGGCTTGGCGGTTAAATACAAGCTGTCATCAGTTCTTTTATTTGTTTTATTTATTAAATTATCATCGACATTCACAGTCACATATGCATTTCTGCCGTTTACACTAAGCCTTTGCTCATTAGCATTTGCGTTTAAGAGACTCATAAAGAGTGTATGCAAATACTTTTATTAATACTTGTGCTCTTTATTTTAATTAAGATTACACAAATAACCACACAAAGAAATATGAAATAAATGGCACAGATTATATTTAATTTCTTTTTCAATTTAAATAGGGCTTTATTCTATTTTTTATTTAAAATATTTTATAAAAATAAACGCGTCCATTCGCGTAATATGTATTGAACGGGTATAATTTATATTTTTGACCGATATTATCATTAAAATAACGATTTAATTCGGAGTAAAAATAAAACACGTCTGTATAGCTCAAAGATTTATGTTCATAATTTAAAGATGAGTTTGAGGCAAATGAAAAGATATGGGAAGACGTAAATAATTTCTTAAAAGTTTTCGAGCCGTTGAATAAACTCCTCCTTTAATGCAGATGCTCCTTCATTATGGAAATTTTTATGCAGATTGGTTAAAATGCAATTTACTTATAAAAAAACGTTGTTCTGGATTCTACAGAAAATACTTTTTTAAAGATTATTGGTATGTTGTTACTAAAAACATGAAAACTCGGTTAAAAAAGTTGTTGGAAAATTACTTGCTTAAAGCATGCCCCTTTTTTGACCCGAGGTTCGAGCACAAGCTCACACCTAATAATAAAAGAAAAATTTTAAAATATTATGGGACAAGTTTATATTATTAGATAAGGACTATGTAGTTGTTCAAAATAATGAAGAAGTAGTTGTAATTGAAGAGGATATTCTAACAAAATTTTTAAAACCACAGCACAATGAAGAATATGAAACTTCAACAATATATACAAAAATAGAAACATTGAAGTTACTATTTCAACGAAGTACAACTTGTGTTTTCGAATACTGGATGCTGAGGAGATCTACGGATCCCGAATTATACCTAATTTCTAATATTATTATAAGAATAATTAAAAACCTGTAATATATGTTATAACTTGAAAGAATTAAACATTTATTAAAAATTGTGTCTATTTTTTATGAATAATTTACTTTACGTTTACTTTATATGGTTCTTTATATTATTTTCTAGTCTAGATTTTTTTACTTTTTATTCTTGAATTTTTGTTATTTATTTTTATGAGAGAGGTTTCTATGGCAAAAGTTTATTTCAATTAATCATTAATTTTAATTGGCGATATCGATAACACAGTTCGACAAAATGAAAACTTTTTTCTGTGGCTCGAGATTTCTCAGTAAACTTGAATGCTCGTAATCACTTTTTTTATTCATCTTTCGAGATAAACGGTTATATAGAAAATTATTACCACATAGACATGATATCTCGAAAACGATTTTTCTAATTTTAATCTATAAAATGACAAAATACTCTATTATTATTTTATCTGCAACTTATGCTTAAATAATATAAAATCCATACAAAATTAAAATATACAAAAACAATTATATTTTTTTCCTTTAAAACAAAACTGTGTATGTAACATTTAGAATGGGCTCTATTTTAATTAATTTGATAAATGTAGTTTTTTTCACAATTAAGTGAAAATAAGTCATTTGAAAATGATTCAAAAACATACAAAACAATTAGTATACTATTACCTATCGATTTTAATAAAATAGATGTCGTTTTAATTTATGTGCAATAACGAAATCAAATTTTCCTATTTCCCGTCAAAAGTAATTAATAAGACGCGTAACAATATCTCAGTAAATAAATGATCGATGGATTATCTAGCCAATTTATAAATAAATTAGTAAATTGATGAATTAATAAACTAACTAATATAAAAAAATATTAGTTTATTATATATTAATATTACATAAGTCGATTAATTTATTAATAAATTAACTTATATTTTTAATAATCTACTAACAAATTGATATGCTAACAAATCATAAGATTAATAAAAGTGAAAAAGATCATTAAAAAATAAGTCACATTAAAGTCTTTACTAATTATTAGTTTATAAATCTATTTAATAATTATTTTTATTAGTGTATTAATAAAGTAATATTTTAAAAAAATAGTATATTATAAAATTAGTAAAATAAATAAATAACAAAATAAATAAATAAAGTATTAAAAAGTAAACTAATGGATTAACAAACATTAGTCTATTATTTTATTAATCATATTAAATTATTATTTTTATTAATCTATTAATAAATCATATTAAAATATTACTTTTATTAATCTATTAATAAATTAATATTCTAAAAATCATAAGATTAACGAATTCAATTAAAACAAATTCATTAGAAAATTATTAGATAAACAAATTGGTAAAATAAAAAAGTGAGATTTAAATAGAAACACCTTAAATATGTTATAAATAAAAAAAGTTTTACAAAAAGGATTATACTGAATCCGATTTGAAAATCTGAATTGTTATAAATGTCATGAGCATATGTTTTCCAGTTTTATTATGCGGAAAAATTAATATGCTCAATAAAATTAAATTTTATTAATCATATCAATTTATAAATCTTATCAAATGAATTAATTAAATTTTCTTTTTACAGTAAAATTCAACGGCATCGAAGGAATGATCAGGAATCGTGAACGTGGGAGAATATAAGTATAATCAGTAAGACGCAATTTGATATTAAAAAAATAAATTGGCTGAATCCAATTATTCCACCAAAAGGTTAAAAGGTAAATAAAATAATAAATTTAAAGGTGATATTCAAATGAGAAAATCTGTTAACATTTTTTTCAGTCAAAACCATCCACCAATGCACAGTGTGCGATTAAAAAAATGAAATGGAAATAATTATGGAACTTCGGAACGGCCACTCCGATTTCTATGAAATTTCACATGGTGATAGTAGAGGTGTAGGCGATAAGTTTAGAGCTTGGACCATATAGACCTACAGGGGGCGAATCCACAGAGTCCCAAAGTTGGACACCTCGGGTATAAAATTTATTAAAAACGATCCTGATTCCTTATATCTGAACCGTTTTCAAAGATTTTTATATGGGAGGATTCTGCTAGTCGATAAATACATCGTCGTATGCATATATTATCTCTTTTTGTTTAAGAGATATTAAGCTTCAAAAATTAAATTTCTTGGTGAAGTTTTTTCGCTACAGCGGGTCCAATTTTAGCCTCACTTTCAAAAAATATTTCTCATTTCATTAAAAACTAATAGAAAAGTTATGCAAAGAAAGAATTTTGAAAAAATATTTACAGAGTCAAAAGTTACAAGCATTTAAATTTAAACTTTCAAAAAAATTTGATTTTTTCCCGCTTTTTTGCCAAAAAAGTGTTAACATTCTTTTTCTGTTATATAAAAATTTTCTTAAGTAACATATATAGTATTAATATTTTTTTGAAAGATAACTAAACACAAAATACTTTAAAGGAAAAAAAGTTTTTAAAAATCGATTTTGCAAGAACCAGGGTTTTCCAAATTTGACCTATTTTTCCAACTTATTTAGAATTTTCGCCTTAATTTTTCAAATCGCAAAGCTGGAATCAAAAAAAGTTATACTTTTTATTTAGTCTAAAGTGTTTTAATTGTTTTCGCAATAGAAATTTTTGCTCCCCGTTATTGGTTGGAAAGATATACATAGCAAAAAAAAGTAAAAAATCCCATTTTTGTAAAATGTTTAAAATTTTTTGGGAATTACGGGATTTTTGTAGACAAATCTAAAAAAGTGAATAGCGCTTTGAATTAAGCATCAAAAAATCTACTTATGTGTGAAATCTAATTCAAATATATTCACTAGGGATGCCAATCCCGAAATCCCGATCCCGAAAATACCGGGATTTTTCGGGATTACAAAATCCCGAATCACGGGATTTCATTTTCCGGATTTATTGACATAAATTCAATCCAAAAATGAACTAAAGGCAAGACAGAACATTAAAATATTAACAGAAAATTTTCAAAAATATTTTAAAAATAAATTAGGTAGATAAGAACATTATAGGTCTGTTCGTTTGTATGCTCTTCTTACATTTCAAGAGGAAATAATTTTCTTCTTTGCTATTTTTTTTACTTGAATATTTTATTTTGAACAAAGTCTTGCAAATTTTGAATTTATGATTTACTTTTATAAATCGTATGTATACATAAATGTATTGTAATACTAATTTTGCACCTTTATGATCTTTGGAAAAGGCCTGTTTATGGGAGCTTTGGTCAATTATCTACTGTTCATTTTAAAAATTGGTGCATTGATTTGTGCTAATTCGTCTACACATTTATATTGATAGTTTAAGGTTACAAACGATTTTATTTGTGTTGAATTCTACAACATAGGGTCAAACTCTATTATCGAAATCGAAATCAACTATTGATGATATTCAACAAGGCTTTAAATCATACATATCCTTAGATAATACCAATTTTATGTGAAAAATTATCTGCAGAGATTCATATTCCCGTATTTTTGAGATGTTTTCAGGAATCCATTTAATATAAGTAAAAAATTAAATAAACATTTTATTTTTTATTGACACTAAAATTTATTTCACTACCCAGCAAAAACTTTGGTTGCCATGTAATGAGTTAAGCAGCTAATATAAATAATAACTAATTACTTCCAAGCAGTTAAACAGCGTATTGATTTTAAAGCATTAGCATGATTAGTAATAACAATAGTTACTAGTTATATTTTAGGTTATAAATAAGTAATGAAATGTCAGGATATATAATATTTTTTTTTGTTGTTGTAAAAAGATTTCTTAAATTTTAATTTAAAAAACCTAACAACAACTAAATATGTAATTAATATAAATGTAATAAAAATAAACAAATTAATTCATACGTAAATTTTGCCTTTCATTTATGTATCCCTTCTTGAAATATATGAATTGGTAACTGCATAATAAAAATAAATAAAAATTTATATTTTTAAAAATCTGATCATAAACAATTATTTATAAATAATTAGTTCCTAAACAACTTCTATGTAATGCAGACATTATGTTCTTGTCATTACAAAGTAACTACATCCGTAACTACATGTCATTACCAAGTTTTTGCTGGGATATTTTCCATTTTCTTACTTTTTCAAGTAAAAGCTTGCTTCTTAAATTTTTTATTTTTCTCTTTTTTACTAGTTTTACTAGAATTTCAAACGAACAAAAATTTATTTTTTCCATGAATTTAAAATGTGTTTTCATATGAAATTTCAATCCCGAAAAATCCCGAAATTACAAAATCCCGAATCCCGGGATTTGCAAAAACCAGTCCTGTTTGGCATCCCTAATATTCACTAGCAAGAATTTTATTGCATAATTAAAAATGAAAAATATGCAAAACATCACAAATCCATCCTTTCTCAGTGTTTTTTGCAAAAAGTCTTTAACAAATTTTTGTATTATAAAAATTTTTATACATATTTGAAAAGAAGACAAAATTTCCTAAACTTTGATGTACAACAAGTATATATTGGTATTTTTGCGTTTGCAATTAAAGGACTATAAATTTATGATTTCAAGTAATTTGGCCAATTTTGATTCATTTTTATATGAATGGTAATGCCGCTCATGATAATGCCGTAACCACAAATATTTTAACAAAGCTCAACATTTTCATTTTTTCCTGCATAGTGCTAAATTCATATCCTTTTGTTATATCCATAAGACAGATAACAAATACATATTTGGGGTATTCACGCTGTCGTCATATATCATAAAATAATAACACGAAAGAATATGACTGCTGTGAGCAACCCTCATAAGTTAGTATGCTATTTCAAATTTGAGTCAGCTGATAAATGAAAAATACAATTATAAAAAATTACAAATATTTTTAATGAAAATGCCAAAAACAAGTCAAAAATCTGAAATAATAACCGGTTTGTGCGAAAAATACATATTGGATATTGTTATGGCTGATTCAAGTAAATAAGATAAAATTAAAATTACCTGAATCTTCTAAAAAATCCATTTTTATAAAAATTATAAAATATTTTTTGGCACAAAAGAAATTGTTTAAAAACATAAACAGCTGTTGGCGATGACTAAGCCGGCAATATTTTCTGACGGCGGTTATTTTAAATACGTTCGGTAGCTGCTAGTCAGCTAAAGTATACAAACAAAATTTTCTTCCTTTTATTTTTTAAATGTCTAATTTTTTTTTTTTGATTTAACTTTATAAAAATTAATAACTTTTATATTATATTAAATTAATAAAATGTAATTAATCTTGAAGTTATAGGACTATGCACAAATTTATAGCATGTTTACGTATATATTGCGAATATTCAATGGCGGTAACTTCTAAACACCATATTATTTGGTTAATTTGTTTGAATTTTGTAGATCAACTAGAAGTAAGCAACTGAAAATACCAAGGCTGACACCTATATTGGAACGTTCGTTTTGTGTGAGGGTAGCACGGGATTACAATACATTACCAGCCTCTTTAAGAATGTTTAATTTTGCTCCTGATACTTATAAGAAGAAATTATTTGTAGCGCTATCTGGAAATAGTTAGTTCTGTAAGTTTCAGTTGACTTTTTTGATATATTTTTGGAGAGTATGGTCTTTTTTGTTGGATCAAGTGTTGGTCTTGCATCTAGTGAGTGTTTTAATGTGTGGGCTACCTTGTTGTTCTTAGTTGATTTATTCTGGTGTATTTTTAAAATTTGGAAAATTGTCCAGTTATTATGGTGTTTTAACTTGTTGGTCTTGTATTAATGTGTTTATTTCATTCTTTTATGATTTTTATTAAGTTTACCTTGTGATTTCTTGGTATATGTGTTTGTGCTTATGTATTTGGATGGTGCAAATGATTCTTAGCGCTCTATTGATGACTTTTTCTTCTTCTAATTATGTAAGCGGGTATATGGGAATATAGGTATGGTTGTAGTGTATATAACTCTTTACTTTACATTTGAGACTGCAGTGTTTATAGGCTGTAAGTTTAAGTATATATTATTGTCCCTAGTGCCATGGAGTGTTTTATGATTTTTTGTACTTAACTAGTTATTTTTAGTTACATGACATTTACTTTTATCTGCGAATTCTATTGTAATGCTGTCAGCTTCTGGATAGACATAATTTCCATATTTCTATGTGGCATTTCTTTGTGCTTATTTTTATCGGTGGATGTTAAGATTGGTTCCTTGAACTCAGTCAAGATTTCAATCAGAATTAGTTAATTAATGTTTTGTGTGCATTTGGTGATTTTAATTATGTTTTGACATGGTTTGCACATTTGCTTGAATGATGTGGTGGTTATATTTTGCTTTATTGATTTTATGAAAGGGTTTTTTATTATAAGATAAGAAGTATAGGTATTTGTATTGATTTTTGCTGGACAATGCAATTAATAGGCGATTCTGTAAGATTGGCTATTATAATTTACGTCTTGTGCTTTATTGGAGGTTGTATCGATTTTCAAGACGATCTGGTTAATCTATTTCCATGTGGCTTTTTATCGCATGTGTTTCATTTTCTTATTATTAGACTTCTCAAGCTTTGAATAGCTTATATCTTCTTTAACTGAAAATTCTTCTTATTTTTGTGTGTCTGTTGGTTAGATGTCGGATTTGGTAATTTTATTGCATTTAATTTGCAGTTGGTTAATACAGAGTATGACATCTACTTGTGTTTACCTGGTTGTGTTTTTTATGTTTGGCTGTTTTTGGTTTCGATTGTGTATGTGTTGCTTGCCTTTTTTCATCAGTATCTTCGGATTGCTGTTTTTCTTTGGAGAGTAAGATTGGTTTTGCTTCTACTGTGATGTTGTGTAGATGTAGTCTTAATGCGTGTTTCCTGAATGTTGTATTTAGTGCTGGTTATTGGCGTTTACTATCTTTTAACTTGATATGTGATTATTGCTGTGGCATTTGGATTTTTTTTACATTCAGCTTTGTTATTTTGATGGCATCTTTTGGGGAAGGGAACATCATCTATTTCAGTATGAAATTTTCATTATTTCCGTAGTGTCATTAGTTTGGTTGATGGAAATATTATTTTCGTTGTTTGCGATGTATTTTTGAGTTGTTGCTGCTGTGAGCCATTATGTTTTTTTTTTTCTGATGGACTGATTCTGGTTATTGTTCTTATGTGTTTATTGTTGACATGTGTTATTATTTTTGTTTTCTTATGATTTTTCTTGCTTTGTTTCTTGCCTGATTTAGTGAGCACTGTTTACATCATTTTTTTTTTTTTTGCTTGTGTGTTTTTTAAGTGTGATCTCTGGTTATGAATGATTAAATGTTTTCATGCGGTTGATTTACTTATTTTGAGCTGTTGTCAACTGCTGTCTGGAGGTCAGTTGAATTAACTTTCTGTACATTGAAGTTTGGTTATTGGGTGTTTATTGTCATTGTTCGGTGATGATATATCTTTAGAATTCTGTTTAGCAGCATATGTTTAAGTGAATTAGTGTTTAGTGCATTGTATTGTATCTATATTTATTGTATCTTATTTACCTTCAGTGATTTTTTTTTTTTTGTTATTGTTTTCCTATTTACATTACATAATTTTGCTTATCATTTTTCTCATTGTTTGGATTTAAATGGCTTTAAATTAGTTAATTTTTTTTTTTTAATTTTACTGATTGTATGTTTTTTTTTTATTATTTTTTTATTATTGTTACTTTTATTGCTTATTATATAGGAGTTTAATTGTTACTTTTATTTCTTATTATATAGGAGTTTAATTGTTATACATTTGTAAAATGTAATTCATTTTATTTTGTTGTTTTTAATTTCAAACCAACATTTTGATTCATCTTATGATTAATTTAATTTATTACTTTTTACTATTATGGTTAATTTATTACTTTTCATTACTATTAAAATAAATAATCATATCTTATTTAATAATTGTTATTATACTGTAGAAATTTGTAATCGATTATGGCCAATAGGCTAGGTTACTGATACATTGGAATAAATAAAAAAAAATAATAATAATAAATAAATAAATATTACCACCGGCTCGACGAAGAGTTTTTCCCTTTCGACTTAGATTTACACCGTTTAGTTATGACAAAACAATAAACACATCATAAAAGGTCTTATTATTTTAGGACTTTTTTCTTTGAAGCACAACAACAATTTTTTAAAACTCATAAAACTTTAGTATTTTATGACAATAAGACTTGATAGCACACCGTGTGAATACCCCAATTATATGTCTTTGTTTAGGAAATTATTTCTTCTTTTCAAATATGTATAAAAAGTTTTACAGTACAAAAATTTGTTAAAGACTTGTTAGTGAATATTTTTGAATGAGATTTCACACATAAGTAGATTTTTTGATGCTAATTCAAAGCACTATTCAGTTTTTTATATTTGTCTACAAAAATCTCGTAATTCCCAAAAAACTTTAAAAATTTTACAAAAATGGGATTTTTTACTTTTTTTTGCTATGTATATCTTTCCAACCAATAACGGAGAGCAAAAATTTCTATTGCGAAAAAAAATTAAAACACTTTAGACTAAATAAAAAGTACAACTTTTTTTTGATTCCAGCTTTGCGATTTGAAAAATTGAGGCGAAAATTCTAAATAAGTTGGAAAAATAAGTCAAATTTGGAAAACCCTGGTTCTTGCAAAATCGATTTTTAAAATCTTTTTTTCCTTTAAAGTATTTTGTGTTTAGTTATCTTTCAAAAAAATATTAATACTATATATGTTACTTAAGAAAATTTTTATATAACAGAAAAAGAATGTTAACACTTTTTTGGCAAAAAAACGGGAAAAAATCAACTTTTTTTGAAAGTTTAAATTTAAATGCTTGTAACTTTTGACTCTGTAAATATTTTTTCAAAATTCTTTCTTTGCATAACAAGAAAATTTTAAAAAAATGGGGCTAAAATTGAACCCGCTGTAGGGAAAAAAACTTCACCAAGACAGTCTAAAGAGTGAAAATTTTAATTTTTGAAGCTTAATATCTCTTAAACAAAAAGAGATAATATATGCATACGACGATGTTTTTTTGTAGATATCGACTATCAGAATCCTCCCATATAAAAATTTTTGAAAACGGTTCAGATATAAGGAATCAGGATCGTTTTTAATACTCGCCTACACCTCTACATCACCATGTGAAATTTCATAGAAATCGGAGCAGCCGTTCCGAAGTGCCATAATTATTTCCATTTCATTTTTTGAATCGCATACTGTGCAGTGTTCGGTTATCCGATTCATTTTGTTCGATGAACTGTTCGAATAATTTAAAATTGTCTATTTTCGAATAACGAATAAACCGAATAATTTGTGTCGAAACACCGATTAACCGAAATTTAGTTTTTTTTGGAGTTATAAATTTAGAAATTTTTTATTTTTATGTTAAATTTATGTCAATCAAATCTTCTTTTTAATATATAACAAATTACGAAAATCTACGATAATTATTTAGACTCAGTCTGCTTCGGATTCGGCGGCTTGATTCGGATGCTAGCTCGAGCTTAGCTGCTTAATTTAGCTTCGGATGGTAGTTCGCGTTTATCAGGTTAAGTCGGCTTCGGATGATGAATTCGGGTTTATCAGGTTAATTCGGTTTCGGATGACGAATTCGGGTTTATCAGGTTAATTCGGCTTCGGATGACGAATTCGGGTTTATCAGGTTGATTCGGCTTCGGATGACGAATTCGGGTTTATCAGGTTGATTCGGCTTCGGTTGATACGGAGCTTAAATCTAACTTATTCTATTACAAGTATGCGGAACAGTAGACCGAAGTCTCTGTATTGAACAGTAGGCCGAAGCCTCTGTATTGAACAGTAGGCCGAAGCCTCTGTATTGAACAGTAGGCCGAAGCCTCTGTATTGAACAGTAGACCGAAGTCTCTGTATTGAACAGTAGACCGAAGTCTCTGTATTGAACAGTAGACCGAAGTCTCTGTATTGAACAGTAGACCGAAGCCTCTGTATTGAACAGTAGACCGAAGTCTCTGTATTGAACAGTAGGCCGAAGCCTCTGTATTGAACAGTAGGCCGAAGCCTCTGTATTGAACAGTAGGCCGAAGCCTCTGTATTGAACAGTAGGCCGAAGCCTCTGTATTGAACAGTAGACCGAAGTCTCTGTATTGAACAGTAGACCGAAGTCTCTATATTGAACAGTAGGCCGAAGCCTCTGTATTGAACAGTAGGCCGAAGCCTCTGTATTGAACAGTAGACCGAAGTCTCTGTATTGAACAGTAGACCGAAGCCTCTGTATTGAACAGTAGACCGAAGTCTCTGTATTGAACAGTAGGCCGAAGCCTCTGTATTGAACAGTAGACCGAAGTCTCTGGTACAATGTATTATTTGGTTCTCGAACTAGGTCCGAGCCCCAAACTAAAAAAAATGACCGATTCGTTTCAGTGGCTACTGATTCGTATCTGTCGGTTTCGATAAATTATCAAAACCGTGGCAAATTCTTGTCTCGTTTGAACCGCAACCGCAACATCCAACCTTAAAGTATAAGTATGAAAAATGGTATAAACTAAATGAGAATTATAATGTTGTGTAAACAACACGTACACTAACTTGAAATGGAATAACAATAAGAGTGTTCATGAATTGGGAAGATGTTAGTAATAAGGATGTTCGCGGCTGAAGCAATTAATAACTAATATATGTATGTACGTTGTTATTCGTACTTGATTATTCACGAACTAATAATCTTCGTTACATTCCCCCCCTACTTTATAGAGCGAAGCTTCGGGGTAATTTTAATTGATGGTTGGGCGAGTTTTGGTCCGAAGACCCGCACTACCATAAAGGTAATATTAACCTTTTCCAAAGAAAAAGGCTCGGCCCTTAACTTAAATAATTTTTGTTCTAAACGAAGAATACTGTCCTACAGTTTTTTTTTTTATTATTATTATTATTTTTTTTTAATTTTATTTTTTTTTTTTTTCGGTAAAAAAGAAACTTAAATATATTTTATTCCAAAAACAAAACAAAAATAAATAATACTGTTCTACAGTTTGTACTTAGGTTATAAAATAAAAGTAATACAAAAATATAAACTTCAATATATTTAGTCGATCATCTCTACAATCCTCTCGAGTCTGACGCAGCGGATTCGTGCATATTTCTTATTCAGCACAGTTACCTGGACGGGAGGCAGCATTGGTCGCCGGATGACAAATTGAAGGTGTCGGGCTGCTTTCTTCGTTCGCTGTACAGTTATACCCTTTAATAATGTCTCTGCGGTAAATTTTCGAAAAACAACGGTTTCTTTTACATTTTCCGGTGGATTCCGACCCAACCCTCTGGATGTTGACGGACCCATATCCAAGGGTTTCGGGGATTGGTTCCCGGTAGGAGGGCCGGATTTCTGTCCACTACCCGAAGCTTGTAACCCATTTCGTGCGGCCTGCGATGTCGAAGGTCTCGATTGCAAAGCCTGCACCGTTGGAGTAGGGGCCAGTTGTATAATATTCCGTTGGTCAATTTCCGAAGGCTTGGGAGTACTTTGAGTTGCCTGGGGCTTAGATGGCCCAGTTTGCGGAGTACTCACTATAACGGGAATAGCCGAACGGGGTGAGCTTGTCGCATGGCAGGCCTCTATAATATTGGCTGATGTTGTAGGTCGTTCGGAAGAACCGGCCATCACTACTACCCTTTGTTGACGAGATCCTGAATAGGGTAGGAGTGGTGGAGGTCCTGTGTTATTGATAGCTGGGCGAATCTGCACATTCCTAACAATTCTGGGGCATGCCTCTGCAGGGGGGTTATAAGGGAGTGGTTTGGTGGCAGTGTGTGCTAAGCGACGTGGTGCGGTCCTCTTACGTTCCATCTCGATGGTCAGAGCACGACTGAATATTAATATTGAAAGTTTTGTTCTTATATAGTATTTAATATGAACTAAATGAGAATTATTAATTCCTGACTTAGTGTAATTAACTTATATTTATCTCTTATATATATTTTTTTTTTATATTTTTTTTATTTTCTTTCGCTGAATGGTTTAAGGTCTTGTATGTTTGCTCTTACTTTTTTGTTGTCTTCGCCTATGATCTCATAAATGTTAGCTGCCAAGTGTCGATTGACTACAAAAGGTCCACAATATTTTTCAGCGAGTTTTTGGTTGAATTTATTTGCTGCCAATGATATTGGTCGCTCCCGTTTCCACACTTTATAACCGATCTCCGGCTCCCAATGTCGTCGTCGTAGGATGTAATATTTCGCTTGGCGCTGACTACTTTTCTTTTTCCGATTTTTGACTTCACCCCATAATTCGTGCATGTTCCTTTTGAATACACTTTCTGGTGGGCATGGTTCTCTATTTCGCGATTCGTTAGGGCTGATGGGATTTCTCCCATATATTATCTCGGCTGGCGTAAATAAAGATAAAGATAGCAAAGGCAATTTCAGGTAGTTTTTTATCCCAGTGACGATGATCGGATCCTGTGAATTGTGCAACCAATGTTTTTACAGTGCGGTTCATCCTTTCGGTGGGATTTTCATGGGGTGCGTATGGGGCTGTTGTACAGTGTTCAATATCATATTCTTTAAGAAATTCTTTTACTAGACGGCTCATGAATTGCGTCCCATTGTCGGACAGGAAACGTTTTGGACAACCAAACCGGAATATTATACGTTCTCTTAAGGCTTTGACTATATCTTTCGCTAGAGCTTGTCGAGAGGGAACAAGTTCCACCCATTTACTGAAAACGTCTATTAGGACAAGTAAGGAAGTGTTACCACTAGTGGAGCGTGGTAGGGGTCCCACGAAGTCTGCAGCCACCAATTCCCATGGAGAATCGCATTGCATTGATCTCATCATTCCGGCCGATAACCTTTGCTCGGGTTTATAACGAGCACATAGTTCAGACGAACGAACATACTCCACCACATCTCGATACAAGCCAGGCCAATAATATTTCTCTTCTACTCGTCGTTGGGTTTTGAAAATACCAAAGTGACCGGCAGCTGGTTCGTCATGACATTCTTGCAGGATTCGAATCCGGTTCTCCTCTGGCACACATAATTTCCATTCTGGTCGTGAATCCATTGTTGTCTTACGGGGGATATGTTTATACAATTTACCCTCAATGATCTGGAAGTCAGGGTATTTCTTAGGATTTGTTAGGGCAAGATTAGACATACGCTGATACCAATTCTGTGATGTCATCGCCATTAAGATATGTTCCTCAGCATTAGGTAGCGGGGCCCTTGAGAGAGCATCGGCTACTACGTTTAGACTGCCTTTAAGGTATTCAATATCAAAATCATATTGTTGCAGTTCTAACGCCCAGCGTGCCAACCGACCCGACGGATTTTGTAACGAGTGTAACCATTTTAGGGAATGATGATCGGTGATTACTGTAAAATGATACCCTTCCAGGTACGGTCTCATTTTTCTTATACCATAAAAAATTGCAAGACACTCTTGTTCAGTTGTGGAGTATTTCTTCTCCAATTCGGTTAAGGATCGGCTAGCATAGGCGATTACGGATTCCATACCCGAGTGACGTTGGAAGAGTACTACCCCCAAACCTTCCTGACTGGCGTCTGTTTGCAAAGTGAATGGATATTCGAAATTCGGACATCCGAGTACTGGTGAGCGTGTAAGTGCCTCTTTCATGCGAGCGAAAGCTCGTTCTTGATCCGAACCCCAATGCCACCTGCTTTTCTTTTTTAATAATTGGTTCATAGGAGCAACTAGTTGGGAGAAATTTGGCACAAATCGACGATACCACGAAGCAATTCCCAGAATGCGACGAAGTTCTTTTAAATTTGTGGGGGCTGGTAGTTTCTTGATAGCCTCGACCTTATCCGGATCGGTACGGATACCATCGGAGGTGATCAAGTGTCCCAAGTACCGAATGCTCGTCCGAACGAATTCACATTTATCAAAGTTAAGCAACATTTGGGCTGCCTCTAAGCGGGAAAATACAATGTCTAAAGTTTTTAGGTGCTCTTTAAATGTTCGGCCCAGAACGATGATATTATCGAGGTATACGAATACCAAGGGATGGAGATCAGATCCAATGATTCCATCCAACGTTCGTTGAAATGTAGCGGGAGCCGAGTGCAGACTGAATGGCATCACCTTCCACTGGAACAATCCTCTCCCAGGAACGGTGAAGGCGGTATACGGTTTTGAGGAGGGTTCTAGTGGAATCTGCCAGTAGCCGTTCTTTAAATCCAGGGATGATATAAATCGGGCCTCACGAAGCTGATCAAGGATGGCATTGATTTGCGGTAGGGGATATGCGTCCGGTTCGCTAGCAGCATTCAGCTGTCTATAATCTATGCACATTCTCCAGCCACCTTGTTTTTTACGAGCTAGTACTATCGGAGAACTGTATGCGCTACGAGAGGGTTCGATTCGATCTTCGGCTAGCAGCTTATCGATTTCGGTGTTTATTACTTCCATCATTGCTGGATTTCGGGGCATATATCTTTGTTTTATCGGAGTATGATGTCGAAGACGAATCTCATGACTGGCAGTAGTACATAACCCTTTGACCGTCTTAAATTTGTCTTCGTGAGATTTCAAGAGATTCTGCAACTCGTTGTTTTCTTCACGTGATAGGAATTCCCGACTAGTTAAACTATGGTGTGGCGTGATCAGACTATCGTCTCTAGGGGAGGGTCTCGGAAGTACTTGGCCATCAAACCTTATTTCGAAGTTGAAATTACCTAAGAAGTCCATACCTAATATCATTGGTTCAGCCAGCGTGCTAATAACGGACGCTTCGAGAACTACAGTTGTCTCCTTATACTCAATAGGAATGGGAAATACTTCGAGATAAGTAGCAGTTGATTGGTCAGCCATCTGAACTATACCCTGGGTGCTGACAGGGTTAATATTCATGCTTTTTAGTTGCTTCCTCACCAGAGCTCCTATATAGGTACGAGTTGACCCGGTATCAATCAGGGCTTTGATTCTGCGACCGTATATTGCAACCGAGATAAAGTAACGACAATCAGTGGAAGATGTAATATAGTTCGAAGCAGCATCCGGTTGTTTTCGGCAACTACAATTTCGGGAAAGAACTCCATCACGTCCGCAATAAGAGCAAAATAAGCGAGCGGGAAATGTGCAATGCCTCCTTTTATGACCTAGCCCCTTACATCTCCAACATACTATAGCACGACTGTAGGCAGATTGAGACATCATATGAGACGCTTGTGGGCGTTCTTCGCGTTTCAAGGCCTCGTATTCGTCAGTCATCGCGATCAGTTCATCCAGAGTAGTGAAGTCGTTACGACGAACATAATGTCGATACTCTGTGCGGAGGCCGTCGTAGATTCGGTCCAGGTGATTTAGGTTTCTTAAAATGGGATGGTGTCTTGAAAGGGTGAGCATTGTTAGGATGTAGTCTTTGGCTCGTTCTCTGTTATTTTGTTTGCGATTGTAGAAGTTTTGTTCCAGATGCGAAAGGTATCGGGTGGGTAGGAAGAATTTTTCAATTTCGTGTCTAAAATTCTGCCATGTATTGATTGTTTCTTTCTTGACTCGATACCATCTGAGTGCATTTCCAGTAAGCATACTTAGCATTGAAGGGAGCAACCGATCTAGAGCTATCTGGTGACATTCGGCCAACTCCTCAAGACGTTAGAGGAATTCCATAAGATCGGATTCCCCAGAGAACTTTAAATCCCATCTATAAATAGTTGTTAAAATTTCTGCATCGGAAACATTTGGCCGAAAGGGTCCGTGCGGAACCGCGATTGACATTTCCTCTTCGGGGACGATGCTTCCTTCTGACGTCTTTATTTCTCTTTCCAGTTTCCGTAGTATATTCTCAGTCGATGCTCTTAGTTGTTTTGTACGAAGGTTTTCCGCTAGTTGTTTTCGAAGGTGTTCAACAGTATAACCAACAGTATTTATACCAGCGTTTCGACACTGCTCGATCAGTTGTTCCTTCCGAAGTAAGTATATCCACCCGACTGAATCCTTGCCCACAGCTTGACTGGTGGGCGAATTATCGTGTTAACTATTATCGTAATTTTGGCCCGATTCCTCCTCGTTGGCGACGGTTTCTTTTTTCTCGCGTTGCGACTTAGAATCGGGTCCCTGCTCGGGCGCCATTTGTAACGTGGTTTTGTCGTCGGCTGAGGTAGTTCAGTCGTGTCCAGGGTCGACTTACGGATCCACAAAACCTTAAGTAATAACACAATAATTTTACCCTTTCTGGGGTTCAGAAATATATTAAATATTTATTTAATCTTTATACTATTGATAAAAAATTACGAAAATCTACGATAATTCTTTAGACTCAGTCTGCTTCGGATTCGGCGGCTTGATTCGGATGCTAGCTCGAGCTTAGCTGCTTAATTTAGCTTCGGATGGTAGTTCGCGTTTATCAGATTAATTCGGCTTCGGATGATGAATTCGGGTTTATCAGGTTAATTCGGCTTCGGATGACGAATTCGAGTTTATCAGGTTAATTCGGCTTCGGATGACGAATTCGGGTTTATCAGGTTAATTCGGCTTCGATGACGAATTCGGGTTTATCAGGTTAATTCGGCTTCGGATGACGAATTCGGGTCTATCAGGTTAATTCGGCTTCGGATGACGAATTCGGGTTTATCAGGTTGATTCGGCTTCGGATGACGAATTCGGGTTTATCAGGTTGATTCGGCTTCGGTTGATACGGAGCTTAAATCTAACTTATTCCATTACAAGTATGCGGAACAGTAGGCCGAAGCCTCTGTATTGAACAGTAGACCGAAGTCTCTGTATTGAACAGTAGGCCGAAGCCTCTGTATTGAACAGTAGGCCGAAGCCTCTGTATTGAACAGTAGGCCGAAGCCTCTGTATTGAACAGTAGACCGAAGTCTCTGTATTGAACAGTAGACCGAAGTCTCTGTATTGAACAGTAGACCGAAGTCTCTGTATTGAACAGTAGACCGAAGCCTCTGTATTGAACAGTAGACCGAAGTCTCTGTATTGAACAGTAGGCCGAAGCCTCTGTATTGAACAGTAGGCCGAAGCCTCTGTATTGAACAGTAGGCCGAAGCCTCTGTATTGAACAGTAGACCGAAGTCTCTGTATTGAACAGTAGACCGAAGCCTCTGTATTGAACAGTAGACCGAAGTCTCTGTATTGAACAGTAGGCCGAAGCCTCTGTATTGAACAGTAGGCCGAAGCCTCTGTATTGAACAGTAGGCCGAAGCCTCTGTATTGAACAGTAGACCGAAGTCTCTGTATTGAACAGTAGGCCGAAGCCTCTGTATTGAACAGTAGGCCGAAGTCTCTGTATTGAACAGTAGACCGAAGCCTCTGTATTGAACAGTAGACCGAAGTCTCTGGTACAATGTATTATTTGGTTCTCGAACTGTATCAGTCGGTTTCGATAAATTATCAAAACCGTGGCAAATTCTTGTCTCGTTTGAACCGCAACCGCAACATCCAACCTTAAAGTATAAGTATGAAAAATGGTATAAACTAAATGAGAATTATAATGTTGTGTAAACAACACGTACACTAACTTGAAATGGAATAACAATAAGAGTGTTCATGAATTGGGAAGAAGTTAGTAATAAGGATGTTCGCGGCTGAAGCAAATAATAACTAATATATGTATGTACGTTGTTATTGGTACTTGATTATTCACGAACTAATAATCTTCGTTACAATCTATCTATTCCAGCAAAAATAAATAAGATTAATTTTTAGGGAAGTACTTTTTCATTACTTTCAAAATATCAATAAGTGTACATTGTCATGTGCTTTAGAAGTAATGCAATTAGCATCAAAAGATACTATACAAAAATTCAAATGAATTGTTCTGCTATAAAACGTTGAGATTTGGTTGTTATTTTTTCAAAAAGATCTGTTATGGAAATGAAAAATAGTGTTATGCATAATTTTTTATTAAAAAATATGTTGGTTAATATAAAAATTAAAATTAAATTCCTTTCGCCAATAAAAATTAATTTGGAGATTCAATTAAATTTTGCATGAAGTCGTGCACTGAATAGGTATCAAAAAAGAAAACAAGTGTAATGACAAGTCTATGTTAAATTCATAGAAATGATCCAACTTTGTATTACTTCTGGATCACAAGTTTAGGATCTTATTTACTTCTTTGGATATTCTTTTTTATTGAGACAGTTCATTTGATCAAATGCGACTTTAAAAGATTAAAATTTTACAAATACTTGATCTTGTAACAATAGAAATTCCGAAAATACAGTTTTAAGTAAAGTAAATTCAGAGTTATATAAGTCGTAAACATTTTAATGTTTAGAAAATTATTCTCACTCAGAAAATAAAAAGAATTACATAAAAAAGACTTAGGAGAATATTTTGTAGTATTAGGTCGAAAATTGCAATTTTTTTCATACAAATGGCCGAAAAAACTAATAAGATAAACTCTATGTTCTATATTAAGATTCTAAATAACTATTTCAATCAATTAAATATTATAATTTGTCTTATTTATATGTTTAGTATGTATTACTGAGAATATTCAGTTAATCGAATTATTTGCCATTAATCGGTTATTAACCGATCATCTTTTAACCTTGAATAATTATTTGTCGAATAAACCGATTAATATGAAAACCCGAACAATTGATAATCCCATGAATAAGTGGGGATAAAGAAAATTCTATCAAAGGAATAACGCAAATAGAACGTGCGAGAAGAATAAGTGAACAAAAGTAAAATCTACAAAATGAAAACCGTGTCAGATAGGACGTACGTTCAGACAAATAGCATCAGAAAGAAATTAGTAGAAGGACTTTTCTCGTCCCTAAGCTACGCACAGTGTCACATTTGACAGTTTTAGAACGACAAAAATCCAGTTTTGGAGATATTGGTCTATAATTGTATATTCTGTTAGTAAATAAGGCCGTAAACATTCCCACTAAAAATGGGTGGGTAAAATCACTGCCACTCCCATACTAAAAAAATTACTTTATTTGTAAGAATTTTGGATTTATTTTTGTAAAATTTATTAAAATAAAGAATATTTTAAAAGTAGGCGTGGCAAGATCTAATCACACCAATCTTAGTGTAACATTTGCATAAGAAATTTTCAGCCATTACCTTAAAATGTTTAAATAATTCTTAAAAAATTGCTAATATGGGGTACCGCACATTTTATTCTAATATTTTAAAAGATCGCAAAAAGTCGCAGCCAATATTCTCAAATATAATTTTATAGATATTATTTTATATAACAATCGTATTTCTAAATTGGAACTCGTTGGAACTTTTTAGTTCTATTCCATTAAAAATATAATTTCCAAAAAAATATATTTTTTAATATTAAGATTTCTTTTAAATAAAAAACAATATTTTCAGTATTGATTTTTTAACCTAGCAAATTATTTTTTATTTTATTTTATTTATTCAATAGCCAATGAAATTACAATTTCTTACAGGCTAGCATACATATTATTCTTAAAGCTATTAACAATAAAATATCTCATAATCATACAATATTATTATTTAATAAGTTTAAAATACTCCTCTTAATACGGATTGGATTTACTGAAAAATCAATATATGGATAAAAAATGTTGAATTGATTACATATACGTCGCATTGGATCAAAGTTGGCATAATTAGATCGAAAATATTTGATTTTTAAGGGAATAAAATTTCTAGTTGAACGAATCGGGACTGCAAATTCTATTTTACGAAGCAGGAACTCGGAATTAATTGAACCATTTACTAAATTAATTACAAATGAAATATTCATATATTTTCTCCTACTTTCAAGAGAAGGGAGATCAATTAGCTGTAATCGGCTTTTATATGATGGTAAA
The DNA here is from genome assembly GCA_951394005.1 of Protophormia terraenovae. Classification (NCBI taxonomy): domain Eukaryota; kingdom Metazoa; phylum Arthropoda; class Insecta; order Diptera; family Calliphoridae; genus Protophormia; species Protophormia terraenovae. Next base: position 2,270,264 of record OX596078.1, on the reverse strand, counting down.
TTAATATTAGGATTCCATGGAAGATTACGAAGACAAAATAAGAGAAACTGTTTTTGGACTGATTCAATTTTCTTAACATGAACTTCGTATTGAGGATCCCAGACCACGGAAGCATACTCCAGGATTGGTCTTACAAGAGATGTAAATAAATGCTTGGAAACGTAAGGATCATTAAATTCTTTTCCCCAGCGCTTGAGGAAACCAAGAACTCCTTTTGCCTTATTAACAATTTGTATAACATGGGAATTAAAGGACAGTTTACAATCAAGCAATACACCTAGATCAAGGAATTCGTCGACTGATTCAAGTTCATATTCATTTATTTTGTATCTACAGAGTACTGGACTTCTTCTGTAGAACATCATGTGTTTGCATTTTCTTAAATTCAGATCCATTAGATTTATAATGCACCAATCATAAAGGTTGTCTAGATCTGATTGGAGTAAGGAACGTTGATAGGAATCAGTAAAGCTATGGAACAGCTTTACATCATCAGCGTACATTAATATTCTGGAATTCTTAATGCATGATGCTAAATCGTTTATGAATATTAGGAATAATAATGGGCCGAGATGACTACCTTGCGGAACACCGGATAAAACGGAAATGTTTTTGGATTTACATTCTCGAAATAATACACATTGGTATCTATTTTTAAGATATGTAGATATCCATTTAAGGAAAACAGGAGAAAATCCTAGTTTATTCAATTTGAACAATAGGAGATCGTGGTTTACTTTATCGAAAGCTTTACTGAAATCCGTATATATTGTGTCTGTCTGTAAGCCGGAATCAAATGCTGTTATTACTGAGGTTGTGAACTCCAAAAGGTTTGTAGTAGTGAAACATCCTTTTTTGAATCCATGCTGAAATGGGGAAATATAACAAACGACTTGATGCGAAAGGATTTCAGTAACTAACTTTTCGAAAAGTTTTGGAATAACACTCAGTTTAGCAATACCTCTATAGTTGGAGATGTTGGATCTGCTTCCGGATTTAAACAAAGGTATAATATAGGATTCCCTCCAAACTGCAGGAAAATAACCATTTACTATTGATATGTTGAATAAGTAGGTTATTGGAGATAAAAGAGAATTTAAACAATTTATGAGAACGCAACTTGGAACACCATCAGGTCCACTATTAACAGAATATTTAAGATTCTGTATGGCTGTCATTATCATGGACTTATCTAAAGTTGGACAATTTATTAGGGATGCATCAGGAATTGGATATGGATAATTGGAATGTTGGTGTAATTTTTTATCGGAGTAGGCAGATGAAAAGAAAGCGGCAAACATATCACAAATATCTGCATCATTTGAGGATACTTTGTCTCCAAATTTCATCATGGACGGATAACCAGAGACTCGGCGCTTTGAATTTACAAACTGGTAGAAAGATTTTGGATTATTTTTAAAGTTTCTTTTCACCTTAAAGAGGTAATTATTGTAACATCGGATGTTTTCGGAATTGTAAACTGATCTTGATATTGAATATTTCATATAATCTATAGATAAACCTGACTTTTTAAATTTTCTGTATTGTTTGTTTTTCAAATTTTTCAAGCTATTGAGTTGCTTTGTATTCCAGGGTGGTCCATGTGCAGTTTTTTTTCTCGTCATTGGAATGGATTTCTTAAAACATTTAAATAAGCCATCATAAAATTTATTCAGAATGGTATCAATATTTCGAGGGCATATGTTATTATAAGGAATGTATTCAAACCAATTTTCAGAACAAAGTAGGTGATTTAGTTTGGAATAGTCAGCTTTGGCAAAATCAAAAACCATCTCTTGATTTACACTGGATCGTACTGATGGTTTCGTTTCAACGTCTATGCTTATTTCTAGAGTGGGGTGATAAACATCTTCAGGTTTTAATAATGGATTAATGCGAAAAATATTAAATTCCTCTGGTTAATCAACAAATACAAGATCAAGTAATTTCCCAAATTTGTTTACTACGTTGTTTATTTGGAAGAGTCCTAAATCTGCAATAGCATCTATTAACTCAACAGATGTTTCTGATCTTACTGATGGGCTTAAAAAGCATGAATCAGGAGTTTTGCACCATTTTATATTTGGAATGTTAAAATCACCAAGAACAATAATAGAGTCACCGGGTTTGGATTGATTTGCTATAAATTTTATCGCATTTGCATGTTGTTCGTAAATTTGAATGTTTGACGCAGGAGGAATATAGGAGCAAGTTACAAAATTTTGTCTAAATTTGATGTTAACACATACAGCGATAAATTCAATATTTTGATCATTATTAAGGATTATTTCTTCCGAAGGTAAAAGAGTTGAGACCGAAATCAAGACTCCCCCACCATCTTTATCCACTCTATCACGTCTATAAATTTGAAATTTACTGCACATTATCTCAGAATTATGAATTACCTTATCAGATTTATTTCGGAGCCATGTTTCAGTGAGTACAATAATATTATGCTCCATACCGAAGCTCTCTAAATAAAAGGATTTTAACTTTGTGTTCATACCTCTAACATTTTGGTATGCAATGAAGATAGCTAACGAGTTATAATCATTTTTTGGACAAATATTAATATTTATCGGATTATAAAATTCAATCAGTTTTTTGGATTTGGAACAGAAGCCCTTGGAAGAACTACATTATTATCATCACGATAAATAAATTGTCGAACAATTGTATTTTTCGGCCAAAATTGTGGATTTACGAGACTATCAAAAATACTCTCTGGTACAATTATCTTAAATGACGCTCTATTGCGTGCATTTATCTTATAAATTTGGACATCGTTGCAATCTTCAATGCCAAGGTTCGTTTTAATATAGAATTCAACATCATTTACTGTTGTATCTACTGAAAAGCGACTGGCAAATACAGTCTTCCTTGGAGCTATAATCTTTAAGGGCTTTGGAGTAACTGTAGTAAACAGATTTATAAGAGGGTTATTAACAACATCTAGATTTGTTGGAATGTTTGAGGATGAGGGAGTTAGTAAAATTAGTTCTTGAGGCTTATTAGTTGCAAGATTTGGGATCATGGGCACGTTTGCCGAATTAGAAACCGTAGGGGTAACTAAAGTCAACTCAGACGGAATTATATTATCATTGGAAGCATTTGAAGTATTATGAGGTGGAATAAAAGTATTTGAATTAGTTATAGCAGTAGAATGACTACTACTTGGATTTGTGGTTGGTAATGGGACAGATTCTTTAGGAGTATTTTTAGAAATACAAGGGGATGTTGATGATGACTTAGCTGTTCTTTTACGTTTTGGCTTCGGGGAGGCAGCAAAACTATCTAAATTTGTGAATTTGGAAAAAAGTTCACCATATTTAGTAAGTTTTCCTTGCAGAGAAGAAAAGTCTTTTTTAATTTCATCGAACTCAGCTTTATAACTTTTGAAAAAGTTGTAAAATTCAACACCAATTACTCTGCAATTTGGACAATTCCATTGCAAGTTTTTGGTATTGTCGGACAATGCATCAGCATCACGAGCTTTGAGACCACTACATTTTAAGTGGTAGTTTCCCAAACACAACCAACAGGAAACCATACGTTCCTCGCCGGAAATACTGCAGCTCCTATTCATACAGTCCATATCAAACTATTATTAAGGACACACACCAAAGAAATAATTATCTAGGATTAAAACCAGTGATAAGTAAATTGAATGGCAATACTGCGAATAATTAGCAAGGACACTAATTTTAATATTGATCTTAATAATGGAAAAACGGAGTGGTAATATTAAGGAAAAAATATAAAACGGAGTTGTTTTATTTGACAAGTTTATCAAATTGACAAACAGAATTATATCAAATATATGTCAAAGAAGCATACAAAAACAATTGCATGCAAAAAAAAGTCTTAAATTAAGATTTTTTTATTGTTGTTGTTCAAAACAATAAATAAAACAAATTTAATTAAGACTTAATTGTGAATCAAATACAAAGCAATTCAATATTCACTATTCAAGATATATATGTATAATACTTATCTTATAGAAATTAACCAGAAAAACAATTATTGGTAGTGTTTAATAATAATAAAGTTTTACAGAATCGCAACACAAGAATTTTCACAACCGAACTTTACGAGGTTACCAGACATTATAATGGAATAATTTGGAAACATTTATTATTACATACCAAAAAGAACCATATCAATATCTGCAGTATTTACTGATATATCTGAAGTTAAATTTAACATACTTCTTTACAGAATTAAGTAAATAAAATTAAAATATTTTTAAAAGTTGCAACTTTGAAAATCCATAATTCGCGCTATAAACACTTTCCAATACTTTAAGTATTTTTTCCGTAATATATGATATGTTTATTAATAAATGCGAAAAGAATTACTTCAATTAATAAGCTTTTATTTCGTATTTTTGTCGTTCTAATTTGGATAAATGTGACACTGTGCTAGCGTGAGTGCTAGTCATTTTTTGATTCTTGATATATAAGTTTTTCAATATATTAGTTTATTAATTTGTTAGCATATCAAATTATACATATATTAAGCTTTTAATTTACTAATCCACTAAATTATTAATTCATGTATTTTTTTCATCTGTTAAATTTAAATTCATAACTTAATATACTATTATATATAAAAAAATAAGTGAATTAGTAATGTAAAGCAGTTAACAAGTCAACTAGTATAAAAATTACGTTTATTATTCTACCAGTTGACTAATCTATTAGTTTATCATATATTAACCCTTATGTTGACAACCGCATACCCGGGTATGTTTTTCATTTTTAAATTAGTATATTCGGAGTTTTGGTTGTCATATTAATTTAGATGTATGTCAACAATATTGTTGGCTACGATGTTCTGAAGAAAAAAGTAAGAAAAAGTTTTTATAGCCAAAGTTATAAGCGTTTTTGTGACGATACCCTTTACGTTTACAACCAGCATACCAGGGTATGTATTAGGGTGATCGATTATTCGACATTTTTGAGAAACCGGTTTTCGAATAGTTCGAATAATTGGTATTTAAAAAAAACCGGTTGCACTTTTTGGAATTCAGAAAAAACCGGTTAACCGGTTTTTTGCAGAAGTTAATATTTATATCAAAAGACTACATTTCTTTAAAAAAATCAATTCTTATAATTAAGTTAAAATTTATTAAATACAAACGTAAAAGCCTGACAATGTCAGGGAAAATAATATAATAATGAAAATATGCACAAACAAATCCGAAAATTAAAAGAAAAAAATATTAACAACATTTAGACACCTTCCTCTCCCTAATCGAGGAAAGAAAAAAATATGAACAACATTTAGACACCTTCCTCTCCCTAATCGAAGTCAATTATTTGAAGCCGTTCAAATTTATTGGAATAATATTGATTAAAGTTTTAAATTCGTAAACCTTTAAAAAAAAAAAAAAATCGTCGTAAATGGCCGAAATACAGATGAGTTTTTTATAGGATTTGGAGAGCAAACAATAAGTATAGCAACTCAAAAGTTCTTAATACCAAAACAGACTTCTTGGTCCCTGATAGAAACATCTGGCACTATTAGAATTTGTTGAACGAATAGTTTTATAACCGATTTTTAGTTTCTTACGTCGTCTGGGAGCTTCAGAAAGCTCTGGAAAGGAAACATTGCTTAGGAAAGATATATTTAAATCCATATATATAGATACATGTATTTTCGCTCCCTGATAGAGATTTCAAAATCTAGCTCCGTTAGGATTTGTATGACGAATAGGGTTATAATTAAGCTGAATTTTAATTTTCTATGACTTTTGGGAGCTTTATAAAGCTCTGGAAAGAAAAAAAATTCTTAGAAAAAGACATATAAATCCTCTTATATCTGCTCCCTGATAAAAATTTCAAAATATGGCTCCATTAGGATTTGTTGGACAAAAAGTTTTATAATTAAGCCAAATTTTAATTTTCTACGTCGTTTGGTAGCTTCATAAAGCTCTGGAAAGAAAAACAAAAATGCTAAGCAAATTATATATCTAGATGACTAGAAGATAATTATGTTTCAAAATTGTAGAAAAAATCATCTAAATTTTTGTTAGCATAAACAGAAACCATGGCTTAATATGGAAGCCTGTCTCAATTGAAACGATTCTGCAGGTGAAACTTTTTCAACACAACACATTTAAAAAATAAAGGAAATATTGGATCAAAAAAATTTATTTGTTTAATATTATAGAATAAATTCCAATTTAGACTTAAACCATATTTTAAAAACATAAGAAATCAGTCTTTATGAATATTTAAAAAATTATTCCTAAATTTCGATTCAAATATTACTATTTAGTACATGTTTTCTGAAATAAAATGCTATTCGAATAGACCGGTTTTTTGTGTTTAAAAAAACCGGTCTATTCGACATTCGAAAAATTAACATTTTAAAAAAACCGACAGCACATTGACTGAAAAAACCGGTTTTAAAACCGGTTGGAAAACCGCGTCGATCACCCTAGTATGTATAGAACAATTTATGGAAATATTCTATCGAATACAAGTAAAATATTTATAATATTTGATTTTCTATAAATATTATATACATTAGATTATAATAAATTTAACAAAAATTGTATTTAGGCTGCGCAGTCCTTACATTCCATAATATCTTCTACATACTGGTTTGTGCCATTTGAATTTCCTCTGCCGAGCTGCTGCATAAATAATCCTCTACGATTTGTTGAAGGTTTTAATTGTGGATTTGTTATTAGTAAAGCCAAAGATTGATGTTTCCACTAATCTTCCACTTAGATTAGGTGGTATAAATGTTCTAATTTTGTTGACTGTTCCCAAAATTGACAAATTGTAGTCCAGCATCATATTAGAGCTGTAGTTTGTGAAGAAGTTATCACATACCACGTTACGCCCACTTCCGCGTAAATCTTTGACCAAGCGCTCACCTTGGTTTGTTTTTCGTTCTCCAGAAAATTCCATTTCTTCCAGTATATGTGTTTATTGAGGCTTCAAGTCATCTGCATCCATTTCTTTATCCGAATCAGTGTTATATGTAGGATCATATTCTGGCAACTGTATTTCCTCCGCATTTGAATCATCTACATTTCTCACGCAATCTTCATCTATGGATAAATGTTCCTCACTTTCGGTATTCCTATGTTTTTCCAGCATTCGACTTTTTAAATTCGACGTTTAAAATTATAGAAAAACCAATAACAGGTGCATCTCAAAAGTACCATTTTATTTTAATAGGAAAAACTTAATTTACAAATTAATGAGCAACCCCTATTTAGTCTTGTGCTTGCATTTTTATTATCATTCAGTCAAGTTTAGGTAAAAACGGTTATAGTATAATTAGCAAACAATCATAAAAATTTAAAAATCTCAAACAATTTTATATATAAATATTTTGAACGAATGAAATCTTCAGGTACTTAACAAAGAACAATGAATGATTTGCAGAAATTTTTGAATGCGCACGGAACAAATAAAACCGTTATACTTTCGAATGAAGGGACAAGGAAAAACTCAAGGTTACTTAAAAGCCTTTTTAGACCTTTCTTTCTGTATTTTTATTAACATTCAGTCAAAATTAGGTAAAAACGGTTTTATAATAATTAGCAAATAATCATAAAAATTTTAAAACATCAGAATTCTACCGTACTTAAAAAGTGTAAACAAAACATATAGAAATAATTTCCATGAGTAAAACCTACAGGTACTTTTCAAAGATCAATGAATGAATTGGAAACCCAATTTGAAATTTGAATGCATTAGAAACAAATAAAACCGTTATACATTTGAATGATGGGATTGCCTGATTTTATTTGAGTGTGAAAAACTTAAAGGTTCTTAAAAATCCTTTTAGATATTTTTAGCTTCACTCAGTCAATATTAGGTAAAAACGGTTATAGTTTTAGCAAATGATAATAAAAATTTTAAATTATATAATTCCTTACAGGAAAATATTATTATCAAATGCCACATGTTTCTCATTATATCGAAAAATAATTGAAAACATTAAAATGTCAAATATTGCATACAAAATGTGTGACATACCCAGGTATGTTGGTTGTAAGGATACGTATAAATTTTGGTTGTAAACATAAAGGTTAATAATACATAAGTCTATTAATTTATTAATATAATAACTTATATTTTCAATAATCTAACAAATTCATATGTTAACAAATCATAAGATTAATAAAAGTTGTAAAAACTTTACTAACCTATTAGTTTATAAAGGTTTATAAAAAAAGTAAACTAATGGGTTAAAAATCATATGCAAAAAAAATATGGTAAACCATAAATACCAAAAACTTTTTTGCGAATACTAGTTATTATCAGAGTTGGGGGTAGTGCACTAAATTTGCAGTTTCCACTAACACTTAGTGATAGTGAAAAATTTTTAACTACAATCATTAATTTTTAGTGGTGAGTTGAAAAATATCAGCCTCACTCAGCATAGTAGTAGTGGAAAAATATTTTTTTCCACTAAAATTATTTAGTGATAGTTAAAATTTTTTCAGCTCAAGCCTAATGCAACATTTTTTTTCTTCACTAATTACTTTAGTGCAAAAAACAACCCTCCACTAATTTTAGTGCAACTTAGAAATTGTTCATTAAATTGAACGAGGACATAATATTTTTTTAAACTTTCTTCACCAAATACAAAATAAAGACTGATCCTCACTTTTAACAAACCAATTTTTAACTTAAAATGTATTTTAAAACATATATTGTATACAAATATAGTCTCTTAACTATTCGAAATCGCTGAATAATGGATATATTATTCGGGAGACCAAAATTTTATCTCTCTAACTTTAAGCGTTCGGTCTGTGGAATGATGAACTAGTCAATAACGTTACTCGTTTATATATGTATGTCTCAACATACACAAATACGCTTACAAGATTTCCAAAACACACTAGAAGAAATTCTAAATTATGTAGTGTTCTTCTAAAACGATTATAAATTTGATAATTACCATCATAGCCTTCTAAAATTAGTTCAGTGAGTTGTGATTGATTGGAAAAATGTCATGTTTATGTTTAGTGAATAACAACATTTCATCTTTATGTTTAGTGAAAAAAATTTATTTGCAGCTTATGTGTAGTGACTGTTCAGATTTTGCACTATTGAGTGTAGTGCAAATTTTTTCACTACCATTAAATTTAGTTATAGTGAAAAAAAGTGCAATATCACTAAAATTTTTTAGTGGTAGTGAAGAAATGTTTCACTATAACTATAGTGGTGGCAAATAGTTAAAAATCAAAATTTTTTTCACTTTAGTGCGATTTAGTGAAAAGCTGAATGCACTCACAATTTAGTGCACTACCCCCAACTCTGGTTATTATACAGTACAATTTTTTATTATTTTTTTTTTTTTTTTTTAATTTCACGAAGCTTCTGTTAAATTAAAACACGCGTCATTCCTTAGTAAGAAGTCAAAAAGATCACATCAAAATGTGTAACAAGTGTGTTAAATAAGAAAAACATTAATAAGATCAATAAAATTTAATTTTATTAATCATAATAATTTATATTACTTGAATAAATGAATAAATAAAAATAAATAAATATATAAATTTGTTTGAATATCAATGTTTAACGTGCATTTTCACATCTGAATTTTTCTTTCAGTAAAATTCAACGCCATCGGAGGAATAACGTGGAATCGTGAACGTGCGAAAAAACAAGTATAATCAGCAAGACGCAATTTGATATAAATAAGTGGAATAAGGCTAAAGATAAGTGAACTGAAGCAAATAACGTGCGAATTCGGTCGTGCATTCATGTAATTAGAATCGGAAAGACACCGCACAGTGGCCCTAAAAGCAAAATAAATGGTAATAAGTCTGGAACTTTGAAACCACTGAACCGATTTAGATGAAACTTGGAACATCGATAAAGAAGGAGTTAGGCTTTCATTATATTGTTAGGTGGCTACCTCGAGAGTAAAAAATATATCGGGGCTTAAAACTTTTAGAAATATTAACAGATTTGAAATATTTTTACACTTTTGAATTCTCCTTAGCTAAATTATCTCGTATGGTTTAAAAAATATTTAACTTCAAAAAATAAATTTCTCATTTTTAGCCTTCACTTTTCTGCGATTTTGCCCTATAACTTTTAAAATAAAATTTCTATTTTTTTTTAAAAAATACGTTGAAATTCTCTACAATTTTCTAAATTATGCTAATAAAAAAATTTTTTTGTTATCTCAATTCGATAACAAGAAAAAAATTTTCAAAATCAAAATTTCAAAACAGGTCTTAAAAATTGCAATTTTTTGCCAAAAAAGTAACTTTATATACTTAACTTTTTCAAAAAATTTTGTTAAAAAAGATTAATATTTTTTGAAAGACGGGACCCCAAGAAAAGGTGTAAGTGTAATGTTTAAAAGTTCTGAACGTTCACCCTACATCCAGCAGTGGTCAAAAATGGTCAATTTAGGATGAGAAGTTTAAATTTTTGAGTCTGTAAAAAAAACAGAGACATTTCGTGTTCGAAAATTCTTTTAAAAGGAATTTAAATTCCTAAGGAAATATTCTTTTATAAATTATTTTAAAATGCGTTAGTTTTTCAACTGTATCTCAATCGGTAATATGTGAAAGATTAGGATTTAAATTTTTTTGGTTTATTTTTTCGCGACCTAATGTCTAAAATATTTTAAGTATGATTTAGAAAAACCAATTATTCTGAAATTATACACAGGAAAAATGTTCTCACAACCGAGTTTTTTTTTGTCAATCGAATCTTGTCGGTTTGAAAATTAAATTATACAGTCGAACACGGTTATAACGAACTCGAATCGACCGACATAATTAGGTCATTATAAACGTAGTTCGTTTATATACGTAAAACTAAAAAAAATAATAAAAAAATTAACAAAATACACGTATTTCAGTACAATACTAATATTTGGAATTAAAGCATATTTCTTTCCTTTAAAAATGGGCGGTATTTATAATTTTTAAATATTAATGATTATTATATCCGGAATAATATTTTTTGCATTCATCATACATTTCACAAATGTCTAATTAAGATTAATTATATTTTTATTACTAGTTCAATGCTTCGTTATAACCGTGTTCAACTGTGTATTTATAATACTAAGTTATTGATAGTGGGCTCTAAAAATGTAACTAAGAAATTCAGTTATATACAAATATGGTACTCGAATGTTTAATTTAAAACTAAAAATGTAAAAAACTGAGTTGAAACTTTCAAATATTTTTGGATTCATTTTAGCCATTTAGTAAATTATCAGTGCAATTTACAACTTATTGACTTAAACAATTAACCAGTCGAAAGACAAGACTTAGGAAACTTATTTTCCGTATAATAAGTATCCGGTTTATATCCTTTGAAAATTTATGTGGTGATAAAAAATAAAGCCAAAAATTTAAAATTTTAATTTTTTTTTATATATATATATAAAATTTACTCTATTAAGTGAATTTAAATTTAGAGAACAGAATATTAAAGGCAAAGTGATTGCCTACTATAAAAAAAAAATATCATTTATATTGGATGCAGTGGCATTCATCTTGAAGCTTATTTTGCTTGCTGATACCTATCGCGAAGTATAAACAATGTTAATATTGATGTCAGTTGGAAGCATTTTTTTAGCTTAATAATAAAATTCAGATGGCATCAAAATATTTTAAGGATTGTATGGACCAAAAACGTATTCTTAAAAATGAACCCCTCATATTTCGCATTATAGTTCAAATTTTGGAATAATAAAATCAATTTTCAATATAAAAGTTATTATCAAATAAGAAACAAGTCAAAAGTGTTGCTAGAATTCACTTCTAAAAGTATTAAATCGGCCCTTTTGTTAGGAATATTATGAGTAGTAATGTTTAAACGACTATATTTTCCAAACTAAAACTGATATTCACATCAGCAAACGATTGAATATCAGTTTTAGTCTTTTTTTTTATTTTGGTTAATCCAAAGCTCTGTATTTAGAATTTTTTTAAAGTTTTATATCAATTGCAAATAGCTTTTGCAATCATTGATAAAAAAGGATTAACACGAACAGATTATGTATTCATAAATAGTCGTTTATAAAACCAGAAATCAACGATAGTGTGAGAAGAACAAAAAATTTTTAAAATATTTTTGCTCAAAATTTTTGTTTTTCCTCATATATCAAGCCCTAACCGCGAAAATGTCGTAAGTAAAGAATATAAAACTTTACAGGAGAAGCATTTTTGTGTTGTCGGTTATGATATTTTTGCGGTCAGGACTCGATATTTATAACCCTAAACGTTTTCCAACTGATCTTTTTTGTGTCTTTTATCCCTTCAAGGCTACACTTATTTTTATTACGAAAAGGCTATACTTCGTCGAATCGATGGCGGCAATTTGAAAAAGGTTTTTGTATCATAAAAAATTTGCAAAATTAAATATTTTGTTCTTTTAGCTTCAATCGTAAAATTATATAACATTTTAAAAATGTTCTGTCAGCGTTTATGATCATTTTATTTCGAAATATAATTTTAAAACACCAATTACAGTTTTTTTGTCATTTTTCCGTCACCGAAGAAGCAAAAAACATAATCTCACTTTTCATAACTCTACAGGAGGCACAAATATTTCTAAAATCAATAAGATTTTTGGTTTATTATATCTCTAAATATCGCTTAATATGTTGGTGATGAATATTTATACCCTACACCACCATAGGTTGTTGGGGTATTATGTGTTTGTGGTGATGTTTGTAATGCACAGAAAAAATTATCGGACCCCCACTTTGAAGTACACCGTTCGACTCAGAATCATTTTCTGAGTCGATTTAACGATGTCCGTCCGTCTACCTGGCTGGCTGTCTGTACATGCAAACCTTGTGAACAAAGTATAGGTCGCAATTTTAAAGATATCTTGATGAAATTTGGCACAAATAATTTGTTTGACACAAGGACAAAGCCTACTGAAATTGGTTACGATCTGTCCATTATTTCACCAAGCCACAATATAAGTTTAATATAAGTAGAAACAACATTGCCAAATTTATAACAATCGGTCCATAATTTACCATAGCCCCCATATAAACCCACTTCCGAGAATCCCCCTAAAGGGCATAAAACCATATAGATGTTAAAATCAGTGCATAGTTCTGTATTTGTATAATTTATTTTACATTTGGTAAAAGTGTTGGTCTACAATTGACCAAATATCTAATTTTATCTCTTACACAATGGTGTAGGGTATCATATGGTCGGTCTTGACCGACTATAGTTTCGAATAATATTGAGAATTATGTTATAAATTTATGATATATTTTATATAATAAGACATACCTTTTTGACCTCAAACGGAAAAAAGAAGAAAAGTATCTAGTTTTCCAAAAAACAATCAGAAAACTATATGTACGCAACGCACCTTTTCTTCCACTTCATCTGAAACTATATTTCAACATCGACAAAAAAATCATAATATAAAATTTTTATTAAAAAAAAAAAAAATCGGCGACCATGAAGCGCACATTAACACTAATCGTAGACTTGATCTTAAATTCAAAATATCAATGTTATATATACTAGAACAAAAGCAAATAAAAATTCACGAAAATCGAGCATATGGAAAAGCTCAATACCCGAAAGGAATTTAAAACGAGAGAAAAAGGTAAAGTCGGTCAAGACCGACCATATGATACCCTACACCATTATGTATGACTATAAAATTACAGGAAGGGGACTTATGACAGACCAACACTTTTATTAAATGTAAAATAAAACATACAAATACAGAAAAATGCGTTGATACTAACATCTACTTGATTTTATGCACTTTAGGCCGATTCTCGAAAGTGATTTTATATGGGAGCTATGGTAAATTATGGACCGATTCTAATAAAATTAAGCAATGTTGTTTCTACTTATATAAAACTTATTTGTGTCGAATATTAACTTTATACTAACATTAGTATGGGATTTATGCACGTTAAAGTGATTTTCGGTACAGGGATTTATATGGGAGCTGTGATTAATCGTGGACCGATCTTCATAAAATTTGGTAAAAAGATTGATAAAACTTCCTTGCACCAAATTTCATTGTAATATTCTTATTTTTAAGGCATTTTTGAGTGTTGAAATTCTATTCCGGGGCAACATTTGTATGGGGGCTAGGTGAAATATTGGACCGATCACAACCAACTTCAATAGGCTTCGTCCCTGTATTATAAAAGTCCCACGTGTTAACCTTCACTGAATTATCTTCAAAATTGCACAAGGTTTACATGGATAGCCAGCCGTCCAGCCAGCCAAATGTTATAAAAGAAAATCAGTTCAATTGAACAAACCCAGGATTATCAAATTCGTTTAAAATCGCCAGTTTTAGAAACACTTCCCGCCATATCTGACAAATATCCTTCCACAAAGTAAATATATTCACTAGTTACTTTAAAGGGAGTCAACTCAAAATTTTTAAATTTTCTTCTTTTGCAAGAAAACGATATACAATGGTCTGTAAAAACCTTACATCATTTTCCCTACTCTTTAGCCTTTATATATTTAACTTTTTAAAAAAATTTAGTTAAAAAAGTTTAATATTTTTTTCATTTTCTGAAAGACGGGACCTCAAGAAATAGTGTAAGTGTAACATTGAAAAGTTCTGAACGTTCACCCTACATCCAGCAGTGGCCAAAAGTTGTAAATTTTTTATGAGATGTTGAAATTTTTGAGTCTGTAAAAAAAAATAGATTGTTGGTTTCGGTACTTCTGTGAATTAAATTATATAGCTCAACATGTTCTTAAAGGTTTTGCAATAAATTATGACAACTTACCGGTAAACTTAGTCACATGAGATTCGGCAAGATCGGTTCATACATTGCGGAGATATGCTTAAAAACCAGTTTTTAGGACTAGTTTTCCAGTGTCTGAAGTCTCTGTATATACTAGGGACTTCATCGTTTTCGTAAAGAAGCCTCGGACATGTTTTCTGAATTTTTTTGCCAAAAAAATTAAATAAATCGGTTCATAATAACTGATATATCGGACAAAACGCATTTTCGATTTTTTGAAGCCCTTGTTTAAGCTATTTTTATATAGATCAGTCATAAATATTTTTATAAAATTTCGGATTTTTAATAAACCGAATTCGTTCGTAATCAACAGAGTTATGGGCCAAAAACTAAAACAAATCTGTTAAGAATATAAATACACAAACATGTATACTAAGCGATATGTTTTTCATCCTCGAGGTGGTCAACTTTGGCCCAATGTAGCGGCATCCGTGCTATAGTCGCAGACTCTATCTAAGAATGTTCTGAAAGCCTAGCTCCTCCTCTATCGATATTCCAAGTTTCATCTAAATCGATTCAGTGGTTTTAAAGTTCCAGACTTATTACCATTTATTTTTCTTTTGGCCCCACTGTGCAATGTTACAGAAGAAATATCAATTGGCTACAAAGTCATTGAAAATGCTGATCATTTCGATAACAGATAATATTTCATCTTGTGATTCATCTACAAGATGAACTCCGATAATTCTTTTTTGGCTGATACTACAATTGAAAAATCAGATGACTATGACGATAAACCAAAAACTTCAACCTTGTCTATCGACGCAACAATTAGCCACCATATCAGTACCACAGTATCAACAAATAGTTCAAAACCGGAAAATTTCACAGATTTGAGTTCAATAATAAATACGTAAGTATTTATTCTACTTTATATTCCAAAATTATTTCCTCGATAATTTTGGTTTCTTTCTTTCAACCCCCGTTGAACAGAAACAAAACAAACCAACAAACTTCTGACCATCAGCCAGAAATTTGTTTAAGCACTTTATCGAAATATATTCCAGACTCCACAGCTGACAAAAGTAAGGAAGATCTTGAGAACTCTAAAAGAAAAATATGAAAATATAAATGTTACTCTTAACGTTTTTGTTTTTGTAAAACATTGAAATGCAAAATAAGCATTATTTTTGAAGCATAGAGATCAGAAGGTTGTCAAAATAGCTTCAGTCATGCCTAAAAAAGCAAAGAACGTTTAAAAATAATAGACAAACTGAGAAAACAAGGAGATTTTATGCACAATACATCGGAAAATCTCAATAGTAGAGTTCTAATTGTAATCAGACAACAGCAGACCAAATGTAACAATAATGTTGATAGCTACGTTTGTTGCAGAGTGTGTTAGGGACTCTATTCCAAAAGAACCCTTCGAATTCATCTTTCAAAATGTGGTACGTCTAAGAATAAACGTTGCAATTTAATAGAAAGTCGTAGATTCACTCAATTTATACATTCAGCTGCAAATGAAGTTTTAAAAACCGAAATATTTCCGGTTTTGAGAGACGATGAAATAAAAAAGTTTGTAAGGTACGATGTGCTCATTATTAAATATGGAAACAAATTAGCTAAAAAATATTCTTCGGAACATCAACACGATATGATTCGAGAAAATTTGAGGCTACTTGGGCGTTTCATCATAGAATTTGAAAAAAAAAAAAATATCCAGAAGACAATGAATTAAAAGAAATTTTTAAGCCGAACTGATTTGATAAATGCGTTAAAGCTCTTCGGATTGTGGCTACTTGGGATGAAAGTTTATTGTGGTTCAAGACTCTAACTGTAGCACAAAACTTATCATCATTAATAAAAAAAAAGTGTGACAAAACCAAAGACCGAATTGATTAAAGAAAACCGCGAAGACCTTAAGGAAGAATTGGAAAATTTTCTTTTATTAATCAACAAAAACGCTTTCGAAGATCAAAGCATTCAAAAACGAATAAAAAAGGGTGTTTTACTCTCAAAAGAAGACATTAAAAAGTTGTATTTATACTTAAAAGAACAAATGATAACTACTATGGAAAACCTTTTATGTACATTCTGTAGTTTAAGTTAAAAACAGCTCGTTTTTTTTTTCGTTTTATTCAAAGTTGTAATCGGAGAAGAGCTGGAGATATAGAAAGACTTACTACCGAAAATTTTGCCAATAAAGAATTAATAACTGACACTATGGATAAGGATGTATTGAAAAATGTTTCAAAAGATTCTATAAAATTTGCAAAGCAATTACACTGCGTGGCAAACTAGGTAGGACAGTCAACGTTTTGTTATGTCCAATGAGTGTGAAACCGATTGATATCATTTTAAAATATAGAACCGATGCAGGGATAGCTACGGAAAATAAGTACATATTTAGTGAGCCAACGATATCAAACCTAACAAAGATGTTTTACAGAGCATGTCCATTACTGAAGCGATTTTCGGAAGAATGTGGACCCCAAGTTCCAGAAAGTCTTAGAGGCACCACATTAAGAAAACAAATAGGGACATACACATCGTTACTTAAAATCTGTAGATCGATTAGCAAACTTCATGGGACACCATAAAGACATACACAAGGGAATTTAGAGAATGTCAGTTCCTGTTGCGGAGATCACCTGTGTTTCAAAATTTTGATGGCTGCTGTAGGAGATGAAGTTTAAAAAGAGCAAGTTGAAGACGACGTATATGATGAAGAAAATAAGGAAGATGATAATGAAATTATTTTACCTGAAAACAGAACTCAAGTTCATCGTCCAATATAAAACGTAGAAGTAGTAAGTATTAGAAATGGTGAAAATTTAAACTATTTAAATTAACTTCAGAAAAGATAACACTGGTCGACAAAAAAATGTTCGTGCTCCTTCAAAAAATATTATGTGGACTAGATGGAATTCCGCATGCTAAACTCGAATCTGCTTTCAGTTTTTCCCATCAGGTCGAAATTCTTTTTTATGGGCGTGTCTAATATTGCGCCCTAAATAAGCCGATTACTCGAGTATATTTCACTATAACTCGAGAACGGTATGCACGATTATAAATGATACACCAAAATATGAGGAATAAAATTAGCTTTAAGTCGTTCTACTATCAAATTTTTAACCGCTCAATAGTTTAGGAGATATTTCGAAATAAATGTCCGAAACAAAATTTTTCGTGCCAAATTCAAGATTTCTTTTTTTTTACAAAAACTTCTTTTAAAAGCAAAATCATCAAAAATGTTTCAGTTTATCATCTAAATTTGAGAAAGGATTTTATTATATAATTACTTTAAAAATAATTTACATAAATAAATCTTAAATTTTAAAAATGTATTATAATATTTATATTAGAATGCATATATACTTTTTTTTCAATTAAATTAAAATTCTTAACTTTCATACATTATTTAGCATCTCCTTTTGGGAAAACCAAGTAATACTGAAAAAGATGCAGTTTATTCCATATTTGGAGATTTGGACAATTTGGAGAAACTTCCCTCTCTTGATGTTTGCTTAGGTGCCATCCGGCAATCTCCAGCTCTTAAAAATAGGACACCTCAGCAAATTAAAACTTCGATAGACAACCAAAGAAGGTGCATATGAATATACAACTTTTTCTACGTTATAGAGCATACATTATATAAAATTTTTCATCATACATATTTATAAAATTTATGCCAAATTATATATAAGTATGTAGTTCAAAGCAAAGAAAAAATTAGAAAAAACATTTTATGTTTTGTTCAAAATATAGCCCCATTTTAAAAATAAATTCTGCACGCTAATGTAATAACATGTAATACATAGGTAACAGAAGTTCGGAGGGGTTTTTTACAAATTTCTTTTTTTTTCAGAAATTTTGAATTTCATATGGAGTTTGACAGTTTTACAAATCAAAAGATAAGTTAACGATATTACTGATTGCCCAACAAACCAATTTTTGTAAAAAAAATATTTTATGTTATGCCAAATTTAGCGGAATTTCAAACAATAAAAGAGGATGACAAAAAGGAATCAGTATCAGAAAATCAATTTTAGAAAGCAACCTATATCATTTTAGAATTATAAATTATATTATTCTCGAGTTTCTTTAACACCGAAATGATATCGTTACGATATCATTACTATATCATTTGGTTTGTTGGGAATACATTAGTTATAATATAAATATTATAAAATTGAAATTTTTTGTGAAATATACATATGAATATTTTAAAACATAAAATTTGATACAGTGCGTTTCATATTTATAACGTCAATTTATTCAGTAACATATTTGATTAAAGTATATATAAAGATGTTAGATTCTAATGGGATAAACTTTGCATAGTGAAACACTTAGTTTTAAAATATTTGTAATGAAATGTATTAAGGAACATAAATAATTTAAAGAATTTAAAATAATGTTTAGCATTAAATTGTGTCATAAATATGTAACGCATTGTAAATCTATTTACTTTTCACGTTCAAGTCATTGTATTAATACCTTTTTTTCTAATTCCAGATAACTTACAGGCGCAACAAAAAACATTCTAAAATCAAAATTAATTGCCCTACAAATGAGATTTTTTGGTTATTACATCTTCTAATATATTGGTAATGAATATTTGTTTTAAATATTTTCCAAGTTATGTTTGATACGTTTTATGGATGCTCTTTTTAAACCGAAAGATCGTAACATCAATAAAAATTTTGTAAAAATTAGAATTAAAAAGATTTTTGACAATTTTTACTCCAAATATTGCACCCTAGATAAGCCAATTACTCGAATATATTTCACTATAACTCGAGAACGGTATGCACGATTTATATAAATAATACACCAACATATGTGGAATAAAACTGGCTATAAGTCGTTCTACTAACAAATCCGCTCAATAGTTTTGGAGATATTTCGAAATAACTGTCCGATAAGGTTTTTTTACTAAAACTTCTTTTTAAAAGTGAAAACATCAAAAATGTTTCAGTTTATCATCTTTTTCTCAAAGCTGGCAAAACTACGAGTAAATAAAGCCACTCATTCACAGTTAAGTTAGGATACCCATGCATACCTACAGTTAAGTGGAGATACACTAGTGGGCAAAAAAAATTTTCGTCTTAAATAAAAAAAAATAAAAAATAGGTGGATTAGATGGTAATTAACGCGCTAAATAAGAATCAGCTTTTACTTTTTTTCTATCACGTATCGACTTTTTTTTCATAGGCATGACTACTATGACCCCGCCTTTAGGCAGTCACACTTGTATAACTCGATTCTATTACGATAAATTAAACTCAAATATATAGCGACTTAAATTGTCTTTAAGCTGAATTTACATAATTTTTTGTTCAGTTAATATTTCCGTAGTTATTAGTAGCAAAAAAAATAAATAAAAATCGTGAAAATTTTAATCCATAACTCTGAAATTCTTAAGCGAATAAAAAAATATTGTTGGCATAACTTGAGGACAATTTTCGTATCCATCTTTTGATGAATCATTTATCAAAATCGTGTAAAAGGTTCTTGAGTTATAGTCTAAATTTGACAAACCATTCTCGAATTTTATAGTGTGACCGCTGAATAAGGTGATGATATTAGTCATGCCCATAAAAATAAATCAGTACGTGATAGAAAAAAAGTGAATGCAGATCCTTATTTAACTCGTCAAAATCCACTAAGTTCACCTATTTTTGTTTCAAGAAAAAATAAAAAGAAAAAATATTTTTTTTTGCTCACCACTATATTTCTATACAATTGTATGTAACATGGGTATTTTTACTTAACTGTGAATTTATGCATCAATTTTAAAGATACATGCCTTATTTGATTCGCAGCATTACCAGCTTTAAGATAAAGATGATAAACTGAAACATTTTTGATGTTTTTCTTTTTTAAAACAAATTTTAGTAAGAAAAAAAAAAAAATAATAAAATAAAAATTTTGCATGAAGTTTTTTTTTTTTTTTTTCTTATTTCAAAATAACTTCGAAACTATTGAGCACATAAAAAAAGAGATTTGAAGATATTTTTAGTACGCATATTTTGGTGTATCACTCATGTCAATCGTACACACCGTTCTTAAATTATAAGAAAATATACTAGAGTAATGAGCTTACTATGGCCGAAATATTAGACATACCTATAAAAAAAGGTCCAGACCAGATGGAAAAAAACTGAAAGCAGATTCGTCTTTAGCACATCAAAATACATCAAGTCGAACTATTCGTATATGGTGTTGAATTTTTGGTCGACCAGTGTTATCTGCCAACCAAATAACTTTTTAAAAATTATACTATTTTTATAAAATTATAATATAGTTTTAAAAATTACATTTTCTCAATTCAATAAGTATTACTTTTAATAAAATTTAATAAAATATTAAAAATTATTCAGACCTAAATTTTTTGCATTATTAAATCTATAAACAAATATAATAATTTTACATTAATTAAAACTTTTTAAAAATGTGAAATAAAAATTTTAAAATCTCTATTTTCTCAACTACATACATAAGGAGTGAGATCGAAAAATTCTTAACATATGTACATAATATTCAATAACATGGAAACGGTTGATCTTAGAGTTTTCATTATTTTTTTAATCATTTGATAATTTAGCACAGATCACAGAAATATATAATTTTTGTGGTTCTATGGTTCTAACCACTAATTATAAAATTATGGACCATGAAAACCCTTTCTTTGGAGATTTGATAGTTGCTTCAGTCAATTTTTTGGAACAGTGTGCATATCTTCTGTTAAAATCTTCGGTATTTTGGGACACCTTTTTTGTGCTCTTGAATTCACTTTTAACAAGAGCTCAATATCTCTCCACTGGTCTAAGCTATGGATAATTTTGAAAATTTACCTCTCTTGGTACTAAAACTATGTTATTGATTTGGTACCACTCCAGAGCTTTCTTACCGTAGTGACATGATACAAAATGGGTCCAAAAATATGAGGACACGTTGTGCTTTCTTAAGAAAAGAAGAAGTATTTTTTGCAAATATTCCTTTATGCATATTTTGGTATTTATAGATCCGAATGTATCAAATGACTTTCCTGTTTTGCCGCAACTTCAAAAAGCTTGTCATACCATGAATTTTGTAAGAAATTTTTGCTGCTTTTGGGTCATAAGCTTATCTCCAACATTGCTTCGAGCATTAACAATAAAAATTTTTGAGACACAAGCTGCGAAGATTCTGCCAGGACCTACGCTTCTTCGTCAATTATACAGCTTGAGTATTTTTGTATGAAATTTGGTTTTAAATTCCGAGTCCTATTTTTGGTTTGTAATTTTTTTTGCAGAATTCCAGTTTGGAATTTTTTGAACTTTGTATGTTATCAACTTTCGCATTAGCTTTAAATTTTCGCACCAAATAGTCAAAGCACTGAGAAAACTGAGTTCCTTTCAATATGCCTTAAATTTTCTGGCCTTCCCAATATCATGTGGTCCTTTTTTCTTACCGAACTAGGTTTCACATCAATAGTCAAATTCTCCTGATACTGTTTAATAGCATTAGAAACGCTTTTACGGACGACATTTAATTCTGTGGCCAAGACCTATTTGGATTTTTTTAAATTTTTTAATAACTTGTAGGACGTAAATCTTTTTCGTCCCTTGTTTTGATGAAAATAAGGACAAATTAACATGGTTGTTATTAAAAATAATAACTTTTTTTTTTATATTTACTTTTTATTTATTTACTGAATCTGCCTTTATTAGGCCTCACAGTAAGTATTTAAATCCTAAAACTAAACTTAAAAATATCTACTCTCTAGGGAGAGCTATGTTGTAAACAGGCCTCTCATTAGCGGGGCGGTAGGTCGGCTCTACGAAGCCTTGAATATGTCTGCAGTTCAGCAAGGAGTCTAGCGAGTGGATTAGGATGAGTTTGAAGTTTCTGGATATATTTTTCACTGTATTTTTTAAATTCTTCTTTTACTAGTGGTATCTCTAAGTCCCTATGGATATTCTCATTTCTTATGTACCATGGTGCACCCGTCATAGTTCTAAGAATTTTCGATTGTGCCCTCTGTATAATATCAATGCTGGTATTACTGGCAGTACCCCATAATTGGATGCCATATGTCCAAATTGGTTTTAATATGGTTTTATACAGGATGACTTTATTGTCAATTATCGTTTACAACACCTAAGTGTTGTGTTGTTAACAAAACAACACAACACCTACTTTGTTATCGATTATAGTTTACAACATCTAGGTGTTGTGTATGTCACAGGGTTGCATTTTATATTAATGCACATTATCCGTAAAATTACATCCCTGTGTATAAAAAACTGTCAAGTTGGAAAAAAAAAAGTTTCAAGAATATTTGTAACGCGCAAATAGTGTTTAAATTAAAAGTAAAATAATGGATATAAACACCGAATTATTTTTTGATGATGATGATAGTAGGAATACACATATGGCACGGATACGGAAGAGAATTCGGGACAGTTCCAACCCCATGGAGCTACCAAATGCTGAGTACGTATAATTTGTCTGAAATCATTAGCATTATTAACACATATATTTCAGTTTTATAAAATTTTTCCGCATAAATAAAGATGCTTTTTTGTATTTGCTGCCAAAATTAACCGACTTTTTAAAACCGTCAACACGCTGTTCGGCTATTCCACCGATTCTTAAATTGTGTTGTGCGCTCAGATTTTTCGCTGATGGAAGCTACCAAAGAAGCAGCGGTAACGACTTTAATATTGGAGTTTCGCAACCAACAGTCTGTATGATTTTGAAGGAAATAATAAAATTCTTTGAAAGAAAAATATGCAAAAAATGGATAAACGCCCGGATGACTGAAGAAGAAAAAAATTCCAACAAAATGTAATTTTTCTCAAAAACTCGATTTCCAGGAGTAATTGTTTTTTTTTTTTTTTTTTTGTAATTGTTTTTAATTGGCGGTCCCAAGCTATTTAACTGCTCCGTAAACGTATCCCATGTGGTCTTAAGTTGCATTTTGCTAAATCAAAATGGTAGCTTGCCTCGGCCAATGCCTGGATGAATTTTCATCAGCTCAACCAGCTTCTCCATTTGTTTTTTATTTGTAATTTTGCTAAGAAATATTTATAATTAAGTATTATTTACAGTTATTTATGTTTTGCAAAGAAAATTTTATATTCATACTTACAAATTTGTCTCCATATTCGTTTTTCAACTTGTAACGTTCATAAAACAACACCAAACAAGCAGTTGTAAGTTTTTGACAGTGCTGACAACATATAAATACACATGTTGTAAATCATAATCGATGTTACAGAACACAGACAACTCCAAATACAACAGTGCCGGCAACAGTTGTAAATCATGATCGCATTTTAAAAGATACAACACTAAAATAACAACTGTTGTAAACGGTAATCGGGGCCTTAGTCTTGATTGACTGTTTATTAACCAGTGAAGGCTAGAAGCTTTCAACTTCATATGAAGTCTCTTGGTTTCTATATGTCGACGCCAAGTAAGTCGTCTATCCAAATGAATACCAAGGTAAGTGACATGATCTAACTGTGGTATATTTATACCATTAAGCGTGACTGGGGGACAATTACCTCTTCTTAAGCTGAACGTAACATGGTTACTTTTTAATTCATTTACCCTTATTCGCCAGTTTGCTAACCATGCCTCCACACGTCGGAGGTAAATATCTAATTGACTAGATGCTATGTGTGGATTTTCATGAGAACTGATTATTGCGGTATCATCAGCAAATGTAGATATAGTCAGTACATCGCATGTAGGCAAGTCAGAAGTGTATATTTTTTATATAATATATTCTTCTGTTACAAAGTCATTAAACTTTACTCTAAATAGACGGTCAGATAGATACGATTCTAGCAATTTGTGGGTACATGGAGGTAGTAAACATTTGATTTTATATATTAAACCTTTGTGCCATACTTCGTCGAAAGCTTGCGCGACATCCAAGAAAATAGCAGAACAATATTTCTTTGATTCAAAAGATTTCCTAATCTCTCCAGTTAGACGATTTACTTGTTCAATGGTTCCGTGTTTTTCACGAAAACCAAATTGGTGAACTGGGACGATGTTTAAGAATGGGATAATTTTCTTTTGAAATACTTTCGACAAGCAAGGAAGTAAGCTAATAGGTCTATAGGAAGATGGTACAGTTAAATCTTTTCCTTGCTTTGGTATCATTTTAATCTGAGAAGTTTTCCAAATTTTTGGAAAAACTCCTAATTTTAAGATCGCATTAAATATTGTAGATAGCACAATTATAGCCACATTGGGTAGGTATTTGATCATTAATGGTGTTATTAAATCATGTCCAGGTGATTTTTTTACATTTATATTCTTGATGATTGTATTAATGTCCTCTGGGCTAACAACAATTATGTCATCATTGTTAAATGTAGTGAGAGGTGTCTCTCCCAATACAAAATCATTTGTTTGGGGATTTTCTTGAAAGACGGAGCTTAAATAACATGCAAATAAATTTGCTTTTTCCTTTGCACTACGGGACCAGATACAGTCAGCATTCCTTAAAGGATTTTGGGCCTCTACCGGCGGCTTAATATTTTTCGTTGCTCTCCATAGCGAAAAATTTGCTTGTTATTTGTCAAACTTTCAATATAATTTTTATTTTGGCGATCCTCTTCTACTTGAAGGGTTTTTTTCAGTTTTTTACTTGCTATTGACAGCCTCAGCTTTGAAGCGGGTGATCTAGATTGTTGCCATTATCTTCTGTATTTTCTTTTTTCAAGAAGAAGTTTTTCGATATCCGTATTTAAAATATGCGTTTTGCATTTTTTAAGAATTTGACTCTTAGAATGTTCTAGAGCAGAAGTAATTAATGACTTAAAGTCATTGACGGATTTATTTATATCTTCCTCACACTCAAAGGAAAGGTTTTTGTGGATATGACTACTTATGTATTTCTTATATTTCAACCAATTTGTAGTATATGAAGTATTCATGGGGAATTTTGATATAGTAGTTCTTCCATAATAAGTTAATATTATGGGAGAATGATCAGAAGATAAATCATTTGAAATTTCTGTACTTATTGAGTTTCGAATAATATTTTTAGAAATGCGATCAACTAGAGCTTTATATAGCTGTCTACCTTTGGGGTTTATCAATCTGGAACCCCAGTAAGTGTGTTTCGCATTGTAGTCGCCACATGCCAGGAAACGATCTCCTAGTGTATTAAAGAATTCTTCAAAATTTGGTCATTGAAAATCGTGGTGGACAATAAATTGAACTAAGAGTTAAATACCCAGAAAAAGATTCAAGGGATGTTTCTTGCATATATTCTCTCGAGAATTCATCTAGAGCATAATGTCGTAATCGGTTTTTAATAAGTACCACCATGTGCCTTACCGTCCGGATGATTTGTACAATGAAATGAATAACTTGAAATATAAAAGTTATATCTATTGGTAAGATGCGTCTCTGAGACTAGCATCACATCAATATTTTGTTTTTGCATGAAGTATGATACCTCAGATTTGTGTTGGTTTAAGCCATTTACATTCCAGAAACATATTCTCAAATAAAAATAAAAATCTGTTAGAAAAAGTTAAAATAATAAGAAAAAACAAACCTGAAAAGATAAAAATAAAATAAAAACCAGGAAAAGAGAAAAAAAGATTGTTGAACCTGAAAAGAAAAAAAAACCTGAAAATAAAAGAAAAGATAAAGAGAAATAATTGCGAAAAAAAAATAAATTAAAAACTACAAAACTGAAATTAAAAATAAAAAAAAAAACCTTAATAAACGAACATTAACAACAAGAATAAAGTTAAACTAAAACCAAATAAAAATAAGAATATAAAAAAAAGAAACTAAAATCATTGACCTGCCACCATTGCCATCACTGCCACATCCAACGTGGGAAACATTAGAGCCAGCAACGACAGCGCCTCCATCCCCCAGAGGCGCCAGGTATCTGCCTATATACCGACCTATAACTGACAACGAAAACGGACATCATATTTAAACCATATATATACATATATATTTTTTTTTAGTTTTTTCTTTAAAAATATAGGGAAAACATTAGTGTTGTTTAAAGTAAATAAGGAAATAAACAGTCCCTTACAACAGTTTTTTTTTGAGTAAGGTGCACGACAGGGTTGAGCTTAGGCCTAGAAGTCGAACGTTAGGTAGGTCAATTGTCCTTAGCGAATGTTTTCCTTATCCGAGAAAAAAAAAAATATATAAAAGAAAAAGGAGAAAGGAAAATATATATATTTTCATAGTTTTTTGTTTACTTACCAGAACAGGACAGGATTAGTACTTTAGACACGTGACGGACGGACGGCAGAAAGGTTAGGAGATTCCCTAGATAAGAAAATCAAAATTTATAATAATATATTAAAATAATAATTTCTTTTTAATTTAATTAATTAAAATATTTCAAATGTATTAAATAACTAAATATATGTTTTTTTTTATTTTTTTGCGTTTATATAAAACTTGAAATTGTGTAATACTATTGTTATAAATTAAATTCCCTTTTTTTAAATTTTTCAATAAAATTTTAATTTTTTTTATAATGTTTTGAAAAAAAAAAAAAAAATGTTTCGTGTTCTCATTATGAGTGGCTAACTTTTTGGTAAGACAATAGGAGAGTAAGGGGGTAAGTTAAGGAGAGTTTGGGATGACTCAAAAGCCCATGAGTCATCAGGTGGAATCCCTTTGGGATTCCAAGAGGGAGGGCCAAAAGTTGGCGAAACACCTGCCAACCAAAGGAGTTTTCTGATGATGTTTGTTTTTCATATACTTTGTTTGGTGTTGGAATCATGTAAATAGATTTCACTTCGGGTCCCCATTCTTTTATTTCTTATTTCTTCTTGTTTTAGCTGGTATGATTTTTTTTTTTGTGAGTAGATAAATTCCCCCAAGCTGGCGGCAAGGACCACCCATCCGGCGAGTAATAGCCCGGCTCACGCGAGCATACCAGCGCCGCCGCCAGTCTGGCCACACCATCAGTGGTTGTCTTTAAACAACCAGCTGTTTAGTTTTTTTTACCCCGTCAACACTTACAAAAATGGCGCCCAACATGGGGCCCGAAGTGAACTAGGTTAGTAGTTTTTCTCTAGGCAGATCCTTTGCCTACAAGTTAGCATCAGTCCCGTTAGAGTTAGTTAAGAGTCCTCAACGCGTAGCGACCTAGCGGTAGGTTTATGGACCTGTTTTGTTTTTTTATCCTACTAGTAATGTCAATAGCTTTTCTATAAGAGAATACTTACCAGAATCTGTAAGTCCCTGGAGAACTGCACATTCTAGCACCTTTCGCGTTGCGACAGCAATGGTAGTTGTTTTTAATGGAAAATGTTCCAAAATTTGTGGGTTGGACAAGAGTTGAGACTGCGTGATGTTTAGCAACGTCTATTAACCGCACCGCTACAACTCGGCCCCAGCTCACAATTTCCCTCCTAACACTTGTTCTTTGTCTCGGCAATAAATTTAATTCTGCTTCGTTGAAATTTCGAGTTGAGAATGCAGCTCAGATTGTAGGCTTGTATTTTTGGTTAGTGTAGTCCTGAGTAAATTTTGGTATCCCAAACCAGAACCAAGTTGCTAGACAACAAACATACGCCAGAGCATTCATGAAGCTGAATCCTTCAATCACAATTCCAACACCAATATATACCTGAAAATAGAAAATAAACAAAAATTACAATTATTGCATCAGAAATTAAAATTCATCAGAACTTACCTTTTTTTATTTATAACTTACTTGACTTACTCTCCTTACCCTGAAAATCCTATTGTCAACCAGTATTTCCCTGTTATTTTTATTTTATCATTATTCCTTTTTTTACTTTTCCAGTTGGAAGGGAGTTTTTAGTATATCTTTTTATTTATTTTTTTTATACCTTTTTTTATATCTTTTTATTTGATATTTTATGATATTAATTTTTTTATTTTACGATAGTTGTTTCAACGCGTGAAACATTTATTTTTTTTATTACCTTTTTCATTTTTAATATTGCCTTTTTATATTTTTTTTTAATTCATTGGCTTTGGTTACAAAGCATTGAATATTTTTATATTTATTTATATTTTTATACCCTTCACCACAGGTGTAAAGGGTATATATAAGTTTGTCATTCCGTTTGTAATTTCCACAATTTTCGTCGGAGAGCAAAAAAGTTTATATTTTCGGAATCCTTGTAAGAAGCGATGACGATTGGACCATGTCCGTCCGTCCGTCCGTGTGTCGGTTGAAATGGCGTTTATGAAGCCCACCGATAACTGACATATATAATATGTATGTCAAACGATCGGAAATGCTTTCGAGAATTTTGCTATTGGAATTCAGCAAGATAGGTTCATACAATGCGGAGATATGTTCAAAAAACCGGTTTTTTGAACCGGTTTTCCAGTTTCTGAAGCCTCTGTATACACTACGGACTTCGTTTTTACAAAGAATTCTCGGACATTTTTTTCTGAATTTTTGTTCTGAAAAAATGAAATAAATCGGTTCAGTAATAACTGAGATATCGGACAAAACGCATATTTTATTTTTTGAAGCCTTGGTTTAAGCTATAGATTTTTGTTTTTATACAGATCGGTCACAAATATTTTTATAAAATTTCAGTTTTTTGAATCAGGAAGATCGGTTTATAAATGGTGGAGATATGCTTTAAAAACCGGTTTTTGGAACCGGTTTTTTAGTTTCTGAAGCCTCTGCATATACCAGGGACTTCGAATTTTTAAAGGGGGCTCGAAAATTATTTTCTGAATTTTTGTTCTGAAAAAATGAAATAAATCGGTTCAGTAATAACTGAGATATCGGGGAAAACGAATTTTTTATTTTAGAAGCCCTTGTTCAAGCTATAGATTTTTATTTTTATATAGATCAGTCATAAATATTTTTATAAAATTTCGGTTTTTTTAATAAACCAAATTCGTTCATAATCAACAGAGTTATGGCCCAAAAACAAATCTGTTAAGAATATAAATACACCAACAAACATGTATATTAAGTATTGTAATGACTATTAGTGACGTTTTTTGTTTTTTGTATAGACAAGTAGTTTAGTTATCAACAGCAGTAATATGATGAATAACAGTGTTGTTGTTGTTCTTTGTATATGCAGTCTGTACAAAAATAAATAGATATGGAATTGTAGTTGTTTATTTTTAAAAACTAAAACATATCTGTTAAGAATATACATAAATACATACACAAACATGTATATTAAGCATTGTAATGACTATTAGTGACGTTTTTTGTTTTTTGTATAGACAAGTAGTTTAGTTAGCAACAGCAGTAATATAATGAATAACAGTGTTGTTGTTGTTCTTTGTGTATTCAGTCAGTTTGTACATACAAAAATAAATATATATGGAATTGTTGTTGTTTCTTTTTTAAAAGCAAAGCCTGTTATAATTGTTTTTTTTTTTTTTTCATATTCAAATTTTCGTAGTTTGAAAAAAATTTAGATTTAGAAAATATGCAAGCATACGTTAAGGCGAAAATTTTATTAATTGTCGGTAATATGGTAATATGATGTCGATAAGACGGTAAGATGGTAATATGGTGAAGGGTATCAAAGATTCGGCACAGCCGAATCTTTTTTCAATTTCATTTTTTTTATATTTATTCTTTGTTAATTCAAAGTTTCGTTTTTTATATTTTTCTAACGTTTTCGCGTCATTATTTTTGGTAAAAATTGAATTTTGAAAGTGAATTATAATTTTTCTAATACTTTTTTTGGATTTTTGGAAGTATGGTTTTAACGCGTTCGAATCGAAATCAGCAAATTTCCCATAATAGAGTTTATGACACCGTACTAAATATGGAGAACGTTCCACGAACCACACAATCAACAGTCATTTCAGCGGCCACACCAATCGTCTCCATGCCGAATACGACAACGGTCACTACATCTGTGTAGGCAACTTATCAGCCAGTAAATTCAGTTCCACCACCGCAGTCAATGCCACCACAAGCACCTGTAATTACAGCACAATCATCTCCAGCACCTAGTTTGCCACCGGAGTTTACGTTTACCACTCCAAGGAAAATCGATTTGTCCAAATGGGGTATCAAATTCGATGGTACTACCAAGTCTATGAGTGCCGAAGACTTCATTTTTCGAGTCGATGTATTACGTCAGGATTACAACTGCTCCTTTAATGATATACGTCGCAGTTTCCATTTGTTGCTGGAAGGACAAGCGCTAGATTGGTATTGGAACGTTCGAAAACTAACACCAATACAGACTTGGGAGGATTTGGAGAGAGCGTTTTTGACCCAATATAGAAGGTACGAGAGCGAATTCCAACTCCAAAAGAAGATAATGGATCGCCGCCAATTGCCGCAGGAGTCTTTTGAAGACTTTTATAACGCCGTCATGCGACTCCGGAATTAGTAAAGATCGCCATATACCGAGAAAGATTTAATTGAAATTATGAAGTCGAATTTGAAGCCTTCACTTTCTCATCTACTCTTTTCAGACAAAATAGATGGACTCCATGAGTTTTGCCAACAGGCCAAGAGAGCTGAAAATTTGCTTGCCAGCCAGAGACAACCGTATCAGCCTCGTCCATTCCCAACTCAGCGAGTACACGAAATCGAGTATGAGGAGGATCCAGTCCCAGCGTCCGACTTGGAAGTCGATGCCTTAGCTCCAAATAACCGCTATACTTGCTGGAACTGCAAACAAATCGGCCATAGCTTTATGGACTGTCCAGCACCAACACGCCGAATTTTCTGCTTCAGATGTGGTCGTGATAATGTGGTAACTCCTAAATGCCCGAAGTGCCAGGGAAACTTGCCGCCGAACAAGTCTCAAACTGGGGAGACTCGTTCCACCCAAACGTAATCCCAGCTCCGAATTGTCAAATTGTAGAGCCTGAAAGAAAAATTAGAATTTTAGTAAATAGTGATAGTGAAAAAGTAGAATTAGAAAAATCAAATATACGTCCCCTGAAACCTCTTCATCAGACAATTCAGGAATACAAAGAAGCTAGGATTAGGATTTGGAGAAGTGTCAAATAGGATAAGAAAAGCCAGAGAAAGGTATAGAAAAAGAAGAAGAATTAGAAAAGAAATAATGTCTGCATTCCTCTACGAAGGTGAAGATTCGCGATTTTATGTGAAAATAAAAGTTAATGATAGTGAGATTGAAGGGTTATTGGATAGTGGAGCCACGGTTACCTGTTTAGGTAAAGGATGTTTGGACTTCGTCCAAAAGACAGGTCTCCCAATTTCAAATTTTCTATCTTTTATCAAAACTGCCGATGGCAGCCCACATAAAATCGTAGGTCGTGTTAAGGCAAAAATTTCGTTCAACAAAATTTGCGATGAAATTACCTTTTATTTGGTACCAACCCTAAGTAGACCTCTGTTTTTAGGAGTGGATTTTATGCGTCAGTTTGGACTGTTCGCTAGCGTATGTAGTCTTTCTACCAATGGAGTAAATTTAGGTCCGGAATCTGAGAAAGGCGAGGAAGATATAAAAACCCATAGTTTGAACCCCGATAGAGTGGTGGCAGGATTCCCTTGTTACACTAAGCGCGGTCTTGGTCGAACCCACCTGAAAGTCCATATAATAGATACCCGCGACGCGACTCTGGTGAAAGACATGCACTACCCTGTCTCCCCAGCTGTCCAGAAGTTGATGTACGCAGAGCTTGATAGGATGCTCGATCTTGGGGTCATTGAGCAAAGCGAGAGTCCATGGAGCCATCCGGTTACTCTCGTCCGCAGGGGCGAGAAGAATCGGTTGTGTTTGGACGCTCGTAAGTTGAATGCCCTCACCATCAAGTACGCCTATCCTCTGCCGCACATTGAAGGTCTGCTCAGTCGGTTAGGAGACACATATTTTATATCGAGCGTGGATTTAAAAGATGCATTCTGGCAGATACCCTTAGATGCATCCAGTAGAGAAAAAACTGCATTCACAGTGCCAGGTAGACCACTTTACCATTTTACGGTTATGCCTTTTGGGTTGTGTAATGCTGTCCAAAGACTTTGCCGTTTAATGGACAAAGTGATACCAGCTGCACTTCGTGATAGAGTTTTTGTCTATCTGGATGATCTTCTAATTGTATCTCCAGATTTTGAAACTCACCTGAGTCTGCTTAAGAGGGTATCTGATTGTTTGGAATCGGCGGGTTTGACCATTAACGTCGCGAAGTCGAAGTTTTGTTTTATGGAGTTAAGGTACCTAGGGTATATTGTAGGAGGAGGAAGATTAAAACCTGATCCCGAAAAAATCGATACACTATTAAAGTATAATTACCCGAAAACTGCTAGGCAAGTACGTAGTTTTATGGGAGCCACCGGCTGGTACAGGCGATTTATCCCCGATTATGCCACAATATCCACGCCGATCTTCAACACCCTTAAGAAAGGTAAATCCTTTACTTTTCTAGAAGATGCCAGAATGGCATTTGACAAGCTGAAAACAGCCCTCACCACAAGCCCGGTACTCGTCCATCCAGACTTCAAAAAACACTTTTACGTTAAGTGTGATGCTTCTGACTTGGGAGTTGGAGCCGTGTTGTTCCAAAAGGATGATGCTGATGGAGAACATCCCATCGCGTTTTTCTCCCATAAGCTAACTCCGGCGCAGAAAAACTACTCAGTGACCGAGAGGGAGTGCTTGGCGGTTGTACTCGCGATCAAAAAGTTCAGGCCATACATCGAGCTGATGCCTTTTTCGGTGATAACAGACCACAGCAGCCTTAAATGGCTGATGTCACACAAGGACCTTAGTGGTCGTCTCGCTCGATGGAGTCTTCATCTGCAGTCTTTTTCGTTCACCATCGAACATCGTCCTGGTTTTAAAAACGTGGTTCCAGATACGCTTTCGCGCTACAATATGGAGGAGATTTCTGCAAATGTAAACAGTTTTATTGATATGGATTCAGAGTATTTTAAAAGCAACGATTACCTGGATTTAATCGCCAAAGTCAAAGAAAACACCGAACAGCTGCCCGACATCAAAGTGATAGACAATTATGTCTATAAACGTGTTGCACATTATGATGGCCAACCGTTAAATGAAGACTTTGCGTGGAAACTCTGGGTACCGTTAGAGCTCACCAACAAAATTATAGAGAATTGCCATAATCCACCACAATCTTCGCACGGAGGATTCGGCAAAACGTTACGACGAGTGAAAGAATACTTTTATTGGCCAAACCAAAACTCGCAAGTTCGTGCTTTTGTGTCCAAATGCCGTGTCGAGAAACTAAACCAGCTAACGTAGCTTTGCGACCTCCTATGGGTGCTGAGTCAATTACTGAACGTCCGTTCGAACGAATTTTCGTGGACTTTTTAGGTCCGTACCCAAGGTCAAGAAACGGAAACAGCTATATATTTATTGTGCTAGATCATCTAACCAAGTTCGTTTTGTTGAAAGCTATGTCCAAGACTAATTCTAAAAATGTCATAAAATTTCTAATTTCGGAAATCTTTTATAAGTTTGGTACACCCGAAACCATCGTGTCTGACAATGGGAAGCAATTTGTAGGTAAGGAATTCCAAGATATGGTACACAACTTTGGCATAAATCATCTAAAAACTGCCACCCATTCGCCACAGGCGAACGCGTCTGAACGTGTTAATCAATCAATTTTGTCCGCGATAAGATCATACCTACAAAATGATCATACGGAATGGGATAAATATCTATCGGAAATTGAATTTTCCCTACGGTCGTCAGTTCAATCGTCCATTGGAGTCACACCATATTTTGCCTTGTTCGGAATGAACATGATATCGCATGGAAGCGTCTACAAATTGGCCAAAAAGTTACAAATACTTGATGACCCCGATTCAGATATCATTCCTAAACCCGTCAAAATGGATTTAGTCAGAAAACAAATTAGAGAAAACCTGCATAAAGCCTATTTGAGAAATGAAAAATCGTACAATACACGCTGTCGCCAAGTGAAATTTATTCCTGGTCAGGAAGTTTTTCGTCGTAATTTTCAACAAAGCGACTTTAAAAACAACTTTAACGCGAAACTAACAAAGAAATTTTTAAAATGCCGAATTGTTCGTCCAACTGGTAATAGTCTATATGAGGTGGAAGACCTCCAGGGGAAATTGTTAGGGGTATTTCACGCCAAAGATTTAAAGCAATAGCTTTAATTTCTTTGGTGGTCTTAGTCCTAACATTTCTGTCCAAAATACCTAACTTCCAAAAGTTTAAATAAAAAGAAGTGATTTTTTTTGTATATTTAAATTATCAAATTATAATTTATTTATCAAATAATATTTTCTACTTTTGCTACTATTAGTAACTACAAATAATACTAATGGTTAAAACAATATATATACCTATTCATGGCTCATTAAAAATTTTTCATTATTATTTTAACTTTTATATTTTTAATTTTTATAATTTGTTTGTAATTTTTGATGAACTTATTTATAGAGTTTTTAGAATTTGTATTATTCGGGCTCAAGTTCATTGAATAATTGTAGAAGAATACATTGTAAAAGTTTTTATTGGACACTCGGCAGAATGGAATGCATTTTCTAGTCAGCCACGACCGTCATCAGCACTCTTCAGTGTCCCACCGTGGTGTTCTCTGTAAACATCATCTATTTAACTTACAATTTTTTTTTTTTAGGAAATGGAATCTGTGACTTCTTTTCCTAAATGTTATTAAGTTAGACGAATGGTTTACGATAAAGCTTTTTACAATTATTTGTATTCTCCTTTTACAATTATTATTGTTTATATGCTTTAAAGCTATCAGTTAGGTAGCAAATGAAACAATGTATAATTGTTATTGTTTAGCCACTTATTAAGTAGCAATGAACAATGTTGTTGTTGTTATTTGTTTTGTCCCTTCTGTTTGTTTCTATTTTTAGAAAGCCTAGCAGGGAAGTCAAGTAACAAGTTTACACCGTGCACAGTGTGAAGATTAATTTGTTTGTAATTTTTGTTGAACTCATTTATAGAGTTTTTAGAATTTGTATTATTCGGGCTCAAGTTCATTGAATAATTGTAGAAGAATACATTGTAAAAGTTTTTATTGGACACTCGGCAGAATGGAATGCATTTTCTAGTCAGCCACGACCGTCATCAGCACTCTTCAGTGTCCCACCGTGGTGTTCTCTGTAAACATCATCTATTTAACTTACAATTTTTTTTTTTTAGGAAATGGAATCTGTGACTTCTTTTCCTAAATGTTATTAAGTTAGACGAATGGTTTACGATAAAGCTTTTTACAATTATTTGTATTCTCCTTTTACAATTATTATTGTTTATATGCTTTAAAGCTATCAGTTAGGTAGCAAATGAAACAATGTATAATTGTTATTGTTTAGCCACTTATTAAGTAGCAATGAACAATGTTGTTGTTGTTATTTGTTTTGTCCCTTCTGTTTGTTTCTATTTTTAGAAAGCCTAGCAGGGAAGTCAAGTAACAAGTTTACACCGTGCACAGTGTGAAGATTAATTTGTTTGTAATTTTTGTTGAACTCATTTATAGAGTTTTTAGAATTTGTATTATTCGGGCTCAAGTTCATTGAATAATTGTAGAAGAATACATTGTAAAAGTTTTTATTGGACACTCGGCAGAATGGAATGCATTTTCTAGTCAGCCACGACCGTCATCAGCACTCTTCAGTGTCCCACTGTGGTGTTCTCTGTAAACATCATCTATTTAACTTACAATTTTTTTTTTATTTTTTTTTTTTTTTATTTTTTTTAGGAAATGGAATCTGTGACTTCTTTTCCTAAATGTTATTAAGTTAGACGAATGGTTTACGATAAAGCTTTTTACAATTATTTGTATTCTCCTTTTACAATTATTATTGTTTATATGCTTTAAAGCTATCAGTTAGGTAGCAAATGAAGCAATGTATAATTGTTATTGTTTAGCCACTTATTAAGTAGCAATGAACAATGTTGTTGTTGTTATTTGTTTTGTCCCTTCTGTTTGTTTCTATTTTTAGAAAGCCTACCAGGGAAGTCAAGTAACAAGTTTACACCGTTCCCAGTGTGAAGATTAATTTGTTTGTAATTTTTGTTGAACTTATTTATAGAGTTTTTAGAATTTGTATTATTCGGGCTCAAGTTCATTGAATAATTGTAGAAGAATACATTGTAAAAGTTTTTATTGGACACTCGGCAGAATGGAATGCATTTTCTAGTCAGCCACGACCGTCATCAGCACTCTTCAGTGTCCCACCGTGGTGTTCTCTGTAAACATCATCTATTTAACTTACAATTTTTTTTTTTAGGAAATGGAATCTGTGACTTCTTTTCCTAAATGTTATTAAGTTCGACGAATGGTTTACGATAAAGCTTTTTACAATTATTTGTATTCTCCTTTTACAATTATTATTGTTTATAGCTTTAAAGCTATCAGTTAGGTAGCAAATGAAGCAATGTATAATTGTTATTGTTTAGCCACTTATTAAGTAGCAATGAACAATGTTGTTGTTGTTATTTGTTTTGTCCCTTCTGTTTGTTTCTATTTTTAGAAAGCCTAGCAGGGAAGTCAAGTAACAAGTTTACACCGTGCCCAGTGTGAAGTTCAACAAAAATTACAAACAAATAAGTTCAACAAAAATTACAAACAAATTAATCTTCACACTGGGCACGGTGTAAACTTGTTACTTGACTTCCCTGCTAGGCTTTCTAAAAATAGAAACAAACAGAAGGGACAAAACAAATAACAACAACAACATTGTTCATTGCTACTTAATAAGTGGCTAAACAATAACAATTATACATTGCTTCATTTGCTACCTAACTGATAGCTTTAAAGCATATAAACAATAATAATTGTAAAAGGAGAATACAAATAATTGTAAAAAGCTTTATCGTAAACCATTCGTCTAACTTAATAACATTTAGGAAAAGAAGTCACAGATTCCATTTCCTAAAAAAAAAAAAAAAAATTGTAAGTTAAATAGATGATGTTTACAGAGAACACCACGGTGGGACACTGAAGAGTGCTGATGACGGTCGTGGCTGACTAGAAAATGCATTCCATTCTGCCGAGTGTCCAATAAAAACTTTTACAATGTATTCTTCTACAATTATTCAATGAACTTGAGCCCGAATAATACAAATTCTAAAAACTCTATAAATAAGTTCAACAAAAATTACAAACAAATTAATCTTCACACTGGGCACGGTGTAAACTTGTTACTTGACTTCCCTGCTAGGCTTTCTAAAAATAGAAACAAACAGAAGGGACAAAACAAATAACAACAACAACATTGTTCATTGCTACTTAATAAGTGGCTAAACAATAACAATTATACATTGCTTCATTTGCTACCTAACTGATAGCTTTAAAGCATATAAACAATAATAATTGTAAAAGGAGAATACAAATAATTGTAAAAAGCTTTATCGTAAACCATTCGTCTAACTTAATAACATTTAGGAAAAGAAGTCACAGATTCCATTTCCTAAAAAAAAAAAAAATTGTAAGTTAAATAGATGATGTTTACAGAGAACACCACGGTGGGACACTGAAGAGTGCTGATGACGGTCGTGGCTGACTAGAAAATGCATTCCATTCTGCCGAGTGTCCAATAAAAACTTTTACAATGTATTCTTCTACAATTATTCAATGAACTTGAGCCCGAATAATACAAATTCTAAAAAAAAAAAAAAAATTTTATAATTTTCAAAATTTCAATTAAGATTTTCGCTTTTTGTTTTAGAATCCTACGACCAAGGATGATTTATTTTATTGCGAAAAACACTTAATCATTTCATTTCTTTTATTTATTTCATTTATTAAAATTCATTGTTTTGCTTAACCATATCGCTTACGCTTATAAGCTGGTTACATTTTGTAACCGTCATCATGCCAATAGTGCATTTCCTTTATAACACTCTGGGGAACTATGCCATTAAGAGCTTGGAATTGTTAATCACCTAGATGATAACATGTATCTGATCCCGATCTTATAGCAGGTTATAGCAAATATTATGAATTTGTACCGTTTCGGTCTACCAATCTTTCACTCAGAAAGATTTGGCAAAAAGTTTTTAAAGAATTCAAACGGAAATGATTTTGGTTCTACACGAATAAAATTTAAATCATTAATGGCAATAATTTTAAAAACAATGTGAAAATTCTTGAAGTTTTTTTTTATTTCTGATTTTTAATTTTCTCTTGAAGAGAACAATTTTTATCCTATTTCTAATTTTGTCTTTTATTAAATAAATTAGGTAAAACTTACAATTTTATTAAATAAATTAGATAAAACTTATAAATAACTATAAAAGGTTAGACTAATTTATAAATCAAATATCAGTATAAAATACAATTTTGTCCTCACTCACCAGTTTTAAATACTTTTGGGCGCTGACCGAATTTCTCAATTTGTCCATAGTCCTGAATTCTGTTTGAAATCTGTGGAAAACAAAGAAGAAATTAATAAAAATTGTATATATATATATATTTTTTTTTTTTTGTTAAGATTTTTTATTCTAAATTAAAATTTTTATTTTATTATTATTTTTTTTTTTTAATTAAATAAAATATTCTAAAATGGTGAATTCTTATATTTTTTTTATTTGCTCCTTTTAGAAAATTTGCACAATAATGTTTGAAATTCAAACTTTATTTTTCTTTTGTAAAATTATTTTTTTTTAGGATATGCAAGGGGTTCTTCTCGCCAAAGATTTTGAGTTTCGACTCAAAAATCTTTTATGGTTTTAGTCCTTGTATATCCACCATTTTGTCAACAAAATGAATTTTGATCGTTGTCAAAAAGTATTTGTTTCAATGAGGCAAGATTTTTGTTTCATTTTTCCTATATATAGAGAAAAAAAAATTATATATATATATATATATATATATAAAATAAAAAATCTAACTTTTTCCAAAATTTACCATTTTCGACCAATGCCTGATGTAGGGTGCAAGCCTAAATGAGTTCAAAATTTCTACATTAGCCATTTGTGAAGCCTTGTCTTTTGAAATATGTAAAGAAAATTTTTTTTTTCTTTAACGGAACTTTGAGAAAAAAGTGAAAGAATTGTACTATATTTTTGTAAAAAATAGCCGTTTTTCATACCAATTTCAGAGTGGTGACTTTGAATATTTTTCACGTCTAGACGTATTGAGATAATCCAAAAATTCTTTCAGCATGTTATTTTAAAATATATAGCAAATTACAAAATATTTTTAAAAAATTTTTACCTCATATATCCCAGAACTTATTCCCGAAAAACGAAAGAAAGTCGAGGCAAAAAATCAAAAATTCAAAATTCAAGTCTAAATATCTTTTTAACTGTAAGAGATAACTTAGGTGAGTACGCATATTTTTTCTTTATCTTGTCAAGCACTTTACAGAAATATAAAAATCTTTAAAATCGGACTTCATTTTTATATGTTACGATTTTTTGAAACTTTTACATACTCGAGGTAGTCAATTTTGACACCCTGTAGATTTTCTTGTGTTATCACAGGGTGACTGCAAGATAGTTTTTCTCAAAGCTTAGGTCCACCTCTGCAACTCTTCCATACATTTCAATTTAATCTAACCAGTAGTTTAGGAGATACAGATTTATTACCAAAAAATTTACGTTTGACCCCACTGTGCGCAGTTCCAAACATTCATGATTTTGGCATGCTTTTGGATGGTAAGAAAATATTTAGTAAGGTCGATTTAGTGAAAGCGTACCATCACATTCCTGTCGCAGAAGACGACATTAAAAAGACTGCAATAACAACACCTATAGGTAATTTTGAATTTCTACGAATGACATTTGATTTGTGCAATGCTGCACAAACCTTTCAACGCTTTATGCATGAAGTTACAAGAGAGTTGGATTTCGTATACGTTTGATGACTTGCTAATTGCATCAGAAAACGAACAAGAACATCAGAAGCATTTGAGAAGTTTATTTGAAAGGCTACGCCAATATTGTCTTACCATAAATTTTTCGAAATGTGTATTTGGAGTTTCACAACTTGAAGTCCTTGGTTATTTGGTAACAGATAGAGGGCTAAAAGCACTTTCCAGTCGTGTTGAGGCTATTTTGCAGTATAAACTACCAAAAACTGTCAAGGAGCTCAAGTGTTTTCTAGGTATGGTTAACTTTTATCGTAGTTTCATACCCCACGCCGCAAATTGTCAAGCAATATTACATGGTATTCAACAAGGTAATATCAAAAATGATAAACGTATCATTGAATGGAATGAGTCAAGAATGCAAGCATTTGAAGTATATAAGCAACAACTTGCTAATGCAGCACTATTAAGCTATCCAAAAGAAAATGCAACTACTTCTTTATGTGTTGATGCATCAGATACCGCAATTTTATATATATATATATATATATATATATATATATATATATATATATATATTTATTTTTCTTTATTTTTATTTTTCTTTTGTAAAATTATTTTTTTTTAGGATATGCAAGGGGTTCTTCTCGCCAAAGATTTTGAGTTTCGACTCAAAAATCTTTTATGGTTTTAGTCCTTGTATATCCACCATTTTGGCAACAAAATGAATTTTGATCGTTGTCAAAAAGTATTTGTTTCAATGAGGCAAGATTTTTGTTTCATTTTTCCTATATATAGAGAAAAAAAAATTATATATATATATATATATATATATATATATATATATATATATATATATATATATATATATATATATATATATATATATATATATATATATATAAAATAAAAAATCTAACTTTTTCCAAAATTTACCATTTTCGACCAATGCCTGATGTAGGGTGCAAGCCTAAATCAGTTCAAAATTTCTACATTAGCCATTTGTGAAGCCTTGTCTTTTGAAATATGTAAAGAAAATTTTTTTTTTCTTTAACGGAACTTTGAGAAAAAAGTGAAAGAATTGTACTATATTTTTGTAAAAAATAGCCGTTTTTCATACCAATTTCAGAGTGGTGACTTTGAATATTTTTCACGTCTAGACGTATTGAGATAATCCAAAAATTCTTTCAGCATGTTATTTTAAAATATATAGCAAATTACAAAATATTTTTAAAAAATTTTTACCTCATATATCCCAGAACTTATTCCCGAAAAACGAAAGAAAGTCGAGGCAAAAAATCAAAAATTCAAAATTCAAGTCTAAATATCTTTTTAACTGTAAGAGATAACTTAGGTGAGTACGCATATTTTTTCTTTATCTTGTCAAGCACTTTACAGAAATATAAAAATCTTTAAAATCGGACTTCATTTTTATATGTTACGATTTTTTGAAACTTTTACATACTCGAGGTAGTCAATTTTGACACCCTGTAGATTTTCTTGTGTTATCACAGGGTGACTGCAAGATAGTTTTTCTCAAAGCTTAGGTCCACCTCTGCAACTCTTCCATACATTTCAATTTAATCTAACCAGTAGTTTAGGAGATACAGATTTATTACCAAAAAATTTACGTTTGACCCCACTGTGCGCAGTTCCACACATTCATGATTTTGGCATGCTTTTGGATGGTAAGAAAATATTTAGTAAGGTCGATTTAGTGAAAGCGTACCATCACATTCCTGTCGCAGAAGACGACATTAAAAAGACTGCAATAACAACACCTATAGGTAATTTTGAATTTCTACGAATGACATTTGATTTGTGCAATGCTGCACAAACCTTTCAACGCTTTATGCATGAAGTTACAAGAGAGTTGGATTTCGTATACGTTTGATGACTTGCTAATTGCATCAGAAAACGAACAAGAACATCAGAAGCATTTGAGAAGTTTATTTGAAAGGCTACGCCAATATTGTCTTACCATAAATTTTTCGAAATGTGTATTTGGAGTTTCACAACTTGAAGTCCTTGGTTATTTGGTAACAGATAGAGGGCTAAAAGCACTTTCCAGTCGTGTTGAGGCTATTTTGCAGTATAAACTACCAAAAACTGTCAAGGAGCTCAAGTGTTTTCTAGGTATGGTTAACTTTTATCGTAGTTTCATACCCCACGCCGCAAATTGTCAAGCAATATTACATGGTATTCAACAAGGTAATATCAAAAATGATAAACGTATCATTGAATGGAATGAGTCAAGAATGCAAGCATTTGAAGTATATAAGCAACAACTTGCTAATGCAGCACTATTAAGCTATCCAAAAGAAAATGCAACTACTTCTTTATGTGTTGATGCATCAGATACCGCAATTTTATATATATATATATATATATATATATATATATATATATATATATATATATATATATATATATATATATATATATATATATATATATATATATATATATATATATATATATATATATATAATTAAAAAGGAAATATTTATGTTCTATACTATCTATAATTTAATTAATTTTTTTTTATATTTTCTTTTAAGTTAATTTTTAAGAGATACTATTATTTCTCCCTTATTATTTTTATTTTATATTTAAAAAAAAAAAAAAATATGAAATTTTGGTACTCACCAAATTTTAATTTTTCCTTAAATTGGCATCTCTTGCAGGAGAATTGAATTATTTAAATTCCTGTAAAGAAAGAATATATAAAAAAGGAAATTAGAAAAATATTATCAAATATTGAATTTAAAGAAAATATTAAATTTTTTATTCTAAAAGAAATAAGCAATTTCAAAACATTATTTAATTTAATAAAAACAAAAAAAAAATTTTTTTTTCAAATTGAAATTATTTCATTTATTGAAATTTAATTTTTCCCGAAAACAAAAAAAAAAATATTTAGTATAATCGATATTAATTTTATTTGGTCACTTCACTTTTGATTTTCACTGTAAAACAAGTTTTTCATAAAAAAAAAACTTAAAATTCACTAATGACCGAAAATTTTTTTTATAATTTTTTTTGCACCCCACTGTTTAAATTACAAAAATTATTTTTTTTACATTAAAATCACAAACACGTTATTTCATCACTTTCAAAATCACTTTTAAAATTTTTGGTGATACACTTTCGGTGGTCACTGTAAAATTCAAAAAAAAATTTTTTTGGGTGTTGTAACTTTCACAAAGAAATTTTGTTTTATATTTACACTTTTTAATTTTTTCTGGTATTCAGTAACACTTTTGTTGCCCACTGTAAGATTAAAAATTCGAAATTTTAAAATTTTTTATAATTTCTACGAACACTTTTGACACTGACTGTATTTTCTTCTTTTTGATTTCGACCAAAACTTTTATATATTAAATTCCGTACGTATATTTCCGGCACTTTTTTTTTTTATTTTTACTTTTTCACTTTAAATTCATTAATCCATTTTCACTTACCTTATCATCCGGAAATATCTGCAATCGCTCACTAGTCCGTCCATTTACGGCCAAAAATGGTGTTTGCTGAAAAGAAAAATCAAAAAATTTAATAAATATATTGTTTTATTTAAAAAACCAAATTTTATACTAGAATACTTACTTTTTATATCGCCATCTTGAATCCCAGAATACTTCTGTTCTGCAG
The DNA here is from genome assembly GCA_951394005.1 of Protophormia terraenovae. Classification (NCBI taxonomy): domain Eukaryota; kingdom Metazoa; phylum Arthropoda; class Insecta; order Diptera; family Calliphoridae; genus Protophormia; species Protophormia terraenovae. The sequence continues at coordinate 2,226,178 of OX596078.1, read as the reverse complement.
TCACATGCCCTGTAAAGAAAAAGAATTTTTGTTAAAACACATTTTATTTTATTCACACGTTTTTTTTTTTACTTACCCTTATCCAACAGGAATAGCCTTCATCTTGAAAAATTTTCCTGAAAAGAGAACAAAATAAAATTAAAATTATAAATAGAAAATATCTTAAACAAAAATAATTATTTTTCACTTAATAACAATCACTAAAATAGAATAAAACACTTACCTTTTTGTATTTTACTAAAAACATCTCGTCGCCTGTCGCCCGTCGCCAACGATGTAATCGCCAACTTACAATGTGAAATTTTATTACGCACTTATATTTTTGTTAACTATTTGATTAACTTACCTTTGTTCTGCATACATCCACCATCATATCCTGAAAAGAAAATAAATAAAAGAATTTATTTTATTATTAAATATGAATAAATTTATATATTTTAATTTAATTTTAAATTTCTAAAAAAAATTACTTACCATAACCATTAGCTGCAGACATTTTTTTTATGCTTCTTCTTCACCCACGCGTAGTATTTTCTTCATCTCTTTTGCTTACATATTCTTCCATTCATACAGCTGTTCATTCACAATAAATTAGGGTTGCCATATTTTCAAAAAATACATTACTCACAGAGTTGTATTTATTAAAGAATATGAAAGTGTTGCCAGAGGGTAATTTTTCGTTTTGGGAATTTACAAAAATACCCCGAAAATCCCTGAAAATATTTAATAATACCACTTTTAAGAATTATTAGAAACTTATTTTCCCTCCCATCCTGTATCCACTGATGGACTACAGGAGTGGTTGGGTTTGTGGTGTGCACCCTGTGTAAAAAAAAAATATAAAAAAATAAAAATAGTTGGCAACGCAACAGCTGTCATATTTGACAGGATTACCTTTGTAAGCAAAATAGCGAAATAGAAAGAAAGTTACCAACAATAGAAAAAAAAAGAAAAAAGCAAATTTTGTATAGGAGCTTATAGCTGAAGAACGATTCGGGGAAGACATCTTGCGGCGTAGGCGAGGCGATGTATGGAGAAGACAGGAAAATGTCGGTCTCTTTTGATTGGGAAGATCCAGCGAGGTAAGATGTGGTACGTGGCTTAACACCAAAAGGTCTCAAAAACTAATAATTCGTATATAAAAAAAATAATAATAATAAAAGAAATTAACAAATGAAAAGAAAAGAATTCGACAAAACATTTTTATAAATAAAACTTTTTTTTTTTTAAATAAAAATATCGAAAAGAAAATAAGTTGAAAATAAGAAGTTTAAAATTAAAAAAACGTGCAACTGAAATTTAAAAGAAATAACAATAAAATTTTAATACAAAAAAAGAAAGTTTAAAATAAAAACTTAAAACTAAAATTTAAGAAATAACAAAAAAAAAATTTTGAATACGAAAAGACAAAAAAAAGGAAAGTTTAAAATTAAGAACTTAAAACTAAAATACGAAGGAAATAAAAATGAAATATTATAAAAGCTAAAAATAAAAAATAAAAATCTGTTAGAAAAAGTTAAAATAATAAGAAAAAACAAACCTGAAAAGATAAAAATAAAATATAAACCAGGAAAAGGGAAAAAAGGAGCCCTGAAAAGAAAAAGAATTTTATATAGAACTTAAAAACTTAAATAATTTTTTTTTTTAAATTGGAAATAAAACAAACAAAAAAAAAAAAAAAAGATTGTTGAACCTGAAAAGAAAAAAACCTGAAAATAAAAAAATAAAAGAAAAGAAAAAGAGAAAAAATTGTAAAAAAAAAATAAAAACTAAAAAACTGAAATTAAAAATAAAAAAAAAAAAACTTAATAATTGAACATTAACAACAAGAATAAAGTTAAACTAAAACCAAATAAAAATAAGAATAAAAAAAGAACAGTTTTTTTTATAAAAATATAAAAGGAAAAGGAGAAAGGAAAATATATATATTTTCATAGTTTTTTGTTTACTTACCAGAACAGGACAGGATTAGTACTTTAGACACGTGACGGACGGACGGCAGAACGGTTAGGAGATTCCCTAGATAAGAAAATCAAAATTTATAATAATATATTAAAATAATAATTTCTTTTTAATTTAATTAATTAAAATATTTCAAATGTATTAAATAACTAAATATATGTTTTTTTTTTTTATTTTTTTGCGTTTATATAAAACTTGAAATTGTGTAATACTATTGTTATAAATTAAATTCCCTTTTTTTAAATTTTTCAATAAAATTTTAATTTTTTTTATAATGTTTTGAAAAAAAAAAATGTTTCGTGTTCTCATTATGAGTGGCTAACTTTTTGGTAAGACAATAGGAGGGTAAGAGGGTAAGTTAAGGAGAGTTTGGGATGACTCAAAAGCCCATGAGTCATCAGGTGGAATCCCTTTGGGATTCCAAGAGGGAGGGCCAAAAGTTGGCGAAACACCTGCCAACCAAAGGAGTTTTCTGATGATGTTTGTTTTTCATATACTTTGTTTGGTGTTGGAATCATGTAAATAGATTTCACTTCGGGTCCCCATTCTTTTATTTCTTATTTCTTCTTGTTTTAGCTGGTATGATTTTTTTTTTTTGTGAGTAGATAAATTCCCCCAAGCTGGCGGCAAGGACCACCCCATCCGGCGAGTAATAGCCCGACTCAGGCGAGCATACCACCGCCGCCGCCAGTCTGGCCACACCATCAGTGGTTGTCTTTAAACCACAGACTAATAACCAGACTTGTAAGAAGTGACGTTTACAAAGTCTGCTTATCATATGTGGTTACCACCATAATTTGAAAGAGAAAGAAAAAAAACATAATATGCATGTGGCAACATGAAAAAATGAACGACTATACATTACCCATAAAAACATATGATAGCCAAAAGAAAACCAAAACGAACAAAACGAATAAAAAATTTTCATTTTAAAATTGAAAAAATAAAAACATTTTTTATTTAATTTTAAAAATTATTAACATAAAAGTGATAAGTGTTCAAAAATTGCAAACAATTGTTCCCGTCAGAGTAGTAAGTTTTTTCTGAAAAATAAAACAATTGTTTGTTAATAAATACAAAACAAAATTTTGCTTTTTTACTTACAGACAGAAGGAGGAGCAAATTTTTTACCAGCAAAACCAGTAGCAATTATCTTCAAACCAGGTAAGTGAAACTAAAAATAAATATGTATGTTGGTAAGGGAAAAAAATCTACTTTAACACATGTTTTATTTTCAGTCTCACCTTATAAATGAATACGGCCAGTTGATGGATACATTGGTCTTGGACACAGACCAAACCTCAAGGAACAAACTGGATGGAATTTTCTTGAAATCGACGGTAAGTATTTCAAATCATCTGTAAATAAAAGAAAATATAAATGTTTAATTTTTTTAACTATTTTTAATACAATTGGAGGGTGTACCTTTTTTGATGACTGCTATCAACAACACGAAGTTGGTATGGGACACAGTCGACTTCCTGCATCACCAAATTAATGGAATACTCTGAAATCGGTGGTAAGTAGTCTAAGTTGTCTGTAATTAAAAAATAAAAATTTGTATTATTTTATTAACACATTTTTAATTCATTTTAAGGGTGCACCATTTTGTTGATGGCAGCAAAAAACTCAAAATTGATACGGGACACAGGACGACTTCTATGGAACCAATTGGACAAAATCCCTTCTAAATCGACGGTAAGTACTCCAAATCGCCTAGAAATAAAAGAAAATGTACAATTTAACTCATTTTTAACATTTTTTTTATTAATTTTAAGGGTGCACCTTTTTTGATGATGGCAGCAAAAAATTCAAAATTGGTAAGGGACACAGGACGACTCCTATGGAACCAATTGGACAAAATCCCTTCTAAATCGACGGTAAGTACTCCAAATCGCCTAGAAATAAAAGAAAATGTACAATTTAACTCATTTTTAACATTTTTTTAATTAATTTTAAGGGTGCACCTTTTTTGATGATGGCAGCAAAAAATTCAAAATTGGTAAGGGACACAGGACGACTCCTATGGAACCAATTGGACAGAATCCCTTCTAAATCGACGGTAAGTACTCCAAATCGCCTAGAAATAAAAGAAAATGTACAATTTAACTCATTTTTAACATTTTTTTAATTAATTTTAAGGGTGCACCTTTTTTGATGATGGCAACAAAAAATTCAAAATTGGTAGGGGACACAGGACGACTCCTATGGAACCAATTGGACAGAATCCCTTCTAAATCGACGGTAAGTACTCCAAATCGCCTAGAAATAAAAGAAAATGTACAATTTAACTCATTTTTAACATTTTTTTTATTAATTTTAAGGGTGCACCTTTTTTGATGATGGCAGCAAAAAATTCAAAATTGGTAAGGGACACAGGACGACTCCTACGGAATGAAAAAATAGGGTTATCAGTTAATATAAATGTCAATGGACACACCTCTTCCAACATCTGTATTTTTTCATTGTATTGTTTATTATTATTTTAATAAAAATTTGATTTTTTTCGACCTTATCTGGTCTAGATCTACATCTACATTTTATTGTTGGTTTTTATTTTTCACAGTGATGATCGCAAACACACAGGCATATATACATATGTTGTTCATAGAAAAATATGCAAAGAAAACAGAAAAAAACTTTCTTTTTTTCTTATTGAAGCAACCAAGTGGTCAAAAGGCACTCTTATGTCTTGTTTGGACGCAATCATAGCACATAAAGTTAAAGAACACACGCAGTATTTTTATGATTTTAAGTACAGCACTTGAAAAATAACAAGTGTCTTGTAAAGCCTTATAAGACACAGTTTGCAGGGCTCTAGTAGAAACAACATTGCCAAAATTTATGAGAATCTGTTCATAATTTACCATAGCTCTCACAAAATTCCACTTCCTGAAATCGCTCTAAGGGAATACAATCATATACACTAACACAACACAAAAAAAAATCACACATAATAAACAAACAAAAATGTTCCAATTGGTTATATTGGAATTCAAGCGGAAATTATAAATGAAAAGATTCAAATTGGACAAAAACTAGTTTCCATCCAATAGAAATCTTTTACTTCTTCCGGCATAAAGTTTTAAAAATACAAAAACACTTACCTAGTCGGATCTTCCGGAAACTTGTGGGGTTTGTCCCCCGTTTGGCAACCCATAACAGATTTGCGGCTCCTGAAAAATAGAATATTTCAAGTTAAATAAAATTAAAACAATAATGTTAAAAAATATTTACTTACATTTTTCTTGAATTTTTCCCAGTTTTTTTTTCTGCTTCCTCCGGCTTCTTAGAAAAAGGAACAAGTTTAATGTTCCTTTTTGAATGATGAAACAGAAATGAGAAAGTTTGGCGCAAAAAGTATATTTTTCCGCCAAAATCTTAAATTTTCTCATTTCTGCGCCAATTTTTTTGCAAGAATATGAAAAATAAAATGTAAACAATACCACCATTATATAAAAGGGATAGCCATACTTTTTAGTACAATTTGCTATCCCTTTTAGATAATGGTGGTAAATTGAGGCTGCCACTATGCAGCCACTTCGCGGTTTTTTTAGTGCTGCCAATAGTCGTGTCATATCTATGCCTTATCTATGCTTTAAACAACCAGCTGTTTAGTTTTTTTTTTACCCCGTCAACACTTACAATAACTAGATCAAAAAAAATTTTGAATATTGATTCCGAAAAAAGTTATGAGGCAAAATGTGTGTTAAGATTTTTTCGATCTCACTCCTTATAAATATTTTCAGTAACCGCAAGTATTAAAAAATGTAGAATTTTTAAATAAAAATGTTTAAAATTGTATTTCCTCTACTTAATATCGAATGTTGTCAGATCATTCTCAAACTTAAAGAAAACTTTAAATTAAATAAAATATTTGAACAAATTTATTATTATAATTTTTTATATTAAATAATATTTATTCTAGATACAAAATTTATTTTGTATCTAAAAATATGTACAAATATTTGTTAAATAAATAAAAATAAACACATTATTAAATAAAATAAAAAATTACATTCATTTCCACAATTATCAATAAAAATTGTTATATCAATTTTATATATTTGATATAAAGCATGTAAATGAAAAATTTTTTACATTTTCAATTGCATATATTTAAGCCACAGTATATAGTATTGGGAAAAGCAAAAAAGTTTCTGATTCTCTAAAGTCTTGAGAATATATATATTACATTTTGAGTTTCGAGATATCAGTCAACGAAATAACTTAAAAATTACAAAACATCAAAAAAAAAAAAAAATTGGACAAAATTTTTTACATTTTAAAACTTAAATATTTCAGTCGCTGTAAGCAATATGACATAGATCGGATAATTTTCTGAATCGAAGTCCGAAGATTTTAAATATGTAATACTTTTTTTAAATCCTAACTATTAATTCATAGTCTTAAAAGTTAGAAAATAATTAATTTGAGCAATTTTTTTTTGGACACTGCATCAACCAACTTCAAGTAAAAAAAAATAAAAACAATAAATAAAAATATTAGTTTAACAATGATAATTTCGAGAAATAATACATAAAAAAAAGACAATGTCATAATCTATTAATTAAAATACTAAATAATGTGTTGATTAACACACCGGCTAGATTTGGCATCGAAAAGTAAATAAGGAAAAAGGTTATGATAAGAAACCGTAAAACACACTAAATATAGGTGTCATAAAAAATAAATAAGGATCAAAACCAGTTAAAAAATTTTATATACTGTAAAAAAATCGTGTAAAATGTAAAATAATTGTGAACATTTATTATATGTTTTATGAAATTTACTAAAGTTCTTGAAAAATGGTGTGAAAAAAGTGTCCAAGATTTCTTTTTTTTTCTGAATTTTTAAAATTTTTATATTTATTCAGCTACTATAATTTTAAACAAAAATATTAAACACATTTGTATTCTTTGGAGTCTCTAGTTTTATAAAAGTACATTTTTGAGATACTTAAATATTTACATTTGAAAATGTATTTTTTTTTTCTTTTACACGCTTAGCATTCGACATAGGGGCACATTCGTTTTTGCCAATTATCTTAAAAACGAAATAAAATTTTTTGTATGAATAGTATTTTTTATTTTCCTCTATCACAGATCTTTCATCTATCAAATTTTAAATATACATTTGTTCGGTGGTAGACGTGATTAACTGTTTTTTTCAATACTATTCCAAATGTTTCTCTGTGGGTATTTTCAGTAATAACTTTCATATTTTTTGGAACTGATCAAAGATTTTTGACTATGTCATAAACATTATAGTAAGATAAAAGAATTGACAACATATCCCAGCAGTTTTTGCGGTGTCAACTTACCCGCTTTTAGACAGTAAAGTTCATTTGTGACTACCCACCTAACTCATTCAAATGTGTACGTTTTTTTCTTTACCCCAATTTCGCATATTTTGTGAGTTTTGCGAGCAATGAGGTGGCTATCGCACAATTTATTGACTCTTTAGAAAGTGTTGAGGTGGCGATAGCACACTTTATTGACTCTTTAGAAAGCGTGGAGGTGGTGATTTATACTTTATTGACTCTTTGGTAAGCGTGGAGGTGGCGATTAATACTTTACTGACTCTTTGGTGAGCGTGTGGGTGGCGATTGTTTTTTTATAGGTCACAAAAACGTCAAAAATGTAAATGGTTCATCTACTGTCAGAACAGGTTGGGTTACTTGACTAATGGCAATAAATACGTGGTAGGACATTTGGAGCTGATGCATCTTTTTCAGACGTGTGTTGTGTCAAATATCAATTTATTGACTCCTTGGTGCTTAACAGAGTCTTTAGTATTTTACTTTGTAAGAAAAAAAGTTAATAAAGTTTTTTATATTTCTATGTTTTTGTTTACAGAAACTTTAAACTCATCCAAATCCACTCGCTAGACTCCTTGCTGAAGTGCAGACATATTCAAGGCTTCGTAGAGCCGACCTACCGCCCCGCTAATGAGAGGCTTGTTTACAACATAGCTCTCCCTAGAGAGTAGATATTTTTAAGTTTAGTTTTAAGATTTAAATACTTACTGTGAGGCCTAATAAAGGCAGATTCAGTAAATAAATAAAAAGTAAATATAAAAAAAAAATATTTCTATGTTAAGCGTACTACATTAATTAAATGTGTTTTTAATTTAAACACGTGGAATACATCCAATAGAAATGGATGATTGAATTTTTAATAATGAATAACTGACTCAATGTTTTCAATAAAAAGATTTCCATAAATTGACTTTTTCGAACTACCCACTAAAAAGTTTGTCAGGTGACTGACTCAATGTAACCACTAAAAGGATATTCATAAATTGACTTTTTCGTACTAGTCACAATATCGCCACTTTACCTATATGCAGCAATACAATTTTTATTCAAAGCAATAAGAATTCGATTCACCTTCGTATTATTTAACTTGTATTGATATTAAAGAAATTCATAAATACACAATTAAAATAAATTCATATAACACCACACAGTGTCCCATTCAAAAAATAAAATGGAAATAAATCTGGAATTTTCAAACGTCGTTCCCATATAACGACTGGACAAAAATAGAAATTTTAAAATGCAATATTTTCACACAAACTTAAAAACAAAATTCTAAAAATTGGTCATATTATTACTTATATGACTATAATTATGTGTGCGATTTTTATTTGTAATCGGAGCAAGGACTATCGTAGTTGTCATATATCCTTTTTACTAAAAACTTCGTAAAACTGCTGAAACGACACATAATATAAAATAACTTTGGAATATACTTGCAGTTGGCAACGTTCTTATCCGTACCAAATTTTGTTGAATTTGGACAAATAACATACAAATTATGGAAATATATGTATATTAATTTTAAAAAAGTAGATAAAGCTAGCAAAAAAAAGTAAAAACATTTTTTTCAAGACACTGAAAGAAGTGATAATTCATTTCAAATATATTTTTTATTTATATAATTCATATTAATAAGTATATTTTTTGATATTTTTCTTTTTATATTATTTAATTAATTTTAACTTTTTTGTTTTATTGTTGTTGTTGAATTCCAAACACTATTTTTTTACGTTGAATTTAATTTTTCAGTGATATTTTTTAGTTTAGAGTTGATTTTTTAGTACTATTTACACATATTTACAGAGTGGCAACATTATAAAAATTGTTGCAATTTTTACTAGTTTTTACTCTGATAATTTTGCAATTGGTTTTACTCTGACAATTTTGCAAAAGTTGTGCAATATATTGTTCTATGTGATTGTGGTTGTGTTTACAGAAATCGATGCAACTTTTCTGCTTTGCAAGGGTCTAGCAAAGTTACAATTTCTGAGGTGAATACCTTTATTTTTTAAATAATATAAATATTTGTAAGGAATACTAGACTATACGTGTTATAAATGCTCATACGCACGGTTGTACATGAAAGATATTCAAACATTACTGACAAAGTTATATTAGTGCAAAATGTTTTTAAATGATTATTTCTCTTTAATGAAATTAAAATAAATCAAATTTAGCTTTCCTAACTACAGATTCACGGTCTTGAATTAAAAAATGTGAAATTAAAATTATTTAATGAATTTTTACATTAATTTGTACTAGAATAATTTTACAGAATATTTTGATTTTTTGTTCCTAAAGAAATATAAATTACAAAAGTACTGAGCAAAAAGTGGTTCAGTTCTTTATTGATTACTATTAAGGAGAAAAGAGGGAATAAAATAGAAAAAAAGTTTGAAAACCATGCACTAATCTTCCTTATATATTTCATCAAACTTTGACAATTTTATGTTTTTAACACAAAATAAAGTCATGTATAAAATTTATGAAAATATTTAAATTTTAATAGAAATTCAGTTCTAACGTTTTATTTTTATTATATCTTGTGTTATGCTGAGCTTAACTACATAAAAAAATGCTGAAAGAAAAAAAAAACTTCAAAAATATTTTAATGAAAAATGTAATTTTTCTCTTCTACAAAATATTTTATTATATAAATTATAAGCAAAAGGTGGTTGCGTTTTTCACTGTTTTAAAAGTGCCAGATATTAAGCTATAATATCAGCTTTAAAAAATTAAAATCCATGAACTAATCTCATTGAAATAGTTTTTCAAATTTAAGGAGTGTTTGCGTAATTTCCAGCAAGATCTATCCAGCAACTTTTTTTGAGAGAGTAAAAATCAATATATTCTCAAATTGAAAAAAATATTACAAAAAGTACGCGAACAACATTTTGCAAAAATTTGTAGGTTTTTGTTTGTAAACAACAACAAAAAAAAAAGTAAATTAAAAAAACGCTAATCTATGAATAAAAATAAAAACATAGTAATTTTGTTCTTTTTTGTTAAGAAAATAAAAGTAAAATATTATAAATATTAAATATTATTTGTTAATAACATTTAATTAAAATTTGATTCAATAAAATATATTTTTTAACCAAAACAATAAAAAGAGCTGAAAATCCTTAACTAAAATCGCTAACATGGCATCTCTTAAAATGATTTTCAACAAAAATGATTTAACATAAATCTAAACAAATATGAATTGTAAGTATTTGTGTAATATTTTATTACATTTATTTTGATTTTCTTTGTTTACATTTGTAAACAAACGATCATATGTTTTTTTCAACATATGTTTTACTGATGGAAGTTGATGGAAGAAAAACAGCCAGCAGCTTTCGTAAATTTCCCCTTCAATGAACTGTCAAATTTTATCTATCTCTTGCTCTCAATTGCAAGATTTTTAAAGTAAACGAACGCGATTTAGCAACTTCCAGCAACATTTTGTGATAATTATCACAAAATGTCAGGTATGTTTTCTAAAAATATGAGACATACTTTTTTAAAAAATCTATATTATTAGCTATAAGAAAATGTACAATTTCTTAAAATTACTACTTTTATATTTTTGCAAATGAAACAAATGACTGTGGGCTGGTTCGATTTCAATGAAATTTCACACAGCGTTAGTAGAGGTGTAGGCGAGTTTTGAGTAAGTTTTGAGTTTGGACATTATAGGCGTAACGGGGACTGGTCCAGAGAGTCCTAAGGTTGGACACCTCGGGTACACCTGAGTAGATTTTTTGGTGCTTAATTTTTGGTCTTATATTTTATTTTTGTATTTATTAACAAAGAGCCCGTAATTTCCAAAAAAGCTTTTAATTTTTTTTTCTCTACATATTTCTTTATAAAGTAATCTTTCAGAAAAGTATAAATACTATTTATGATACTTGAGAAATTTTTTTTATAACTCAAAAAGAACGTAACTACTTTTTTCGCAAAAAAAAAAAAAAAAATCGCGAAATATCGATTTTTTTTTTTCAAAATTCAAATGCATATAACTTTTGATTCCGTAAAGATTTTTGAAAAAAAATTTTTACACAATAGGTCAAAAAATAAAAATTTTAATCTTTGAAGCCCAATATCTCTTAAACTAAAATACGATGATGTAGATTTAGACTAGCAGAATCCACTCATAACATCTTTTAAATCGGCTGAGATATATCGAATCTGGATCGTTTTAAATTTTTTGAACAACCGAGGTGTCCAACTTTAGGACCCTCTGTACTCGCTCCCGTTATGTCTATAACGTCCAAATTCAAAACTAAAACTTACTAACACTATCTGCCGTTTGGAAGTATCAGATTTATTTCCATTTTATTTTTTGAATGGGACACTGTGCACCATTAAGACTTGAACTAACTCTGGACAAAATATTATGTTTGTGAGTTCAATATTATAGAAAATTTAAAAAGTATCATTGAAAGATCAAAATATTATCAAAAACACCCCTTATATATTTCCACATTCACCAGGATTATTATTTTTAATTTCATGTTTGTAGACCCCTTATATATTTCCACATTCACCAGGATTATTATTTTTAATTTCATGTTTGTAGATTAAATACTATAGAAAATTTAAAAAGTACCATTAAGAGATTGAATAAGTATCATAAATTCCACTTTTTTGGACTTAAAATCTTTCAGTGTAATACATATTTATTTCGATGATTTTATATTCCATGTTATTAAAAACTTTTTTCATTTACTAACGAAATCGTTAGTTAACGAAAATTTTCTGTTATTTTAACAATTTTGCTATTCTCTAAAATATAAATGTTTCTCTAAAAATACCAATTTTCACAGGAAAATCTACAATCTGGATTATTACAACTCTCTAATCCGGATTTAATATAAAAAGTAATATTTTTACTTAAATTAAAGTATCGTTTGAAAAATATAATAAAAATTATGGTGTAAAAGTTGAATTCATTTTTAGTTAAGTGTTATTCTTAATTTTGACAGTGAAAGAAGTTTACTTTTTTATCTAAATTAAAAATTTAAAATATGGGATGTTACTAAAATATGGGATGTTACTAGACGAAAAATTTGGACCTAATGCTTCAATAGTTTCATATAGTAAACAAATAATAAATTTTAGTACCTTTTTAATAATAGTGTACCATAAAAAAAAAAACGCGATAATCCGGTTAAGTGGATAATACGGATTGTGGTCTGCAATCAATTATCCGGATTATCGAGTTTATACTGTACTCAGTTATAAACTCTCAATTTCTCAATTTTTTCCCTACTTTTTTTTTTTTACTTTTTATAACCAAAAATTGGTTTATATGAGTTTCTTAGGAAATTACAATTTTCAATGTTTGATATATAGGATAATTAATATTCGGTTTGTATGGACCATTTTCTCTGGTATTACCTGTCCAAATTTTTTTCATGAAGAACCTATTAAGTTAAAAACTTATTCATGCAAATTGTCAAGTCCTAGCTCTCGAGACATACGAAAATTAATCTTTGGTGTGTAAGGGGGGTACCATCACCCCTTGACATATCAGCCCAAATTTTTTTATCAAAAAGTACTTATAACGTTTTCTTTTCTGGCTAATATGTTGCCTTTATTTTGCCCTATACCCTCTTTTGTGTTCCATTCTGAAAATAATGTAATACTTTAAATGGGTCGGATGTTCCTTTGAGATAATGTTGTCTTTAAATTTAAAAAATATGTTTCATGTTTTACCCGGCTGTACGAATAATCTCCCCGTCCAAACCCCATAAATGAACAAACACCCGAAAAAAAGACAAATTAAAATTGGGTGATTGTTCACTGCGTTTGGGTTTATTGACATCTTTAATAATTTTGGTGTTCGTTCATTGTGAACAATCACCCAAAATTTAAAAATGTAGAATTACCAAAAAAATATTTTTTGGGCGATGATTCATTTATTTTAGAATATGCAAAATAATTTTTCTTAATAGTCGGCCTTCGGCCGTGCGAAAGTATTTTTAACTCTGTGGTATGTCCGAAAGCGGCTTCGCAACATAATTTTCAATATTACAAAATCAGTATACACTTCCGATTTGTTTAAATTTTTTAATCAATAATAGTACTTCTAACGGTGAAAATGTTGATGTAAAAAATAAAATGTATGTAAACGAAACCGTTATTGGATATACCACAGAGTTAAAAACCCTTCCGCCCGGCCGAAGGCCCGTTATTAAGAAAAATATTGTTTGACAGAAAAAACTTTTATTATTCAGAATCTATAGCTAATTATTGAAGAAATGACAAAATATAAAAAAAAAATATTGGCTGAATAAACTTTTACAACAGTGAAATTAGTTTTTAGGTGAATATTCACAACAGTTATTTATTTGAAATTATGAAAAATAACCCAAATTATTTGGGTTATTTTTAAAACGGCTGTACGATTATTCGTACAGTCGTTTTACCCTCAAAAAAAGTAGATTGTGAACATGCTGCACTTTATTAACAGCACACTGAAATATTTAGCTAGAAGAAATTTACGTTTCACTAAATTATGGAAATTACACAAAAAAATTCGAAAATTCACCAAAAAATCCAAAATTTCACCAAAAATTAAAAATTTCACCAAAATTCTAAAATTTCACCAAAATTCTAAAAATTCACCAAAATTCTAAAATTTCACCAAAATTCTAAAATTTCACCAAAAATCAAAAATTTCACTGAAATATTTAGCAAGAAGAAATTTATGTTTCACTAAATTATGGAAATTTCACAAAAAATCCGAATATTCTGTTATGGATACACAACCCATACACTCTAATAAACTCCCGTTTGCCTAAATTAATAAACTACTGATTAAGACTTTTAAGTCAGCATAAATGCATTGAAATATAAAAACAAAAAGAAGTATGCATGCATAAAAATCATTTATAAACAAACTACTCATATTTCTGTAAAACTGCTGACTGAATGTCTACCACAGTTTTTATTCATAAACAATTCTTAATAATCTTAAGCTTATAAGAATATTGTAAAATAATTAAAGTTTTAGTTTTATAAGAACCTCAAGACAATAAAGTCAAAATATTAAATAAACGTTTTTTAACGATTTAACTGGCGCAGTCGGTAGGATACTCGGGTATCCTTGTGTATATTTCGTATATATAAGTGCAAATTATATATGCTGAGAAGCAAGCGATATTAAGTGTTTCAACATTTTTTACCGAGTATTCGAAAAAAAAAAAAATAGTAATGTATATATATATATATATATATATATATATATATATATATATATATATATATATATATATATATATATATATATATATATATATTGATGATATAATTCCTACCCTAATGTTGTATAATGAACAAGCACAAAGGATGTGCATCAACATAATAAAAAGTAAACTGATGGGTAAGGCTCGAAGAGCAATGGAAATACATCCACACTTAAATATTTGGAGTGAAATAAAGGCAATGTTGGAAACCAATTTCGGAGGTTTTCAAACAGCTGATCAGTTATATGAAGAATTGCGAGCGGCGCAATACAGAGGAAGTACAATTAACTTCCACAACTATATATTACAAAAGTTGGCAATTTTGAACCAAAAAAGCAGGCAAGAAGGAAATATTCAGGACGTTGAACGGAACATACAAACTGCACTAAAGGTGTTTACAACAAGATTACCCGTACACATGAGAACGGTTCTTTGTTCTCTAAAACCTCGAACCATGAAGGAAGCTATGCACGAGTTGGCCCAATCAGGGTTCTTGAATGAAGAAAAGGGCACCGACAAGAGGGAAGAAAGAAATAATTGGCAGCCTAAGACCAATTATAACAAACAACAGGACAACAAACAACACAACAACAGGCAACAAAACAACAGATGGCAACAAAACAACAGATGGCAACAAAACAATAGATGTCTACAAAATAATGATCAACATAACAATTGGCAACCTAAGTTTTACACACCAACAACACAGCAACAACCGAAACCGATGGACGTTTCAACAATTCAGACGAGAAGACAAAACCATCATGGTCAGCAGTCCAGAGAAGCGGAACGTAATTGTAAGTGTTTGAATTTTGATTATAAAAATTATGTTGGACAGAACAGACAGAATTACGAACCTCATGAACCAGGAAATTTTCCTGTAATGGCCTCTCAGCCAAAAGACCCGGGAGACTCGGACTCCCATATATCCTATTTAGAGGAAAATCAAGGTCCTTGCGACTATTAATTGACACAGGATCGACTGAAAACTTTTTTAATATTGACCACTGTCCTCCACAATTTATCAAAAGGTTAGAAAAACCCATATCGATTAAAACAGCTTCAGGAACTTTTAATATTTCCCACGAAGGTACTATACCAAAAGACAGTATGCAAATACCATTAGTTTCAGATACCACTTTCGGTTTATACAAATTTCATGATTTTTTCCATGGACTTTTAGGACATTTGACTTTAAGATTAAACAAAGCAACAATTAGTTACGAAGAAAAAACTTTAAAAATAAATGGAAGGACATTAAAGTTATATTATGAAGGAGATGACGAGGAGACGACAGTTTCAGATGATATGAATCGGTTACCAAAATTTTATAGTATTGAGCAATTAGGTAATACTAATGATCCTTTACGTTTAGACCATTTGAATTCCGAAGAATCAAAAGCTATTCGTATCTTGATTCAGAAACACGAAGATGTTTTCTATCATAAAGGTGATGATTTGACCTTTACAAATGAAGTAAAACATAAAATTGATACAGGACTGACAGGTCCCATATATTCTAAAACATATAGATATCCTAGTATTCATACAGAAGAAGTAGAAAAACAAATGAACGAAATGTTAGAACAGGGAATCATAAAACATTCAAATTCAACATATAACGCACCCATATGGATTGTCCCTAAAAAAGAGGACAAAGTAGGTAACAAAGAATGGCGTATAGCCATAGATTACCGCAAATTGAATCAGGTTACTAAGGAAGATAAATATCCTATAGCACGAATAGATGATATATTAGACAAACTAGGTAGAGCGAATTATTTTTCGACATTGGATCTTACCAAAGGATTCCATCAAATAGAAGTAGAACCTGAAGACCGCGAAAAAACAGCTTTCTCTACACATAATGGTAATTTTGAGTTCATTCGAATGCCTTTTGGACTTAAGAATGCTCCATCGACTTTTCAGCGCATGATGAACAATGTTCTTAGGGAACATGTTAATAAAATCTGTGTTATTTACATGGACGACATCTTAGTATTTTCGACTTCCTTACAAGAACACATTAGTGGCTTAGAAAAAATATTTACTACATTGAGGAAAGCAAACTTAAAAGTGTCTTTGAATAAAAGCGAGTTCTTGAAAAAAGAAACTGAATTTCTGGGACATATAGTTACGAATGAAGGCATAAGGCCAAATCCTAATAAAATAGAAGCTATTAAAAAACAACCCATTCCAAAAACGGTTAAGGAAATACAAAGTTTCTTAGGAATGAGCGGTTATTATAGAAAGTTTATACCAAATTATTCCAAAATTGCAAAACCTTTAACGATCCGTCTTAAAAAGGACGCAGTTATTAACGTAAATGATAAGGATTATAGGGAGAGTTTTGAGAAATTAAAAAATATTCTAATGTCAGATATGATATTAAAGTATCCTGACTTTAATCAGAAATTTGTATTGACAACGGATGCAAGTAATTATGCCTTAGGCGCAGTACTTTCACAAAAGAAAGGGCCAATAGCATTTGCATCAAGAACGCTAAATAAACATGAATGTAATTATTCAACTATCGAGAAAGAATTGCTGTCAATAGTATGGGCAGTAAAACAATTTAGACATTACCTTTACGGAAGAAGATTTGATTTACATACAGATCACAAACCTTTAATATGGTTAGCAAACTTAAAAGAACCTAATTCTAAACTTATTCGATGGAAAATCAAGCTCAATGAATATGAGTTCGATATATCGCATGTACAAGGTAAAGAAAACAAAGTAGCGGATGCACTTTCAAGAATTAGAGAAACTAACGTAAACCAAAAATACTATTCACAATGCCAAATATGTGGTAAAAATAACAGAGATAAAACTAGCGAAAATCAACATATGTTGATGCATGAAGGAAAAACAAATTGCCCTTTATGTGAAAAAACTTATGCAACAATAAGTGTATTAAATAAACATTTAAGAGAAATACACTCTAGGGAAGATCTTGTGAAAAACCCAAGAAACCCTTATAGTAAAAGACAAACAACTAGTAGAGTAGACATTTTAGAAAGCATTCCAGTCATTGAAGATGACAATCAAACTGTACATTCTGCTGAAGAAGACAGTTCAGACTTGTTTAAGGTTACAGAAAAACCTTTTCAAAGTTTTAAAAATCAAATTATCCTTAAAAAAGGAGATTTATGTAGAATTGACGAAGATATAATATTTTCTAGTAATAGAATAGTATATAATTATACAGAACTTAATTCTGATCTGGTAGCGCAAATATTAGACAAAATCATACTATTTAAAACAGTGGCATTATATTGTCCTGACAAAGAGGATTTAATAAAACTTCAAAATGAATTCAAAAACAGAAAATCTAACCCTAATAATATTATTGAAGCTGAAGTATTCTTAACTAAACATATTATTGAAGACAAGAATATTGAAGAAATATTAGAAATAATAGCTAAACATCATAGGTTTGATAATAATCACCCTGGAATAAACAAAACATATGAAGATTTAAAACAATCATATTACTATCCAAACCTGAAAAAAGAAATAACTAAATTTATTAACAATTTGTAACTTTAAACATGAAAGAAACCCTATTAAGCTACCTTTGGAGAAAACAGAAACTCCAACAGGACCTTTTCAAATATATCATTCAGATATATGGTATATAAATAACAATCAAATGTACGTAACAATGATAGACAAATTTACAAAATACGCAATGATTGAAGAAATTCCTGAAAGAACAACTTTGACATTGATTAAAGCTTATTTAAAACTGTTTCTTTTGATGAAAAAACCGAATAAAATTATATTGGATAATGACGGCGGCTTTAGATCGCCATTGTTTACAGATTTTTTGGAAAAACAAAATATTGAATATCATTTTACTACTCCAAATAGACACACAGGTAATTCTGATGTCGAAAGACTTCATGGAACCTTGAATGAACAGATAAGAATTTTGAAGATTAGAGAACAGGAAAATGACATTAACATTAATATTGATTTACCCATACAAGCCTTAAGTGCTTATAACAATTTGATACATTCAACTACTGGCAAAAAGCCAATAGATTTACATTTTTCAAATAGAGTTGACACAAAAGAAATATATGAGAGAATGGACAATAAAAAACAAAAAACTTTAGATTACATAAATAGAAATAGACACGATGATAGAATCAATACTAAATATGCCAAAAACGTAGGAAACGATGGAAAATTGGATCAAAAAATTAAGAAAGTTAAGGCAAAACAAATTAATCCTAGAAAGTATATTCATAAGCAAAATCTTTATCATAAAGATCAGTTTATTAAAGAGAAAAAATATATTTCTAGATCTTTGGAGGTTCTTGTTGACGATACTGACGATCAACCTGGCCCTAGCACAAAAACTACTGACAACTGATTTGAGTTATGGAAATGGATTTACTTTGATACAAACAGGAGAAGTAGCTCTTATTGAAAATTATTCTAAAATACTACATATATTCAACACAGAAAAATATTCCGAATATGTGAAGAAATTGAAGTTTAAAATAGAACCATTAAAGAACGAATATTTAAATCATCAAATTACACATATTGAAAATCAATTATATTCGATTATACCAAGACATAGACGGATTAGAGGACTAGTAAACGTACTTGGAACGGGACTTAAATGGATATCAGGTGTTATGGATGATAACGACCGAATTGAAATAGAAACTAAGTTAAATATCATAACAGAAAATAACAAAAACATTATCGAACAAGTTAATAAACAAGTTACAATAAACGAACATTTTGAAAATCAACTTACAAAACTGGCTAACTTGGGAAATTTACAAACTTTATCTATTATACAAAATAAACAATTAATCAATGAAACTCTAACACAAATTAAAAAAATTGAATTACAATACGAATTAGATCACATAGAAAAAATAATCGAACAAGTCAGAGAATTATTATTGGCTTCTAAATTAAGGACTCTTAATAGAGACATACTTACCGATCAAGAGATTAACGACTTTAACATTACAATAGACAAACTTGAAAACATCGAATTGGATGTTGCATTGCATGATAAAAACATAATTTTTGTAATTAGGATTCCTAATATGGAAACTGAAACCTATAAAGAAATTGTAATCCAACCAATTCCAAACAAAAATAAAAAACAAATTGTATTAGATAATAAGAACTATATTGTTAAGCAAAACACTTTTTATGAAAAAACTAACAAAAAATCAGATTTAAAGAAAATTCAAGATAACTGTATTCAAAATATATTTAATCAAAATCAAATGATATGTAATTATGAAATTAACACTTTAACGGAGGTGATAGAGATTGGAATAAATGTTATTGTAGTAATTAACGGAAACTTTGATGTAAATCATACTTGTAATAAGTTCCCACTTACCTTAAATGGAAACTATTGTCAAATTTATTTGGATAAATGGTATAATAAGAAAAATTATCAAGACACTATTATTGTTCCAAATCCTATTAGAAATATAACCACTAATGAATCAATAACTTTGGAAGAATTACATTACAAACATATTGAAAATATCAAAATTATCAAAGAATTAAAATATCATGAAAAAATACAGTATGTATCTATTACCACTGTTATAATAATAATTATTATTGTCTTATGTATCTATACCTATATTAAGATTAAAGGAAATAAGAAAACTCAAGTTACAGTGAACTTACCCATAATTCCTTTGGAAAATGGGCAAGCATCTTCGTCCGAGGGTGTTATGGATACACAACCCATACACTCTAATAAACTCCCGTTTGCCTAAATTAATAAACTACTGATTAAGACTTTTAAGTCAGCATAAATGCATTGAAATATAAAAACAAAAAGAAGTATGCATGCATAAAAATCATTTATAAACAAACTACTCATATTTCTGTAAAACTGCTGACTGAATGTCTACCACAGTTTTTATTAATAAACAATTCTTAATAATCTTAAGCTTATAAGAATATTGTAAAATAATTTAATTTTAGTTTTATAAGAACCTCAAGACAATAAAGTCAAAAGATTAAATAAACGTTTTTTAACGATTTAACTATTCACCAAAGATCCAAAAT
Organism: Protophormia terraenovae; assembly: GCA_951394005.1. Taxonomy (NCBI): domain Eukaryota; kingdom Metazoa; phylum Arthropoda; class Insecta; order Diptera; family Calliphoridae; genus Protophormia; species Protophormia terraenovae. The sequence continues at coordinate 2,205,586 of OX596078.1, read as the reverse complement.
TTCACCAAAAATTAAAAATCTCACCAAAAATCAAAAATTCGAAATTTCACCAAAAATACAAAATTTCATCGAAAATGCGAAATTTCACCAAAAATTAAATATATCACCAAAAATTCGAAATTTCAACAAAAATCCAAAATTTTACCAAAAATTAAATATTTCACCAAAAATTATTTACCACTGGTTGCAGATCTCTAATGCACTGACTATAGTCGGATCCTACGCATTACATCTAAACCTAGAAACTCATGGAAGTTCTCGCGAACCAAATAAACCAAGTGCACTTTTAAGAGGTAGCAGTGCCGAGGATCTGCATGGTTAGTTAGTGCTTAAATAAACTAATCGTAGTGGATTTCAACCCACACATAAAACCGGTGGAAACTATACTCACAGTATTGGTCAACCAGAATGAGGGTCTGGATACAAGTCAGTGGAAGTTATTAATTTCTCTGACTTGTAAAGAGAACCTCGGAAGGGACTTCAAGTTTGCTATAGACCAGGAGTCTTTCAGGAAATTGGAGAAAATTTCACGGGCACTACCAGGTTCCGGTATCCGAAATCTGACAGTAGCAACGAGGGTTGCAAGTGATGCAAATTAACTTGCATCACTGTGAAGCAGCCTCAATCGAATAAGCAATGAACCTTACTGACTCCAAAGTGGATGTGGCCTTAATTCAAGAGCCCTGGATTAACAACTTCAGGGTATGTGGATTAAGTGTCAAAGGGTATACACTTTTACCATCCATTGAGGATAAGGTAAGAACGTGTATACAGGCTAGGAATGAGTTGAAATTTACAAATTTTCATTCTTTCAGCAATAGAGACCTAACGGTCGTACAGAGAGAGGAAAGAGACGGGAGAAGACTCGCACTCGCTTCGGTATATATGCCCTACGATGCAACCAACCCACCGGGCGATATGTTGAACAAATTAACGGAGTACGCAAAGAGAAGAGGCATATATCTGGTACTCTGTTGCACACATATTCAGAACTAAGGATAGGGAGGCAGTTATAGATATAACACTGACAAACTTTAGGAGCGATTATGTTTTGAACTGGAGGGTAGATAGTGAATGTTCCTTTTCGGATCATAATAGGATATCCTTCCATTTAAATTTCGCGGGGTCAAAAGGAGAACCATATAGGAACTCCAGGAGAACAGATTGGAACTCCTTTAGGGCCATTATGAATAGTGAACTAAACGCCGCTCCAGGATGGCAATTGTCATCAGAGGGAGTTGAGAGTTTAGTGGAGGATTTCACAGGGAAAGTTAGGAATAGTTATGAACTAACTTGTCCGGTAATATTTCTGGGAAAGAGGGAACAGCCTAAATGGTGGACCAAGGAACTTAGGAACCAAAGGTCAACCGTCAGGAAGCTGTTCAATAGGGCAAAACAAACACGTAAGTGTGAGGATTGGAACAGCTGTAGGGAAAGTTTTAATAGGTATAAGGCAGACATAAAGAGAGCAAAGAGGGACTCATGGAGGAACTACTGTGAGTCCATCATCCGTAAATGAGTTATCCAGATTCAGGCGAATTGTATCCAAGGATCCAACTGCTCGTGGATATATTCAGCGCGCGGATAACTCATGGACGGAGTCTTGCTCTGAGTCTCTGAGTTTACTTATGGAAACTCATTTTCCAGGCTGTAGAAAATTAGAAGCAGATACACAGGCAGGGGGAATCTTTAGATTCTCAGAATGTATATCTGATAGGGAAATTAGTGAAGTAGTCAGTGACATTGTCTCGATGGACAAGGTAGTATGGGCGGTGAATACCTTTGAACCTTACAAGTCACCTGGTCCAGACGGTATTTTTCCAGCCATGCTACATAGGTAAGAATTGGGGCCCAGAGATGTGCTTCGATTGACATTACAGGTGCCATAAGAAGCACATCTCAGGCGGCACTTGACGTCATTCTGCATCTCCTACCCACTGAGGTGTTCGTGATGGGAATGGCTGCAAGGAGCCTGCTTAGCTTAGTGAACTAGGACTCATAGCATCAATCAGAATAAGACATTCCAAACTTCTAAACGAAATCAACCTTGGTTGGCATGCCCTGACTCCTTTCGGGTCCACGGATTACATGTGCACGGAGGTTGATTTCGGGGAAAATCCTACACTGATTATCCCAAATAGGGACCAATGGTCAGGAAAGGAGAAACTATTCTGTGGAGCATCGGTATTCACTGATGGATCCAAAATGGATATAGGAACATGTGCAGGTGTTTATCTGTTTGAAGAGAATGTCAGGGAATCGTATAGGCTCTTGGATAGTTGCAGTGTGTTCCAGGCACAAATTCTAGGTATTCTTAGGGTCACGGAATTGATAGCAAGGAACATCGAAGAGAATACGGAGGTAACTCTGTATGTAGATAGCCAGGCGGCGCTAAAGGCCCTGAAAGGACATTTTGTCAAGTCCAGGTTAGCTAGCGACTGTAAGAAGGCTCTTAGGAGATTGATGAGCAATTATCGTATTAGACTCCACTGCGTACCGGGTCATTGCGAGATAATGGACAATGACGTAGCCGATGAATTAGCTAGGAACGGCTCAGCTTTGGATGGTGCTGTAAGTGAAAGTGGTAGGTGGTCTCACACCACTTTCACTTACAACCACCATAGGTTTTTACTTAAGGTTGATTAGAGAGTGGATTCAGGATAGAACCAATCATGCATGGAATCGTAGAACGGACTGCAGATTATCAAGGATCCTATGGCCTAGATACAAATCTACTATTAGGCATGAAAAGGGGAAACCTGAAAACTATGATAGGTATTCTAACAGGTCATTGTCCTATAGGGGGAATGACAGGGAATTGGGAGATAGGTTCCTCCGGTCTTTGTAGGATGTGCGAAGATAATGAGGAGATAGAGACGGTGGAACATATTTTATGTCACTGTCCATGTCTACAACTAATTAGGCAGAAATGGCTAGGCAGTCGATTCGTCGACGATAAAGATTGATATGAGTAGCTTAATAGGATTCGTCATGGGAATAGGCTAGCTAAGAAGGTGTCGTTGGCTTACAGCGAATGAAATAGGGCGGTAATATTTCTTTCTGTCCTTAGTCTTTTCAATTATTTTCTTGGTCTCAGCTTTCTAATATTTTTCCTTTCTTAATTTCACTTTATCACCACTACTACTTGTACTCGATGGACAAGGTAGTATGGGCGGTGAATACCTTTGAACCTTACAAGTCACCTGGTCCAGACGGTATTTTTCCAGCCATGCTACATAGGTAAGAATTGGGGCCCAGAGATGTGCTTCGATTGACATTACAGGTGCCATAAGAAGCACATCTCAGGCGGCACTTGACGTCATTCTGCATCTCCTACCCACTGAGGTGTTCGTGATGGGAATGGCTGCAAGGAGCCTGCTTAGCTTAGTGAACTAGGACTCATAGCATCAATCAGAATAAGACATTCCAAACTTCTAAACGAAATCAACCTTGGTTGGCATGCCCTGACTCCTTTCGGGTCCACGGATTACATGTGCACGGAGGTTGATTTCGGGGAAAATCCTACACTGATTATCCCAAATAGGGACCAATGGTCAGGAAAGGAGAAACTATTCTGTGGAGCATCGGTATTCACTGATGGATCCAAAATGGATATAGGAACATGTGCAGGTGTTTATCTATTTGAAGAGAATGTCAGGGAATCGTATAGGCTCTCGGATAGTTGCAGTGTGTTCCAGGCACAAATTCTAGGTATTCTTAGGGTCACGGAATTGATAGCAAGGAACATCGAAGAGAATACGGAGGTAACTCTGTATGTAGATAGCCAGGCGGCGCTAAAGGCCCTGAAAGGACATTTTGTCAAGTCCAGGTTAGCTAGCGACTGTAAGAAGGCTCTTAGGAGATTGATGAGCAATTATCGTATTAGACTCCACTGCGTACCGGGTCATTGCGAGATAATGGACAATGACGTAGCCGATGAATTAGCTAGGAACGGCTCAGCTTTGGATGGTGCTGTAAGTGAAAGTGGTAGGTGGTCTCACACCACTTTCACTTACAACCACCATAGGTTTTTACTTAAGGTTGATTAGAGAGTGGATTCAGGATAGAACCAATCATGCATGGAATCGTAGAACGGACTGCAGATTATCAAGGATCCTATGGCCTAGATACAAATCTACTATTAGGCATGAAAAGGGGAAACCTGAAAACTATGATAGGTATTCTAACAGGTCATTGTCCTATAGGGGGAATGACAGGGAATTGGGAGATAGGTTCCTCCGGTCTTTGTAGGATGTGCGAAGATAATGAGGAGATAGAGACGGTGGAACATATTTTATGTCACTGTCCATGTCTACAACTAATTAGGCAGAAATGGCTAGGCAGTCGATTCGTCGACGATAAAGATTGATATGAGTAGCTTAATAGGATTCGTCATGGGAATAGGCTAGCTAAGAAGGTGTCGTTGGCTTACAGCGAATGAAATAGGGCGGTAATATTTCTTTCTGTCCTTAGTCTTTTCAATTATTTTCTTGGTCTCAGCTTTCTAATATTTTTCCTTTCTTAATTTCACTTTATCACCACTACTACTTTCTCTATCAATTCTTCGAAGGGACTCACATTGGACCCCTGGGTCTCCGAGTGGATGCACAGGAACTCTTCCGAGAACTGTGCAACCTTTTTCTACCAACCTGGATCTACCCGCCAAAGTTTTTCTCAGAAAGAATCTATTTAGTTAGAAACTTCCTCATGCAAATTGTGAAAACCTTTACTTCAATAGTTCTCGAGATATACGATAATTATTATTTATTTTCTATGGGGTGTTCCACCACCCTTGGACCAACCCGCCAAAGTTTTTCTCAGAAAGAACCTATTTAGTTAGAAACTTATTCATGCAAATTGTCAAGACCTTCACTTCAATAGTTCTCGAGATATACGATAATTAATATTTGGTTTGTATGGAGGGTACCAACTCCCCTGTGCCTACCGACCAAATTTTTTCTCAGGAGGAAAAAATTTGGTCGGTAGGCCTATTTAATCAGGAACTTATTCATCACCACTTAGTACTCCCTTTCAATGACAACACAATGTTAAAATCATTACTTTTTCAGTTCTTTTTTTTGCTGGATATATAAAAGAGTTGACTGAGTGATGGACTGATTTACTTGGTGATTTTAGATCCACTAAAACGGGATTTTTTGAAAGTCGAATGTTTAGGGGGTAAAACGGGTAAAATCGGTAACCTCATATCTCCTAAATTTATATAGATACAATAAATAATAAATTAAATAGTTTGAATGTTTAATAATATTAATAATAATAATAATAATAATAATAATAATAATAATAATAATAATAATAATAATGATAATGATAATTCTAAGACAATATTAAATTATTAAATTTAAAAAAAAATGAGACAATATTAAAATAAAAAAGGGTATTGTGAACCAATTTGACTGATTTAAAAAAACCGAAATTCGTAAAAAATATTTATGATCGATCCGTGCAAGAACGAAGTCCATAGCTTAAATAGTATCTGCAAAATCGTAATAACGTTTTTTGGCCTATAACTCGGTAAATACTGGATTGACTTGGTTCACTTTTTAAAAACATAAAATAAAGAAAAGTTGTGAATTTTCAGTGAAAGAACGAAGCCTCTAGCTTACATAGTTTCTTCAAAAAGTTGAAAAAACGATATTATACGCCATAGTTCATTGTTGTTGTTGTTTTTCAGCACCCATCAAAATAACAATTTTAAGGGAAACGCACATTAAATAAATAAAATAAAGTTTGCCAATTACTCGGTTGTTTATTAGCCGATTTGATTGATTCAAAAACCCGAAATTCAAAAAAAATATTTGTGACTGATCTATCTATAAATTAAGATCGAAAATTGGTAAAAAAAAAATATATTTTGGCCAATATCTCGGTTAATAATGGACCGATTGAGTTCATTTCTTCTACATTAAAATTTCTGATCTTTTTTCGTAAAAATAAAGCCAATAGCTTATAAAGGGGATTCAGAAAATCGAAAACCGGGTTTTGAAAATATCTTGTCCATCTTTGAACCGTTTTTTTTTCAAATTTAATAAAAACTTTTAGAAGAAATTTCTGATCTTTTCATATATATATCATGTACCTATGTTATAGGAAGGCTTTATAAATGCCATTTACTGCATTTTTAAGCCAAAAAAAAAAATAATAATAATAAATAAATAAAAAAAATCTTTTCATATATATATCATGTACCTATGTTATAGGAAGGCTTTATAAATGCCATTTACTGCATTTTTAAGCCAAAAAAAAAAATAATAATAATAAATAAATAAAAAAAACGGTTTTTTAGACATATCTCCTCTATTTATGAACCGATATTGCTGAATTTCAATAGCAAAATTTTCGAAAGATTTCCGATCGTTTGATATATATATATTATATATGGCTATTGTCGGTGGGCTTCATAAACGCCATTTCAACCGACGAACTCACGGACGGACGGACATCGTCCTATCGACATAATTTCTTATAAGGATCAAGAAAATGTAAAATGTTTTTCTCTCCGACAAAAATTGCGGAAATTACAAACGGAATGACAAACTTATATATACCATTTACACCTGTGGTGAAGGGTATAAAAATGAATTAAGGTAAATATCAAATACAGTCATAGTCATATATATTTACACTTTTTCAAATTTTTTGAACATTTTGAATAGAAGTCAAATATTTTTGTTGTTATAAAATATTTTTAAATAATTTTTTTGTTGTTATGTAGCCTGAAATGTCCAGAATATATTGTGGTAGTTTTTGAAAAGGTCGCGGCATTAATTTCTGAAATAAAACGAAAAACTCGTATTAACTTTTCATTTCAAAAGTATTTACACAAATTTTTTACACTTCAAAATTATTTACACAACTTCAAAAATCAATTCATTTTCGCTCAATATCGCAAAAGATGACTAAAAATATTGTCTATAAGATATTATATAATCTTGAGATTCAAACCCAACTTTAATAAGTCGCAAAAATAAAATCCTAGTGCCAAAAATTATGAATAAAGTTATCAGAGCGATTTTGAGATTTAAACGAAGTTTTAAAATGCTACATCGTCATTATGGTTTGAAAAAATAATGGGAATATTTAAAGGCTGGTATAATCCTTAATAAGAAGATATAATTTTATGAAAATTAAAACATTAAGAAAAATCTGTCAGAAAAATTTAACATAGCTTAGAATATTTCCAACATTCTCAGTGGTCATCCATTTGTTCAGCGAGAAAGTATGATAATTTAAAAGGTTATAGTGTTTACAATATAAAATGTGTAATATATTGATTCAATATTTGTTTTTGTGCAACAAAATTTGCGGCTTTAGAAAAAATTTATGTAAAAATAATTGATTTATTTTAATTGATTGAAAATTCAATACAAAAATAAAATGAATAATAATGTAGTCTGGTAATATTTTGAAATCGCGTATTAGGCTAGGTTAGGTTGAAAAGGTTGGCGTATTCACGCTTCCACCCAGAGACCAAAATGGTTCATTGTGATTCCTTTAAGAAATAGAAAAAGAAAAAGAGAATAGAACATAGATAAAGAAGCGAATAGTGGAACCTAAACCCTAGCAATTAGTTCTGATTGCCCCTAAGCCATCTTATTCCCATTACAAATCCTATGAGATTATGAGAAGCCCTACGCAATGACAGAGAATGTGCTCCACTGTATCTAACTCCTCTACATCATCGCACGACCTGCAAAAATCTGTCGTGCCAATGTCCCTTTTACTCATCATGTTCCCTAGTGAGAAGTGACCAGTAATCATTCCTACCATGATTCTTATACCACTACGACTCATACCCAGAAGGTGTTTCGAATCTGACAGTTTAACACTAGGCCAAATCCTTTACTATCAGCCCAAAGAGACAATTCCCGTAGACCTGATTGCATGACCTCACTGATCGTTGATAGCCTCAATCCTAATATTATTAAAGGCCCCTTCAATGTCGAGGAAAGCTGCCATGGTATATTCCCTATGCAACAAACCTCACTCTATGTAACTCACTACATCATGTAAAGCACTCTCTACAGACTTACCCTTCAGGTAGACGTGCTGAGCGTCACTGATTATGTGAGTCCCCAATCTATCCCTAAGATGCAGATCAATCAGTCTCTCCATTGTCTTCACTAAGAAAGACGATAGGCTGATTGGCCTGTAATCCTTGGGTTTCGAGTGAGTCGGTTTACCCGCCTTGGGTATGAAGATGACTCTAACCTCTCTCCACCCCCTGGAAATGTATCCTTACCTAAGACACTCCCTAAATATATCTACAAGTAGAGAGATGGCCATATCATTGACATTCTGCAACATGGCCGGAAAGATTCCATCTGGGCCCAGAGATTTATATGGCTCAAATGTACTCACCGCCCATGTTACTTTGTCTCTAGTAACCATCTCTCTAATTGTGTCGTTATCCCTCTCATCCGAGCCGGATAATTGTAGGTTATCACTGACACTACTGGATCGCGACCCAGACTCAATATCAGTACAGCCTGGAAAATGTGTCTCCATAAGTAAATTGAGGGACTCTGAGCTAGACTCTGTCCACGAATTGTCCGCGCGTTGTGGGTGATTCTCGTGTGAGAGTTTGTTGAGTGCGGACGTGTCTTAAATCGCTTGCGATTGGTATTTTTGAAAAGTGTGAAAGTGTTAAGTGCTAAAAGTGATAAGTGCCTTTCTGCTGAGTCATTGTTTTGGTGCTCCGCTGACAATTGACTGGAGGTGTCTCAAAAACCCCGGCAGAAAGTAAGGTTAGATACGAACTTTCCTGAAGATTGGCGTTGCCACATTATTGAGCGCCGCTGGTATTACCACACTGTTGTCGACTTTGACTGTCTCTGGCTTTCGGTTTTTGCTCTTGCTAAGTGGAATTTGCTGCCCCCTGGTGAGATTTCTTGTTGACGGTTTGGTTCTGTACTTGACTTTGGCCTGAGCGACGCCTTAAGAAGGGAAGGGTCTCGAGCTACCTGGTCGATGCTGTATTTGCGGAGGGTGTGAATTCTGGTCTCGCCAAGGTTGTGGTTGAAAACTGCAGTCGCTTCGAGGCCATCCTCATGCGTGTTGTTGCGGAGAATGAGAGGCTAAGGGGGCGACTGGAGGCATACGAAGCTGCTGGTGGGCGGGTTGTACCGGTGGGTGGTAGGGAGCATGCCATGCCCTCTGCTCTCATTGGTGTGTCTCGTCCGGCGGCGCGTATGGCTCCTGTCGCTTCTCCAGTGGTTGCGCAGGCTCCGATTAAAGCGGTGGAGACCTGGTCGGTCGTGGTTAGGGGCAGAGGTGGCTCTTCAGCTAAGGAGGTCGTCAGTAAGGTGGTTGACGAAGTAGGCCCAACTCTCGGCGTGCGGGTCCATGAGATCCGGGCCACACGTGACGGTGCGGTGATTTGTACCCCCTCGGTTGCGGAGAATAATGCGAAATTTGCCGAGGTTGGCCTGTAGGTGTCGGTGCAGGACAAATTAGGGCCCCGGGTCGTCGTACAGCGGGTCCATACCGAGATTACCACTGACGAATTTATGAAGGAGCTGCACGAGGTGAATCTGAAGGGTGCGATGTCGTATGAGGTCTACAAGCGTAGCATTTGCCTGGTGAGTAGTCCTTGGAAGGCTGGTGGTGCGTCCCAAGTAAATGTAATTCTGGAATGTACTGAGCGTGTGAGGGAGCAGTTGTGCATTAGCGGTGTTTATATAAGATGGTTCCGCTTCCAAGTGAGGGTTCAGGATGCTGTTCCCGCTTGCTTCCGCTGCTTGGGTTTCGATCACAGGGTACGTGACTGCCGGATGATGTTTGCCGCCGCTGCGGCTCTGCTGGTCACTGGGAAAATCAATGCCCTATAGGGCACGAACTTTAGATGACCAAGTTGAGCAGATAGATCGGTGTATGTGTTTAGCTAACGACACTTCACTTGGCCGATGTCTTAAGACGAAGCCTGGTAAAGTTAGTTGGTGGACCCGAGAGATCGATCAGATGCGAACGACTGTCAGGCGACTCCGGATTCGTTTCCAGAGAGCCAGGCGTACCGGAGCTGATGATCTTGCTGAGCGTGAGACTGACTATCGGTCAAACTTGAGAACGTACACGGACATGATTGTTAGGGTGAAAGAGGACGATTGGAGGAGCTTCGTACGGGACAATAGGGATGATCCATGGGGTACGGTTTATCGTATTTGTAGGGGTAGGAATAATAGGCAGGCTAACATAGAATCTCTACAGGTTGGTGATGTCACATTATCAACTTCGAAAGATTGTACTAACGAAATTTTGAAGGTTTTCTTTCCAAGGGCGGAATCGGATGACTACTCCCCTCTCATTAGGGAAATGGTCATTCCTCCAAACTTGGATAGATCGGAAGTTGAGGACAGTATTTGCCGGGTCAGAAGCAGAAAGTCTCCAGGTATGGACGGTATGACTGGAGAGATGTGTAAAAGCATCTGGAAAGCCATACCTGAGTACTTACAATCTTTGGGAAGTGTATTAGTGAGGGCTATTTTCCTGGGACTTAGAAATGTGCTCGCGTTGTCGTGCTCTTGAAGTCTCCTGATAGAGTGAGGAGTAATCCGCGCTCTTATCGGGGCATCAGTCTCCTTCCAGTACTTGGAAAAGTATTGGAAAGAGTCATGGTGAATCGACTGAAGGAGGACGCCAACGAGAGTACTTCTGAGTTCCAATTTGGTTTCAGGGAAGGTAGAAGTGTTGAGGACGCGTGGATGCATGTTAGGAGTTCAGTTATTGAGTCGTCTGCCAAATATGTCTTAGGCATATTTGTGGGCTTTAAAGGTGCGTTTGACTATCTTTCATGGAGTAGTGTTCTTCGTAGGCTTGAGGAATTGGGCTGTCGGGAGTTAGCTCTATGGAAGAGCTACTTCAGCCGCAGAAAGGCTTGTGTGGTAGGTGCCAGCGACACAGTTTGGAAGGATGTTGTCCGTGGATGTCCGCAGGGCTCCATCTGTGGTCCATTCATATGGAACATAATGATGGATCTACTCATTCTTGTCGAAGTCCAGTCTCGTGCTGAGCTAGAGACTAAGGGTGAGGAGGTCATGCGTGACGTCTGTGAGTGGGGCGATCGTGCAGGCGTCGAAGTGGCGATGGACAAAACTGAGATAATGCTGCTCAAGGGCAGGTTATCTTGGGGTCGTCCTTCACTCATTCGGTCTGGCAACATTAGTCTCAGATATTCGACTGAGGTCAAGTATCTGGGAATAATGATGGGAGAGAGGATGAACTTTTTGATTCATCTTTCTTATGTTAGGGACAATTTGACTGCTGTTGTAGATAAGGTCAGGCGCATCCTTAGGAGTGACTGGGGCCTCAGCAGATGTGCTGTACTACCATATATGAGGGTATATTCGTTGCTTGCGCAGCGTTTGGCGCTCCTGTATGGTATGAGACAGTTATGTCTGTTGTTGGCAGGAACAAGGTCTTGTCGTGTCAGCGGGTTGCTATGCTAGGGTGTAACCCAGTATGCCAGAGGTAATACGTCGTGGTATTATCTTGAAAATCAAAAAGGGACTACCGCTTCTTGTTCATGATTGGTTTTCTGCTTCTGATTTGGCGAATGGGGAGATTGGGCATAGCAAGGCGCTCTTAGACGAGTGTCTTGTTTCTAGGTGGAGGCGTTGGACGAACAGCGACAAAGGGAGGGTAACGTATGAGTTTATACGTGACGCGGACTTCGTACGTGAACGACCTGACTTTAGCTCCGGCTTGAGTCTTGGCTTTTTACTGACGGGACATTGCTCACTTAATGCATTTTTGCATAAAAGAAGTCTTTCCGACTCTCCGGAATGTGGGTGTGGGAGAGGACAGGAAGATTCGTGGCATGTAATTACTACATGCCCTTACTATGATGACATTAGGGATTTAGATGGTATGGGCATAACTAATACCGGAGCGGGATGGGATTATAGTAGGGTCTTAGAGGACGATAGGACTTTTAGAAGGTTGGGTGCGTTTGTTGGTGTGTGCTTTTGTACGTCTATCCGTGTTGATGTTGTGGCGCGTGGCGCGCCACAAGTCCCGAACTATTTGGAGTTCAACTGGTAGTAGTAATTTTTGACTACGAAGTCCGACCGGAGACTTAATTCTAGTACCACGGGAGTCAGGAGCCCCTGGAACCTCGGTTCCAGCCTAACTGTTGGAGTGGCTCCTTGGGGAGCATCGTGGTGGCTGTGGTTTAAACCCAAATCGAGGGGAGGACTTAAGCTTAAGTCCGGTGTGGAGTTTCATTTTCCAACCGGGTGCCGTGACTAGGGTTTGGGGTTTCCCGTGATATTTTGTTTTGAATTGAATTTTTCATTCCCATTTCCCGGGAATTCCCGGGAATCCCGGGAAACTTAAAATATAAGAAAAAAGGAATAATTTTTAATAAAGAATGTTATTTTTTCTATTCAATACTATAATACAACAGTATCAATCACATTTATGATTAATTAACAGAAAATAAAACAATATTGAAGTATGACCTCCAATTTAAAATTTAAAAAATTTTAAATATTTCAAGCTAATAAAATAAGTGCCCATTGTAAGCAAAGGTTCCAAAGATTTAATTCTTTAATTCACTTTTCAAAACCGAATTAAATTTATCATCTCGGTCATTTCTTTGAAGCATTCATAACAATTCAATTCATAGATTTAAATTCTTTGACTTCGCATTAATTAATTGTTTAAAGAATGCACTACCAATTATATTCAAGCTTAAAAAATATTTTGAGTCATTAAAATGTTCTTCTATTTAAATCTTTTACGAATTAAAGAAAAAATATATAAAAAATATAAATATTTCTATTAAATTTGCAGAAGATTAGATTCAACAAGAATTCAATGATTTCTTTATAAAATGATTCAGTAGAACTATAATTTTTAGAATAGCGTTATGGAATAAAAAAAAGCTAGTATTTCTAATATTTAATTAAAAACTGTATACTTCAGACTTTTAACTTAAATAGATTTTAATTTTAAAAAAAGATAAATTCTCATCTGTGGCATAAATTTCAGTATAGTTTTTCTTATCGTTTTAATTCGTTCTAAAACATGAATCTAAAAACTTTTAAAGTTGATTCCCAACAATATTTTGTGGTCAATTGATATACAGTTTTCGGAAATCTAATAAAAATTCATTTAACATTTGAAAGATATTGTTAATCATTTCAAGGCGAATATTTTTGAAAAATAAAATACATTCGTAGTTTAATATATTTACACGTTTTAAATTTTAATTTTGAAAAAGTAGCGGTATGTATTCCTGATGTTAAAAGAAAGGTGTTGTCAATTTTTTATTTGAAAATGTTTTAATAATTCAAAATTAATAATTTATGTTTATTATTGCTAAATATAGTCCAAAATCATGCCTTTAAGATTGTATAAAATCATGTGATACAAACTGGACTTTAATATGTCGAAAAAATCTAAAAAAATTGGCCAAAAAGAAATATGAAAAAACCTTTCAGAGCCAAGAGATTTAAATGAAGTTTGAAAATGGTATATCATAATTAAAATGTTTAAAATTTATAGCAATATGTAGTTAAAAACTGTACTTGAAATGTAAATTGACAAAACAAATCGTTTTTTTCCTAATGAAAAGTCGTCAAATATTAATTTTCATCAGCGATGACATGTTTTTGATTAATATAAGATATCACTTGTACCGAATTTCATGTATGAGTCATTCCATTTAAAACCAACCAGCTGATTTTCTCACCTCTTCCGAATTTGATAATATTTGGTACAATTATTATTCTTGTCAAAGCTAAGACTAATTAAAAATTTCAGATAATTTTATCAAGTGGTGCGCGAAATATCGCGGTTTGAAAGTGCAAAATAGCTCAAAATATGTACAAAGTTGCATACACAAAATTGCAAATATCTTTCGAAGTATTTATTATATAAGATTTATTGAGATGTCATATTAAAGGTATCAAAATTACCTTTAATATGATGTATAACATGACTTTTTTTCTCATTTTGAATTAGTCTTAGTTTTGACAAGAGTAATGATTGTACCAAATATCATTAAATTCGGAGAGGAAAAGTCAAAAATTGGATTTTTTCGTGTTAGTTTTAAATGGAGTGACTCGTATATATTGTATTAACATCAAGAATTGCTTTAGTAAGTAATGTGTTTATAATATAAACTTTATATTTATGTAAAATTTTCACTGAGGCGATAATAACAGTAACACTTTTTGCTATAGGATTATAAAACTACGTGAATATTAAATTTCCCGTTTTCCCGGGAAAATTGAAAAAAATTCCCGGGAATTTCCCGCCCGGGAATTCCCGGACCCCAAACCCTAGCCGTGACACATAGAACGGTAGGAGTTTTAGATAGGCTCCGCCCCTAACCAAGGGGGAAGACATGACCAAATACATGTCTTCAAATTGGTACTCAGATGTGGCAGTATGTCACATTTGGGGGCGTTGGTAGGCGCATTGTACTCACCCGGTGTTAAAACCACCGTGGGGTTGGGCCGTAAGGCAGGTACCCACGTTAATCTGTAACACATCTGTCCTCGCGTTGTATATATCCAGGTGTTACAGGGTCCTTGGATAATATCCGTTTAAATCTAGACAACTCGTTCACAGAGTCCACGGACTCACAGAAATTCACCCATGATGTCCGTTTCGCTCTCCTTATGTCCTTCTTATACTTTGAAAAACTATCCCTATAGGTGCTCCAATAACTTTCGTTACCCGATAGCTTGGCCCTATTAAACAACCTCCTAACTGTAGACCGCTGGTCCCTAAGTTCCCTGGTCCACCATCTTCGCTGTTTGCGTTTGCCCGGATACACTACCGGACAGCTGAGCTCAAAACTATTTCTAGCTACATTCGTGAAATTATCCACTACTGCCTCGATACCCTCAGCTGAATTCCTCCATACCTCAGTATCCCTTAAATCCTTACACATTAACTCATTAAAAGACTTCCAATCTGTCTTCCTAGAGTTCCTATTGGGTTTTCCCCTCGATCCTGCAAGATCCAAACTGAAGGATATCATGTTATGATCCGAAAAGGAATAGTCCATGTTTACCCTCTAGTCCCTAACGAAATCGCCCCTCCGGTTTGCCAGCGTTATATCTATAACTGTTTCCCTATCTTTTGTTCTGAACGTGGGTTCAGATATGAAGATCATAATCAGTTATAAAATTAAAAACTAATTCACCCCTTTTATTGACATCCCTGCTACCCCAGGGATGATCCTAGGATGTGATGCGAACGCATGTACATTCCTCTCATCTTGCAGTGCTTCGCCAACTGCTGCAGAGCGATGCCTGGTGGATCGGCCGCCTCATATGGCATGTACACTGATGCCAGTACAAGCTTCCTGTTTCCTGTAGCTTCCCATTGTACAACCGTTAGGTCCCCACTACTGAAAGAATGAAGAAGATTAGCATTCAAATCTTTCCTAACCATTATACATGTTCGTACCTTTTCCAATGTGGATGGTATGAACAGATTGTAGCCTGCAACTCTTAATCCATATACCCTGGTGTTGTTAATCCAAGGTTCTTGGCTAAGAGCTACATCAACATTGGAGTCAATAAGGAGTCTTGTCAATTCGGTTGAGGCTGCCTCACAGTGATGCAAATTAATTTGCACCACTGTTGTCCTCTTTGGGTCTATCAGACTTAGAGTATCTAATCCTGATAACCCCAATCCCGAAATTGACAACTCCCCCCAGTGACTCCAGCTTTTTTAGAGACTCCTGATCCAGTGCGAATCTGAGGTCCCTACCTTGGTTCTCCTTACAGATGAAGGTGTTGACAAGCTCCCATTGACCTGTAAGAAGACCTTCGTTCTGGTTTTCCAATACTGTCAGAATGGTACCGACCTCTAGAATGGGTGGTGAAACCATGCTGTCACTATTGGACGTAGGGGCAACTCAGATGCTAGTATCACCTCGAGTTTCGCCTCTGGATAAAGTGTGTCGCACTTAGCAACTGCGTTCCTAAGAAATTCAAAAGATTTCTTATTTCCGAAGTTGATGGTTTTGACACCCTTCATCCGGTCTGCGCCTCTGAATAATACCTCATCCGGCCTTCCTTTCACAAGAAAGATTTCCTCAATGAGCCTGTGCTCAATCTATCGCCATTGCTCAACGCTGATCCTCCCATCTGGATAAGCCTTGTCAATGACAGCAGCTTGAATACAATCTTGCATCACTGATTCCCTCGCCTCTTTTGATGTGGATGGCTGTTCATTTCCCGAACCAGCTCTTTTAATTACCTCCTTATGGGGGCCCTTAAGAGGGCTACAGGGCGTATGGACAGCCTTCTTTGCCACCGATGTTTGTTGGTCGTCCCCAGACCTGGCCCTCTTAATGACTCCCTTTTGGGAGCCTTTAAAGGTGCCGGATGGATTCTGGCCAACACTCTTCGATGAAGATGCCCTCATGTCAGAAGTTTTGGCAACTACACCAGTATTGTCCTTACGGGTTACACCAGTGGAGTTGGTAGGCTTCCGACATGTCGCCATCCTACTGGTTGAGGGCTGATCATCTCCAGGCCTAGCACCCCTTTGTGGGTTGCCAGATTTGCTGGATGGTACATGATCAACCTTATCCGTGGTAGATTTTGGTTTACCTGCTGTAACCCGCGGTTACAGCTCTCAAGCTCATCTTCAGAGCCAAGGGTAAGATCCCCGAGTTTTTCCCAGGCGCCGGTCCCAGCGAAGGAATCGGTCGAATAATCAGGAAGATCATCCGTCCCTGATAGCTGGTCCAACAACTGACTTTCCTGTATCAGAATGTCTCGTTGAACCCCCATCATCACATTATCGTCGTCCGTTAACATGTCCGTTTCTGTCCTGTCGCCCTGCGACCGTTCGTTATCTTCCGTCCGATTTTGTTTTGATTTTTAAAGGTCAATTTAAATTCATTTAAATCTTAACTTGGCTTTGATAGGCTTCTTCATCATTTTTTCCACTATTATTAATTTTTTAGCAACTTATTAAAGTTGCATTTGAATCTCAAGATTATATAATATCTTATAGATATGATTTTTATCCATCTTTTGAAATATTGAGCAAAAATGAATTGATTTTTGAAGTTGTGTAAATAGTTTTGGAGTGTAAAAAATGTGTGTAAATACTTTTGAAATGAAAAGTTCATACGAGTTTTTCGTTTTATTTCAGAAATGAATTCCGCGACTTTTTCAGAAACTACTACAATATATTCTAGACATTTCAAGCTACACAACAACAAAAAAATTATTTCAAAATATTGTATAACAACAAAAATATTTGACTTTGTTATGCCTTAATGTTTCTTAAGGCTTTATTACAAATTTTTTGAAATTATGAATTTAATTTTAATTAAAATGGGGTAGTTTTTTAAGAAAGAGTTTAGAGCACTGCGCGAATATAAAGAAAACGACTTATTAGTTTGAGTATATGTTACAAACTGTAACTATTTATTATTTATTTTATATTTCTTAATTTCTTTTTCTTTTCAGCAAAACAGTTACAATTTTTAGTTTCCAGCATATGTACCATTCAGGGTTGCCGAGTAAGTAGTATATAAGTCTATGTAATTTAATTATATATATATATATATATATATATATATATATATATATATATATATATATATATATATATATATATTTAACTAAATTTAAGTAATTATTTTAATTTTAATTAAGTTTTAGTTTAAGTTTAATTTCAATAAAATTCATTATATGTACAAAATAATTAATAACTTAGTTATTATTTAAAAAAAAAAAGGTTATAAAAGGTAAGTTTAAAAAAAAAAAGGATAAAAAAAAAATTATATTACAAAAAAAAAACCATTGTGGAGAAAACCATCAGTGGCCAAAAAACTCCACGATCCAACATGCCGGCCCCATTGAAGGACCGCAGGTCTTCAATCAAGTGGTAGTGGTGCTAGTTTTGAAATTGGTCGTTTAAATACGCCGTATTTTGTTATTACCTCCGACACTCTGACCTTGCCGTCTTGACCTTCTATTACGTGGACGACTCTCCCGGTCAGCCACTCTTGAGGCGGGTAATTGTCCTCGTGGACCACCACTATTTGCCCGACTTGTAGATTGGGCTGTTGCTGGCGCCATTTGCACTTGTCCTGCAACCCCAGGACGTAGTCATTCGACCAGGCTCGCCAAAACCTCTGCTTGAGAGCGCATAGCATTCGCCATCACTTCAAGCACCTCAGCTTGTTGTCGCTGACGGATTCTGGCGGCAGCGAACGCAGACCCTCTCCTATCTCATGGTTTCCATTTCTTCCTGGGTGAGCATGGCATTGTCCACAGCTCGTAGAAGTAGGTATTTCGCCTGCTTCACTGCTGCTTCCCACAGACCTCCGAAGTGAGGTGCCCTGGGTGATATGAAGATGAAGTCGACCTTGTACGACGCTGCGAACGACACGACGTCCCCTTTGTTGCGCTCGAACGCTTCTATGAGTTCCTTCATTGTCCGGCTGGCTCCTACGAAATTGGTGGCGTTGTCGCAATACACCTTGCGAGGAAGACCTCTCCTGGCAGCGAACCTTTTAAAAGAGAGAATAAAAGAATTAGAAGACAAGTCGGAAACTAATTCTAAGTGAACAGCCTTCGAAGTGAAACAGACATATACCGCTATATACATTTTTATAGGTGATCTACCGCGAATACGTAATGATATATTAACGGGACCACAAAAATCTACGCCGACTATCAAAAATGGTCGTAGAGCTCTCACCCGATCGGTGGGTAAATTGCCCATTACTTGGGTCATAAGCTTCGGTTTATAGCGGTAACAGTGAACACATTTACGTACTATTCTGCCACACTCTTCCTTAGCATTTATAAGCCAAATATTTTCCCTTAAAAGGGCTATTAAAGCTTTTGTGCCAGCATGGCAATTATCGAGGTGCAGATTGCGTAAATATCTAGTCACAAAGAGTGTTTTCTTTGGTAATAAAAGTGGGAACTTAGTATTGTTAGGTAATGGCGCATTTAGCAACCTCCCACCTACCCTTAATAGTAAAAAGTTTCGCTTATTTTCTGTGAAATTGTGTATAAATGGTGTTAGTTTCTGTATATTTGAAGGTAACACCAGAGATTTCTGTAATTTCTTAATCTCCTCAGAAAAATATTCTTTCTGGACAATTTCCACAAGTTTATAAAAGGCCCAATTCATTTCTTTCGCAGTAGGGTTTTAAGACTTGGAAATTTAATTTTTCCTACAAAAATCAATAAATCTAAGCGTATAGCTCGTGATTCTCAAAATCTTCTTATATGAAGAATGATCTTCTATTAACTTTTGAAAGACGTTAGTCAAATTCGTAGAATTCTCCACTGCTACGAGAACATTCGTTTTTCTCTTTTCTAAAGACGCTTGGTCCTCTGTCAATTCAAAATGATGATTGACAGACCACATTGAATTTTCTTCCAAAAGAAATGAAGGACCGTTAAACCAAAATCGCATTAGAAATTTTCTTATCGTCGCCAATTGACAACAAAGAATCGTAAATGGCGGAAACCGTGTGGATCATGCTTCTCAAAGCGGGAGCTGAAGGTTTAGTAATTTCAGGGAGATCAAATAATTTTGAAATATTTTTCAAAAATATAAGACAATCATTGTCATAAACTTTCTTCAAACTCGGCAAAGCATTGGGATAATTCTCTTCTCTAACTTGAAACGCTTTTACAGTACCTAAAGCTTCATCAGTCAAGCATGATATCAGGTGGTTAAATTTTTCAATATCTGTTAATGTTGGGTCATTGTGGACCAAATTCTCAAATAGGCTCATAAAGTTTTTGTAGTCGGAATATTTTCCGCTAAATTTAGGGAGCCGCATATTTGGAAGCCTAGAATGATGAGGTTGCATAAAAGAAGTTTCCTGCAAACTCGTTCTTCTATTCTTGGCCTGAAGACTTAATAATAAAGACTTCGTAGTCACACATAAATCTTCAAGCTCGGATCTGTCGTCATTAGTAGGATCTAAAATATCCAATTCGGACTGAAATTCCATAGCTTGAGCGATATGGTCCTTCAAAATTTCTAATCGACAATCGATCTCAAAGGGATTGAAAGAAATAGTCTTCTTTTCACACACTTTGGATTTTCTCTGTAACAGTTTCTCTAAGTTTTCTGAAACAGGAGCTGTTTGATGTTTCTTACCACCAGCAATATCGAAAAACCCACAAAATATATTTCCTCAAACAAATTATCAAATTTTAAATTTTCCCAATAAGGATAAACCTTGAAATTACTAACGCTATTAAATAAATTACAATGCGCTCAAAAACGATTACTAAGAAATTCGAAACCAGTTTCCGAAAATTATAATCTATAAGGAAAAAATTCTCCTAATAAATCGTTTTTGGAAAGTAAAGGTTAGAGGAAATATCACACAAATATAGTACTAAAATCGACAATGCCGGGTTAAATGTTCACAATAAAATATAAAAATCTTATCTCGCCAGCAAATTCGCTCAATTTATTCAAATATATCGCATAAATGTTCCTGTTCTAGAATTTCACAATAAATTTCCTTCGATTTGTTCCAGTTTCAAATGTATATGAAACCTCGTTCGATTTTATATCCGTGTATCGCGACCAGTCTTTGGTAGAAAAGAAAAAAATATTTCACAATATTTTAACAAAAAAAAAATATATATATATATTTTACCAAGTTTCAATGAAAATGTATTTAAATAGCTTAATGTGTTAATTTCTTAACAATATTTATTTTATTTTCACTCACATATAAGATTATTCATTAATAAAATATTCTAAGTCATGTCATGCAATATGTCATAACATGTGTCGCGTATAGACGCAATGTGAATAATCTCTGTGGTAATCTGGTAGCTCTAAATACTTTGAAAATAGTGGCCACACTCACTTTAAGTATGTAATGGCAACACGGAACGAACGGAATGAAACAACAGATGATCAACAACAATAATTTGTGAAATAAAAGAAGCAATTATACGAAAGCAAATAATTAATATTTTCCTTAATTAAATATCACTCGCGAAAAAAAGTGCAAATGTAAATAATAAAAATAATTCTCTACTTTAAAATATTTATAAAAATGCCGACGGTAGTGAATAATTAAACAAATACTTATCCCGTGTAAATTAATATGGATTTACGTGTGTGTGTGTTTTTGTTTGGTTCTATTTTAGCAAGCAATCGCGAACTTGTTTCACTTCGGGCGTTTTTGTTCACAATATTAAATATAAACGAGAGAAAAAGATATAGTCGGTCAAACCCGACCATATGATACCCTACACCATTGTGTACGGTATAATTCAGGGAGGGGTCCTTTATTAGAGTCAAATGTGGACCGATACTCGTAAATGTAAAATAAAACATACGAATTCAGAATATTACGTTGATGCTGACATTTACATTAATTTATTCACTTTTGGGTGATTCCCGAAATGGGGCCTTAAATGGGAGCTATGGTAAATTATGGACCAATCTTTATAAAATTTGGCACTATCATTTATGTTCATATAAAACTTAGTTGTGTCGAATATTAACTTAATTCTAACATTTTAATGGGATTTATGCCCGTTAAGTGATTTTCTGAAAAGGGGTTTATATCGGAACTATGGGTAATTATGGATCGATCTTTTTAAAAATCGCCACACTTATTTGGACTTATATGAAACTTATATGTGCCAAATTTCATTAAAATATTGCTATATTTAAGGGATATATGATCGTTAAACCCTTTTCTGGGAGGACATTTGTATGGGGGCTAAGTGAAATAATGGACCGATCATAACCAATTTCAATAGGCTTCGTCCCTGGACCAAAGGAAATATGTGTTCTAAATTTCATACATTTTGGTTCAAAATTGCGACCTGTAGTTTGATTACAAGGTTTACATGGACGGACAGACGGTTAGACGGACAGACGGACGGACGGACGGACATCGTTAAATTGACTCAGAAAGTGATTCTGAGCCGATTGGTATAAATTAAGGTGGGTCTTAGACGAATATTTTTGGGTGTTACAAACATCAGCACAAACCTATGGTGGTGTAGGGTATAAAAATTAATTTCAAAAGGAAGCGTAAATAATATTTTCTCGCAAATAAGCGGATAAATAAAATTCTAATTAATTTATAGAACTCTATAATCTGATTAATTTACAGATTATAGGAAAAATTTACAATATTATTTACGCTTTTTACCTCTGTTTCTGACAATCCAGAATCGCTGTTACTTCCCTGATTTGGACGGCAAAGACGGCAACGGCAGCGACGGGGCATTGAGGCAGCAACAAACGCTTGGGTTAAGTATATTAATTTAAAAACGAAATATTCGCGCACAACACTTTATTGCTATTATTGCAATAAATTAGCAAATAGAATAAATAGTTTTATTTTGTAAATTTATTTTGTTTTTAAGAAGTAAAATTTGCTATAAATTAGCAAACTTAATGTTTTTAGTTTCACAAAAATACTTTCTTTAAAAAACTGTCCCTGCTCGGGCGCCAAAATGTTATGCCTTAATGTTTCTTAAGGCTTTATTACAAATTTTTTAAATTCAATTAAATTATGAATTTAATTTTAATTAAAATGGGGTAGTTTTTTAAGAAAGAGTTTAGAGCACTGCGCGAATATAAAGAAAACGACTTATTAGTTTGAGTATATGTTACAAACTGTAACTATTTACTTTGAGTCTATATTAGAGAAATTTGTATCAAGACAAACGTCAAATTTCTGTTTGAGTTGCAGATAATTTTTTATCACTGTCAATTATAGGGGAAAACGTATATCATAATAAACCATGCAAAAAGTACCAACAACAATCAAGATGGCGTCTTTTATCAAGCATTATCAAGACAAAGTTGTCAGGGCTCGAGCGCTGACAATTTTCTTTTAACGCAGCAATAATACTGACAAATTCAGTCTACATTAGACAAATCTTTATCATGATAAAATTTTGACGTTTGTCTTGATAAAAATTTGTCTAATGTAGACTCAAAGTTATTATTAATTTTATATTTCTTAATTTCTTTTTCTTTTCAGCAAAACAGTTACAATTTTTAGTTTCCAGCATATGTACCATTCAGGGTTGCCAAGTCTATGTAATTCAATTCTATATATATATATATATATATATATATATATATATATATATATATATATATATATATATATATATATATATATATATATATATATATATATATATATATATATATATATATATATATATATATATATATATATATATATATATATATATATATATGTATATATATATATATATATATATATTTGATTAGATTTAAGTAATTATTTTAATTTTAATTAAGTTTTAGTTTTAAGTTTAATTTCAATAAAATTCATTATATGTGCAAAATAATTAATAACTTAGTTATTATTTAAAAAAAAAGGTTATAAAAGGTAAGTTAAAAAAAAAAGGATAAAAAAAAATTATATTACAAAAAAAAAACCATTGTGGAGAAAACCATCAGTGGCCAAAAAACTCCACGCTCCAACAGACTTCTTTTCCAAATGTTAAAAAGTCTAAATATATATGACTATGACTGTATTAAACAAAACCACAATTTTTGTAATGGGCCTGGTGATGAAATGTCGACAACTCTACAGTTCTGGTCAGTTCCAATATATGTTTTTACAATTCGACCCATTTGCCATTCGTTAGGTGGCAAATTTTTGTTTTTGATGACTACCAAATCGTTGACTTTAACGTTTTCCTTCTGAGACTTCCATTTGTATCTGCGATGAAGCTCGGCTAGGAATTTGGATTTCCATTTTTGGCAGAATGAGTGATAGATGACCTTTAGGCGTTTCCAGCGGTTAATGAGAGTCAGATTTTCACTGCTGACGTCATGCTTCAGCTGGAGTCAATAATGGAGTAGCAATAAGGAAATGTCTAGGTGTCAGTGAATTAAGGTCATTTGGGTCATCGCTAGCAGGATTTAAGGGTCTAGAGTTTAGGCACGATTCTATACGATAAAGAATATTAGACAGCTCTTCAAATGTAAATTTCATGTTCGGTATCATCTTTTTTAGGTGAGTCTTGAAAGATTTCAAGCCTGCTTCCCAGAGTTCGACCATATGTGGGGCTCCTGGAGGAATGAATTTCCAATCGATGTTTTGTTGACTAAAATGTTGAATTAATTGATTTTGAAGAGTTTTCATAAATTCTAGATGATCATTTTTGATAAGTTCTGCTGCTCCGACGAAATTTTTACCATTATCGGAAAAAAACGATTGTGTCGACAAGTCACTTACTGCTTCTAAATGTACAGCTTTAGTGGCGAAGCATACAAGTATGCAAACGTATCCTTTAGTGATGAGACATGCTCTGCATAGTTTACTTTTGTTGTAGCAAATGGTCTGGACAGCGTTGTTCGTTCGGGTAGTAAAGAAGCTATAATTTGATTTTGGGTGTGTTTTTTGTACAACACGTAAATTTTGCAAATATGAACCCAATTGCAAAATTTGATTGCCTCCATAAATTGCAATCTTATGAGTAAATTCAACTATTCATTATACGTTAATGCTGGTGATTGAGCGAGTCGTCCATTAGCTCGAATGATTCCCAATCGATCCATGAAGGGATTTAAAGTTAAAAGGCTACTGCTTGAGGAGATTTTCAGTTTGAGCTTCAAATGCTTATATTCGTCTGGAAAGAGATTTTGCTGAGTCAGAATAATGAGACGATTTTTGACAAATATTTTTTCTGAGGTAATTTCTGTTGAGCGAACTTGAAGATGGGTTCTATTTACACCTGTATTTTTCCAGAAACGAAAAATGTATGCTATGACTCTATAAGCACGAGATGGCGTTGAAAATCGATTCAAGGGATCTTTGTACTTTGTAGTTGTATACGCTTTTAAGCTTTTGACTTCTAGATTTGTTTCATTTGGCGTTATAGGTGTCGGCCATTGATTTTCCCGTAATTTTACCCAGGACTGACCAAACCACCAAAGGTTGTGGGTTTTTAGTTTTAGCGGAGAACATCCTCGGCTAGCAATGTCTGTAGCGCACAGTGTCACATTCCAAAAATAAAATGGAAATAAATCGGGAATTTCCAAACGGCTGGGCCGATTTCAATGAAATTTCAGACAGTATTAGTAGAGGTGTAGGTGAGTTTAAGTTTGGACATTATAGACGTAAAGAGGGCGGGTCCAGAGTGTCCTAAAGTTGAACACCTCGGGTGTTCAAAAAATTTAAAACGATCCAAGTTCGTTATATATCAGCCGATTTAAGATTTTTATATGAGTGGATTCTGCTAGTCGAGATCTACAAAAGACCCTGAAAAGACATTTTGTCAAGTCCATGTTAGTTAGCGACTGTAAGAAGGCTCTTAGGAGATTGATGAGCAATTATCGTATTAGACTCTGCTGTGTACCGGGTCATTACGAGATAATGGACAATGACGTAGCCGATGAATTAGCTAGGAACGGATCAGCTTTGGATGGTGCTGTAAGTGAAAGTGGTGTGAGACCACCTATAGGTTTTTACTTCAGGTTTATTAGAGAATGGATTCAGGATAGAACCAATCATGCATGGAATCGTAGAACGGACTGCAGATTATCAAAGATCCTATGACCTAGATACAAATCTACTATTAGGCATGAAAAGGGGAAACCTGAAAACTATGATAGGTATTCTAACAGGTCATTGTCCTATAGGGAGAATGACAGGGAATTGGGAGATAGGTTCCTCCGGTCTTTGCAGGATGTGCGAAGATAATGAGGAGATAGAGACGGTGGAACATATTTTATGTCACTGTCCATGTCTACAACTAATTAGGCAGAAATGGCTAGGCAATCGATTCGTCGACGATAAAGATTGATATGAGTAGCTTGATAGGATTCGTCATGGGAATAGGCTGGCTAAGAAGGTGTCGTTGGCTTACAGCGAATGAAATAGGGCGGTAATATTTCTTTCTGTCCTTAGTCTTTTCAATTATTTTCTTGGTCTCAGCTTTCAAATATTTTTCCTTTCTTAATTTCACTTTAACACCACTACTACTTTCTCTATCAATTCTTCGAAGGGACTCACAATGGACCCCTGGGTCTCCGAGTGGATGCACAGGAATTCTTCCGAGTACTGTGCAACCCTTCTCTACCTACCTGGATCTACCCGCCAAAGTTTTTCTCAGAAAGAATCTATTTAGTTAGAAATAGAAATAGATGAAAACCTTTACTTCAATAGTTCTCGAGATATACGATAATTATTATTTATTTTCTATGTGGTATTCCACCACCCTTGGACCAACCCGCCAAAGTTTTTCTCAGAAAGAACCTATTTAGTTAGAAACTTATTCATGCAAATTGTCAAGACCTTCATTTCAATAGTTCTCGAGATATACGATAATTAATTTTTAGTTTGTATGGAGGGTACCAACTCCCCTGTGCCTACCGACCAAATTTTTTCTCAGGAGGAACCTATTTAGTTAGAAACTTATTCATGCAAATTCTCACGTCCTCCACTATAATAGTTCTCAAGATATACTAGAATTAATATTTAGTTTGTATAGGGGTACCATTTCTCCTGGGCCTATCTGCCCAAGTTTTTCTCAGAAAGAACCTATTTATTCATGCAAATTTTCAAGTTCTCGAGATATACGATTAATATTTGGTTAATACTAATATTTGGTTAATATTAACGAAGACAGTTCGTCTGCAACATGGTATGATTTTTATACGTATAAAAAATTACTGTAGTCTGTGTAAACATCCTATTAGTTTTTAGTGTGTGACGTTTAATACTTCAGGCAGCACGAAAGTTTTATCTCTAAATAAGAAATTTATGTATTAAGGATGCATATATAAAAAAGAGGATATTAAAGCACAATAATCCTACATATATATAAAATAGACTGTTTGCTTGTTTGTTTGTTGGTTTGTTTGTTATTCTTTCACGGTAAAACTACTGGACCCTTTTTACGCCCACTTTTTGTAAAAATTATATTTGACTTATTTTTTACCCTTTCCCTGTATTTATTCACGCAAAATTTGGCACACAAAAATGGTTCGAAAGAAAAATATTAAATGACCTATTTACTGGATGCCACACCCCTTTTCACGCCCTCTTTTTGCAAAAATTATATCCTACAGAGATTCTGTTTGTTATTATTTCACGGTAAAACTACTGAATCGATTTTCATGAAATTTGGCACACAGATTGTTCGTTTTCGGAAAGGAACTACAGACTACATCGGATCCAAATTGGACACCACGCCGAGTTTTCGGAAAAATTATATTTGACTTACCCTTTCCCTGGGTTGATTCACGCAAAATTTGGCACACAAAAATATTTACCAAGAAAAATACTAACTGACCTATTTAGTGGATGCCACGCCCACTTTTTGTAAAAATTATATTTGGCTTAATTTTTCTTAATTTTTTACCCATTCCTTGAATTGGTCCATGCAAAATTTGAAAACCAAAAATTGTTCCCAAGTAAAAATAACAAAATCACCTATTCATTCCCACTTTTATATTTTTGTTATTCCTTCACGGCAAAATTGTTGGACGGATTAACATGAAGTTTGACGAACAATTTATTCATTTTCGGGAACTTATAGACCCAACTACTAGACCGCTTAACATGACATTTAGTACAAATATAGTTCTGAATCAACTACAGCTTATACGATTTGTTTATTTTATACCACGTCCCTTTTTACGCCACTATTTCAAACAAATTATTTGACTTGATTTTTCCTATTTTTAAACCAATCCCCAGAACGGATTCACCAGAAATTTGACACACATACCGTTCAGAGGGAACTTAAACTTTTAAGATTTAACAATTGGACATCACGCACTTTATACCTCCACTTTTTTACAAATTGTTCTACTTGACTTTTCTAAATTTTTTACTAAACCACTTCATAGAACACTAAATTTGTGACAACTATAGTACGGAAAGGACTAAATTATACAACTTATGCCTGTCATATAGTACGGCAGTAATATATGTTGTTACAACCATTTCATAAAATGCCAAGCACCCTTTTCCGCATTTAGTTTTGCGATTATTTTGTCATATTTGCGACAACGTCACGTCAAAACTATTGTTGAAATGCACATTATAGTTAACACAAATATATTACTCTTAAGCGTTACCAAATCCTGTTTTTTTAAAGAAATGTTATAATTAAATTTTAACACAATATGTATCTACTTCAATTTACAAAAATGTATATAACTTTACTCTTTAATATAATTAGTAATTTTTTTTATTAATTACACTGGTCGACAAAAAATACACCACCATAGTTGGAATTGATGTATTTTGATGTGCTAAACACAAATCTGCTTTCAGATTTCTTGCATCAGGTCTGGATTTTTTTTATGGGCAGATCTAATATTTCGCCCATAGTAAGGCCATTACTTTAGTATATTTCCCTATAACTCAAGAACGGTGTGTACGATTGACATAAGTGATATACCAAAAGATGACTAAAAATATCTTAAAATCTACCAAACTTCTTTTATGTGCTCAATAGTTTCAAAGTTATTTTGAAATAAGTGTCCAAAAAAAAAAAAAAAACTTTTCATGCAAAATTTTAGATTTTTTTGTTACAAAATTTCTTCTAATAAATGAAAACATCAAAAATGTTTCAGCTTATCATCCTTATCTTAAAGCAGGTAATGCTGCGAACAAAATAAGGCAAGTATCTTCAAAATTGATGCACAAATCGTGATTTTATTCACAGTTAAGTAAAAATACATGTTACATACAATTGCGTAGAAATACAGTGGTAGCAAAAAAAAAAAAAAATAATTTTTCTTGAAACAAAAATAGGTGGATTTTGACGAGTTAAACAAGTGTCTGCATTCACTTTATTTCTATCACGTACTGATTTTTATACCCTACACCACCATAGGTGGGGAGGGTATTATGCGTTTGTGCTGATGTTTATCACACCCAAAAATATTGGTCTAAGACCCACCTTAATTTATACCAGTCGGCTTAGAATCACTTTCTGAGTCGATTTAACGATGTCCGTCCGTCCGTCTGACCGTCTGTCCGTCCATGTAAACCTTGTAATCAAACTACAGGTCGCAATTTTGAATCAAAATTATTGAAATTTGGTACACAGGTTTCCTTTAGTCCAGGGACGAAGCCTATTAAAATTGGTTATGATCGGTCCATTATTTCACCTAGCCCCCATACAAATGTCCTCCCGGAAAAGTGTTTAACGATCATAAATCCCTTAAATATAGCAATATTTTAATGAAATTTGGAACATATAAGTTTTAAGTTTAAATAAGTGTGCCGATTTTTAAAAAGATCGGTCCATAATTATCCATAGCTCCCATATAAACCCCTTTTCAGCATTAATCCCATTAAAATGTTAGTATCAAGTTAATATTTGACACAAATAAGTTTTATATGAACATAAATGATAGTGCCAAATTTTACAAAGATCGGTCCATAATTTACCATAGCTCCCATATAAGGCCCTATTTCGGGAATCACCCAAAAGTGAATAAATTCATATAAATGTCAGCATCAACGTAATATTCTGTATTCGTATGTTTTATTTTACACTTATAAGTATCGGTCCACATCTGACTCCATGCCAAATAAAAGACACCTCCCTGAATTATAATGTACACAATGGTGTAGGGTATCATATGGTCGGGCTTGAACGACTATATCTTTTTCTCTCGTTTTTTTATGTGCATGACTAATATTCACCTTATTCAGTGGTCACACTATAAAATTCGAGAATGGTTTGTCAAATTTAGGCTATAACTCAAGAACCGTTTACACGATTTTGATAAATGATACACCAAAAGACGCATACGTAAATTGTCTTCAAGATATGTCAACAACACTTTTTATTTGCTCAAGAATTTCAGAGTTATGGATCAAAATTTTCACCATTTTCCAAAAAAAATAATAAAATAAAAAATAATAATTTTTCGCTACTAATTACCAAATAACTACGGAAATATTAACAGGACAAAAAAATTATGTAAATTCAGCTCCAAGACAATTTAGATCACTATATATTGGAGTTTAATTTATCTTAATTGGATAAATCGTTCTCGAATTATACAAGTGTGACTGCCTAAAGGCGGGGTCATAGTAGTCGTACCCATACAAAAAATCGATACGTGATAGAAAAAAAGTAAAAGCTGATTCTTATTTAGCACGTTAAATTCTATCTAATCCACCTATATTTTTTTATTTAAGACAAAAATAAAAAAATTTTCCCACTAGTGTATTTCCACTTAACTGTAGGTATGCATGAGTATCCGAACTTAACCGTGAATCCAATCAAGATTTGTGCATAAATTTTTATGAGACGTGACTTTATTTACTCGTAGTTTTGCCAGCTTTGAGATAAAGATGATAAACTGAAACATTTTTGATCCTTTCACTTTTAAAAAGAAGTTTTAGTAAAAAAAAAGAAAAAGC
The DNA here is from genome assembly GCA_951394005.1 of Protophormia terraenovae. Taxonomy (NCBI): domain Eukaryota; kingdom Metazoa; phylum Arthropoda; class Insecta; order Diptera; family Calliphoridae; genus Protophormia; species Protophormia terraenovae. The sequence goes on along the minus strand of OX596078.1, from coordinate 2,175,186 downwards.
TTGAATTTAGCATGAAAAAAAGTTTTTTCGGACACTTATTTCCAAATATCTCCAAAACTATTTAGCGGATAAAAATTTGTTATTAGAACGGCTTAAAGCCAGTTTTGTTCCACATATTTTGGTGTATTACTTATATAGTGAAATATAATCGAGTAATCGGCTTATTTAGGGCGCAATGTTAGACACGCCGCACGTTGGGGTAAAATGTGTCAAAAGTGGCGCTTAATTGAACTTTAAAATTGCAAATTTTTTAAATTAATTGGGTATCGAATAAAAACAGACAAAATTATGTATCAATATCAATTAAAATCTTTAAGCTAGGTTATGTTGTTTTCTTACAGGGAGCTGTCAAAGTTAAGATTTTTTTTTACATTTTGGAAAAATAGTAAAAAATTCAATTTTCATCAGATTTCAGTGTATTTATTTTAAATAAAAATTCTTCTATGGTAAAATTTTAAAATGAAACCATCAACTTCAGATATTTAAGTGTACTTTTCTTTAAGTATTTGTAAATTATATTTTGTCCTAATATTTTTGTTATTTATTTTTTTTTTTAAATTGTACTAAAATACACTAATTTTCAACTTTCATGGTATGCAACTTAAAATGTTACAGGATGTTTGTTCTGAAAATTTTCTGAAAAAAAAACTATATTGTCCACTTTAATATTATAAAAAAAAAAAATCGTGCGCATATGTACCCCGATTTGAGAAAATTATTTTATTTTTACAAAAACTCCAGTAGATTTCATACAAAAAAACAGCTTAAGTGCAGACATTTTCTTTGCTTTATTGAACATTAAACAGTGGGGAAAAATCGAAATAAATCTGTAACTTCTAATCGGCTGGATGGATTTACATGAAAATTCACATAGGCGTAGCAAAGGACAGTATCATTTTTAGTTTAGAAGCAGGATCCAATACACGCTTCAGGAGCGAAACTATGGGGGCTCAACACGAGGTAATAGTGTCATTGAAAAGGTTTAACCACAAGCGAATTTTTGTTCCTTACTTGATTTCCAAAATTTTTATACATTCTTAAAGCCCATAATAAGTCCTTTAGAAAACATGCTTGTATGTACTACTTATCTTATATAATTTTCGAGTTATATACATTTGAAGTTTCAATAATCTCAATTTTACTAAATCTTGGTTAAGATTTATCCATATATAGAGCTGAATATTTTCAACCGATTTTATAATATTTTATGTAGTTAGTTAAAAAGTAAAATTATATATCGAACAAAGAAAATTTTGAGTCAAAAGTTAAACGATTGTGAATTGGAAAGTTTTCAATTCAGTTTCATTTTCGTACCATTTAACCCAAATGTATAGACAGACGGACAGACATTATCATTCAGCCAAAAAACATCTTATAATTCTAAGAATTCAGTTTTTTACTTACTAATAAATAGAACAATTAAATTTGATTATTAAAGTGTTGATATCACCTTTTCCTGAATTATGCATAATTTTCGACCCATTTAACTCTAATGTATAGACGGACGGACAGACATTACCGTTCTGCAAAAAAAAATCTTAAAATTCTAAAATTTAATTTTTTTAAATAATAATCAATAAAGAAATAAAATGTGATCATTCAAATATTTATATAACCTTTCCCTGAATTTAGCGCCATTTTCGACCCCTTTTACCCCAATGTGCGCCGATAAAAAAAAATCTCGACCTGATGGGAGAAAACTGAAAGCAGATTCGAGTTTAGCATGCGGAACTCCATCTAGTCCACATATTTTTTTTTTTGTTTTGTTTTTTTTTTTTTTTTTTTTTTTTTGAAGGAGCACGAACATTTAATATTTTTTTAACATATTTGTACTCCAAGGTTTTTGAATTTCCGGTTCAATTATTTTATTAATTTTACATTTTGATAAGTATTTAAAGTAATTTAAGCAAATATGAGTTTTTACTTAACATACAAAAAATTTTAACATGATAAAGAATGTTAATAACAGCAAAATGAAATGTTTAGTATTTAGAACTAATATATTTTAGTTTGCTGAACAAATACTACTATCAAGTAAAAATCCGGAAATAAGAATAAAATTAAACAAAACTTACGAATATTTTATGACTCCATCGATGAAAGATCTTTTAACAGGAACTGGGTGTTAGGTGATTAGGAAATGTTGATTTCTGGGATTTTAAGTGATTTTTTTTTTAGGTAATGATGGATGTTGTGAATAATTTAAATTAATATTTTTTTATTCTTTTCTTATTTGCGTTATACTCATTTAATTAATTTTCTTTTGTATTTTTCTATTTACCTATTTATTTGCACATCACTGTTCTGTTAAGGGATCACGTTTAACATTGCTTAAATTAATATCGCTGATCCTCTCACAACCGAATTTTTCTTAGTTTATTTTAATTTGTTCATATATTTTTGCACTTTTACATTATTAATTAAGAAATTACATTTGTTTATTGGCTTTTTATGTTATTATTTTTCTTTTTATTCTTTCTTCTTAATAACTTTTTTTGACATTTGTTTTAATTAGTTTTCTTAAATTTTCAAAGCAGTTTTTCTGATTTTTGCTTTTGTAACCCTCATGATCTTAATTAGAATTATTGAAAATTTTTTTTGAAAAAAATAATAAAGACAATAAGGAGAAAAAAATAAAAAATGTTAATGAATCTATATATAAGGATTGTAATTTACAATTCACGAGACTACAAATTGGATATTTTAATCAATTTTTTAATTTAATCTTATTTTGTATTAAATTTTGTATTTTTGTTTATTTGCAGATCAAATTTAAACACCAATTTAAGTAAACAATTTGTTACGGATTTACTTCATTTAAGAAATTATTTTGTTTCAGTGTAACATAAATAGGAACACTTTTTAACATTTCTATTTATTTTACACCATATTCGTATATGCTTTATTGTTCTCTCTTTCTTTCTCATAAAGTATGAGAAATGGCATACACTTAATAAGCAGCACTTGCATATTATGTAATTGGCAAAAATTTTTTTTTTTTTGCAGTTATGTTAATCATAGGAATTTTCCATTAATTCTAGTTGTTTCTGTGTATACCAATATAACGTCTACTTATTTTACCGTTATTTTCATTGACCAATGACATTGCGCCACATGTCAAATGATGTATGCGCAGTAGAATTAAGAAAAGGGTATAAAGAAGTGATAGAGCTGAAAAGAAGGACAGTCTTGTTTAGAACGTGCAGCTGAAAAGCTTGATGAGTTTAAATTTAGTGTCGGGATGTTTGAAAATTTTTATAAAACAATGATTTTAATGGAAAGAAAACCTACTTAAAACTAAAAGTAAAGACACTTAAACAACATTAAAAATAAAAGCTTAAACTAACATTAGTAAGTGTTAAAATCCAAAAAAAAATAATAAAGTGGAATTTTTTTTTCTATATTTAAAACAAAACTTATATAAAAGGAACTAAATTTATTGAAATTTGCAACTTCAAACAATTAAAAAAAAAATATATAATGAAATGAAATGTGTATGTTCTTTTTTTTAAATCCAAAAGAAAAGTTAAATCAAGGAAAAAATAATAAATTAATATTAAACCTAAAGAAAAAATGTTATAAAGATTATTTTTACCACAAAACAAAATATTTAATTAGAAATAAACTAATATTAAACGAAGAAAAAAAAATATTGTAAAGATTTCTTTTTAAATTTCCTTTACAAACAAATTATTAAACTAAAATGTGACGTGCAAAGTGTATTTTTTTTTTTTTTTTTTCAACTATAAATATGCAAAAGAAAACCATAATTTCAAATTGAAATAGACAAGTAAACACAACACCCTAAATTGCCAACAGAAAAGAAAAAATCAAAACAAAGCTAAAGACATCAAAATAAAACATATAACAGAACAAAAATACAAATGAAAAGGGAAAAAATTTAAAGTAAAAAAAAAAAAACAATTAAATACAACAAATTAATAAAAACAAAAAAAAAAATCCATCAAGAAGAAAGAATTAAAACAGCAGAACGTCAAATTAAAGAAAAGGACAAACTTCAACCACAGAAAACAATACAGCGTTACGGCGAGTAACATCAACGAGTAAGCAGCATTCAACGGCAGAATCAGCTGATGCAGATGTATGCAGGGCAAGTTAAAATAAGTTATATTTAATGTTATATGTAAATATTTTAGGATTAGATATATAGTAGCATTATTATATATTTTTTTTAAATAATTTCTTTCCTCCATCTATATTAAAAATTGTTAAACCCATTTTAGTCTACTAAAAATTTCTAATATATAATGGCCATTAATAGAATATTCAGAAATTTTTGTTATTATATGCATAATAAAAAAAAAATTGAATTTTAAAATGAATATGTAATCTTTTAATAAAAAAAAAGGAATGCTAGAAATGATGAAGGGTTGATAGACAAGTAATCATATTATAGGGACAATGAAATATAGGGTAGCCACATTGTCAAAGGCTTATGGGTGGGATAAGTATACCCCAGTATGGCAAACACCTGTCCATACATATCACATCATCACATATCATCAGTATAATTCGCGAGGCTATTTTAGTTATGATTCTTTTTTTCTTTTACTAAACTCTTGGTTTTAAAGTGGCATGGGGAGTTTAGATATATGTATACACGTCAGAAATACGGGTCAAAGAAACCTACCATTCCTGTGGAGCTAGCCAGGGTTTTATCGTACCATGCCAAAATTTGATCTATGTATTTTTTTTTTTTTTAATTTTAGACCTTAACTGCAAACACTGGAAATAATACTCCAGTCAACTAGACGGCGTGTAACATATATGGCGCCCAACGTAAAGTAACTTTAGGCCTTCACTGGATGTTATTTCGTTAAAACCAATTATGTAAATATTTGTATTTTTTTTTTTTGCATATTTTTCTCAATTAAGGTGATGTGATTTTCTATATTATTTGAAAAATTTTATTATATAACAGAATTCATATTTTCTGGGAACGTTATTCCTAGAAATATTTGCGCTGGTAAATAGTAGAATTGACTTCAAATGATAATATCAGATTTTTACTTAATAACAGCAGATTTTGTGTTATTGAATTATCGGAGACATTATAAGTCCGAACTGACGACTACGAGTTGCGCAGTGATCGTTGCGATGATGTCTCAGTTTAATAATACAACATCAAGTCCGTTTGAATTGTTCAAACCAATTCAGAAAAAATCTTAAAACATTTTCTATATCTGATTATACGTATAGTTTTACATTTGAAACACTTGAGACATCAATTTTCCTTATTAGAAGAAAAGGAAATTGATTTGCCGAGTAACATTAGGAAGAGTCAGAATACTTCGGTATCTATACATTCTTCAACATTATAATTATTGTCTTGGTAACCTATTATCAACCTAGCATTCCTTTTTAAGAAAATATATATACGAAAAGAAAAATATATTATTTTTTAATATTAATTAACCGATATACACATTTTATTTCAATAATTAAATTGAATTTGTTTTGTTTTAGATTATTCCTAGTTTTTTTTCTTATTGATTTGAAATTTTTTTTCTGTAGACAATTTTTTTTATTTTTATACAATTTTCAAGTGCATTATGCACAAACCGAACACCCGACAAAACTCATCCAGAATTTCCGCACGTAGTTCGAATATTAATCCTAATTTAATTGACTTATCAGGAAAAGGTGGAGTGCAAGTAACACCACGTGGTACATCCTCAGGGAAAGGCAGGGGAAGGGGTTCAACTCCATTAGTTAGAAAATCTTCAAGTGACATTAGCTTAGTAAATTCTCAGTCTAGTACGAGTATTAAGGCACTAAGATCGTCATCTGTATCTTGTTCGGTTGTTTCATATCAATCGGATGGAACTGGTACTGATGATCATAATTCTAATAGGAAACTATTTGCAAAATCATTACCTGATATAGACGCAGGATCGTTAGAAAGTTTATCACAGCCAATAGAATCTATCAATAATCAGGGCTACATTAATACTGAATTTGAAATGGCCTCCAAAAACACGAATCAGGAAGGGAATCAACAACCTCCGAATGTTAATACGATGGAAAATTTAATGGCGTACTTTCAAGAAGCCATTAGGAATACACAAGACGAATTCAGGAGGGAGTTCACTGCTCTTAGAGATTCCGTAGGGTTAGGTCACAATGACAGATCTACTTCCGTGACACCTGGTACACAGGTTAATTCGATTTCAAATGTATCCTCGAATATAAATTTTAAATTAAAGGACTGGAAGGTTTCGTATAATGGCGAAGGGAATATTTCAGATTTCTTGTTCAAAATTTACACATTAACTGAACGGTCGCAATGTCCACATGATCATCTTATGTCCAGCTTTCATTTATTTCTGACCGGTAAGGCGGAGACATTTTATTGGGATTTTATCAGACAGAATCAAAGGGCTACTTATCCAATGTTAAGGACAGCACTTTCTAGGGAATTTGGTACTCTAGAAAGTGATCATGAAATATTATTAAAAATTTCTACACGTAAGCAACTTCCAAGGGAGAGCTACGATGATTTCCACTCGCTTATTGTTCGTTTAAATTTAAGATTGTCCAATCCAATGTCGGATGCTTCTTTAATAGAGATTATTAAGAAAAATGTAAACGCTGACCTTAAGGTCATGCTTTTTATTTCTGATCTATGCAAACTTCGTGATCTCGCTAGGAAAGCCGAGAAGGTTCTTTTAGAGAACAAGAATAGTACATTAGGTAGGCAACGACAAGTAAATGAGATTTCTGCCGAAACAACATCTGAAAACTCCGATGTAGAATCAGATCCCCAAGTTGAGGCATTTAAAATTAACAGAACATGGGTAAATAATGATTACTCCAAAATAAAGTGTTGGAATTGTCTTCAATTAGGGCATAGCTATATTTATTGTCCCAACGAAACTCGTCACATTTTTTGTTACAAATGTGGACAGAGAGGAGTAACTACTACAAAGTGTAATGGTCCACATTCGGTAAACAAGAGTCGGAGCGAGTGGGTGACCGGGGATGCTCGTTCCTCAAATTAAATCCCGAGTTTAATTCCAGCGGAGAGTGTAAACCTCCACAGGAGGCCTTACCTCGCAGACTGTCAAAACATATACCGGACGTAGCAACTTTAACCTTACATAAACATAGGCAAAACTTATTTCATGTTGAGAGAAAATTTAAAAATGATATCGTTTGAGAACGAATTATCAAATGTAGGCTGCGATATCGTAAGAGAAGGCAATTTAGGAAAATTATTGAATCAACTTGCTTGTTGAATATCGACGATGGTAGACCTTTTGCAAAGATTAAAATTTTTAATGACGAATTATTATGTTTATTAGACTCCGGTGCTAATGTTTCTGTTTTAGGAAAGGGAAGTTTAGATTTCATAAGTAAAAATAACATACACTTGGAAAAATTTAAATCCAGTATTCTAACAGCTAACGGGTCGAAAAATCAAGTAGTGGGATATTGTGCATTACCTGTAACGTTTAAAGGGGTAACTAAATCTATTACTTTTTACGTAGTGCCAAACTTATCTCAACAGGGATATCTTGGCGTTGATTTTTGGAGAACATACGCTATAGCCCCTCAAATTTTCCCTGATTTTTCTTGTGCTGAGCTTGTTAGAGATCCCGATTTACACTTTCACGATTTATCTCCCGAGCAAAAATTAAGACTTGAAAATATTATCTTAAATTTTCCGTCATATGAGGAATTAGGGCTTGGATGTACTCATCTACTAGAACATCACATCGATACAGGCGATTCTAGCCCAGTTAAACAGAAACATTACCCACTCTCGCCTCCCAGGCAAGCAGAAGTCTACGAAGAACTTGACAGATTATTAGCACTCGGTGTCATAGAGGAGTCAAATTCACCCTGGTGTAGTCCTATAGTCACAGTACGTAAACCAGGGAAAATTAGGCTTTGCCTTGACTGCAGAAAATTGAACTCATTAACCAAAAAGGATTCATATCCTTTACCACATATAAATGGTCTACTAAGTCGTCTTAAAGATACGTATTACATCAGTGGTATTGATTTGAAGGATGCCTTTTTCCAAATAAAGTTATCGGAAGCGTCTAAGGAAAAAACTGCGTTTGCGGTGCAGGGAAGGCTCCTCTATCAGTACAGAGTAATGCCATTTGGCGTTTGTAACGGTCCTCAGACAATGAGCCGTCTGATGGATAAGACTATTCCTTCGAAATTAAGAGACAATGTCTTCATTTATTTAGACGACCTTCTTGTGTGTAGCCACGATTTTGACTCCCATCTCAAATTGCTTTCCGAAGTCGCTCAATGTTTAAAGTCTGCCGGTTTAACAATAAACGTAGGGAAAAGCAAGTTCTGCTAGCGTCAAATAAAATACCTTGGTTATATAATTGGTGGTGGGTCATTGAAAGTTGACCCAGAAAAGGTAGAAGCCATTGTCAAATTCCCTATTCCCAAAACTCCTCGTCAAATTAGGCGATTTGTTGGCATGGCCAACTGGTATCGCGCGTTCATAGCTAACTTTTCGGATCTCGCGGGACCACTAACGGACTGTTTGCGTAAGACAAACAAACCCTTTTGCTTATCTCCTCAGGCCATTGAATCATTTGATAAGTTGAAGTCAGCGTTGTCTCAGGCTCCTGTTCTGGCTCAACCAGATTTTAGCAGAGAATTCGTGATACAGTGTGATGCTTCGCGCATTGGAGTAGGGGGTGTTCTGTACCAGTTGGACGATGAAGGAAGGGAACGGCCAATTGCCTTCGTTTCGCAAAAGCTGAATAAGGCGCAGCGGAACTACACAGTAACGGAATTGGAATGTTTGGCGGCCGTCACTAGTGTCAAACGTTTTAGACAATACGTCGAGGGACTTCCTTTCAAGATTGTGACAGATCATTCAAGTCTCCGTTGGCTTATGAGTCAGAGTGACCTAAGCGGTAGGTTAGCCCGGTGGAGCTTGAAACTCCAACAATATAATTTCAAGATGGAACATAGAAAGGGTTCCCTAAATGTAGTTCCCGACACACTTTCCAGGTTTGACGTAGATGAGCTAGAGATAAATTGCAATCCTCCCGAAGTAGATATTTCATCACCAGAATTTAATAACTCCGAGTACGAGGATCTAAGAAAAAAAATACGGGAAAACGGCAAATTATTGCCTGATTTGTGCTTGTCGGAAGGTTATATTTACAAACGTGTCAAATTCCGTAATGATAGTAATGTTGAAGAGGATCTTTGGAGGTTATGGTTGCCCAGATCATTGATTAGGGACACAATTAAATCTGCTCATGAGGAAGGTTGTCACGGGGGATTTAACAAAACACTTTTTCGAATAAGACAAAAATACTTCTGGCCTAATATGGCACGCGACGTAAAATCATATATAAATCAATGCGATGTCTGTAAAATTATAAAACCTACGAACCAAATATTACGTCCGCCCATGGGAAACCAAATAATTACTATACGTCCCTTCCAAAGGTTGTACTGTGATTTTTTGGGTCCTTACCCATGTTCAAAATCAAGGAATTCCCAATTGTTCATTGTAATAGACCACTTGACCAAATTTTTGTTTTTGAAACCTTTAAAGGCAGCAACATCCATTAACGTCATAGATTTTTTCCAGAATGAATTATTTTGCACCTTCGGTGTGCCACAATTTATACATAGCGAGAATGCTAAACAATTCCTATCTAAAGAGATAAAAGATTTTTTTTTTGGCTTATGGCATTACACATGTTACTACGGGATTTTATTCGCCACAGGCGAATGCCTCTGAAAGGGCTAATAGAGAAGTAATTTCAAAAATTCGTTATTTTCTCAAGAATGAGACAAATCATACTGATTGGGATAGGGAGATACCAAAAGTTTTACAGATTTTGCGTAGCGACTATCATTCGGCAATCAAATGTTCGCCCTACTATGCAGTCTTTGGGCAAAACATGATTCTACACGGATCATGTTACCCTATTTTAGATCGCTTGAACATGCTCTCTGACGACACTTTGGTCCAAACAAATGATCGCACTCAGCTTATTCGCAAAAAAATTAGCAAGAACCTTGACAAAGCCCATGAAAATGCGTGTAAAACATATAACACTAGATCCAGACCGGTGAATTTTATCGAAGGGCAAGAGGTCTTCAGAAAAAATCACTCCCAGAGCAATTTTAAGGCAGGTATTAATGCCAAATTTAACCCAAAATTCGTGAAATGTAGAATTAGGAAAAGAATTGGAAACGCTCTTTACGAATTGGAAGATCTTCAAGGCCACTACATTGGCAAATACCATGCCTCCGACATTCGTCCCTGATAAAATCTTTACATTGTTTTTTTATGCTGCCCGGCTTTGTGGGTCGTGCCACACTTTATATATGTACTACATACCAAATTACTTTCATTTCATATTTAATTGATTTTCTTTCTTTTGCTTGTATTATAAGACATTGAAATAATTTTAGCTAGATAAGAGTTCATTCTAATAAATCCTCCCCTGTTCGATCAAGATTTAAGAAAACTCGATACGAAGCAGGTTTGTTACGGATTTACTTCATTTAAGAAATTATTTTGTTTCAGTGTAACATAAATAGGAACACTTTTTAACATTTCTATTTATTTTACACCATATTCGTATATGCTTTATTGTTCTCTCTTTCTTTCTCATAAAGTATGAGAAATGGCATACACTTAATAAGCAGCACTTGCATATTATGTAATTGGCAACAATTTTTTTTTTTTTTGCAGTTATGTTAATCATAGGAATTTTCCATTAATTCTAGTTGTTTCTGTGTATACCAATATAACGTCTACTTATTTTACCGTTATTTTCATTGACCAATGACATTGCGCCACATGTCAAATGATGTATGCGCAGTAGAATTAAGAAAAGGGTATAAAGAAGTGATAGAGCTGAAAAGAAGGACAGTCTTGTTTAGAACGTGCAGCTGAAAAGCTTGATGAGTTTAAATTTAGTGTCGGGATGTTTGAAAATTTTTATAAAACAATGATTTTAATGGAAAGAAAACCTACTTAAAACTAAAAGTAAAAACACTTAAACAACATTAAAAATAAAAGCTTAAACTAACATTAGTAAGTGTTAAAATCCAAAAAAAAAAAATAAAGTGGAATTTTTTTTTCTATATTTAAAACAAAACTTATATAAAAGGAACTAAATTTATTGAAATTTGCAACTTCAAACAATTAAAAAAAAAATATATAATGAAATGAAATGTGTATGTTCTTTTTTTTAAATCCAAAAGAAAAGTTAAATCAAGGAAAAAATAATAAATTAATATTAAACCTAAAGAAAAAATGTTATAAAGATTATTTTTACCACAAAACAAAATATTTAATTAGAAATAAACTAATATTAAACGAAGAAAAAAAAATATTGTAAAGATTTCTTTTTAAATTTCCTTTACAAACAAATTATTAAACTAAAATGTGACGTGCAAAGTGTATTTTTTTTTTTTTTTTTCAACTATAAATATGCAAAAGAAAACCATAATTTCAAATTGAAATAGACAAGTAAACACAACACCCTAAATTGCCAACAGAAAAGAAAAAATCAAAACAAAGCTAAAGACATCAAAATAAAACATATAACAGAACAAAAATACAAATGAAAAGGGAAAAAATTTAAAGTAAAAAAAAAAACAATTAAATACAACAAATTAATAAAAACAAAAAAAAAAAAATCCATTAAGAAGAAAGAATTAAAACAGCAGAACGTCAAATTAAAGAAAAGGACAAACTTCAACCACAGAAAACAATACAGCGTTACGGCGAGTAACATCAACGAGTAAGCAGCATTCAACGGCAGAATCAGCTGATGCAGATGTATGCAGGGCAAGTTAAAATAAGTTATATTTAATGTTATATGTAAATATTTTAGGATTAGATATATAGTAGCATTATTATATATTTTTTTTAAATAATTTCTTTCCTCCATCTATATTAAAAATTGTTAAACCCATTTTAGTCTACTAAAAATTTCTAATATATAATGGCCATTATAGAATATTCAGAAGTTTTTGTTATTATATGCATAATAAAAAAAAAATTGAATTTTAAAATGAATATGTAATCTTTTAATAAAAAAAAAGGAATGCTAGAAATGATGAAGGGTTGATAGACAAGTAATCATATTATAGGGACAATGAAATATAGGGTAGCCACATTGTCAAAGGCTTATGGGTGGGATAAGTATACCCCAGTATGGCAAACACCTGTCCATACATATCACATCATCACATATCATCAGTATAATTCGCGAGGCTATTTTAGTTATGATTCTTTTTTTCTTTTACTAAACTCTTGGTTTTAAAGTGGCATGGGGAGTTTAGATATATGTATACACGTCAAAAATACGGGTCAAAGAAACCTACCATTCCTGTGGAGCTAGCCAGGGTTTTATCGTACCATGCCAAAATTTGATCTATGTATTTTTTTTTTTTTTTTTAATTTTAGACCTTAACTGCAAACACTGGAAATAATACTCCAGTCAACTAGGCGGCGTGT